>CM021102.1:3859966-3979595 GCA_007115665.2 Sequoiadendron giganteum
GTGCATTGTTCATGGCATGCACACAACATGGGGTCCACCAAATATGCCTATAAGTAGCCTCAACAAGTCTCCCTGCAGCTTTGCACACATGTGCAACATCTATCACAACTTTGACCACATTTTGTGGCCCAACCTCCTCAATAGCATCCCTGAGAACCTCAAACTGAAAATCAGCATCTTTGCGATGCCCTAAACAATCATTTGCCTTAAGAAAATATGGGCCCTCAGTACATGTAACCATGATGTTAATGAGTGGGCGATGGCTAATGTCTGTCCACCCATCCATGACTATGTTGCATCCTGTCTTAACCCAACACTCCTTCATCTTCTCCATCAACAAATTGATCTTGGAATAGTTCTTATCCAAGATCGTAGTCCTCAATTTTGTCTCACCTGGTGGCACATATGATGGTCCTCCCTTTGCCACCATCGATATCGTCTCCTTATAATAAGGAGATCGGGCAACATGAAACGGGATGCCATTGGCAAAGAAGAACTTGCCAATGGCATCATCTATGTCCTCCTTGAGCTGCACATTAAACAAATCTGCTATGGGGTTACTTTGAGTTTGATTTTGCAATCTTCGTTTCTCCCTCCCCTCTCCTGCATAGGCACTAGAAGAACCTGGTGTCCCTCCTACTCTCGTCTGCAAAGTATGGCTAGATCTCTGTGGCTGGCTATGCTGAACATGTGCCCTATGCTGCAAAGTAGTAGGCACAGGTGCAGCTAGAGTATCATCAAGAACACCCCATAATTTATTTATTTCAACTTTGTATTTCATGTTTTTTGGTTTTGTCAAAAACTCACATATCCCCACACCTTTTCCTCTAATGAAAAGAAGGTGTGCATTCACTCTAGTGATGCTCCCATACCACCCAATACCACAAAAGTTGCACTTCCACCTCCTTGTGCCACCGGATGTTGCCCCTTGGGCTTGCCTGCTTAGATCTTTTGTTGCAAATTGTTTGAGAGGGGATTTGGGATCAAAAGGATCCTTAGCATACTTTACCAATTCTGCAGAAGGGCACTCAAAAGTATTTGCTTCACTTGCCATGGAACTAGTTTGGACTTCATGCTCAGCCCCATGGTCACCCCCCTCAGCCTCAAGTGCATATTCAGGATCAGTATCACTATGTGAATGGACCTCATCCTCACTCATGTTGATGTCACGAGAGCTCATTGTGACACTGCAGTAAAAAAATAAATTCTATAAGTGCCTAGTTTCAGCCTAGTTTAACAAATTTGAAACTAAAATTTTAAAACTTCATGATGAATCTTGATGGAAAGATGAAAAAAAAACAATGAGCTTTGAAATGAAAATTCAAAATATGAATATGCATTTGCAGCCATGTATATGAAATTACGATTAATTTTTTAATCATAATTTCATAGACATGGCTACAAATGCATATTCATGTTTTGATTTTCATTTCAATGCCCATTTCAAACATCAAACTACATTTTCAAAATGAATCTAAAAACTTGGAAAACAAAACAAACAAAAAAATTGAAAAAACAGTTAAAAACTTCAAAACACAGTCATAAAACCCTACCTTGTGCTTGAAAAATCCTTCAAAATTGGTGTAGAATGCTCCTCCTCTTCTTCTTCTTTCTCCTTCTCACCCCTTTTGCACTTGCAGCACCTCAAACTCACTCTTCTTATTGGTTTTCCTCTTCTTCACCTAGCTGCTCCAAAACATCAAATGCATATGTGAGTAAAAAAATGAGCAACTAGAGTGTTTTATTTCATTTAGAGGCTTTTAGATGGGTCCCACAAGGCTTGAGGGTTCGACCCTAGGCACACAAACCAATAAAAATAAAAGAATTTAAAAAAAAAAGCTCTTTACATGACGTCCTAGCGTGGGGGACGCTTGGGTGTCCCCCGCGTTTCCTTGACGTTTGTCACGTCTCGATGGCGGTGGCGGGACGGCGGAGGGACGTCTCCCTGCCGTCTCCAAGTCCCCAAAACGTCCGGGACGAGGGGACGGCTAAAATTTGGGGGGGGACGCGTCCCTGTGGAACACTGCTGATTTGGCAAACCCTAACTGCTGAATTTGGTGCTTCAAAACCCTAGGCGCCTAGCCCAGAATTCTAGCCTTAGAATATTTTTGATGATTTCATGATTTGCCTTCTGCTTTCTTGGCTGTGACCTCTTTGTTTGATCTCGAATTTTGGATGACTGATTGATCAAATGGCTGTGCCGATGGATACACTGCGGAGCTGAGATGATTTTGAACAACATTGTCTAGGAGCACAAACCCTAATTTCATCATTTGATCTCTTGAAAAGTTGGGTGCCTATCTCCCTCTAGGGTGCCCATGGCTGGAAGACAATTTTTATTTTGCAATTTTCAACTTCTCTCTTCGTTTCACGTGCTTGCCTTTGTTTTGACTGTCGAGGGTGAAAAAATTCTAGGGCATGGGTGTCTAGCACCTAGACTGAGCTGGGGCACCTGGTTTTCTAGACTTAGCCAAAATTTTGCATTTTTCAAATTTCACAACTCTCTTTCTCCATTCTTCGTTCTTCATGCATGTTGGCGTTTCAATTAGCACCTCTGGAGTGCTTATTGGAAATGGACAGCTGTTGCAAGTGTGTTAGTACATGCTCTTCGGATTATAGAGAGGAAGATCTCTCTTTGCTGATTTTCTACTTTAAAAAAGGGGTGTACTAAGATTCCTATCCTTTTTACTCAGCGGTAGGACACAAGGGTGCATAAACCAATGCACCGTAGCTAAGCCTTTTCTCTGGTTTCCGCAGATCTTAACTACAACTAACTAAGCTTCTAAACTATCCTACCTCCCCAAGATAAATAGAGCATGAGGGCGTAGGAGCGAAATGGATGGTTGGATCACTTGAATTCTCTATCTCAATGGAATATGGCCGAGGCTCTGAACCTTCGGATATATACCAAGATAGGGCTTGATACAAGTAAACACTCATTACGGTAAATTGGATCTGAGACTTGCCAAGGAGGAGGAACCCCTATCCAAGGTGTAGGCTTGGAAACAGCTCATTGGAAACAACAAGGAACGATGGCATGTCTAGCAGGATTCCCGAGGAGGTGACGACACCTGTCCAAAGTGTAGGCTGCAAGACAAAACATTAAACAACATCAAACGATAATGATCGATGACAAAATATCCAAGGAGGCGACGACACCTGTCCAAGGAGGAGATTGAAACAATGCACTATTTAAAAACAAGACTTTGAATAGACTCAATTATTTAGATCAAGCAAGCATGCACCATCTGATTTATTTCTTCAAGCTTCTCCAAAGAATTACAAAGGTTGGGACAGCAAAGGCACAAAATCATGCACAATCACGATCAACCAACGAAACTCTCATCCAAGAGTGAACAGATATAAACAAGCTAACTCTGGCAACAATGGCGCAACAATTTTGCTAGCAAATAAAGGTTAAACAAATAAAGAACCTAAGGCTCTTATTTATAGAAACTCAAAGGAGTAGACAACCCTAAAATCTCCTTGAGTTAACAAACAGTTCTTGCCAATCAGCAAAATTTATTTCTATGTCTAAAAGTAGGTGAGCAAACAGTTAACTGGAAATCTACTTTAGTTAATTGAAACTAAGCAAAAGTCAAACTGGAAGTCTACCTCAATTGACTGATACCTAACTAAAAGTGAACTTATGTTACAAATATTTCTCCAAATAGACATCCACCTTTTGAGGAGATTTGAGATCCACAAATTGTGGGAGTCAAGTAGACATCCTAGATTAGTGGGATCTGACATGCATGATCTGTGGAGATCTGGAGTCAACTTGGAAAGGGGCATCAAGTTGACTTCAGTCATCATTAATGCTATTTGGAGGGTAAGACGTCCTTCCTTGGTGCTTTACACCTCTTCACCACTGGTCAACAAAGTCTCTATCCAGTCATTGACCTCTTCGGCCCCCCGGGCAATTAATGCTTTTCAAGGTGACTATGTGGCGTCTAAGCATTTCTTCACTTGTCATAAGCTGCTGCTGATAGTTTATGCATTGGGCAGCTGCTTCATCTAATTGGATAGATATGGCTGCAATTTTGGCTAATTTGCAACCATTGGGATCTTCAAGGAATGAAGATCGGATGACATCTTGGAACTGTGTCTATATCGTTTCAAGCTCAACATATTCTCCTCCTTCTCGCTGATATTCTAACTCAGGGAAGGATATTACCAACGTTCTTGCGAAGTTGATAATATTGGCGACAAAGCGTCTATAATCAATTAGCTCTACTGAATTGGCATTGTAGGCTCTCACCTTGTATGCCACTTGTTCTTTCCACTCAAAGAGATGGTGTTTGTTCTCAGTGGTTGTAACTGATTCATATGCTTGTTGTAGATCAGCAAATGTCGCCTCCTCTCTCGGCCTCTTTTGAGCTGCCTTCACATCCGACTGCTGGATTTTTGATCTAAGTCCATGTGCCTTGTCTCTCAGCTGATATGCTTCTGCCAACACACACCGTCCTTTGACGACAAACTCATCCACTTGATGTCTCAAGTGTTTGCCGTATATAATCAACTGATGATGGTTTCTTTCAGCTGGGAGATCCAAAAGTCCTTGAGGCAAGGCCGAGGAGTTTGGAGTGTCATGTATCAAACTAGAAATGTACAACTTTAGCTGACGGATCTCAGCCTTCAAGGCTGCTTTGTCTTGTCCATCCTTTGTCATCCTTTCTTTGACACTGGCTGAGGCGATTCCAAGAAGGTCTGCCTCCACCTGTTGAGTGGTCTTTCCAAGGTTCACCTTTGAAAGCGTGAAATCCTCAACCCTCACATTATGTATATCTTTGTCTTCAGGTGGGGCAGTAGTCTCTATGATAACCTCGTTCTCTGCATTCTTCTCTACATGTGTCTGCTTCTTCAACTTCTTTGCTGGCATGTCTTGTGGGACATGGTGGAATTCAGAGAAGTCAAGCTGATAAGAAGGTCTTTCCCTTTTCCTCCCAAGCGAGCTTTCTAGCCAGATAGAATCTCGGCTAGCATCACTGGGAGGAGGAATATAGGCCCCCTGAATGTTGGAAGAACGAGACTGTGCCATGGCAATGCCTCATGGTGGCAAGTCCAAATCAATAGGACTCTGCGACCTCTGTGATGGTGGTGACGCTGGTGGCTCCGTTTCTATCACTGGCACCGCTTCTATTGCAACTTCTTCTACAATGGATTCCATCTCTGCAGCGATTATTTCAATCACTGGTTCTTGTGTAGTTGCATCGGTCTCAACTGTCTCAGGTAAATTGGTGGTTGTCTCCACCTGTACCTCTTGTTGGCTTGTGCTGGCAATTCCTTTTCTCCCCCATGTGCTCCCTGACATCCGCATTCCTTCTGGAAGAAAGCTCATCTTCTTCTATCTGGATTTCCTCCTAGACGTGGAAGGTAGTATAAACTGAACCGCTGGCGGCTCTGATCGGGGAAGTACTACCTTCCTTGTCCTTTTACTATCCAGCTAGAGTTGACTGTGTCGAACTACTCTACCCGTTCTTTCCTCAATAGACGTACTCTCTTTCGCGTACCAGTCTACTTTGCCGAGTGGTTGTGAATCCTTTAGACCCGTGAAGAAGGAAGAAAGAATGACTTCTTCTTCGTCCTTAGATAAGCCCTCGATGTCCTCTGACATGAATTCTGCAGTCTACAAGAGCTTAAATTTGCTATGGTTCCTTCTTCTCACTTCGAACTCATCCTCGCAGTTGACCCAAAAATCCTCCATGAAAGGTTCATGTGATGATCTTTGCTCAAGGTGAGCTGCGAAGATGCCTCTGGGGTCATAGGATGGCCTCCTGTCGATGAGGTACTTGAGATTAAATCTCACTATTTCCTGGCTTATCAACCTTGCATCGGCTGCAGTCCTGCATCTGTAGAATCCCATCTGAAAAGGAAAGTTTGCAGCAGTCTTTTTCTTTATGCGAAGGTAAGAGTGAACCTCAGCCAATTGCCTCAGGAATTCCATGAACACTACCCTATCTGAGGGGTAGTGTGGCATCATGGCGGGTTGGCCATTGTAGCCATACACGCGTATGTAGGTGAAAGTGGGGAATTGGATGAACCAATCCGCCCAGTCCACCATTGTTGCCTTAGCTGCTGGTGAAATATGCACGTACATCTCATGGTCTAGCTCGTGCACGGTGTGCATAGTAAAAAGGTCATTTATCTTTTTGAAGTGTCTTTCCGCTAGAGTGAACTCTAGGTGAGGAAAGTATTCTTGTACCTTTTGCACACCTAGGGTTCCCACAGTGTTCAGTGTTCTGAAATTGCCTTGGAAGGCTATCAGGTAGACCAGGTATGAACACATGTGGAAATGGTGCTCTTCTAGAAACCCGGTGAATTGTTGGTGGAGTGTGTCATTGATCAGGGAGGCCCAGTCGTAACGTTCTTTCCTGCTGATTATTTTGCCAATAATGTAGAACATCCACGGATGGAAGCATTTTTCCTCCTCTTGTCCAGTGACTCTGTTGAGTAGGGTGATTTACACTTCGTACTCATCTTTGAATTCTCCTCTACCAACCAATTCGGGCAAGCTGGTTCTCTTTGTTTTCAGCCAATGCTTAGCCATTATAAGCGAACACTCATCCTTTGAAGCCTTGAATGCCTTTTCGCATTCTATCACTGATATGACCTTCTTGGTAGGGCATGGTGGAATTGCAAAACAAGTCTCTATGTCCACCGGCTTCAAGCTACAAATCACGCTCCCGTCTATTGACAGGATCTCTCTTGTAGTCAGGTTGTAATGCTTTGTGCAAGCAGTTACAAGTTCAATGCTCTGTAAGGTGATCAGAATAGATGCAGCTTGGAATAAACCGGATTCTTCAATGTTTTGCAACGTGATTTGGTTCATGCCCTCCAAGTCTTCAGAACTGACCTCTGGATTTTTCTACCATAAGTCTGTGTCTGTTGTTTTCAGGTAATCATGGTATAAGACCGTTTTGGTCTTGTATTGTACCGGAGAGTATTGCATTCTAAAAACCTTGAATATTGACTGGGCACTTGACCCTGTTCTGACACTTTTCTGGAAATGCTAAAAATAGCCTCGCTGGGGGTAGTTTTTACGAAAAATTCTGAGACATGGGTTTTGTTGAGAATGATTTTCTAAACAAACCCAGATCGTCAGAAATTCGGAAAAATGAGTTTTTCTTTGACATGCAAGAGCCCTTCGGTGGTAGAGGTAGCAGGGGCACCAGAAAGTGTTTTTTCTCGGAAAAATCTAACACATGGGTTTTGTTCGTGCTTCAGAGCTAAACAAACCCAGTTTGTCTATTTTTCAATATTATGACTTTTTCTGGAAACCCTAAAAAATAGGGGCAGTAGGGCTACTTTTTCTGGAAAAATCTACCATGTGGGTTTTGTTGAAAAAGCTGTTTTGATCATACCCAGTTGGCCAGATTTGTGATTATCTGTCATTTCCTGTAACATGCAAAGAAATATAGACAGAAATAGAGGAAGTAGACAGAAGATGGATTGGAAGTTATAAACTGCCACTTTGCAATAATCTGTCTCTGGAAGCAATCTTGGGGAAAGAATGCTTTTACTGCCAATGATCTTCAAAAATATTGAAGATCCGTCCAAAACCTCTGCCAGATCTTGAAAACGTGTTCTTGAGAGCTATTTGATGTTTTATCCTTCAACCTGCAAAAAGAATAATGAAGAATGGGACGCCTAGCATGAATATATGGTGATTAGGGTTAAGATCCACAAAGTATGGAAGATAACTCATGATTCAGGCCTGATTAGGAGTTCCAAAAGATGATTTCCATTGATTGTGGAGTGTTTGGCCTCTTTTTGGCTCCAAATTTGCTAACTCAAGTCAACACTTTTGCTTTGACTTCTTTTAGGCATCCATTCTTGAAGTTGATCATTTTTTGTTCATTTTGCAAGCTGAAGTGCTCCCATTTGATCTTTGATTCAGGTTAGTTAGTTGATCTCTGGCAGTGGCTGGCAGTTCTGTTGTTGTGGTGGGATCAACACGATGAGATATGCCTGAGAGGGATTAGCTCAAAAAACTGAGTTTAGGCCTTCAGAAAGAAGGGCGCCTTTCTTCAAGAGGGGCGCTTTTGACAATGTCTTAGTCAATTTTCATTGACTGTTCTTCGTTTTGATCTTTTCAGACCCTCTTTGCTTTGATCTGACGTTTCCGATGTTAGATGAATCAGATGACTCTACTTGACGATGCATCGGGTAACCAGCTCGATCTTTCTCATGATGACTGACTTCTCAGTTGAAGTTGGCAGGTTTAGGTCCTTCAAACTAAAGGGCGCCCCTGGCCAGCAGGGGCACTTTTAGCTTTTGATTGAATTTCTTCATGCTGTGAACTGCTTGACTTTGACTTCCTCCATCAGATGATTGATTTGTCGAAAGTTATTGCTGATAGTCTCACTGACGAGATAGGTCATAGCTGAGAAGGTCATCCTGGGAGGCAGTGAAGATTCTGGTTGAATTTGGATGCCTTCAAGAAAGGGCGCCTTTCTTCAAGAGGGGCGCTTTTAGCTATGCCTTAGCCATTTTCTGGCTTTATCTTTCCAGTTCTTCAATTTTGGCTTTTTTTGCTTGATCTCAACTCGTGATCGTTTGGTGTGTCTCATGGACTTGTTGTTAGATTGATCATGTAGCTGGGAGGAAGCTGGAAAGATATCATGTATAGAGCTGCTGCTTATGGATTCATTTGGTGCCTGCAACTGAGGGGCGCCCCTGGCAAGCAGGGGCGCTTTGTCCTTGAAGCTTTCTGATTTGGCATCTGTGTCGTTGATGGATCCTCCATACTTTGCTGACGGTTGGTCAATGATACCTGAATCAGATGATTTTGCTGATTGTTTTGTTGTTGAGCCAGCATGAGAGTGAAGAGGATGACTGAGTTGAGGATGCCAAATGATTACATTTGCCCTTTGAGATCCAAGGGCGCCTTTCTTCAAGAGGGGCGCCTTTTCACCTTGTAGACTGTGTTTTGCCTTGGTAGACAAAACGTGCACCTTCTAGACTTAGCCAAATTTTGGCCTTTTCCGTTTTGAGAATCTCCTTCGTTGAAACAACATCTTTTCATCCTTTTCGCCATAGCTTCTTGGTTGAAGCTTTTGAGGTTTAGCTTTCAACACCTGGTAATGGCCAATCTGCCATTAATGGCTGTGGAGCTCCTAACTTTGTTCCTGAAAAATAGAAATAGACCCACCAGAGTAAAACATGTATTTTGATAATTCTGACTTGATCAGTGTGATCGTGAAGGCAATTAACCCTATCAAAATTATTTTCAATCATTTCCGAGAAGGTCCTATTTTTAAGGGTTTCCTTAAAAATAGGGGCGTAAAACCCTAATTTTCATTTTTTCAGAATTTTAACCATAGATTCCTTGACAGAAACCCACAAAGATTTCATATTTGTTTTGACCTAAAACATACTTTCGATGGCATTTTTACATTGTTTAGCTCAATTTAAGCAGAATGCCAAAAATTTCATTTTGGGTATAACAATGCACGTTCATCATTTCTCATCTTATGTTCAGTGCTTGAATGTTTGAATTTGACACCTGGCAGCTAACTGACTTCCATGAATGGCCTTGGAGCTCCTGAAAAAGCTTCTAAAAAAGCAGAATAGACCCACTAGGGAAAAACTGATCTTTTTGTGATTCTGATTGGACCAGCGTGTTGAGGAAATATTTTGAGCCAATCAAAATCAGTTTGAACCCTAGAAGCCAAACTTTCTATTTTTTTTAAATTTTGCCAGCATCTGTTTCAAAAGAAACCTAGAAAAACCTAGAAAAAGTTTCTATTTTTAGAAACTTTCTAAAAATAATTTTTTTCCTAAAATTTAGGGCCGAAAAACTAAAATCTAGTTTTTGTAGACTTGATCGCTCTAAGCAAATCCAAATAGTTAGATTTTGAAAATTTTGAGTTTTTGACCTTCATGCAAGACATGCAAATCCCCAATTTTGACCTTTTTTGACAATTTTAACAAGACTTTGACTCATTTCTTCAAAATGCCTAAGTGTAGCAAAAAAAATTAATTTGGGGTACAACAGTTACGAGGCCCTACTTTTTTAATGGCTAAATGAGAATGTTAACAATAAATTGACCATCTTTCACCTCCTCACAATCCACAACACTAGAAAACATTGCTCCTTTATAGGAAAATGTAGTCACATTGATTAAGGGCCAATTTTTAGCATCTTTCCATCCATAAGAAATGGAAAATCACTGTCTTGGCCTGTGAATTGTTTATGGGTTTTAATGAATCTTCTACAAGCTTGATCTCATTTTCCAATAAGGTAACCTAGGCTCTTGTACCTTTTTGGAGCTTCAATAATTTTTTCACCAATTTATAATATAGTGAGTAAACTATATTGATTTTCAAACAATTTGCATAGATACATCATGCTATGTTTTGATTGACAATTTTTTAAGACTCATTGTGAAATGCTATTTTCAAAGGTTCTATAAGTCTCTTATTTATAAGGGGTTGTTCTTGAGAAGTGGCAAAAAATGGGTAGCTCTCTACCACAAAACAAGAATGTAATGTTCCCTTTTTACGACGTTCTCTTTCGGTGGGGTTGATTCGGATACATTTACTATTTTTAGTAATTGCTATTTTTAGCAAGGGGTCTGGTGCTGTGCTTTTGTCCTCAGTGAGCCCTTTCGAGCTCCTCAATTTCTCTCCGGCTCGAGTTTTAGGGCACTGCTTACTATTTTTAGGACTTTCTAAAAATAGTAAGTCATCTAGTGTTAGTTGGACCCGATCAGAGTTGTCTTTCAGCAACATTTCTTAGTGGAGGCATCAGTTTCTATGGTTGAGACATTTTAATATTCAATCCCTCCTTCAAAATTGGATTTTAATAAAGTGACTTTATATTTATTCGTTGAGGGTCATGTGGGGGACTAATTTGTACCTTGATGCCTAGTACAATGACTTTAAGTCATTTTTAAAAGAGCTTTAAAAGTATTTTATAATGCTCATTAAGGGGGTGGACACCTATGAAGAGAAATGAGTCAAATTTTAAATAAAAAGCTAAGGTTGAGGTAAAAAGATTTTAAGTTATATCTTTTTAATGAGGCTAATTGTTAATGAGATATAGTTTCGGTCAGATATAAATGATGATTGCTAAATAGCATCATCATCATTTATATGTGATCGAATTTAATCCTTAAATATATTTCTGGAAATAAGTAAAACGAATTTATAAGCATGTATAAATCCGAAATAGTAAAATGATGATCAAATTCTGCATTGAATTAAATTCGGAACTCATATTATATATATTCGCCATGTATGTGAGGGCGCATGTATTATGTTTACTAAACCGAGTGTTAGTCGGTTGCCTTTGGGACCCGCGCGCCCAAAGGGACACGTCCCATGAGCGGACGTGTCTCCACGTGTGGAGACGCGTCCTCTCATGAGACGCGTCTCTTAGAGGCGGGTCTCGAAGGGTAACATTGTTCCATCATTGATATGCAAACATCGAAATTATTAATGTTCTGCAATCAGCACATTCAGCATAAAGAGAAGAAATCTGGAAATTGTTTTTTGACTAAGAATTCTCACACAGAATTTCTGACCTTAGTGTTTCCTTAGATTTATTAGGATCCTATTTGATAAAGATTTGATTACATTTACACTAATACTTTGGGTGCCCAAGTGAATGAAGGAAGAATTAAAAGATAAATTTAAATCAAAGCTCTTTGAAGGATGGCGTGGATTTTAGGGTTGTTGGTCGCCCTAACTTGTAACTTTGGATAAAACTTCATTTGGAGGCTTATTTTTGATATGAATGTTTGGATTTGAAACTTGGCCATACATTTCTCTTGAAGTTTGGGCTTTGAGGATTTTGGATTGACTTGTTGAGACGAAAACCTCTACGGGGACACCTTTCTTCGTGTGTGAAAGACCACATCAGGAGAGGATATTGGAGGCTTCACACAAGAGCTTCATTTGTGTTTCAAAATTGCAGATTACAGAGTTTGGAGACGAAGATTTTCGATCATTTTGAAGTAGGATTGTTGGTTTTGGCTTGTTAAATCTTGGTATCAATTTTGGTGATGATAAAACACAATTTGGTGGTGATTTTCATAATTTCTTGTCACTTTGTATAAGCTCCTGAAACCCACATTTGGGCTCATATCTCTGAGAAGCATTTTTATATCATTCTGGGTATTTAATCTATTGAAGTCTCTTGCCAAGGTGTTTCAAACAAGTGCTGTTACAATTTTTTTGGTGGAGTATTTATTTAATTAGAGAAAATCGCCCCCTTGAAGCAGTACAGCTCCTTGCAGCTGTGTTATAGTGTCAAACCTGACTTCTATCAAGCATTTGTGGTTTGTATTGCTGGCCTCATTCTTTGGTGCTGGTCACTGGTTTGAAGAAGGTCATTTGCTGCAGCTATGCTCTTATTACCAGGTCTGAATGATACTCCTTGAGATTGATACTTAAAGATTAATTTCTAGGAGCTGGGCGTTGCCTTTTGGGAGCCCTATATGCCACTGGAAATGATGCTTTTTCCCAGGTCTGAATTCTCTTAAAATCTGATGTGTATGAATGAAATCTGCTCATTGTATTTGCGTTTGAAAATCTGAACATTAAAGTGTAATGAAGTTATTTCCTGCAATTTCATTGTAAGTTTCATTGCTTTAATTTATGCATCATTGGGTATCAATATATTATGTATGGCATGTGAGTAAACAACCAAACAGATCAGAAAACAGAACAAAAAATAAAATAAAATTGGGGTTGGTCATTATAGTGGTATCAGAGATCTAATCGTCCTGCTTGCTAGTGGGTGATTAAAATCTATGAGCCAGAGTGATAGGTCAAGAAGGTATTTAGAAAGAAGTAGGAGAAAGGAAGAAATTTTTTGGGAACATTGGTCATCTTCAGAAGAAGAGCAGCAAACAGAATCATCATCCAGCGGGTCTTCAAACACTAGAAACATGGGAGATAGGGGTTGTGATGGTGAAAGGAATGATATGAATGAAAGGAATGAGAGAAATGAGGCAACTCCAGACAAGTTAATGCTACTTCTTGATGCATTGGTTAGGGGCCGAGGTAGGGCAGCACAACAGGCACAGGAGACTAATGACAAGATAGCAGATTTGATACAAAGATGGATCAAATGGGTCAAGGAAACAGGGTAGGACAACAAGGAGTTGGTAACTAGGGAGCTTTGGCAAGACCACTTATGCCAAATTTTTCATCGAGGGTGGAAGCACCTGGAAATCCTAAGCTTACTTTGTTGGAATAGCAAGATCAGTTTATGCAAGATTGGCTCGATGCAGGGCCTGGGTTTCAGATGGACATATCTCTCAGGGATTACTTTGACTTGAGGATAAGACACTCTAACCACAGGGGAAATAGAGACCAACAAAATGAGCTATGAAGGAAAGTAGGGAAGCTCACACTTCCTTATTTTAATGGGTCCGAAAAAATGACAGCAAGGGCGTGGGTACAAAAACTAGATACCTACTTCACATTAAATCCTATGCCGGAGTTAGAGTCCATACAGTATGCATCAATACACTTAGACGACATTGCTCACGAGTGGTGGTATAATGGAATGTTATTCTTGGGGCATGCTCAAATCACTTCTTACAGAGTGTTCACTGAAAGGTTGATTGAGAGATTTGATGAAAAGGATCTTGAGCTGCATTTTAAGGAGTTAGCCCAACTTTAACAATGGGGTTCTGTGGATTTGTACATATCAGATTTCCAGAAGCTATCTGTGCTTGTGACTAACATTTCTGAGAGGAGATTGATTGTGTTGTTCATAGATGGATTATCTGATCCTTTAAGAGGATGGATAAAGGCTTCTAACCCTCCTAGCCTTCAGGAAGCCATTAAAAAGGCTAGGGACATGGAGACATCAACTTTCAAGAACAAATTTCAGTCCAAGGACTCGCAGCCTAAGAAGGAAAGAACAAAAAAATTGACATCAAAGAGTAAGAGCAGCCTAAGAAAAACTACACAAGGATAGACAGTGAGACTGTGAATGAACCTAGGAAGAAAAGATTGTGTTTTACATGCAAGGAACCTTACACTAAGGATCACAAATGCTCAACCAAGGCTAAAGTACTGCTAATAGAATACCAATTTGATGAAGATAGTGGATCAAAAAAATCAGACCAGCAAGTTGATTCTGGAGAAAATGAGGATGAAAAGACAACAAAAGAAAGTGGTAAGGTGTGGGACCATGATGGGATATTTGCCCAACTCCATAGCTTTCATGAGAATCAGTGTTTGTGAATTAGAGGTGCGATACAGGGGCATCGTATGTTGGCCTTAATTGATACAGGTGCTACCCATAACTTCATTCACGATGGTTTAGTGTCGCGAAGGGGTCTACAAACACAGGAGAGTGGTGGTTTCAAAGTTATGGTAGCCGATGGATTTACTATCCAGTGTACCAAGATGATTCCTTAGTTGAGCGTCCAGTTGGGAGGTCATGAAATTAAGGAGGAATTTTACGTGGTGAACATTGGAGACACGGATGTAGTTATGGGCATTCAATGGCTATGCTCTTTGGGGGAGTTTACTTTGAACTTTCAGACATTAGAGCTAAAATTAAAATCTGAAGGTAAGGATGTGGTTTTGAGAGGACTATCCCATAGTGGACCACGTGCAGAGTCTAGCAAAGAAAAGGGAAAAGACAAGGCAGCAGCCTTTAATGCATCTTTAGAGCTGTCCAGGGTGCCTGTGAACCCTAGTATCAGTTTTGGTAACGCTGAAAATGGTAACACACTATTGGAAGATTGTATTGTTGGAGGCAATGAGGATGAGACCTACAAAATGACAAACAAAGACGATTGCAGTGTTGTTGACAAGGTAATTTGAGTTTGATTTCACGGGATGAATTTCTTTTTGATAATGGAGCTGATCCAATTTCCACACTGCAATTAAGCATGGCTGATGGTATTGATGATGATATTGGTCTTGATCCTGTTCCTGAGAACAAATCAGATTTTTCTTTGCTTATAGTTGAACATGAGCAAGGACCTAGCAGCTTTGTTGATCTGGATTCACAATCAGCTCTTGAGGGTGATCAACAATTGCTTTTTGATAGTCCCTTGTTTGAGATAGGAGCTGATAGAGTATATGACAACCCACTTTTTGAGTTGGAAGATGAAGTTATTCCTAGTTGCAACACTACATTAGGTGAGAACAACAAGGTTTGGGACCCAGGTGCAGCTTCTAGTAGTGAAGTATTGACTCAAGAATGGACTAGTGGGACTACTTCCAACCTTGGGGCTCGAGCAGATTTTCCAATCAACTTACAGCAGCTGAGTTGTACCAGGTTGAGTTTGGCTGTCAGTTATGATTTGGTACTAGGGGAGGAATCTTCAGCTTATATCTTGTTTACTTCTACGTATCCAATGTAATCATGGATTAATTATTGCTGCCAACGCTTTCTTGAGTTGGTTATACAGATTTTGCTCGATGAGTTGATTGATTTCGAGTTGGGGCAGTCGACTGTATCTTTCTGAATTCAGTGCCTCCATTATCTGCTTCCATTTTGGTGAGTGACGTTGACTACAATTACTTCATGGCGTGGGCATACTTTTCTCCAATTGATGGTTTACTGATTGTCGCAGTTTGGGATAGGAGAGCACAGTCTGAGCACATTGGGCTGACAGTGATGTACAGTGTGACATAGCTTCAACATGATGGTTCCTTTTCGAGATTCACTTGGAACTCGGGATTCACACTGTTTTTTAGAGCAGTTACTGTTTGGGATGAGAGAGCTAGTGTGGATTTCCTTCAGCTTACTTTGGTGGCATATCAGTTTGGCTCTCTTGAGGGACATAATTTTGAAGAGTGGATTGAGTTTTGGTGGTTTCTATCACTCTTCTTACAGGTGACTTACGAGAGACCTCATGTGTTGGTACCTCGCAGGATAGGGATTTGAGCAGATGGAGCTACATACCTCCTAGAATTATTTGGGACCCTGGGATCATTACTAGTTTCAGTATGGTTTTGATTGTGGAATGCAAGGCTTCACTAGTATTGCTTGAGGACAAGCAATCTTTGGGAAGGGCAGATTGTAATGTCCCCTTTTTACGACGTTCTCTTTCGGTGGGGTTGATTCAAGTACACTTACTATTTTTAGTAAGTTCTATTTTTAGCAGGGCGTCTGGTACTATGCTTCTGTCCTCAGTGAGCCCTTTCGAGCTCCTCAGTTTCTCTCTGGCTCGAGTTTTAGGGCACTACTTACTATTTTTAGGATTTTCTAAAAATTGTAAGTCATCCAGGGTTAGTTGGACCTGGTCAGAGTTGTCTTTCAGCAGCATATCTCAGTGGAGGCATCTGTTTTGATGGTTGAGACATTTTAATATTTATTCCCTCCTTCGAAATTGGATTTTAATAAAGTGACTTTATATTTATTTGTTGAGGGTCATGAGGGGGACTAATTTGTACCTTGATGCCTAATACAATGACTTTAAGTTGTTTTTAAAAGAGCTTTAAAAGTATTTTATAATGCCCATTAAGGGGGTGGATGCCTATGAAGAGAAATGAGTTAAATTTTAAATAAAAAGCTAATGTTGAGGTAAAAAGATTTTAAGTTATATCTTATTAATGAGACTAATACTTTGGGCGCCCAAGTGAATGATGGAAGAATTAAAAGATAAATTTAAATCAAAGCTCTTTGAAGGATGGCGTGGATTTTAGGGTTGCTGGTTGCCCTAACTTGTAACTTTGGATAAAACTTCATTTGGAGGCTTATTTTTTATATGAATGTTTGGATTTGAAACTTGGCCCTACATTTCTCTTGAAGTTTGGGCTTTGAGGGTTTTGGATTGACTTGCTGAGATGAAAACCTCTGCAGGGACACCTTTCTTCATGTGTGAAAGACCACATCAGGAGAGGATATTGGAGGCTTCACACAGGAGCTTCATTTGTGCTTGAAAGTCTCAGATTACAGAGTTTGGAGATGAAGATTTTCAATCATTTTGAAGTAGGATTGTTGGTTTTGGCTTGTTAAATCTTGGTATCAATTTTGGTGATGATAAAACACAATTTGGTGGTGATTTTCATAATTTGTGGGCACTTTGTGTAAGCTCTTGAAACCCACATTTGGGCTCATATCTCTGAGAAGCATTTTTATATCATTTTGGGTATTTAATTTATTGAAGTCTCTTACCAAGGCATTTCAAACAAGTGCTGGTACATAATTTTTGGTGGAGTATTTATTTAATTAGAGCAAATTGCCCCCTTGAAGCAGTACGGCCCCTTGCAGCTGTGTTACAGTGTCAAACCTGACTTCTATCAGGCGTTTGTGGTTTGTATTGCTGGCCTCATTACCTGCGTTTGATATATCCATGGTCAAGGGAGAAAGAGGGCTCATTCTTTAGTGCTGGTCGCTGGATTGAAGGTCATTTGCTGCAGCTATGCTCTTATTACCAGGTCTGAATGATACTCCTTGAGATTGATGCTTAAAGATTAATTTCTAGGAGCTGGGCATTGCCTTTTGGGAGCCCTATATGCTGCTGGAAATGATGCTTTTTCCCAGGTCCGAGTTCTCTTAAAATCTGATGTGTACGAATGAAATCTGCTCATTGTATTTGCGTTTGAAAATCTGAACATTAAAGTGTAATGAAGTTATTTCCAGCAATTTCGTTGTAAGTTTCATTGCTTTAATTTATGCATCATTGGGTATCCATATATTATGTACGGCATGTGAGTAAACAACCAAACAGATCAGAAAACACAACAAAAAAAGATAAATATATTGGGGTTGGTCATTACAAAGAATAAGATGTGGGTAGAGAGGGATTTGTTCTTTGAAATCTTTTGATTGCTAAAAGATGACTTATTCTGTGATATGTTGCTTTGTCTACTTGCTTCTACTCATTGATATATTCTATCACTTGTTTTTGATGACTAGTTTTTTTAGGGCAAGATTTGATACCGTATTTAGGAATGCCACACAAATGAGCTTTCACTTGACTATATGAGTTTGAATACTTCATACCACACCCTTGAAAAACTCAAATATATCCCCCACTACCTAAAAATAGGCGTTGACCATATCAACATACTTTCAAAGAAGAGAATTTGGGTTTGTTTTGAAGTGGATTTGATCTATGAAATTATAACTAGTTGCCATTTTAATTCCGTTGGTAACAAATTTGATAAACAACATATCCAAAACAAATGAAAACAATATATATAACCTAACTTATTTAATATTTTAAGCATAGTGATACATGCACAAAAGAATGAAAAGAAAACAAAATAAGTTCATTTGTAAAACAAAATATGGAGAAAATAAATTTAACTCTTTTACAATTATCTTCTTCTCCAATCTCCTAAGCAATGAATGTGCTCTTGCACACACATAGGAATATCAATGCAATCGTTCTAAAACCTTCAATGATCAATCTTCAACTCTATTTGTGTAATGACAAGAAAAAATGAAAGTTTAACAAGGAATATTTTTTCTTTTGCAAACAAAATGGGTTTGAATGAGTTTTTTTTAGTGTTTCAAATTGTTTAGATGGCACTTTTAAAGTTAGAGATTCATTTTGGTTTGTTGTGGTTAAAGCCAATGGTTGAAGAGTATTTAGAAAAGCAAAAACTTTAAAAACTCATCCAAACATGCTTGATTTGTCCTTGGTTCTTTATCATTCTCCTGGGTTAATTTGAGATTGTAATGTCCCCCTTTTTGGCGTGATCTTGTTTGATGGTGGTTAGCCTATTACTTAGACTCTCGTAGGCTAACAGGTTTGGTTAGAGGGTCAGTGGTACTTTCTGGAGAGCTTAGTCGTTCTCGTTTTCTGAGCTTAGAGTTTGGTTCACAGCGGCGTTAGCAGTTCAGGGGTTGACAGCTTCTGATGGCACGGGAATATTTGGAGTTTTGAGTGAGTTATGGATTTTTAAGTGATTTGAGTTAATTAATTAACTTAATGCTTTATTATAAAGTCAAATTGACTTTATACTTTTTATATCACTTAAATATTCTAAAAAGGTGATTTAATATTTTAATCACTTAAATTACAAAAGGGCGCCCAAGTATTTAAGTCAAAACTATTGAAATGACTTAAATATATTTTAAAAGAATTTAAAATATGGAAAGGGGCATATCTTTCTTGGAAGTCATGCCTTTTTGGCATATGAGGCATTTTGGCAATGAGAAATTAATGTATTGAATATTTTGACTTTGCCTTTGGCTTCTTCCTATGCTTCTCTTGTGATCAAGGTTTGAACAATCTTCCATTGAAGAACGATTCCTCTTCAGTGTTGAGCACTCTTGAGATTGTGAGAGATCAATCGAATCAGTGTAGTTGAGAGCTTCATTCAAAGGTTCTACATGATTCTATCAGAGATTTACCATTCAGTATTTATTTGTCTGCAATAGGGAGAGAGGGTTTCATCTCCAGAGACCATTTTCTACAGATCTCAGCTTTTAGAGTGTTCCTTTAGGGTTTCTACCTTGGCCGTACAACTTGCATTGGGATATGTGCCCATTAAGGGAGGCGTGTGAAGCATCTTGCTGAAACGCCTTTGTTTTGGTTCTTGTTTTCCTTCCATCATTGGCGTGTACCCTTCTCAAGTGCTTGTATCCAGTTTCTGAAAGGGAGAACTCAAATCTGGAAGCCAAACGTCTTTATATGTCAGTTTTCACCATTCTTGGCTGGCGAGCTGGCTTACTGTTTTAAATAAATAATCTGGATCCCTTCTGGTATGTTTATCATTTGCAATCTATTTGTTTCAGTTAAATAATGTCTTCTACACTTTCATTCTGAAGAAAATAGTGCAAATTTACATTTTATAAGCATTTATGCTGTGCGCCCCTTCTCTTCTGTCTATCAAATTTTCTCTAAAAAACTAAATAAAACTAAAAAGACTTAAGAAATACTAGGGTTTGAATTGAGAGCCAGCAGGGCTCATCACAGTGGTATCAGAGCTTATTAATCCTGCCAGCTTGTGGGAAAACAATTCTATGAGGCCACACCAGAACAGGTTTGACAGGCACTACACACGCAGGGGCCATGGAATTCATCGAAATACTTTTGGACCTTTTTAGGCAATTCCATTGGACGAACAGGAAGAAGATTTTGAATTTGATAACATGGCTGACAGGGATGAGGAAGGTCTTAACAGGAATCGTCTTAATGACGAAGATAGAGAGGCCAGAGATGTATTGAGAGGCCTTGTTGCAGGTCAGGAACAGGTGGCGAACATCCTCCAACAGCTAAGTACCAATGTCTAGAATTTGAGTATTCAGAGAAGGCCGAACTGGGATCCGGATCAGGAAGGTAGTGTACATGGAGATAGACAGAGAATAGTTACTCCAACACGCACCTATGACAGGCCTACTCGGCCAACATTTATCAGGAATGATCCTATCGAGGAGAATGTGGCTAAGGGAGGTGATGCGAATTTTGCAGATAACATCATGACATAGCATGATGAGTGGGATGCTTTGCCCCAAAGAGTTAAGGATCACCTTAACTTCGACAGATTTCTGAGCCAAAAAAGAGAGCATGGCAGGAACAGGACAGATAGGAGGCCTGACAACAGGTATAATGATCTAAGGCAGGCTACCAACAAACTTACCTTAACTAATTTTGATGGCAGTGGAAAAGTCACAGCTCGAGCATGGGTGAGCAAACTAGACACTTTTTTGACACTACGTCCAATGGCTGAAGAGGATGCCATAAGATTTGCAGCACTTCACCTGGATGGCGTGGCACATGACTGGTGGCACTATGGCATGGTCACACTCCATCATGATAGGATCGCTTCTTACCAGGAATTCACTGACAGATTGGTTGAGAGGTTTGACAGGCGTGATCCAGAACTTTACTTCAGAGACCTTGCTCAATTGAAGCAGTTGGATAGCTTGGAGTCTTATATTGGTGAGTTTTAGAAGCTCTCGGTCATGGTTACTGGAATCTCAGAGAGGAGACTTGTCATTCTTTTTGTAGAAGGTCTCCATGAGCCAATGAAAGGTTGGATCAAGGCATTTGATCCACCTACCTTGCACGAGGCTATGAGAAAAGCTCGTAGCATGGAACTTACAACCTCACGTGGTAAGTTCACTTCAAATGTAGAAGCATCTTCATCCTACAGTGATAGCAAAGTAGAATCTAAGAATTCAGAAATTGTTGATGATAAAAGGAAGTTTGCAACTCCTTTGGATAGAGAGACAATCAATGATTTACGTAGGAAGAAGCTTTGCTTTTGTTGCAAGGGCCCGTATGATTTTAATCATGACTGTCCTCTCAAGCCTAAAGGTCAAAATAGGCAAATGGAGTGGTTTTATGAGGATGATGACTTTGCTGATTTAATGGACCAGCAAGCTAGTATGGCGGATGGGAGCATGCGTTCTATCTTTCTTGTCAGTGAGGAAAGTGAGAAGATGGAACATGAAAGTTTTGAGGAAGATTATGATTCTGCTTCTTTTTCTAGGGTGCCAGGGGTGTTTGATTGGGATCATAACAGTTATGAGGCTCAGTTTGTAAACAATCCTCTTTTTGAGGCAGATGTTTCATTATCTCATGATAATCTGCTCTTTGAGGTGGATGATGATTCTACTCTTAACCTTGATTTAGGGGTGAGCATTGATTGTAGTATCGGAAATTTTGTCAGTGCATCGGGATTTCAGACAGGTCTCGTTGAGGAGTTACATAATGTGTACATGGTTAGGAGTATTCATAGTGTTACTTTCACTCTTCATGTACATGATCAGTTTCAGATGCACATTTACGGTATGCACGTGTTAGACATGTTGGATGATAGCATATCACGTGCAGTTGTAGGGAGCAGGTGTTGTCAGCAATTTGACTTGCTTTCTTGTGAGTTCCTCTCTCCTGTGACAGATGGTCTTGAGATTGACAGAGTACTACATGATGATCCAGTTGATCTGATATGGAAGTTTCAGGGGACATTTGATGACAGTAGGGACATTACACAACACTATCCTTGGGATCTTGGTAGAGTGGTGTATTCGTTGCTGTTGAGATTGGTTGAGGACAAGCATTTTGAGGGAGGGCGGACTGTAATGTCCCCCTTTTTGGCGTGATCTTGTTTGATGGTGGTTAGCCTATTACTCAGACTCTCGTAGGCTAACAGGTTTGGTTAGAGGGTCAGTGGTACTTTCTGGAGAGCTTGGTCGTTCTCGTTTTTTGAGCTTAGAGTTTGGTTCACAGCTGGCATTAGCAGTTCAGGGGTTGACAGCTTCTGACGGCATGGGAATATTTGGAGTTTTGAGTGAGTTATGGATTTTTAAGTGATTTGAGTTAATTAATTAACTTAATGCTTTATTATAAAGTCAAATTGACTTTATACTTTTTATATCACTTAAATATTCTAAAAAGGTGATTTAATATTTTAATCACTTAAATTACAAAAGGGCGCCCAAGTATTTAAGTCAAAACTATTGAAATGACTTAAATATATTTTAAAAGAATTTAAAATATGGAAAGGGGCGTATCTTTCTTGGAAGTCATGCCTTTTTGGCATATAAGGCATTTTGGCAATGAGAAATTCATGTATTGAATATTTTGACTTTGCCTTTGGCTTCTTCCTGTGCTTCTCCTGTGATCAGGGTTTGAACAATCTTCCATTGAAGAACGATTCCTCTTCCGTGTTGAGCACTCTTGAGATTGTGAGAGATCAATCGAATCAGTGCAGTTGAGAGCTTCATTCAGAGGTTCTACATGATTCTATCAGAGATTTTCCATTCAGTATTTATTTGTCTGCAATAGGGAAAGAGGGTTTCATCTCTAGAGACGCCATTTTCTATAGATCTCAGCTTTTAGAGTGTTCCTTTGGGGTTTCTACCTTGGCCATACAACTTGCATTGGGATATGTGCCCATTAAGGGAGGCGTGTGAAGCATCTTGCTGAAACACCTTTGTTTTGGTTCCTGTTTTCCTTCCATCATTGGTGTCTACCCTTCTCAAGTGCTTGTATCCAGTTTCTGAAAGGGAGAACTCAAATCCGGAAGCCAGACGTCTTTATATGTCAGTTTTCACCATTCTTGGCTGGCGAGCTGGCTTACTGTTTTAAATAAATAATCTGGATCCCTTCTGGTATGTTTATCATTTGCAGTCTATTTGTTTCAGTTAAATAATGTCTTCTACACTTTCATTCTGAAGAAAATAGTGCAAATTTACATTTTATAAGCATTTATGCTGTGCGCCCCTTCTCTTCTGTCTATCAAATTTTCTCTAAAAAACTAAATAACACTAAAAAGACTTAAGAAATACTGGGGTTTGAATTGAGAGCCAGCAGGGCTCATCACAGGGATGAGCCCACAAAGACATTTACGCCCTGACATTTGTCCTTGGTTGCTCTTCTGAAGATAACAATTGCTCAAAAAATTATTCTAGACTTATGATCTGTCTTGAGTTTAATATGCCTTCCAATTAGATATTGGTGCCATCATTTGATTGCATGAATGATAGCTAACATTTCTTTTTCATATGTGGGCCTTACCAAGTCCATATCTTTGAGTTGTTGACTCTCTAATGCCAAGGGATGCCCCTCTTGCATCAATATTGCCCTAATGCCATGTCTATAAACATCACATTTGACCACAAATGTCTTAGAGAAGTTTGGGGTAGCTAGCAGAGGAGTGAAAGAAAGAGCTTCTTTTAGTTGTTGAAATTATTGGGTGGCTAGCTCTAATCATTAAAAACAAATGCTTCAACAAAGTTATTAAGGGTGTGCTCTATGAGCATAGTTGTGAACATCTTCTATAGTATCTTGTTAGACCTGAGAATCCTCTCAATAAAGCTTCTTTTAGTTGTTAAAATACTTGGGTGGCTAATTCTAATTATTAAAAACGAATGTTTCAACAAAGTTGTTAAGGGTGCGCTCTATGGGCTTCTATAGTATCTCATTTGACTTGAGAATCCTTCCAATAAGAGCTTCTTTTAGTTGCTGAAATGCTTGGGTGGCTAGCTCTAATCATTAAAAATGAATGCTTCAACAAAGTTGTTTAGGGTGCACTTTGTGAGCATAGTTGTGAATACTCGTCTATAGTGTCTTGTTAGACTTGAGAATCCTCTCAAGCCTTTGATATTTTTAGGTTTTGGCCACTCTTTGACTGCTGCAATTTTTTTACGGTTCACCTTAACACCTTTGCATGGCACCACATTTCCTAAGTATTCCACTTCTTTCACCTCAATGACACCATTTAGATTTTCTTGCATAGAGTTGACTATCTTCCAATTTCTTTAATATCTTCTCTGCATGCAGCAAATGTTCTTCCCATGTTTTATGATTGATGAAAATGTCATCAAAGAACACCAACCCAATTTTTCTAAGAAATGGGCAGAACATGGAATTCATGAGGCTTTGAAAAGTATAGGGAACATTAGTGAGACCAAATGACATAATTAATAATTTATAATCATCCTCATATGTCGTAAAGACAATCTTATCTACATGCTCCTCCTTTAGTTAAATTTAATGATAACCTGAATCCAAATCTAGCTTAAATTGCACCATTGAATTCATCTAATAACTCATTTATAACAAAAATACAAACTTCATCTTTGAGAGTGAGCTTATTGAGCTCCCTGCAATCTAGGCATATTTTTCATGATTCATCCTTCTTTTTAACCATAACCATTAGAGATGAATAGGCACTTTGTTTAAGACGAACAAGACATAAATCTAGCGTTTTCTTGACCAATGTTCTTCCTCTTTCATTTGAACTGGTGCTTAATTAGATTGATATTCTTCCTCTTTCATAAGATGTGCTTTGCTCCTTTCTGCCAACTTTGAGCACAGTTTTGCATTGGTTTTGCTACCTTCAAATGATGCCACGCTTTGACAAATAAAAGTGTTCAATCCTTGGGTGGAATTCCTTCTACACTTCGCCACTTGACCATCATGAGTTGGCAGAAAATTGAGGTGGCCTTGCCATTTGAGAAGTGTCCCAAAGTGAAACTTATCTTTCCCATTCTTTTTTGGGCATGTATCTGTTGGCTTTGCCACTCAAATGGTGTGGGAGGAGTTTACTTAATCATTTGCCAATCTTGATTTTAGACTCAATTCTTTGCATCTCCATCTCTTTCTTTCCACTACTGGCGCCACCATTAATTAAGAACCTCTTCATCTTTCACTCGGAATAGCTAACCTTTGCGCAATCTGCAAGATTTGTTAGTTGAAATTAAATTGGACAATGACCAGACAACCTTGCAACGTAACAAGAGAAAAAACTCAGTTGACATTGATAACACAGCAAGAAAGATCCGATTAATGACACAAAGGGATCAAAGGCAGTATGAAAGCTAAGTTTCGACAGTAAGAAAGCTAAGTTTCGTACGGGTACAACAAGCTTTTTTCCCATTCATCAGTCACAAATTTGCCTGGGCATATGCCGATTCCCCACTTCATCGATCACTTTTACCTGGATCTTGGGTAGGCCATAATTTTTGCATTTGGACTTGAAATTAGGCGTCTCCTTTTTTTTTTGAAATTGCACTAATTTTCATCGGCTATAATATGCAATAAAATTCCACTTTTGATTCCATCTTCACATTGATTTTGCCCTTGTGACGTAACCTTGTCCAGACTCTAAAAGTCTCCAAATGAGCTGAATCAAACCCAAAAGTTGTCTCATCCACGAATGAAGATTCGAAGATGTACCATAACATCTCTAAACCTTCATCCACCAATGAAGATTTGAAGATGTACCATAACGTCCCTAAACCTCCATCAATGTGAAACAAATAGGCCACTATCCAGAAACATCTGTGTATACTAGTTTGATGACACATACTTCCATCAGGCTTCTTGGCAACACTCTGTGAGCCAGATTGACATGATCCCTATGTCAACTTCATCTGTATTTTCAGATCATTGTTACTGGGTACACCAGGAACAGGGGCCATACCTAGACTGAACGGATCCAAATATGGATCCAGGTTTTGGTACGTCTTACGTGCTCCGCATACGTGATCTGGGTTTTGGTATGACCCGGATGCTCCAGGTATGTCTTGGGTACTTGGGAGGTACCTGCAACACCCGGGGTGAGACTCCCCTCCGCCCCCCAAAATGTAGTTGAACCTTTAAAAAAACACAGTTGAACGAAAACAATGTATTTAAAAAACTAAAAAGCTTAAACTGTTTTTTTCGGTGTATTTGACTCTGTAATCTCGGTTGCAATTTTTGCAATTTTGACCTTTGCCTAGTTTGACTTGTACTGCATTAATATTGTCAAACAATTCATTTCTTTGTTTCTCAGACTGAGAAGCGAAGGAAGTGAAACAAGGTTGAAGCTAAAAGAAATTGTGTGAAGATTATGCAAATAAATCACTCAAATTTTTCTTGTTTTTTCGTAATTAGTCTAAAAGTTAGCAAATAAATCAGAGTGTTTTTTCATAAGTATTTTCTCAATGATCTGAAAGTGAAGATTATGCAAATATTGTGTAGATTTACGTTGTTGAAGACCATAATGTTCATGTGATTAGAATTCGAAAATTCTAATGAGACTGTATTATGTTACACCAATTATGTTTTTTTAGAAGCTTTTCGAAACATGGTCATGAAGGGATCCGCATTATAACTGTGGGCGGTGATATGTTCCTCTGACAAACTCAAAGTAGAATCACCTCATCACTGGCTTCTTGTATAAGTTTTGAGAATTCAACTTTGTAAAAGCCGTAAAAATCTCTTCGCTTGAGATTCTTTTTTCATCTATGGTTTTAATGCTCGCAAGAAGTCTTTAGTGAAGATGATTCAGAAATCATATTACTGTTTTTTATAATTATAAATAAATAAGACATAAGTTCCTCAGTGCTCTTCCCTCAATATTTTCTTATGTTTCTTCCGTTCCTCTGTGCTTTTTGTTTCAGAGCTAAGTTTATTTTAGGGAGCATTTTTCATTTGACAGGTTGGAAGTGATCAGAGTGGTTGGAGTATGATTCGGAGTTTTATATCTCGAGACAAAGATTCAGATGAAACTATTGCCTTCCTATTTGGTGACATGGGGACGTCGGTTCCGTATAGAACTTTTCTCTGGACCCAGGAGGAGAGCAAGCTTACGGTCAAATGGCTAAAACGTGACATAGAAGAACTTGGGGATAAGCCTGCATTTATTTCACATATTGGCGACATCAGCTATGCCAGAGGTTATGGATGGTTGTGGGATTCGTTCTTTACTCAGATTGAACCTCTTGCATCCAAGGTTCCATTTCATGTTTGTATAGGAAATCATGAGTATGATTGGCCATTGCAACCATGGAAACCTGAATGGGCAAGCCTCCTTTATGGGACGGATGGAGGTGGTGAATGTGGGGTGCCTTACAGCCTAAAGTTTCATATGCCTGGTAATTCTTCTTTTCCCACTGGAACTGGTGCTCCACCGACCAAAAATCTTTATTATTCATTTGACTTGGGAGTTGTACATTTCTTATATATATCCACTGAAACAAATTTTTTACGTGGAAGTGATCAATATGCTTTCATAGAGCAAGATTTGAAAAATGTCGACAGAAGTAAGACTCCTTTTGTAGTTGTTCAAGGTCACCGTCCCATGTATACCACTGACTATGGACATACGGATGCACCCCTACGCCAAAAAATGATTGAGCACTTAGAACCTCTTTTAGTAGAGTATAAAGTCAATCTTGTCTTATGGGGCCATGTTCACAAGTATGAGAGATTTTGTCCACTGAAAAATCTGTCATGTGGAACCTTAGACAATGGTGCTGATCTTCCAGTGCACGTCGTGATTGGAATGGGAGGGCAAGACTGGCAACCAATATGGGAGCCTAGGCCCGACCATCCAACAGATCCAATCTTCCCGCAACCTGCCAGGTCTGTTTACAGAAGCAGCGAGTTTGGTTATACAAGACTATATGCAACTAGGGAAGCATTGACACTTTCTTATATTGGCAATCATGATGGACAGGTCCACGATGTTTTAGAAATACGTCTAAAGGATGGCAGAAAATCTTTCTCAAATTGGTTTTGGTTTTTGAAGGCAAGCTCTTTATTCTTCGTAGGAATTTTATTTGGTTTAATTGTGGGATATCTATTGTACTCCAAAAAAGAAAAAGTTAAATGGACAGAGCTACAAATCAATGAACTCTGATGTCATGCGACAAAGCATGGAAAATGAAAGGATCTATACTAATGTCAAGTTAATTACTCTGGAAGGGACAGACTGAAGCATTTGTATGATTATTAGAAGGAAAGTCCAAGCTAGCACGTCAGGCTGAGCCCTTTGTATCTAGTGAATGAAGACCTTGTAAATGTAAGAGCATCTAAGCTGTGTCCAAAGTCTATTATTTATATGAAACTATGTGCATGTGATGCATCAAAAGGCTCTGGCATTCTCCTATGCATGAGTATGGTGTAAATAATTTGTAATAATAGCATTGTTTTGCAGTGGGGGTCTTGATATTGATTTACAAATGCTGATTTATTATTTTCAATGAGCTTTTTTATGAATAGCGTTTAAGGTAGATTCTCTGTCAAGGGGATCAAGAAATATGCAATGGCACATTGTTAGCAGCTCCTTTATTTGAGTTATACTGTTGCAGCCATTCGATAACATTTCTTCGTTTTGTCATATTCTCTTGGTAATGGAAAGTTGTCTTGTTGTTCGTCTTGTCTTTGAATCAGTAGGGATAGACATAAAAGATGGAAATAGTGGCAAACATCACAGTTAATCATAAAAACTATCAATGTGAGTGCTGAATGAACATGAAATCCCGATCAGACGTTGAATAGATTCTTATGAACAGATAAATGCATTTGCAACGATGTTCCATCTTGGCCCTTCACTTGTCATTATAGAGGAGTTCAGTTTCTTCAAATATCTATTCAGCATTGGGCATGGAAACCCAATGACAAGGGGATTGCCCGAGATGGAGTTGGGCTAGGCTTGGTCTACCTTCTGCACCATACAACAACGTTTTAGACTATTTATAAGCTGATCATTAACGCCATGCATCCATTAGTTGATCATAGTAGAGGTCTATATAAGTAGAGATGATGTACTAATTCGACGATGGATCTTTTCTTTGTCACAGTGGATGCATATAATAAGAGTTCTGTTGGTTTTAAACCGTAATCTGGTTTCTCTATGTTCTAATGTGTGAATGTCTAATATTATGCCTTGATTGCATATTGTGTGCCTTTGCATGGATAAATAGATGCTCTCTAAGTTTATACAAGTTGTAATATATCCGTTTGCTCTTCATTGTGTTATTCGCCATTACTTTTTGATATGAAGATCTTGCAAGTCCTTGAGTTTTATACCGAACTGTGGTAGAAATTCACATTGCATCTAACCATAGTGCGAGCAAGCAAGATAAGTTGCCAAAAGACAACCATATGCAAATGTGAAAAGTGTTGAGGATAATGTTTATTTAAAGAATGTATATAAAAAAGCTTCAATGTTGGACTTAATATTTATCCAAAATATGTTTTTTAGAATATTTCAGTATAAAGAAACATCCATGTTTTTTAGACTTTTCTTTTTAGAGGATTTTTTAAGCTATTTCAGGAACTTCTAGAGATTTGTATGAATCTATAAATACAACAGTAATTTGACCACTGTGTATCAACAAGAAATCAGCAAGCTGTTATGTAATTTGATATTTGATAATATACAATATATTCCAGTGTTTTTTAATTTGCTGCACTCTGATTTCTTTTATTTCAAATATTTTATTTGTTCAATATGGTATCAGAGCACTTTTAAATATTGGGTAGTAATATGTGGGTTATGTAGTGTTGACTGTGAACCATGTAGGTTGTGACTCGGTTATGACCACATGTAATTTTTTAAAAAAAATTTGTGGCAAAGGAAGTGAACAATATTGCAGCAAAGGAAAGAATCAGTAAAAAAAAAATGGTGAGATTTCAATTTTTAATTTAATTCTCATCTCAAAAGGAGTGAGTTTAGCATAACGGATTCCATTGGTATTCCTTTACTTGCAATTAAATTAAATGAAAAAAAATATTATGATGATGTTTCTTTAGACTTTTCTTTTTAGAGGATTTTTTAAGCTATTTCAGGAACTTCTAGAGATTTGTATGAATCTATAAATACAACAGTAATTTGACCACTGTGTATCAACAAGAAATCAGCAAGCTGTTATGTAATTTGATATTTGATAATATACAATATATTCCAAGTGTTTTTTAATTTGCTGCACTCTGATTTCTTTTATTTCAAATATTTTATTTGTTCAATATGGTATCAGAGCACTTTTAAATATTGGGTAGTAATATGTGGGTTATGTAGTGTTGACTGTGAACCATGTAGGTTGTGACTCGGTTATGACCACATGTAATTTTAAAAAAAAAATTTGTGGCAAAGGAAGTGAACAATATTGCAGCAAAGGAAAGAATCAGTAAAAAAAAAATGGTGAGATTTCAATTTTTAATTTAATTCTCATATCAAAAGGAGTGAGTTTAGCATAACGGATTCCATTGGTATTCCTTTACTTGCAATTAAATTAAATGAAAAAAAATATTATGATTGGGTGTCTTGTATAGGGATTTTTCTAACAGTTCAAAATTGCTATGAAATTGTTAATGGTAGTGAACAAAGACCAGCAAGCCCTAGAAAAGATCAAGAAGATTGAGATAAAAGAGATAAAAAGGCAGCAACATTGATCAAGCTTACACTTTCTAAAGAAGTTTTTCTAGAAGTTTGCAATGAGAGAAATGGAGTCAAAGTATGGGGTATTTGTGATGCAGGAGCATCATTTTATCTTGTTCTAGATTTGCATTAGAATGTAGTGTTAGGTGTTTAATCACATTTTATGAGGTCTTTATTTAAGTTTGAACAAATAAGTAGTCATAAATTTCAAATTTTGGTGTTTTTACTTAACCCCAAGTACCTAATTAGGGGTTTGAATGTTCAATTTGTAAACTTGGGTTTACATGGGATGAGGTAGGTAGTTAGGGATTGTTGGCATAACAATTAGCACCTCTGGAGTGCGAGTTGGTATAGATAGCTATGCACAGTATGCGGTGACTGCTCTTCAAATTAGGAGGGGAAGCTCTCTCTTTTGTTGATATGCGTTCTAAAAGTAAATGATCTAAATTCTATCTTTTTGACTCAGCTGGAAGAGGCAGAAGGTTAAGAAAACCAAGGACATTGCAACTAAAGATTTTCTCTGGTTTCGCAGGTTTTAATTACAACTAAAAACTAAAAGCTTTAAACTATCCAATCCTCTCAAGAAAATAGAGCATGAGGAAAATGAGCAGGAATGTGATTACACGATAAACTTCAGATACAAATTCACAACATGAAGGCAAGGTGGCACAACTATTTGCTCGACTGGGAAGAAGTTTATTATAACACACATCAAATGATAAGCTTAAGTACAAATTTGCAACATGAGGGCAAGGTGGCTCAACAATTTGGTCATCTGAATAGACTTATTAGAAACAAAACATAAGGTAAGCAACTAGGACAACAAATTGCATTGGTGAAACACACATACAATAAACGATCAAACTAGCAACCCCATTTAATTATTAAATGTGCACACTAGGGTTTCCTTTTAGGGTTTGATCTCCTTTCTTAAGGATTGATCTCATTGTAATTATTCATTCTCTTAATGCATTTTTCTCTTGAGGCTTGCAGAGCATCTTTGTTGTTTTGGAACATCTTTCTTTTTTTGTGACAGGTTATTGCTTGCAGGTGTTCACTGGGGTTTGTGAGGTTGGTTTGTCAACTTTAACACGGTATTAGAGCTTCAAATTTGTAGCTGCATGTTCGTCTTTTGAAGGATATTGCCTTACAGTGATTTTTAAGTGCAAGGGTTTCAGCCAGCCATCTTTTTGCAAGATCTGGGGGTAGCCTTTTTTTTTGGGCATTTTTGGGCGAAATGGACGTCACCATTGCGTTCAGAGCACCCAAAAACTTTAGAAACACTTTTCGTTTCGTCGAAAAAGGCCTTCGTTTGTCAGATATGCCAGGATTTGAAGTTTTTGAGGGGTTCCTGATTCAAAGCGTACCTACAATTTTGGAGCATTTTGAACCCAAAAGGACCTCACCATCGCATTTAGAGCGCCCAAAAATCCTAAATTCGACTGTCAAATCGTCGAAATCGAACACAGTGACTTCGGGAGGCATTTTTTTTAATTTCTAGGCCATACGACCTGGCACAACACGCAATTCGGCAATTTTTTTTAAAAATACAATGGTAGTGGCCACTGCCATCAGTTAACCGCTAGCGGCTAGCCTAATCGCCAGGCTTAACCCTCAAACCTTTTGGAGTAGTTATGGTATTTTGGCCATAACTTTTGCATACAAACTCAGATTTTTGAAAACGAAATATTGTCGGAAAATTGTTTCCGAGCCCAAGCTAGTGGTGCAGGAGTTTTTTCCTGATTTTGTCAATTTGACCATTTTTTTGCCAGTCAAAGTCAAAAGATGGTTTTTTCACTTCAGGGGGTGTAACTTTTGCGTCCAAACTCCCTTTTGCACAAATGAATAGGCGTTGGAAAGCTGGTTCAGTGGTCTACACAGTGATTAGACTTATTTTTCCAGATTTTGCTCCAGGTATATTTTATTCATATTTTTGTGTTTTCACAATTTGCTTAATTACTTGGATGTTTTGGCACTTGGGAACCTCTTGTTTGTGTCATTTGGCTCTATTTCATTTGATCTACATGCATTAAGGTCATCTTTCTTAGATTGTTTAATTTGAAGAATTATCATGGGTTTTTCTACTCACCCTTTAGTTGTAATACTGTAATGGGGTAATTATGAGTCATAGGCAAAGGGCATACTTACACATTGTAGGTGGCTTAATATTTTGCCTTATTTGTATGATCTCATACTTGAACCAACCACTCCAGGGGAAAAATTAGCTTGGGATATCACTAAAGATCACATAGTAGGACTTATATTGTCTAGTGTTGATAATGACACTATGTGGGTTGTATTGGACATTGATTGTCCCCACCCACTTTGGATACATCTTTAGGAGATCTATGGAGACCCCAATCTCTCTCCATTCCCAGAGGATCCTGCTTCAGATAGTCTCTTACCCATTGCTTGGAGAGAGAATATACCCTTTGATCATGATACTTTAGAGGAGCTTGAGTATTTAGACATTCTTGTATGTTTAGATGGATCAAAGACTTGTCTCATAGTTCCTACTTTTCAGACTGAGATTACACACGCCACATCTGTTGTTCCTAATGACATCAGTATCGCCACATTGGCCCCTATGGATTCAGTTCAACATCATGACCATCTTGGTCATTCATTATCTGCTACATCATGGGATTCTTATCTTGCAAACACATTCTTGTTTGTTGAGTCTCACACTGCAGATCTTGAGGATTATTTTGAGGACATACATCTCCTCTACCTTGATAGTCAGGTTATCACTGTATGCCCACCATTATCCGTGCATTCAGAGGTTGCATTTCAGGATTCTCCACATTAGTTTGGATTTGACATCATGTGTTTCAGTTTAGACAGAGACATTCTTCAACATCCTATCATGGCACACATCTTGAGACATATTGGTTCATCACTCTTCACAGGGTTTCTTCAACATCATCCTTTAGATCCGTTTTCTTCCCAAGGGGAGGAATATCATTTTCCATTTCAGAATCTCTTTTTGGATTCTACATCAGGTATCTACCATTGCGACAAGAGTTTCTTCATTGTGGGGGCTTCTTGTCTCTTTCTATCTCTCCTATGGAGACCATTGCATATGTACTTATATGCTAGAAGTTGTCTGTGGGGGTATCATGTAATCCACCTCCTATCCTTCTTTCATTAGTGCATTACATTCCTTTCTTTTCTCTCTTTTAGAGGGGAGTTTTATTCCCATGAGGTTTTCTCCCTTTTCTCCACTTTATAGAGATTTCATTGTATTTGGGTACCTGATCAGGCCTTGTTGTCGGGACCCATCTTTGCTTTCATGCATCTTTTCCTTAGTGTTTTAGCTACTTGCTAAGTTCATTTTAAGGGGGTTGTTAGAGTAATAAGTTATTTCACTTAATTAATTTAATCATATTGGTTAATTAATTAAGTCACTTATCACTTTAGATTTACTTAAGCTAAACTTAGACACATTAATAATTAATTATTTATTAATTATTAAGTGTGTACACTAGGGTTTCATTTTAGGGTTTGATCTCCTTTCTTAAAGATTGATCTCATTGTAATTATTCATTCTCTTAATGCATTTTTCTCTTTTGGCTTGCAAAGCATTTTTGTTGTTTTGGAACATCTTTTTTTCTTTGTGAAAAATAAACTCCAACTATACAAAGATGTTTCCAAGAAAGACATAGCGTGCATTGTGGAACAAATAATTAACTCAGAAAGAGGCGTTGAGTTTAACTCTTGTGTCTAATGTCTATCTTGGAAAAGGTGGGATGCCCTGAACTGAAGTTCACTAGCCCTGATCTCGAGCAACTAACCCCTCCATGAGGTCATCGACTGCATCACCATCCGGGTCACTGATACTCTTTCGTAGTACATGATGTTTGCTCAACATATCCTCACCTCTTGTGATCTGGCTCTGAAGTTCATTTCTTCTTCTAACTGCCTCATCGAACAATGCTGACATGACTGTAAGTTGATCCAACTTACAACCAACAGAGTCTCTACTAATGGATGAGTGTTTGCAATTCTGATTGAATGTCTGCAAGCTCAACATACTCACCACCCTCACGTTGATATCGACAAGAAACTTGTGACACAAAAGTTCTCACATAATGAAGTGCAATGGTCACATGCTCTCTACTCTCAGCCAACTCTGAAGTCATTGTTTCCTGTATTTTTGCCTTGAAGATTAATTGTGTTTTCCACTCAAAAATAGCTTCTCTATCTTCTTCATCAGTGACCCAGTCATATGTCGTCCCCAGGTGAGTGATCAAGATTTCATCCCTAGGTTTGTCAACTGCCAAGCTGCGCTCTGAATCCTGAATTTGCAAACGGAGTTCGTGGGTGTTGTATCTCAACTGAAATAGCTCTTCAAGTACAAAGCGACCCTTAGTGATAAACCCCCCTTCCCAATCCATCATGTGCTTCCCATACATCACCATCTGATTGAGTTGACCTTGCTCTGCTGGTGGCTCTGTCATCTATGGGAGTGAAGCGGTGACATTCTCGGGTCTATGAACGAGATTAGAGATGTATTGACGAAGCTGTTGGTTTTCAGCCTTGAGGGCTGCCTTGTCTTCTCCGTCTTTTGCCACTCTATCCATTATGCTGTCAGTTGCAACTTGAAGCAAATCAACCTCTGTTTGGTGTGTGCTCTTGCCAAGGTTACCCTTGATAACCTCGAAGTCCTCAACTTCCAACTCATCCAAATTATTGTCTGGTGGAGGTACTGTAGTCTCTACAATGATCTCTTTCTTAGCGTTCCTCTCTACATGAACTTGTTTCTTAATCCTCTTATTTGATGGATCCTGGTAGATGTGATCAAAGTCTGAGTGGTCAAATATGTATGGCGGTTGCCTCCTCTTCCTACCCAGCTGACTCTCAAGCTAAGATGAATCTCGACTAATCTCACTGGATGGATTGGTGCTAGTCACAAGAGGTTCTGATGAGTTGGAAAGTGTAGAAGTATGGCTACGCAGTTGCGAGTCCAAGTCCAAATCAATGTGAATTGGAATTGGGAGCTGCTGAGGTGTTGGTGATGGAAAAGGAGGTTGTATCTCTGGCTCTAGCATGCTCTGAACTATATTCGTAGCTACCTCCACTCGTGTTTCTGCAACTAGTGCCTTCCCTTTTGATTTATCAGACACTTTGTTTCTCTTAGGAGGGTTACTCCTTTTCTTCTGTTTGGTTTTTGACTAGGATGAAAGTGTAGATTCCACCAATGGTGGCTCTGTGCTTGGCATGACTACCCTCATTTTCTTGCTTTCTAAGTAGAGTATGCTATTCTGAATAGCTCTACCTATTCTCTCTTCCACAAATGAATACTCTTGGGTGTACCAATCAACAACTGGAAGTGGTTGTGTATCAACTTGCTCTCTGAAGAATTGAGGAAGTATATCCCCATCATCATCTGACAACCCTTCAACATCCTCTGACATGTAAAGGGAAATCCGCGAGAGAGTGAACCTGCTGTAACTGCATTGGCGCACCTTGAACTCATCCTTGCAGCTGACCCAGTAGTCCTCCATAGTAGGCTTGTGATGAGGGTGACCTCCAAGATGCGTTGAAAAATAACCCCAAGGGTCATATGCATGTGCGTCGATAAGGTACTTGAGCTTGAGGTTCTCTAATTCCCGACCTGTAGTCTTGGCATCAACTATTGTTTTACATCTGTAGATTCCCATCTACAAAGGGAAATTGGTTGTTGGCTTGCACTTGTTACACAACTGTGAATGGACTTCAGATAATTGCCTTAGAAACTTCGTGAACACTGTCTTATCCAAAGGATAATGTGGTAGCATGGTTGGATTTCTTGTATAACCGTAGACACAAATGTAAGTATATGTAGGGAACTGAATGAACCAGTCTGCCCATTCTGCCATTGCCTCTCAAGCAATTGCTGAAATACGAACGTGTAACTCCCGGTCTAGGTCTCTCACTATGTATATCAAAAATGCTTCTTGCACACGCTTGAAATGCTACTCAAAAGCTGTGAATTCAAATTGATAGTAGTATTGATAAACTTTCTGCACACTGAGAACACTCGTGGTGTTCAAACCTCTAAACTAATTCTGATATGCAATCAAGTATACGAGATAAGAACACATGTGAAAATCACGGGCATTTTGTCAATTTCAACCAGGTGCCCTACTTTGACCCTCGCTATCGAGAGCTAGATTACTCTGATTTGCATGCTAATAGGCTTGCTACGTAGCTAGAGCAACTTGGAAGAGATGTTCTTGGGAGTGACGAAGTGAAAAGACTGCATTCAATGCCTCTAAAAGAAGGGTGCCTTTTTCAAGGCAATGTGTAAATCCCTTAGCCATTTTTCCACTTGTCTCCTTTTTGCACTGATTCTTCGATTACAGGAGATTGACAGATCCCAAAGGTTGACAGATAGATTCATAGAATAACTAGAAGGATTCTGCATAAGTCTTGTGAAGACGACAACTGCAAGAAACCTCATCTGACTGGCCTAAAGGCAAGGCGTCCCTAGCCAACAGAGGTACAATTTGGTATCACTTTAATCTATCCTCCATTTTATGTGCTCGTTGGAACCACTGTCATGGTTACTCAGCTTATCTGATGATCTTGTGAACGGGTGCGTCGCGGAGCTGGGTTGAATCAAAAGAGATCCCTCGGAAATGAAAACTGCAAATTCATTCATATGAGGGGTCTAATTGAAGGGCGCCCTTGAGCTACAAGGGCACAAAAATTGCAAATTTGACTGCCTCTGTGATGTGTAACCCTTCGTAACTTCTGCTTCCGCCTTCGATTGCCAGAGTTTCGAGAATCAGATGGACTTGCTTGATAGCTCATCAGAAAGCTGACTGAAAACCAAAGAGAATGAATATATTTGCAACCCAAAACAACTGAATCTTGACCTCCAAATTGAAGGGCACCCTTGAGCTACAGGGGCACATATTTGCTTTGGACGGTAATTTCCTCCATCTCGCGCTCTGTGAACACTGTGTCAGCTGCTGAGTTGTCCACATAGAAGCATTATTGCTGTTGATGCGTGTGTGTGACTTTATTTCACCATTTTCACATGTACGGGCACTGTAAAGTTGATTTGCACGTTGATTGCGCAAGCATCTCCCACGTTACAAAGTGAAAGTGTTTCCAGACATAATATTTTTTGCACTTTTCGCCATTTGAAAATCCCCTCCATCAAGAAGTAGCTTTTTCAACATCTTTTATCATAGAATGTTCTTCTTTGAGTTTCAGGCTTAAATTTTGACACCTGGTACTGGCCAACTGCCATTGACGACTTCAAAGGTCTTAAACTACCCACCAAGCTTAAACTGTCTTTTAACTGAAACCGACTTCACCACTATGATCGTGATGCAAAATAAGCCAATCAAAATTAATTTCAACCAATTCTGACAAGTTTCTATTTTTACGGTTTTTTTGACCTAAAAATAGGGTCTAGAAACCTTAATTTTCAAAATTTTCAAATTTTGCCAGTATCTTCCTAACATCACACTGACCAAAAGCCCATACTTGATTTTCCCAAAAATTGAGTTTTGACATCATTTTTACAAGGTTTAGACCATTTCAAGCAAAATGCCTTAATGAAGTAAAAAATATTGGTTTGGGTACAACAGGGATGATGTTTAAATTTGAAAAATATGGAAAAACCAGTTTTATGCCGTTTTGGAAAGAGAAAGAATGTAGTTTTTGTTTGCAAGTATGTTTGCAAGGTGTTACTAGTGTTCTAGACCTTCATTTTACAAAATAGGTAAAATTAGAAGTAATTTGTTTTTTTTGTTGTTGTTGGAGTTGTTAAGGGTCTATACAGACCTAAAGCATGTGGTTTGAGGTCTTGAAAGTGGATATTAAATCAAAAAACATTTTTTTTCACTCGTTGCCTTGTCAAAACCTTGACTAGTGTTTTAAGGAAGAATTTTTGAGTTTTGGGATAAATACGCCAACCCAATTGATAAAATTTGGTCTGTAGGCCTATGGTAACATTTTAATTGTTCAAATATTTTTTGACCAGTTTGGCACATGTAAGGACATTATTTGGAAAAAAAAACTGTTTTGACAACTTAGAGGGCTAATTAGGATTGATAATAGTCTGTTTTGAAGGGTTTTTGTTTCATTTTGGAGGATGCCATTGTAGTATAAGTTATATCTCCATAAAGGGTATCTGAAAGTGTGTTTAGATTCCAAAGAACCTCTATAAAAATTGTTGTTCCATCATATTTTTCCGAAAACAGGGCTACTAGGAAGAGATAACTTGTCAAAAAAGTCACTTATCATTGTAATTTTGCTGTAAATTCCTTTCCCTTTGCATCGATTTGGTATTAGAGAAGGTTTGGTACCTAAAAGAGACAACAAAGACTTGATTGTGTGTTGGCAAGTTGTATTGAGAAGTCAAAATGCCACTTAGAAGAGGGATGGGGGGTGTTTAGATGAGACATGTCATTCTTGAAGAGATAAGGAATTTGAGTGAGTTTGGATGCTAGACTCACAATAGTAGAGGAACATTAGAGAATAGAAGTCATCATAGGAGATGGTGAGTGACAAAGAGGAAGAACCACAAGCACCTGGAGAAGAAGAAGAAAAGGTTGAAGAGCTTGCAGATGGAGGAATAGACATATTGCTCAAGCTAATAATGGGACAAGGGTCCAAACCAAAGGTAGAGATTCCTACTTATGCAGGTAGTTTAGATGGAGAAAGACATTGATTAGGTTATAGAATTGGACAAATACTTTGATTATGAAAATGTTCTTGATGAAAAGAAGGTGAAGTTTTCTTGTACTAGATTGAAGGGCCATGCAACTCTTTGGTGGGATTTCATACAAGATGAAAGGAGAAAGAAAGGTAAGCATAAATTAAATCTTGGGATAGAATGGTAGCAAAACTTAAGGCAAAATTCCTTCCTAGTGACTATCGAACTAACCTCTTCAAGAAGTTACAAAATCTAAAACAAAAAGAGAACAGTATCAAAGAGTATAGAGAGGAGTTTTATAGATTAACCATTAGGCTTGGAAATGGGGAATAAGACATGGAGAAGATAGCTAGGTATCTCAATGGGTTAAGATATAATATTCAAGATGAACTTAGCCTAATCAACACAATGACAATAGAAGAGTGTTACCGATTTTCTCTAAAAGTAGAGGATAAGTTGAATTGAAAACAAAACTAGAAAAACAAGGGTAGAGGCAAAAAAATTAGAGTCAGGGGACAATAAGGAGGAAGAAATTTAGTTCAAAAATAAAATTGTGAACAAAGTCCTTTCCAAGAATAATCACATAATCCAAGAGGTGGATTCAGAGGGAGAAGACCTTATTCTAGGGGTGGACACACACAAAGAGGTAGCGGATTTCCTAGTAAATGTTTCAAATATAATACGTTTATAGATCATAGGTTTTGGGAATGTCTAGAAGACCCTCAAGCAAGCAACTCAAGGATTGAGGGAAAAAATCAAGTAGTCCAAGCAGAAGAAAAAAGTGTAGGATCTCCATCCCATGTAGAAGAACTTGGAGTTGGAGAGTCTTTGTTGATGAGAAGAGTGCTGATCAAACCACGCAAGGAGGAAAAAACTTTCCCAAAAAACGACTTTGTTCAAGACATCATGCAAATCCCAAATGTTGCAATATGGTTATTGATTCAGGTAACACTAATAATTTAGTTTTAGTAGAAATGGTAGAGAAGCTTGGGTTGAAAAGAATTCCACATCAGACTCCATATAAGGTTTGATGACTCAATAAAGGACAACAAGTGTTAGTAAATAAACAATGTTGGGTAGACTTTTAGATTGGAAGCTATAAAGATAAGGTTCTTTGTGATGTAATTCCAATGGATGTGTGCCATGTGCTATTGGGAAGGCTTGATAATATGATAGGAAAACTATTCATGATGGGAGACAAAACACTTATACTATTAAAAAAGATGGTAGAAAGCATACCTTGTTGCCCTTGAAAGAAGAAAAAGATGAAAAAGTGACTAGTCCTAGTGTCTTGATGGTGAGTGAGAAGGAATTTTTGAATGCAATGAAAGAGGAAATGATGGGTTTTGCATTAGTAAACAGCCCTAGAACTATTATGATAATAACCAAGTTGAACGAGCTGTCTCAAGAGATAAAAACCATGTTGGAAGAGTATGTTGATATAATGGTGAATGAGTTGCCCAATGAGTTACCACCTATTAGGAGTATTATTCATCATATTGACTTAATACTTGGTACAAGTTTGCCAAACAAAGCTAACTACAAGATGACTCCACAAGAAAATTCAAAGATCAAGAAGAAAGTGCATGAACTATTCGACAAAGGTTTGATAAAAGAAAGTCCTAGCCCATATGCAGTACCACTTATATTGGTGCCAAAGAGAGGACGATATTGGAGGATGTGCACATATTCAAGAGCAATAAACAAGATTACCATCAGGTATAGGTTCTCTCTTCCAAGAATAAATGATTTGAATGATTGCTTGTGTAGATCTAAGTATTTTTCTAAGATTGATCTCAAGAGTTGTTATCATCAAATAAGGATAAGGGAAGAAGATGAATAGAAAACTACATTTAAGACGAATGAGGGGTTGTATGAGTGGCTTGTTATGCCATTTGGTTTTACCAATGCTCCAAGTACATTTTGTCATGTCCCTTTTTTGGAAAGACAATTGTAGAGTGGAATCCTTGAATTCTATTGCATTCCTCCATAGGAGCTCATCTCAGTCTAAGGTTTAGGATATAACATCTATAATAAATTCCCCACAACATATCCAGAGCTCGTGGAAAAAAGATCATCTACTGAAAATATATCACCATTAGAAGGTCATCAGTTCAGGCTCACTGTGCTAGAACAAAGTCGATTCTGGGAATCCCTTCGCATTCCTCTACAAGAGCACGTTCAGGTGTGAGGTTTAAAACATAGCACCTATGATGACACCTACACATCATATCCAAATCTTAAGAAAGAAGGATTGGGCAGCAGAAAGATATTGCTATCAAAAGGTGATTGTGCTAGTCAACTGACACCCACTCCTACAAGCTTGAAGGATAAGACATCGTAGGATCATGTGACAGTAACGATGAAGTTTCAAGAAGCTAGAAAGGGCAAGGCAAGCATGTGGATGGGTCCGCAGGATGACATGCTTATGCCAAAGGAATCTACATTGGCCTTAAGGCTGACCTAATGTAGTGTGTTGGGAATTCAAATTTTGAGCTTTGGCGCCAATTGGGCTCAAGGCCAACCTATTCCTTAGAGGGGATTGTTAGCATATAAATATAGGAAACCAGTTCTTGTAAGGGCATATAATTATTATGTTATTTTCTTGTAAATTTGGGACACTTGTGTTCTATTTCTTTATGTGGACGAAAACCCATAGGAGTTGTGTTCATTGGACCAAAACTCAGTATTCACTAGGAGCAGAGAATGAAACCCCCTTTGGCTCTTGTGGGCATTCTCATTCAGGGTTTGTATATGAGCTTCAAGGATTTGTAGGGAAGTTAGTGTTAGTGTAATTAATATTTACTTACACTTGCATAACTTTACTTAGGTTGAGCTATTTTTAGGTCAACATTAGGGTTGCATACTTTGCTTTTATAAAGCAAATCATCTCACTGTAATATTGAATTCCTGAATAATATTCATTTGCACATTCGCATGCAAAGCTCTGCTTTTTTTATGTTTTCTCTTTTGTGGAAGGTGTTTAGGTTTGCATGTCTGATCTAGGGTTTCTAACATGGTATCAGAGCCTTGACATGCAACCCCTTCTCAAATTCTGGAGAAAACCATTACAGAGTTCGTTCGGGGTTCCTCGAGGATTTTATGCCTTGAGTTCATTTATGCAGCGTTTTGGATCAGATTGGGCCTCACCATTGGATTCAGAGCACTAGAAAAAGTCAGGTTTGGCTTTCATTTTGCAGATTTTGGTCATGATTTGCCAGATCTGTGAGGGTTTCAGTTTTGGTATTTTTTTGCAAGCTCTGGAGGTCGCCGTTTTTTTGGAGCATTTTGAGCAGAAACGAAGGTCACCATTGCATTCGCAGCGGCCAAAAACCCTAAGATCGCCTTTCGTTTTGTCGATTTTGGTGAAGTTGGTTCAGAGGGCAAAATTTTTTTGCTGGGGAGGCCGTACCGAGGCGAACATGGCACACAAATCTAAAAAAATTATGAAAACGTGCATTGGGTTTTGCGCTGCCAGTTTTAATGGTTCTGCCACCAAGTGGCCACCCGCCAACCGCTTAGCCCGGCGGCGCCACCCGACAGCTCCACCGGCCAGCACGCCAGCCCCCGCGGGCTCCAGTTAGAGTAGCTCTGGTCGTATGGGGGACCGGGCGCTATGCGCCCAGCCCTCGGCCCCTTCAGCTTCAGCCTGCAGTCATATGGAGAACCTGGGGCTCCACCCCAACCCCCTGTCCGCCAGCCCCTGGTCGCATGCAGGACCAGGGGCCAATTTTTTTTAGCCCCCTGGGCTGCCTGTAGGCCTTATTGGCCATTCTGGAGCACCTTTGACAAAATTAGACGTAATTTTTGCGTACGGTGTCCATTTTCTGCAAACGAGATATCGTTGGAAAGCTGATTCCGACGCCGATCTAGTGGTGTTGGTAGTTTTTTCTGATTTTGCTCTAGATTTATTTTGCAGGTCTTTGAACTTAGATGTTGTTGTTTTCACTCTGGAGGGCATATCTTTTGACTCGGTGATCTTTTTTTCGCCATTCTTGCGGCATTGGAAAGCTGGTTCAATCCTCTACACAGATCTGAGGTCTTTTTCTATTTTTTGTTTATGCATGTTTAGGAATTCTCTCTTTTTGCAGTCATTGGGGATTGTAATAAATGAACTGATATAAAGTTCCATCGGGGGGGTTTCTTGCATTATAATCTTCATCATGTTTTGATGGCAACTCGCATGGGTTGTAATCTGGTTTCTTAGTTTCTTTTGGCCATATTTTGTCTTAGCTTGACACATACCCGATTCATTTTGGTTCACACTTTAGATTGAGAGCCTATGGTTAGTGATCCGCATCGGATCCATCTCAGTTTGAGGGCCACTAAATTTGTGGCTATTGTTCTCGAGTATGTATGGTACTTGTTCCCATGGAAGAGTTTCAGTCTTAGTTTGGCATCGGCATCGAGATTCACAGTTTCCAGATTCTATCATCATTTCATCTACTGTTGCTTTATGGATTCCAGGGTTGTTCCAGTTTGGTGTTTTCGAGTGTTCCGTGGCATTGGGTCTACTATCACGTTATTATGATTTCGATATGGTTTCTTGTAGACAGAAGTATCTTTCTTTGCTTGCTGGATTGCGGTTCCAGTGTTACTCCATAGTGTTCTTCCAGTGCTTCTTTGCAGCAGTCATCTCATTGTAGGGGGGTTGTCCCACTGGGTTTTCCTTCTCTACCTCATTATTGCATTTGTACATGGGTACCTGATCAGACCTTGTTGCCAGGACCCATTCATTCTTTCTTGTATTCATCTTAGTTTTAGGTGCATGCTTATCTAGTCTCCCTAAGTTGCACTTATGGGGGGTGTTAGTGTAATTAATATTTACTTACACTTGCATAACTTTACTTAGGTTGAGCTATTTTTAGGTCAACATTAGGGTTGCATACTTTGGCTTTATAAAGCAAATCATCTCATTGGAATATTGAATTCCTGAATAATATTCATTTGCACATTCGCATGCAAAGCTCTGTTTTTTTTATGTTTTCTCTTTTATGGAAGGTGTTTAGGTTTGCATGTTTGATCTAGGGTTTCTAATAGTTAGTACTATTGTTTGATCTGTGGTGATCTAGAAAATCATTTTGGATCATTGTTCTTAATATGTTATTCATACATTTTGGAGTTTTCATCACATTTTGGAGTAATATTTGTTCTGCCTAGTTTGTTGTGTTTGAATTTCCATCTGCAAATTAGTATTTGCTAAAATTATATGTTAGGGACATTATAGTGTAATCAAAGAAAGATTTTTCCAGCTTGTAGGGTTTTCTAATGATTAATGTTACCAAGTGAAAGGGAGATCACACTCCGAAGGAGAGAAATGGTGGAGGATGATGAAGCCCAAGCAAAATTTGAGGAAATGATACAAGGGAAAAATTATCTTGCCAACATATTTAGTCAAATGTTTCAATGGATACAGACTAACATAAAGAAGGAAAATGATAGTATTAATGGAGTTGGTGCCTTTAGTGAATCAAGTGGTGGAAAGGGGAATTAGAAGGTGATTGCTACACAAAGTTTCTAAACATAATTTAGCAATAGGCCCCTTAAACCTAAGTTCATTCAAAGAGTGGAAGAAGTTCTAGAAGAAGAAACTACCCTCCAAGATGACATCTCAAGAGCTTATGAAGAGTATAGGGCTTTGGACCCTCCAATCAAAGAGATCCTATCTTTGAGAGATTTCATGGCCATGATGAAGAATAAAAGGGGAACTTACCATTCACCCCTCTATCCAAAAGAATTAGAGCACTCATTGGGAAAGCTATCTATTTCCCCTCTTGATGGATCTAAGAAAAGAACTACTAGGGAATGGTTGCAAAAACTTGATACATATTTGGCCCTCAAGCCAATGTCTGAGGAAGATGCCATTAAGTTTTCCACCCTACATTTGGAAGGAATTTCTCATGATTGGTGGTACCATGGTTTGATCACTCAAGGCCAAAAACTGATCAAATATTATGATGAATTCTGCAACAGACTAGTTGAGAGATTTGATAGGAGAGATCTAAAAGAACATTTTAGAGAAATTGATCACCTCAAGAAAAAAGGGTGGAAGAATATGTTGTAGATTTTTGGAAGCTATCAGTCATGTAACTGAAATCTTAGAGAGGAGACTCAGTCTTGTTCATTGAAGGATTGGCAAAACAACTCAGGGGCTTAGTGAAAGCATTCCACCCCTCAACACTTCAAGAGACTATCTAGAAAGCTTTTGATGTAGAGAATTTCATTCCTCAATAAAAATCAAAACCCTCAATATGGAATAAGCCAAAAGGGAGTTTCCAAAAGAAGCTTGGGTTAGCTTAGAAACTTGCTCCCCCTACCGCACTTGGGAAGAGTGATGTTGAAACTAAGAGTGAGCTTAGAAGGAAGAAACTTTGTTTCTCTTGTAGAGAGCCATGGGTTCCAGGACACAAGTGTCTTGGAAAGGGGCAAGTCAACTATATAGAATTCATCTTTGACAAAGAGTTAGATTTAGATGGTTTTGAAGAGTTTCATGATCTAGAAGACATCCCTCTAGAGGAAGAAGATAAGGAGAAGGATAGTGGTGGTATTCTAGCATCTCTATCCAGCGCACATATATACTATTCTTTCAAGGTTCAGGGAGTCCTTGCGGGACAAAGAGTAATTGTTCAAATTGATGGAGGAGCTACTCACTTCATTGATGAGGGACTTGTGAGCAGAAGGCTAGATGCATAGAATTTTGAAGGGTTCACTGTCACTGTGGAGGATGGGTATAACTTACCCTGAAAGGAGAAAGTTTAGAAGTTGTACATAATATTTGGAGATCATAAGGTTTGTGATGATTTATATGTTATTGTTTTGAGTGAAATTGATGTGATTTTAGGTGTGCAGTGGTTACATTCATTGGGTGAGTACACCACAAACTACCAAACAATGGAGCTCAAATTCAAAGCCAATGGGAAAGATGTGGTTCTAAAGGGAATGGCTAATGGAGGTATGCAAGTAAGAGAATGGAAAGGATCTTCCAGAAGAACCAAGTTGCTCGGACCACTAGTTGTTTGGTGATTTCAAAGGACTCTTTTGAAGGTAAGAATGGTCAAGTTCATATTGATATACAAAAGATTTTGGATAAGCATAGTTTGGTTTTTAATGACATACCTCCTAGACTGCCACTAGATAAAGGTTTCCATCATATCATAAAACTTGAACCGGGATCAAAGCCGGTTATGACCACTCCTTACCACAATCCTCAGATGTATAAGGAAGAGATAGAGAAAGCAATAAAGGAGATGCTGGATATGGGCTACATCAGACCAAGCTCTAGCCCTTTCACATACTCTATGGTGTTGGCAAAGAAGAAAGATGACACTCTCTAGATGTGCATAGACTACTGAGAATTGAACAAGAAGACCATTAAGAATCGGTATAGGCAGATAGATGAGATGATTGATGAACTACATGGTGTAGTATACTTTCCAAAGATTGATTTGAGGTCTAGATACCACCAGATCCACATGAGGGAGGAAGATGTGCATAAGACTACTTTTTGGAGTCACTATGGGCATTTTGAGTTCCTGGTTATGCTTTTTGGTCTCACCAATGCTTCAAAAACTTTCCAATCATGCATGAACCATGTTTTTGGTAAGCATTTGAGGAGTTTTGTGTTGGTTTTGTTTGATGATATTATAATCTATAGAAAAACTTGGGAAGAACATTTGAAGCACTTGGATATAGTCTTGGGATTTTTGGAACAACAATCTCTCTTTGCAAAGATGTCCAAATGTGAGTTTGGGTCAACTGAGATATTGTATTTGGGACATGTCATAAGTGCTAAGGGAGTTCAGGTTCATCAGCAGAAGATCCAAGCCATCTAAGACTGTCCTACTCCCACAAATTTGTTTCAACTAAGAGGTTTCTTGGGACTGTGTAGCTATTACCAAAGGTTTGTCAGAGGATTTTCTTACTCTTTGGTGTTGGACACACCTGAAGACTAAGAGGTGGGGTGAATCAATCTTATCAAAAACTTAAACCTTTCTAAAACTTAGAAATACTTTAGCATAATGCAAACTTCTTAACTCAACCAAAACCCTTAAACAAATATATCAGTTTAAACCCTCATCAAGATAAGAAATCTTTATTAATGAAAGATATAGAAATTCCAATCTTAATCAGATCAAGAGTAATGAGAAAGAAACAGAGAACACACACATGCACAAGGAGACACCAAATTTATGTGCAAAACCCAATGAGGGAAAAACCACGGTGAGAGTTAACTTACAATATAAAGGCTCACTGCCAAAAATGACTTGCAAACTAAGGTGTAATACCTTAGAGAAAGATACAAAGGACCTGTAAAACTGAAGCTAACACAAATTTAGGGGAAAGATACAAGGACCTGATGAGATTCACTATCTTAGAGTAGGATACAAAATTTTTATGAGAGAATTACAATATTTGTCAACAATTCACTCTGTTGATTGAGGAATTAAGGCACATCCGATCTTTCGTCTTCACAATTGTAACACTAACTTTGTTGGACATTCAATATATTTCACACTCACACTTCTTCATGCTTGTACACTTCTCCATCTTGTTTCATCCAAAATGATCTTACATATATATCCACCATAATTCTTCAAAACTTCAATTAGGTCGGTCATGAAGAAGATAAACAATGAATTCAATAGGTGAGCCATCAAAGCATAATGTAGTCCTATCTAGATGATAGAGAGGACCAAAAAAAAACTTAATACATCTTCCAATGTGATCCAAAATAATTCACATGTTGGAACACATCAATCTAAGCCGACATCAAGGAAAAATGTAGATGCAATATGAAACACATAACCAATTGGCCCAAAAACATTCTTCCAATTGAATTTACTCAAGGTGGTTCTAACCAAGATAGGTCAAGATCAAAATCTAACTTTAAAAAATCTTCAAATGTTGGTGTAAACCTCCAAGAACACAACAAAAGAAAAAGAACAAGCCCTGCCAGGAAGATATCCACAAATAACTCAGACAGCCAACCCAAGACATAATGCAACACCAAAGAGCCCAATGAACAATGTGTGGATCACATGGGGATGTTCCATCAACATACAACAACACTTTCAACCACTTATTTCATATGATCATGCCATCAACATCCACTATAGACCAAATAGGAACATAATACTTCATTGCAGAACCATAGAATGCATAAACAAAAGATATAGCAATAGAAGATCAACTTGCAAACCACTTCATCACATGAAATTGGAACTGAGACACTACACATACATTGAGAGCACATTCACCAAGCCACAAGAGAAGAGACATCAATGCAAAGAAATGCAGAGCATTTTCTAGACCAGTCCAGACAACCAACAACATTCCCAACCTTCTGCAATTCACATAAACCTCCTTGACAACATTGGTGACCTAAAAATATAGGAGTGCAACATCCACAAAGCACTAACTTTGAATTCCAAACCACAAGACCACAACTTTAACAATGGAGGAATGCAGAGCATTCTCCTAGACAATCTTCACAACAACTTATTGGAATAGAAACCTTTTCACAACTTGTGGAGGCCAAGACTTCCTTTCAGCAATACATGCTTCATTAAGAACAATAGGAAAGAGCATAAGACATAATGGAGACCTTCAACAACATCTCTCCATTTTCAGCAATGCTTCTAATCCTCATCTTAATATATCATTATGAATTAAATATTTACTGACAGAAATAAAGCACTATACAAATTTTCTTGACATATAATTGGGCATGACATCCAGCCATGAACTTCAACAACATTGTTAGCTCAACTAGATTTTGAAATCCAACCATGAACTTCGATAATTCTTCTTAGATAAGGCATTTCCTCCAATCATTAACTTCAACAACTCTTCCATACATGAATGTTAGCCCAAACTAAATATTGTCAATAATGACAACCAATGCCAAGCAACATACACTGCAACAATCTCCCTTACATATCAACTATTGATAATGATGACAACCATACACAATTAACTAGGTATTGTCATCAATCACCACCAACAATTAGTGTCAACATCAATGACAACCACTTCCAAACATACAACAAACTTCATCAAGTGTTGACATCAAAGACAACCAACAATCAATGTTGACATCAATGACAACAAATGCCAACAATCTCCCCCTTTTGCATTGATGGCAACACACCTACTCACTCTCCCCCTTTGACATCAAGGAAAAAGGGTCATTCATTCTTGCATAGAACAAAATGACATTATTTGTATTCAAGAAGAAAAGGCAAAAGATCTTGTATTGAAGTAGTAGCACATTCTCCCCCTTTGACCAGTGACACTTCTTCCCAATATCAACACAGCTGCATCAAACTCCCCCTCAAAGATAGCACACATCAATCTAGGAGAAAGTATATGACCTGAATTTCTCCCCTTGGATAGATGCATCATATATGCATCTAGTTAGAGCAAGGAGGGGGAATTAATCCTAACTTCTACCGAAGATACTCAAAAGTATCCTTTGAAAGTGCCTTAGTGAAAATATCTGCAATTTGATCCTTGGTCAGCACACACTCCAATCTGACTTCATGCTCAACAACCTTCTCTCTCAGAAAGTGATACCGAATAGAAATGTGTTTGGTTTTTGAATGCATTACCGAATTCTTGGAAATATTAATGGCACTTGTATTGTCACACAATATAGGAATTGGTTCATCATAAACCACCTTCACATCCTTCAAGGTCTACTTCATCTAAAGCACCTGAGTGCATCAAGATGCTGCAACAATATATTCAAATTCTAATGTGGATAAAGACACTAAGTATTGATTTTTACTTAACCAGGAGACCAATCTATGTCCCAAAAATAATGCACTTCCACTTGTACTTCTCTAGTCATCCATACAACTTGCCCAATCAACATTAGTAAAAGCACTCATGGAGAAATTTTGATCCCTCTTATACCACAAATCATAACCCAGATTTCCTTTCAAATAGTTGAATATTATTTTCATAGCCTTTTCATGAGATTGCTTAGGATTAGCTTGAAATCTAGCAACCAAATATCAATCTTGAAACACACTGAGACATGTTGAATTTCCACATAAGCTCATATAACTGAACTTGTATATACACCAACCGACATATGTACTGAAGAATAGATAGGCATCCAGAACTATCTGTAGCACACGACCATTTGAAATTGTACTTGCGGATGCCAAATACATCTTATACAACAAGGTAGGTTATATTGAATACAACTGATCATGTCTACAAGGTTGTATGGACAAGACATTTTTTTTGGAGCATTCCAACAAGCCTTCATCATAATTTTACTCTTGTTAGGGAACAAACACTCTATTACTTACAAATAATATATAAGATGTAAAGACTTGAGAACTTGGATATAACACCTTTACATCTTGACCAACTTATCTTTTAGAATGCAAGACAAAACTCCTTTATGCGGAAAGGTATAGGCCAAAATACCATGACTCTATCAAAGAGTATGCACCGTGAGTGCCTTGACAAAATTCTAAAACCTATCAAGTCCCGAATCTTATCTTTATGTGTGGTACACAAAACTGGAATGATATCAATCAAAAAAGTGTACCAACCTGCACAAACCTTTTGCTTCCGTCAAAATCTTCAACAAAGGTTAATGTATGCACAACAAATCTGCACACCAATAGACCTGATTCAATTCTTCTTTCATGTTGAAGTCTTTAGCACCTTATCCTTTTCAGGGGGCAAAAAGGTTCTGCAAGTGAAATATCCCCCTAAGATAATGCTCTATCTTAGTTTTTCACAAAATCTTGTGCAGAGTGCACAAGTGTGGAATCATTCTTCCTCTCATGGTCTTCCTTCCAAAACTTTTCATTTCCCTTCTTTTACTAATTAAGTGTTTCATCCTTCTTTTGATTTTGAACAGGTGGCTTCAGAAAACCACTTCTGCAATGGTTTTCCTTGTGCCCCATCTCATTGCATTTATAGCACAAAATTTTGTGCTCTGGAAAAAAGTTGTTCCTCTTCATCTTAGATTTGCACTCACCAGTCTTGTGACCATAGTTGTTGTAAGCATAGCAATATCCATGAAATAAGACAATATTGTTTCTTTGAGGCATAAATGATCTTTTTCCCATGTTATCATTCCTTCTTTGTCTAACTCTACAATCGACAACCTTATGCCCAAATTTATTGCAAAAAAATAGTAACCTTGAAAGAATTGATTAAACCTGGTAGGAGCATGTCGTCTTGTAGATGGAGGATTTCTAAATCCTTTTTGCTTTCGGTCAGAATTGGATCCACCTTCTTTCTTTCCATTTTGAACAGTCTTAGCCTCTCTGGAGCCATTCTTCTTAGAGTCTTCAGTGCAAGATTTTTCCTCATTTTTTTCAGGCCTTCCAATTGATTTGGAGCTATCCTCAGTGATGAGGGAGCACACCTAGGTCTGCTCCCTTATAAGCTCATACTCACACAAGAACATAGGCTTCCACAACAAAATAAAGCAAACACTCTTTTATTGAAGGAAATAACATTACTGAATTACAATGCCATCGCATGGGCTATCTCACTACAGTCGTCTGCCAAATTGAAGATCTGAGCTTTTCACTCTCAACTCTACATTCACAAGTAAGAGATCTATTTCTTCTCTGCTCCACCATCACCTTCAGGCTACTTCACCACATCTACACACACTCCTCTCTCTCTAGATGTTTGGCTCTCTCTTCTTACCAACCTGCCTCCCTTCTCTATCTCTTGCTATCTCTTTATATTGTATTCCTCCTTCATGTTGGCCTTGTTGTTCCTCTCTCTTGTTGTCATAGTACCACCATATTGTCCAATGGTCACTCATATTTTCTTGACAGTTACATGATTATCCATATCGTCAGTTCTTATTCGTTCCCCAGTAAGTCATTTTTTCAATCATTCATTGCATGCCCGTAAATTCATTTGACCTAGTAGATTAGCAACAATGATGCAAATCGACAAAAGCTATTGTCGTGTGTCACCATTGGGTTCATTTGTTCTGCCAATTCTCTGTTCAGTCAACCATCGCACCATTCGGGTCTCTACCTCCATCGGCACTCAGATCATTGTTGTGAAGCTCCCTAACTCCTTGATCTCCCAACTTGCACTCCTTCCATCAACCTTTTCATTCCTCCGTCATTGCCTCCTTATCATTGTATCGAAGAGACTACCTTAAGAGTCCTATCGATGATAGTATGTCACTCAGATCATCACATCATGTTGATATGGGTCCACCCTTCCAACTCGTTGCCTCATAATTCACAACAAGGATTTGAATTACACAACATGTCATCAATCACCATCGATATGTACACATCACCATCATGTCGGGTCACACATGTTATCCAACCTTCCATCACCCCATCATTGAGACATAGAATTGGGTCCCGTTGAAATGTTAATCTCCCACCGATGACATACATACCACCAACTGCTAAAGAGATATTGTCCCATCATCGAGACACCAGATGCTATCCAGCCGATTAGTATTCCTCCCGCTGATGTAACTCACGCATTGCTCATTCACTGCTGTCATTGGTATGTCTTTGGGACTGGAAGAAATGTCCCGTTGATATGTCCAAGTCCTGTCAATGAACATGATCAACCCTTATTGAGTGAAATAACCTAGATCTATGCAGGATCACTTCTATGCCCTGGATGCTCCTGCATCAGATACCCAGGGTAGGAAAGAAATGTTTCATAAACATTTGTGGATCTGATGCTCATTCAAAATCCATTTCGCCTCCTTATTCCCCTACACCTTCTTTCTCAACCGTCCCTGTAACTTAATGTCTCTGCCATCCTTCATCCTTCCTCTCTTTTTGCCTCTTTTCAAATAATTCATCTCCCACCAATATTCTTTACAAATTTTTGAAAAGCCATAATCATCAATTTCTTCTTCTTTAAAAGAATAGTATGAATCATACATTATCTTATTCTCTGTTACCGCTACAACCACTTGGTAGTCTTTAATTTTCTCTGCACTCAACCTCTTGGATGTTGAATCAACTCCACCAGATCCCGGCCACCTCCTCCAAATGCATCTCTCATTCACCTCAAATCTTGTGTGATTTAGCCCACCACAGTCCGTCCACCTCCACAAATTTGCATCTACACTTAACTCTGCAACATCATGCAAATCCTTCATTACATATCAATCATTCTAAACCATATCATATGCATTCACTACCTTATCCATCTCAACATTATGCATTACCTCCTTCGCTGGTAACGCTACATCCACTGGTTCATCTTCACCCTTGGGTACGACGCTGTACTTTTGGATGCCTTCTAAAAGACATTTTCTAGTTACAATCATTTCCTCATTTGCATTCACACCAATAGTAGCTGTGCAATCAAAGGACTTGTCCTTTTCTTCCTGTAACAAACTAATAGCCACTCCAATTCCATTTTCACATAAGAAGTCATCCACTGATGCTAACGGAAGACCACCATATAACCTAACATTCTTCCCTTTAGTTCCTTCCTTGTTTTCAGCGGTAGTACCTTCAACTGCAAATACACTCACTGCTGCAATATCTCCTTCTACCTTACTCTTATCATACTCAAAACTTTATTAGAAATTAGATGTTACTTCTTTCTTCTCCATTGATATCTTCACTGTACTGAATGCCATTGTCTTTATTGTTGCATTGAACAACCTCTCTATCGCTACGATCTCTTCCTCAAGAAGCTCTCAGTCTTCATCAGGTTCTTCATTGAACACTGGATTCTCATCCTCAACTATCGCAATTCTTCCTTCATTAGCACTCTTTTCTTCAATAATTACCACTTGGGTTTCCTCTTCTTCAAGATCTTCTATTTCTCTCTACCTTTAAGTGGTTGCTACCACCTCTCGAACATCATCCTTCATGTCTACCAATAGACATCCTTCATTTTTAGCTTCTGGTTCCTCAACCTTCACATCCTCCTCCTCGATGTCATATGCATGACACTCTGCTGCATCTTCTTTCCTTTCTTCAATCAAAACATCATTAGAAGGATAAACATCACCTTCAACTCTTGTCTTCTTTTGTTTCCATCCTCTTCTCATGTCCTCTAATTGATGCAGGAGCATCCAGTGGTGTAAGGGCAATCCTACATCACCCAAAAATATATTTACTTTCATTTAGAGTTTTGTATATGTTTTTTCATTTTTGGATACCCTTTTCGTCGAAGAAGAATTCCCAGCTTTCAGAACTGCTTTTCTGCTTTTTCTGCTATTTTTAGCAGGTATGATTTTGAAGGCGTGAGGAGACAGAAATTTAAGTGAAGCTTCAGGACATAATAAGAAACACTTTGGTGAAAGAATCAGGCGAAGATCATTCCCGGTTCAAAAGTTATTCAAGTTTCAGTTTCTGCTTTTTTCCCTACAAAATCTTCGGAGCTAATTTTGAGGGACTTAAAGGCTCCGGATGGGCCCGAAAATTGGCGGAAAACGAAAGTGGTTAGCCTTTAGGCCCCACTTTTCGGCACTTCATTTTCGCAAGACCTTTCCGGAAAGGTATTATCATTGAAGATCCGACGGTTAGATCTTGAGTTAGGGCTTCCGGAAGTTTGTGCATAATTCGAATGTTGTTTTTGGCTCCAAACGGAGGAAATGGGGCTATTTATGGGGTAGTTTCTGATTTTTGTGGGGTTTTTGGGAAAAGAAGATCACATGCTGCGAATAGGGGAATTTCTGTAGTTTCTTTCTGTAATTTGCATGTATTGCAGAACTCGAGGATTTGAGATCCTCTGCATGTAAGATTTTCATTTTTGAAAATAATAAGCATCTCAATTTTCTGTGTCTCGGGTTGCACCCTCATCACTAATTCATTTAGTTGTTGCTTCAACTCTATCAACTCTCTTTCCCACAATCTCTTTATGATTTCCTCTAATCTAGGAATCCTTAGAATCCATTTGATGACAATGCCCTTTCTCCTTTCCATTTTATAGGCCTCTCAAGCTATAACAACACAAATGATCAACCCTCAGGTTTCACAAATGTAAAATACCTCTTGTTCAACGATTTGTTTATAAATATTCAACACCATTAGATGTTATCCACACACTCTCAATGCTCTAATAAAGCTTCAAACCCTTAGGTTTGTACATGTGAACTACATCACATTCGAAGATCTGTTCAACTATAGGAAATATCTCACTCGTACAACCATCCTCTACCCAACAAAGACTCTGGAAGATGCTTCCTCTATCCACCTTCTCTCAGTGCAGGAACTCTACACCTTCTACCCATTTGTATCCTTGCTGGAGGATAGTAGTTATGAACCATATTTCATGCTTGCAACAAACATGCTTTCCACAAATCTTTCTCTTGATCATCATTCGTGGATCCTGATGCATACTCTACACTCTCAAGATCTTTAGGTTTCAACCATTCATAGGTCCTATTGCAACTGGCTCATGTTTGATGCTATATTACAGACTCAAAAACTCCTACTCTGATACCACTGATGAGGGAGAACACCCAGGTCTTCTCCCTTATAAGCTCAAACTCACACAAGAACATAGTTTTGCACAACAAAATGAAGCAAACACTTTCTTTTATTGAAGGAAATAACATTACAAAATTACAATGTCGTCACATGGGCTATCTCACTACAGTCATTGGCCAAATTGCAGATTTGAGCTTTTCATTCTCAACTCTACATTCACTAGCAAGAGATCTATTTCTTCTCTGCTCTACCATCACCTTCAGGCTACTACGCCACCTCCACACACACTCCTCTCTCTCGTTTTGGTCGGCTCTCTCTTCTTACCAACATGCCTCCCTTCTCTATCTCCCACTATCTCTTTATATTGTATTCCTCCTTCATGTTGGCCTTGTTCCTCTCTCCTGTTGTCGTAGTACCACCATATTGTCCAATGGTCACTCAAATTTTCCTGACAGTTACATGGTTATTTGTATCGTCAGTTCTTATTCGTTCCTCAGTAAGTCATTTTTCCAATCATTTGTTGAATGCCCATAAATTCGTTTGACCTAGTTGATTAGCAACAACGATGCAAATCAACAAAAGCTATCATGTCATGTGTCGCCACTAGGTTCGTCTGTTCCACCAACTCTCCATTCAGTCAACCATCACACCATTCGGGTCTCTACCTCCATCATCCCGTCACAAGTTCCATTTATTTTATAACCAAGTCGCGAGGTTGTGAAGTTCCCTAACTTCTCAATCTCCTTACTTGCACTCCTTCCTTCGGCCTTTTCATTCCTCTGTCATTGCCTCATTGTTGTATCGATGATACCACATCAAGAGTTCTACCGATGATAGTATATCACTTTGATCATCACATCATTTCAATATGGGTCCACCCTTCCAATTCACTACCTCATAATTCACAACAAGGATGTGAATTACATGACCTATCATCAATTTTCATCGATATGTACATGTCACCGTCATGTTGGGTCCCAAATTTTATCCAACCTTCCATCGCCCCATGACTGAGACATGGAATTGGGTCTCGTCGAAATGTTAATCTTCCGCCAACGACATATATACTGCCAACTCCTAAAGAGATATCAACTCGTCACTAGGACATTGGATGTTGTCCAGTCGATCAATAATCCTCCCGTCAATGTAACTCACGTAATGAAGAATAGATAGGCATAGATAACTATCTATAGAACACTACAGTTTGAAATTGTACTTGCGGATGCCAAAACATATTATACAACAAGGTAGGTTGTATTTAACGCAAGGTTGTATGGACAAGACATTCTTTTTGGAGCATTCCAACAAGCCTTCATCATCATTTTACTCTTGTTAGGGAACAAACACTCTATTACTTACAACTGATATATAAGATGTAAAGACTTGAGAAATTGGATATAACACCTTCACATCTTGACCAACTTATCTTTTAGATCGCAAGACAAAACTCTTTTCTGTGGAAAGGTATAGGCCAAAATACCATGACTCTATCAAAGAGTATGCACTGTGAGTGCCTTGAAAAACTTCTAAAACCTATCAAGTCCCAAATCTTATCTTTATGTTTGGTACACCAAACTAGAATGATATCAATAACAAAAAGTGTACCAACCTCCGCACACCTTTTTCTTCCACCAGAAACTTCAACAAAGGTTCATGTATGCACAAAAAATCGGCACACCAATAGACTTGATTCAATTCTTCTTTCATGCTAAAGTCTTTAGCACCTTATCCTTTTCAGGGGACAAAAAGGTTCTACAATTGAAATATCCCCCTGAGATAATGCTCTATCTCAATTTGTCATAGAATCTTGTGCAGAGTGCACAAGTGTGGAATCATTCTTCCTCTCATGGTCTTCCTTCCAGACCTTTTCATTTCCCTTCTTTTGTTGATTAAGTGTTTCATGCTTCTTCTGATTTTGAACAGGTGGCTTCACAAAACCACTTCTACAATGGTTTGCCTTGTGTCCCATCTCATTGCATTTATAGCACAAAATTTTGTGCTTTGGAACAAAGTTGTTCCTCTTCATCTTAGATTTGCACTCATCAACCTTGTGACCATAGTTGTTGTAAGCATAGCAATATCCATGAAATAAGACAATATTGTTTCTTTGAGGCATAAATGATTTTCTTCCCATGTTATCATTCCTTCTTTGTCTAACTCTACAATTTACAACCTTATTCCCAAATTTATTGAAAAAAAATAGTAACCTTGAAAGAATTGATTAAACCTGGTAGGAGCATGTCGTCTTGCAGATGGAGGATTTCTAAATCCTTTTTGCTTTCGGTCAGAATTGGATCCACCTTCTTTCTTTCCATTTTGAACAGTTGTAGCCTCTCTAGAGCCATTCTTCTTAGAGTCTTTAGTGCAATCTTTTTCCTCGTTTGTTTCAAGCCTTCTAATTGATTTGGAGCTATCCCCAGGCCCAAACTTCTCTCCTTTGTCAATTTGTTCCTTTTCTCTTTCTAGGGCATTCCTCAGAGTGACAATTTCCTCCTCAAGTTTTAAATATTCAACTATTTCATAATTGAGTTTGACATTCAAGCAATCTTCAATCCTCTTGCCTTCTTCAACCTTTAATTTTAAATCAAAGATCACACCTTCCACCCTTTTTAGTCTAATTTCATATTCTTTACCTTCTTCTACTTTGGCTTTCAATTTGTCAGTTTCTTCCTTTGATTTTACAAGCAAGCTTTAATATTTTTGATTTAGTCCCCTTGCTTCATTTAGGTCTTCTAGAGCATACTAGAGATTTCCTTCAAAACCTATTTCCCAATCATCTGAATTGAAGTCCAAACCTTTAGGTTCCATTGATTCTCGATCCATATAAGAAGAAAACATATCCTCATCACTGAAGGAGTCAAACTCCTTACATTTTTCAACATTACATTTTTTGTCAACAACATTAAAGGCCATAAAGAGGGTTTCATCATTTGAATCATTCTTCTCATCTTATGAGGAACCACTACCTTCCTTGGAGTAGAGACCCCTTTTAACCTCATCTCTTTTACTACTATCATCTGATTCTTTATAGGGAAATTTAGATGCAAAATGGCCAATTCTTTCATAATTAAAACATTTGAACTTAGTAAATTACCTTTATATTTGACACCGCCTTTCGTCAATCTTCTCACAAAGTTTTCTTCAACTTCATCAAAGTCATCATTCTAATCAATAAATTTGTCTTCAGTATTTTTGTTAGCTTTGAATGTAGCTTCCCCTTTTGGATCATCTTTATCAAATTCTCTCATTCCAAAGGTAGTAAGAGCACCAAACATTTCATCAACTAAATACTGATCCAAGTCTTTAGATTCTTCAATGGAAGACACTTTATGACTATAAGATTTTGGGAGAGACCTCAAAACCTTCTTCACAATTTTACTTTCTTTTACTTCACCAAGACCAAAGATGCTAGAGACAACTTCATTCACCAATAGTATATAACTTGAAATATCTTCATCCTCTATCATTCTTAGAGTCTCAACTATGCTCTTAAAGATCTGCATCTTGGCTAGCTTTACTTTTGTATCTCCTTAATAGATGCTTCTAATATTTTCCTAGACATCTTTAGCAAAACTACAATTCATCACCTTCAAAAGCTCTAAATCTACCAATCCACATAAGAGAGCATTCTTAACTTTGGTATTGCACTCATGTGACCTAACTTCAACTGGATCTATTGTAGGAGTAGCAAGAGAAACATATCCATCCTTGATTGATTTCCAAACACCAAACCATAGAGATTTTAGGTGTCCTTCCATTCTGAATTTCTAGAAGGCATAATTAGTCCCATCAAACCTAGGACCCTTGTATGCACCATCATGTGCCATCCCAGATCTTTTCCTCAAGTTGTTAAGATTATTCAGAGGAACTTGTCTCTGATACCAATTGTTGAACACACCTAGAGACTGAGAGAGGGGGCGAATCAGTCTTATTCAAAAACTTAAACCTTTTCAAAACTTAGAAACACTTCAACACGATGCAAACTTTTTAATTCAACCAAAACCCTTAAACATATATAGGAGTTTAAACACTCAACAAGATAAGAAATCTTCAACAATGAAAGATATAGCAATTCCAACCTTAATCAAATTGGCAGTAATGAGAAAGAAACAAAGAACACACACATGCACAAGGAGACACCATATTTACATGGAAAACCCAATGAGGGAAAAACAACAGTGATAGTTAACTCACAATATAAAGGCTCAATGCCAAAAAGTACTTGCAAACTAAGGTGAACTACCTTAGAGAAATATACAAATAACTTGTGAAACTGAAGCTAACAAAACTTCAGGGGAAAGATACAAGGACCTAATGAGATTCACTATCTCAAAGTAGGATACATAAAGTTTATGAGAGAATTACAACATTTGTCAACAATTCACGCTATTGACTAAGGCATTAAGGCACATCTGATCTTTCCTCTTCACAATTGTAGCACTAACTCTGCTAACTAATGCATTAAGGCCCATATGATCTTTCCTCTTCACAATTGTAGCACTAACTTTGATGGATATTCAATATATTTTACACTCATACTTCTTCATGTTTGTACTCTTCTCCATCTTGTTGCATCCAAAATGATATTGCATTTATATCCATCACAACTCTTCAAAAGTTTAATTAGGTTGGCTAGGAAGAATATAAACAATGAATTCAATAGGTCGGCCACCAAAGCATAATGTGGTCCTATTAAGAAGATAGAGAGGACCAAAACAAACTTAATAATCTTCCAATGTGATCCAAAATAATTCACACATTGATGCACATTAATCTAAGGCAAGATCAAAGAAAGATGTAGATGAAACATGAAGCACATAACCAGTCAGCCCAAAAACATTCTTCCAATTGAATTTACTCAAGGCAGTTCTAACCAATATAGTTTAGGACCCAAATCTAATTTAACACATCTTCAAATGATAGCACAAACATCCAAGAACATGGTGCAAGTAAAAGAAAAAGCCCTGTCAGCAAGATATCCACAAATAACCTAGACAACCAACCCAAGACACAATGTAGCACAAAAGAGGCTAATCAACAACATGAGGATCACATGGGGAGTTCCATGAACATCCAAAAACACTTTCAAACACTTCTTTCATATTATCATGCCATCATCAGCCACCATAGACCAAATAGGAACAAAATACTTCATTCCAAAACCATGGAATGCATAAACAAAAGATATAGAAATAACAAGTCAACTTGCAAACCAATTCATTACATGAAATTGGAATTGAGAAACTGCACATACATTGAGAGAACATTCACCAATCTGCAAGAGAAGAGACATTAATGCAAAGAAACACAAAGCATTTTTTTGACCAGTCCAAACAACCAACAACACTACCAACCTTCTGCAATTCATAGAAAACTCCTCGACAACACTGGTGACCTAAAAGGATAGGAGTGAGAAGTCCATAGACCACTAAATTTGAATTCCAAACCACAAGACCACAACTTCAACAATGGAGGAATGTAGAGAATTCTCCTAGATAGTCTTCACAACTTCCTGTAATAGAAACCTTTTCACAAATTGGAGAGGCCAAGAATTCCTTTTAGAAATACATGCTTCACCGGGAACAATAGGATAGAGAATAAGACATACTATAGACTTCTAATCTTTATCTTAATATATTATTATGAATTGAATCTTTGTTGATAGAAACAAAGAACTATACAACTTTTCTTGACATAGAAATGGGCATGAAATCCAACCATGAACTTCAACAACATTGTTAGCTCAACTAGATTTTGACATCCAACCATGAACTTCAATTCTTCTTCTTAGATAAGGCATGTCCTCCAATCATGAACTTCAACAACTCTTCCATACATCAATGTTAGCCCAAACTGAATATTGTCAACAATGACAACCAATTCCAAGCAACAAACACTGCAAAAATCTCCCTTACACATCAAGTGCTGATAATGATGGAAACCACACATAATTCACTAGGTGTTGTCATCAACCATTGCCATCAATTAGTGTTGACATCAATGAAAACCACTACCAAACATACATCAACCTTTATCAAGTGTTAACATCAAAGACAACCAACAATCACTGTTGGCATCAATGACAACAACTACCAACATGTGACACCTCTAACCAATATGACTAAAGCAAGAGCCTTTGAATGGACACTAGAAGAAAGATGGACATTTGAGAAATTGAAAGAGGTAATGAGCTCTTGTCCGGTTCTTGCAATTCTTGATTTTTCACTTTAATTTGTTGTAGAATGTGATGCTTCCAATGAAGGGATTGGAGTTGTTCTCTCTCAGAGTGGAAACCCCATAGAATTTGAAAGTAAGAAAATGAGAGATCATGAAAAAGAATATCCCATATATGATAAGGAGATGCTATCTATAATGCATGCCTTGGAGAAGTTCTGAAAATACCTAGTGTGTGGAAGATTTGTGGTCAAGACAAGCCATAACAGTGAAATTATTCTTGAGTCAACAAAATTTGAATGAAAGGCAGCAAAAATGGGTTAGCAAATTGCAAGCATATGATTTTGATATTGAATATATCAAGGGAAAGAAGAATACTATGGCAGATGCACTCTCTAGGAGACCTACACTATGTCATGTGTCCATCACATCAACTAATTGGAAGGATTCCATCATGGAGGAGTATGCTAAGGATCCTTTTGCTACCAGTGTCCGGGAATGTGTAGAGAAGGATTATCTCTATGCGGTGGTGGAAGGCCTGATACTGTTAAAAAAATAGGATATTCCTAGTTCTGAGATCTAAGGTAAAGGAGAAGATATTGGAGGCTTACCATAATGTGCTAACAATAGGGCACCCAATATTCTACAAAACTTACCAAAAGACTAGGGAAAGGTTTTCTTGGAAGGGCCTTAAGGAGGATGTTCTCTCATACATTTGGGAATGTGTCACATGCCAGGTGAACAAGGTGCAACAAGAGTTTCTAGCCGGATGACGATAACCTCTTCCAATTCTAGAGCATAAATGGGAGAGTATCTCCATGGATTGCATCACTAGATTACCCAAAGAGCAAGGCAAGGATTGCATTTATGTTGTATTGGATAGATTGACCAAGTATGCTCATTTATTTTCCATCTATAGTGACTACAAAGCTCCACAAGTTTTAGAATTGTTCTTCAAGGAAGTTTTCCAGTTGCATGGGTTACCTAAGAACATTGTTAGTGATAGAGATAGTCGTTTCCTCAACACTTTTTGGAAGGATTTTTTCCATCTACTAGGAAAAAAACTTACCCCTAATACAAGTTATCATCCACAAACTGATGGGAAAACTGAGATTGTAAAGAAGTGGCTAGAAGGATATTTGAGGAATTATGTCACTAGTCAACAGGTGACCTGGATCAAATGACCGCATTTGGGAGAATATTGCTACAACACAAATCATCACATGTGCAATGGTATGTGCCCATTCAGAGTCCTCTATGGATTTGATGCATTAACCTTTGTAGAACTGGTCCTCACATAAACTAGAGTTCCAACAACAAGTGATTTGGTTAATCAAAGTCAAAACATCTTGAGAACTCTTAAGGATCATCTGCAAGTTGCTCAGAATTAAAAAAATATGTATGCAAATAGAAACCACATAGAAAGAGAATTTGACGTAGGAGATATGGTGTTTATCAGGTTGCAACCATATAAACAAAATTCTGTCAAGAAAGGAGGAGCAGAGAAGATCAAGCCTAAGTTCTATGGACCATACAAGGTAATTCGAAAGGTTGGAGAAGTTGCTTATGAAGTAGAACTCTCAACAGATAGAAAAATCCACAATCTCTTCCACATCTCATGTCTAAAGAAGGTTTTGTGATTGAATATATCTCCTGCTATGGAGTTACCACCCCTTGATGGTGAAGGGAAAATCATCCTTATTTTGGAAGTTGTGATTGATACTAGGGTCAAAAATCTAAGGAACCAAAATATAACTAAGTATCTTGTTTGATGGAAGGACTTTCCAATTGAAGATGCTACTTGGGAAGGGCCTAGGATCCTTGAGCATTTGAATATGCATTGTTTAGGGACAAGAAATTTTTGGAAGGGAGGATTTTTCATGTCCCTTTTTCCAGAAAGATAGTTGTAGAGTGGAATCCGAGAATTCTATTGCATTCCTTTGCAAGAGATCATCTTGATTAGTGGTTTGGGACATATCATCTGTAATAAAGTCCTCATAACATATCCTCGTTGGGGTTCGGGGGCATAGCCCCCGATTTTTTTTTTTGTTAACTCATCAAGGTTTTCCCATTGTACGTCAAATGAAAAATGACCTTGTAAAAACCCTAATTTTAGAAGGTTCCAAAAATCTTGTTATAAGAGGCTGGGATGTATGTTGTGATAGTGTGTAGTTTGTGAGATTGTAATCTGCTTTGCACTGGATAATAAAATCATTGGGTGGCTGAGTTTATGTGGATGTAGCCCATATTGGGTGAACCACATCAAATTTCTGTGTTGATCTCTTTTGTGTTATTCTTCATTCTTATTTTGGGTTATTTAATCTGCATATAATTGTTAATGTTTATTGCTCCAATCTGCCTGAATCCTAATAGGATCATCTTCTAGAAAGATATCGCCATCAAAATATTGTCAGTTTAGGCTCACTATGCCAAAATGAAGGTGATTCCGAGAATCCCTTTGCATTCCTCTGCAAGAGTGTGTTCAGGTGTGTAGTTCGAAACATAACACCTATGATGGCACTTGCACATCATATCCAAATCTCAAGAAAGAATGATTGGGCAGTGGAAAGATATTTCTATTAGAAGGAAACTGTGCTAGTCAACTGGCACCCACTCATATAGGTTTGAAGGATAAGACATCGTAGGATCATGCGGTAGTAACGGTGAAGTTTCAAGAAGTTGGAAAGGGAAAGGAAACCATGTGGATGGGTCCGTAGGATGGCATGCTTATGCCAAAGGAATCTACATTGGCCTTAAGGCCGACCTAATGTAGTGTGCCGAGAATTCAAATTTTGGGATTGGGTGCCAATTGGGCTCAAGGTCATCCTATTCCTTAGAGGGGATTGTTAGCATATAATATAGGAAATCAGTTCATGTAAGGGCATGGAATTATTATGTTATTTTATTTTAAATTTTGGAAAATTGTGTTCTATTTCCTTTTGTGGATGAAAACCCATAGGATTTGTGTTCATTAGACGAAAACCCAGTGTTCACTAGGATCGGAGGATGAAACCCCCTTTTGTTCCTGAGGGCATTGTCATTCAGCACTTGCATTTGAGCTTCAATGATTTGTAGGGAAGTTAGATTGTTGTTTGCTCTATGGTGATCTGGAAAATCATTCTGGAACATTGTTCTTAATATATTATTCATACATTGTGGAGTTTTCATCATATTTTGGAGTAATATCTGTTGTTCCTATTTTGTTTTGTTTGAATTTCCAACTACAAATTAGTATTTGTTAAAATTATATGTTAGGGTCATTACACGTTATGAGACTAATGAATGAATTTCTAAAAATATTCATAGGTAAATTTGTGATTTTTTATTTGGATGACATATTGATCTATAGCTCAAGCAATGAATAACATCTTAAACACCTTAGGATGTTAATGCAAAGATTGCAAGAATAAATATTGTTGATTAATATCAATAAAAAATTATGCATGAGGAAAAAATTAGTGTACCTTGGTTTTGTGATTTCTCAAGGTGGATTAAAGATGAACAAGGACAAAGTGAAAGCCATAACTAATTGGCCAACTCCCAAAAAAGCTTATGAGGAATTTTTATTTCATGGTTTGGCAAGTTTTTATAGGAAATTTATCAAAAAATCTAGTGGACTTTGTGCACCACTCATAGATACTATAAGAGGGGATACAAAAAATTTGTTTGGACTGATGCTATTAAAATAAATTTTCATTTTTTGAAGAAGAAAATCATAGAACAACCTATACTAGCACTTCTTGATTTTAACAAGGTTTTCCAAGTTGAATGTGATACAAGTGGGGTAGCCATTGGATCTGTCCTAAGTCAAGAAGGTAGACCTATTGCGTACTTTAGTAACAAGTTAAATGGTACAAAAAAGAGGTATTCAACTTATGATCCCGAGTTTAATGCTTTGGTTCAAGCCTTAAGGAAGTGGAGACATTATTGTTAGTGTAATTAATATTTAATTACATTTTCATAACTTTACTTAGGTTGAGCTAATTTTAGGTCAACATTAGGGTTGCATACTTTGCTTTTATAAAGCAAATCATCTCATTGTAAATTGAATTCCTGAATAATAATATTTTGCACATTACATGCAAAGCTCTGCTTTTTTGATGTTTTCTCTTATGTGGAAGGTGTTTAGGTTTGCATGTCTGATCTAGGGTTTCTAACATGGTATCAGAGCCTTGACATGTAGCCCCTTCTCAAAATCTGGAGAAAACCATTGCAGATTTCGTTCGGGGTTCCTCGAGGATTTTATGCCTTGAGTTCATCTATGCGGCGTTTTGGATCAGATCGGGCCTTTCCATTGGATTCGGGGCGCTGGAAAAATTCAGGTTTGGCTTTTATTTTAAAGATTTTGGCCATCATTTTCCAGATCTGTGAGGGTTTCATGGTTGGTGATTTTTTGGAAGCTCTGGAGGTTGCCATTTTTTTGGAGCATTTTGAGCAGAAACGGAGGTCACCGTTGCGTTCGCAGCGGCCAAAAACCCTAAGATCGCCCGTCATTTTGTGGATTTTGGCGAAGTTGATCCGGAAGGCAAAATTTTTTTACCAGGGAGGTCGTACGGCCTCCCCAGCATGCTTCCCGAGGCACGGTTTTCAAATTTTTTTTAAAAAATTAAGTTTTCGGGATCCGTGCTAGCTCCTCCAGTTCATTCGGCCCCACCGCCGAGTGGCCACTAGGCGGCCACCCAGCAGCCACCGCCGTCGGTGGCTTCCCCACCCAACTCCGCCGGCCGGACCAGCCCCCGCAGGCTCCCACTACATCAGCCATGGTCACATGGGAGACCGGGCGCTATGCGCCCAGCCCCCGGCCGGTCCTTAGCACCTCCACCGGTTGTAAAGAGAACTAGGGGCTCCGCCCTAGCCCCCTGTCCGCCAGCCCCTGGTCGCATGCAGGACCAGGGGCCGAGATTTTTTAGCCCCCTGGGCTGCCTGCAGGCCTTATTGGCCATTCTGGAGCACTTTTACAAAATCGGGCGTAACTTTTGCGTACGGTGTCCGTTTTTCACAAACGAGATACCGTTGGAAAGCTAATTCCAACGCCGATCTATTCAATGTTTTAGTTTTTCTAGATTTTGCTCCAGATTTATTTTGCAGGTCCTTGAACTCAGATGTTGTGTTTTTCACTCCAGAGGGCATATCTTTTGACTCGGCGATCCTTTTTTCGCCATTCTTGCGGCATTGGAAAGCTGGTTCAGTCCTCTACACAGATCTGAGGTCTTTTTTTATTTTTTGTTTATGCATGTTAGGCATTCTCTCCTTTTGTAGTCATTGGGGATTGTAATAAATGAACTGATATAAAGTTTCATCGGGGGGGTTTCTTGCATAATAATCTTCATCATGTTTTGATGGCAACTCGCATGGGTTGTAATCTGGTTTCTTAGTTTCTTTTGGCCATATTTTGTATTAGCTTGACACATACCAGATTCATTTTGGTTCACACTTTAGATTGAGAGCCTATGGTTAGTGATCCGCATCGGATCCATCTTAGTTTGAGGGCCACTAAATTTGTGGTTATTGTTCTCGATTTTGTATGGTACTTTTTCCCATGGAAGAGTTTCAGTCTTAGTTTGGCATCGGCATCGAGATTCATGGCTTCCAGATTCTGTCATCATCATATCATCTATTGTTGCTCTATGGATTCTAGGGTTGTTCTAGTTTGGAGTGTTCAAGTGTTCCGTGGCATTGGGTCTGCTGTCACATTATTATGATTCCAATATGGTTTCTTGTAGACAGAAGTATCTTTCCTTGCTTGCTAGATTGCGGTTCCAGTGTTACTCCACAGTGTTCTTCCAGTGCTTCTTTGCAGCAGTCATCTCATTATAGGGGGGGTTGTCCCACTATTGCATTTGTACATGGGTACCTGATCTGGCCTTATTGCCGGGACCCATTCATGCTTTCTTGTATTCATCTTAGTTTTAGGTGCATGCTTATCTAGTCTCCCTAAGTTGCACTTATGGGGGGGTGTTAGTGTAATTAATATTTACTTACATTTTCATAACTTTACTTAGGTTGAGCTAATTTTAGGTCAACATTAGGGTTGCATACTTTGCTTTTACAAAGCTAATCATCTCATTGTAAATTGAATTCCTGAATAATAATATTTTGCACATTACATGCAAAGCTCTGCTTTTTTGATGTTTTCTCTTCTGTGGAAGGTGTTTAGGTTTGCATGTCTGATCTAGGGTTTCTAACAATTATTTGAATGAGTTCTTTATTTTCATTGATAATCATGCATTGCAGTTCATAACTAGCCAGCCCAAATTAAGTTGAGACACATGAAATGGGTGGATTATTTATAAAATTTCCCTTGTGTTATCAAGAAAAAAAAAGGCCAAGCCAATAAGGTATTTGATGCTTTGAGTAAGAAAGTGGAGGAATATAGTCTCTTAAGGAGTTGTACAAATCTGATTTGGATTTCCAAGAAGCCTATGAGGTATGCAAACAACCAACTTTAAGAAATAAAGAACCTTGGATGGACTACATGTTGCAAGATGGATTACTTTTTAAAGGATCACAACTATGTGTACCAAGGAGTTCTAAGAGAAAATTTAATTAGAGAAAAACATTGTGGTAGTCTTGCTAGTCATTTTGGCCTAGATAAGACTTTAGCTTAGCTAAATGCTCATTACTTTTGGCTTAAAATGAAATCAGATGTGAGAAAGTTTGCAGAAAGGTGTAAAGTGTGTCAATATGTCAAGGGAAAGAGTATAATGTAGGTCTTTATCAACCTTTACCAATCCCAAACAGACCTTGGGACTCCATTAGTATGGAGTAATTTATTTTGGGTCTACCTAGAACCCAAAGAGAACATGATTCAATCTTTGTTATAGTAGGTAGGTTTTCTAAAATGACTCATTTTATAGCATGCAAGAACTCAAGCGATGCTACTCATATTATTGATTTGTTCTTCAAAGAGGTGGTTAGATTACATGGCATTCCACTAAGCATTATATCAGATAAAGATACTAAATTTGTGGGACACTTTTGGAGGAATTTATGGAAGAAGTTGATATCTAATTTGAATTTTAGTTCATCATACCACCCTCAAAGTGATGGAAAAAAGAGGTGATAAATAGTACTTTGGGTAATCTACTAATATTCTTAACAAAGGACAATCCAAAATAATGGGATCTCATCTTTCCATAAGTAGAATCTTCTTACATTGATTCACCTAACATGAGTACAGGTATGAGTCATTTTCAAATAGTCTATGGTTCACACCTTAGAGGTGTTTTTGAGTTGATGGATTTAGGAAAAATGGGGAAAAGAAATGCTGAGGGCGAGGAGTTTTCCATTTCTATGCAATAAGTACATGAACAAGTCAAGAAACAGTTAGAGACAAGTGAGTAAATACAAGAAACATGCAGACCTCAAGAGGAGAGAGGTTAATATTCACATTGGAGACATTGTATTAGCTCATTTGAGGAAGGAAATGTTTCCAAAAGGTGAGTATAACAAATTGAAAATGAAGAAAATTGGCCCTTCTAACATTTTAAGAAATTTTTCTAATGATGATTATGAGATAAAATTGCCAAGTGGTTTTGGAATCTCTTCTATATTCAATGTTGCAGACTTGTATCCATACAAAATAGGTGATGATGAAGGTGACACAAATGATAGAAATAAAATATTAGTTAGGAAATGGGTAAACTAGTTGCCAAAAGCCAACAATGAAGAACTCAAAGATATTCTTGACAAGCAAGTTGTTAAACAAGTAAGAGGTAAATAATATTACCGATGCTTAGTGAAGTGGAAAGGTCATTGAATAGAGGATGCTACTTGGATGAATAAATAAGACATCAATAAGCATGTGAGTAACTTTTAAGACCTCATGAGCAAGATCTCATGAACCTGTTGCAACTTGATAAGTTTGATTGTCATTGATGTCAACAGTGTGCAGAGATATCTAATGGTGCAAGTCAGCATTGCAGTGACCTGGAAGATTAACAGTCAATTTGATGTCTAAGTATGATGTGGATGTGGATACATATTTCTTGATGTGTTTTCAAGATGCCTACAATGATATTTTTCCATTTTGGTGTACCACACATAGTGACAAGTTGTAGAAGTTTATTCTAAGACTTTCATAGTATATACTCTAAAGCAGAGACAATATTTTTGGTCTGTGTCCTTCCGTAGAGAAAGATCTAGTCTTGTGGTTCAGAAGTTAAGTTCATGGAGATGTGAAGGTGTTATATCCAAATTTTCATGTCAATAATCCTTCCACAGAGAAATATTTAAATGAAAATGTACCATACTATGTTAGGGTAGTGTAAAGTGGTTTAGAAGACTTGTTGAAATGCTCTGCATTCCACCACACATGATGTTCTGGTCAAGAGGTTTTGAGGATGTACTCAGTGATGTCTAAAGTATACTATATTGAAGTTTCAAGTGATCCGGTGCTCTGCAAGTTCAATTTTCAAAGTGTCAGTACTTAGTGAAGTGGAAAGTTCATTCAATAGAGGATGCTACTTGGATGAATAAAGAAGACATCAATAAGCATGTGAGTAAATTTTAAGACCTCATGAGAAAGAGATCATGAACCTACTGCAACTTGATAAGTTTGATTTTCATTGATGTCAACATTGTGCAGAGATATCTAATGGTGCAAGTCAGCATTGCAGTGACTTGGAAGACTAAGAGTCAATTTGATGTCTAAGTCTGATGTGGATGTGGATACAAAATTCTTGATGTGTTTTCAAGATGCCTACAATGATATTTTTTCATTTTGGTGTACCACACATAGTGACAAGTTGTAGAAGTTTATTCTAAGACTTTCATAGTATATACTCTAAAGCAGAGACAATATTTTTGGTTTGTGTCCTTCCGTAGAGAAAGATCTAGTCTTGTGGTTCATAATTTAAGTTCATGGAGATGTGAAGGTGTTATATCCAAAGTTTCATGTCAATAATCCTTCCACAGAGAAATATTTAAGTGACAGACTACCATACTATGTTAGGGTAGTGTAAAGTGGTTTAGAAGACTTGTTGAAATGCTCTACATCCCACCACACATGATCATCTGGTCAAGTGGTTTTGAGGACATACTCAGTGATGTCTAAAGTATACTATATTGAAGTTTCAAGTGATCTGGTGCTCTGCAAGTTCAATTTTCAAAGCGTCAGAGTGATACAATTGGTTCCAAATGCTTAATCTTCATCAGAACAAGTGTTTGAATACTTGCACCAATAGAAGGTTGTGAAGTTTAGTTGTATGAGTTTGTGTGGAAAATCCATGTGTCTCATAGTGTCTAAGGTATGAAGTGTGTGTAGATCTTTCTTGCTTCCAATACCACACAGGTGTTTCAAGTCATTTTGTGATGTTATGCTTTTTACCGAGGTTGACTAAGATATGTTGATGACACGCACCACTAATTCAAGATTGAGCGGATCTTAAGGAGTGATTGAAGGTGTCGTATGGGTCATGCCGACTCATCTAGAAGAAACACAAATAATGTTTAATCACTCTTATGTACTACAAATGCATATGAAGGATGAAATTATACAAGTTACATATTTTCTTATTTATGGCCAACTTAATTTGTATTTGCAAAGCATGCAGATGATATATATAGAAGATTAAAGATGAAAAAAAGATGTGTGCAAGGATGTGTAAGTGTATGGGAATATCATGGTAAGATCCACCATAGACCTAATGTGTATAATTGATGACTATTAGTGGGTTGTATCCATAAAGTCTTTCATATTCTAGTTATTTTAATTAGGGAGTTGTAGCTTCCTTGGGTTGTAGCCCTAAATCAAAGTTGTAACTATTGTTTATTTATGAGGTTGGATTTGGACAATAGATTCAAGCAGCTTTTCTCACTGTGGTTTTTCCCCTGTGGGGTTTTCCACGTATATCTGGTGTCAACTATGTTCTTATGTGAATACTTATCTTCTTTCCTATTTTGATAAAAAAGATGAATGCTTTAGTGGTATACCTTAGCTTTAGAAGTTAAGGATTGAAATTAAAATTGAAGTATACTGATTCACCCCCCCCTCTCGGTATTTCGGTTTGTTCAACAATTGGTATCAGAGTAGAGGTTCCTTGATATAGCCTAACAATTGAGGAAATTCTTGTCTTTGGAACACATGGGGAATGAAGTAGTGCCCAACAAGAAGTGCTCTCAGGAAGAAAAGGACATACTCAATAAGGAGGATGATGGATTTGATTTTAACAAAGAATATTGCCTTGTAGATTATGAAGGAGAACTCATTTATGATCTTAATGATCTGGATGAAGAAAGAGAAAAAATGAATAACTCTAGTTCAAACTTGAAAAGTAAAAAAACAATTGTCAAGTTGAAAGTTCAAGTTGAAGAAGGTAAAATAATTGTAGATTACCTGAATGCAAAGCTCAATGATAAATCTGTTGAATGCTCCAAGGTTGAAGAAGAGATTGTCTCCCTGAGGAAAGAATTGAATAAAGAAATAGAACAAATTGACAAGGGTCTAAAGTTAAAGGGAGGTTCCAACATTCTTGATGAGATAATCAACAATAAAAAATCATCAAAAGAAAAACTTGATTTTAGTTTTGAGAAAGGTAAAAATCCAATAACTAGTGCATTTGCAGACCTATATGAGAATTTAAAAGTAGAAGTCAAGTATGAAATGAAGGAGGAGAAATCCCACATTGAAGAACCTAATAAGACAACCTCCAAAAATACAAAATCAGATCAAGTCAAGAAGACGTATGATCTAGAAAGAAGATTTAGAGGCCCTCCACTTGCTAGTCAACATGCCCCTACTAGGTTCACTCAATATTTTCATGTTATAGTTATTCTTGCAAGAAAGAAGAAATGACTACATGGGTAGAAAACCATTTGTGCCTCTAAGATATGATGCTATGATGTCTCATTATTTTCATGGATATTACTATGTATGTAATAATTTTAGTCATAAGGCTATAGAGTGCAAAACTAAAGTTAGGAGAAATAACTTTGTTTCAGAATATAACATTGTTTGCTTCAAATTCGATATATTTGGGAATAAATCAAAATTTTGTAGGAGTGGTTTTGTGAAACCACCTATTCAAAATAGGAAGAAGGAAAATAAAAAAGTTTGGAGAGAGAAGCAAGGTTAGGAGATTGTGAAGAAGGATGATACCATGCTTGTGCATTATGTACAAGATTCTATGACAAACCGAGATAGAGCATTATTTGCAAATCTTTTAGCCCCTTGGAAAGGATAAAATGCTAAATATTTCAATATGAGAGTTGATTTGGGTCAATTCATTTGAAGTGCAAGTCTACTGATCAAGATTGAACTATTGGAAGAATGAAGAAGGTGCCCTTTAGTTTGTTGTCATTGATGCCAAAATTGGTTGGTAACTAACTAAGTAATCTTTGTGTCCATGCTGATATGATATTTTGGTCTAGAAATCCTCTCTGTATAAGGGAATTCTATGAGCTTTTGATATGTTGCTCAGAAGTGTCAGTTACATGTATAAATGAGTTTTCAGCGAGTTTGTGTGATCCGGTTGAGTTGTCCAAGTGACAAAAGTTTGGTATTCTTTTGATCGACAAGGTTAAGAACTGTTTGTCCTTTGTGTGTTCCTTATTAGGTCTGGGATGACTTAATGTTTGGATAATAATAATTTTTTGTGCACCAACAAGAATTTTTGAATTTTGGGTGTTCATTCAATTAGGCCGACCTAATTGATAAGAGAAGTCATGAATGTGTATATATTTATGTGCATGTATGATGGAAAAGAGAGATATCTTGACAGAGTATGATATGCGAGTTTTGTGACAAGTGTAATAGTGTGAAGTTACTGATAGTGTTTGTACACCGACAATCAGAGTAGAATTTTGGTATTATCAGAGCTTAACCAAAATTGTTTTCTACACTATGTAGGTGCAATTCTCCAATTCATTTTTGGCAGTGAGCCACACCTTTTTATATCTTGGATATAAGCCATATTTTGTATTTAGGATGTGAGCCTTTCAAGGATAGTGAGTCCTAGAAGTGAGCCCTGTAATATCTTATAAACTATTATAATATATTGTGAGATAATCCTCACCGTGGTTTTTCCACGTAAAAATCTTGTTGCAATGTGTTATGATCTCTTTTATGTTTTAGATCACTATTGCATTTAGATGTGGTTTGATAATTGGATGGTTAATAATTAATTTCGCTAGAAAAACAATGATTCACCCCTCCTCTCAGTATTCGGTGTATTCAACAATTGGTATCAGAGCCTAGTTCCTCTCAAAAATTCTTACAACTTGAGGAAGGTCCTAGAATTTGAATACATGGCTAGAAAATACTATTTTCTTCCTCTGGAAGAAAACTCTGTATATGAAGAAATCAATGCCGCTCTTGAGGAATTTGGGCAAAAGTGAGGATGAGAAGGAGAATCTGAAAGGAAATTTGAAGCAAATGATTGCATCAGGAAGCTGAGAGAGCAAATCAAAATGTTCAAGGAAAGGCATAGAGAAGTTAGTGATCAATTGAAAAAGGCTAATGAGGACATTACCGGACTGAAAGTGCAAGTAGAAGAAAATAAATGAATTGATGAATGTTAGAAAGTTGAGAACCAAAATAAAATTAATGAATGTGCAAAGCTTGAACAAGAAGTGCTAACCCTAAGAGTTGATTTGGAAAAATAAAAATCTCATGAAGAAAGATTGAAGACAAGTTCTACAATGCTCGATGAGTTGATTACTTCTCAGAAACCTGCTAAGGATAAAGGTGGTCTAGGTCTTGAAGAAGGACAAAGCTCAAAGCCTAAACCGGTTTCCAACAAAGTGGAAAATCAAAGGAATCTTCAAGGCAATACTTATCAAATCAAGAACCAAAGGAACAATACCATAAGGATTCCTATCCAACAACCTAATGCTCAAAGGTATCCATCTTTTAATTTCTTTTATTTCTCATGTAATAAATTCATACATAGTGCAACAAAATGTAGTAGGATAAACCAAAATAGAATGAGTTGAAATGTTGGATTCTTTATTGGAAAATTCTATGTTTGCAACAAGTTTGGACATAGAGCTACAAAATTTAGAAGCCATATGATGATGAACATGTTTAATGCTAGCAGAAGGATTTGGTCTTTTCAAGGCTACTGTTACACATGCAATATATTTGGACACAAGGCTAATTAGTTGGTCAAGGATGAATGCAAATTCATTTGGTCAAGGATATGTTGTGTGCTACACTTGCAACAAACCAAGACATATCTCAAAATTTTGTAGGAGCAAAGTTGGGTAGAAACCTAATCTGGAATAGAAGAACAAGCCCATGAACAAGGTAGATCCTGAAGAAGTAAGAAAAGAGATGGAAAAATTTGGAGGAAGAATGAAGAACCTAAGAACAAGGATGAATCAAATACCCTTGTATTTGCATCTAGTGCAGATACCTCTTCCAAGAACTGAACCCAGTAATGGTTCCAGGGGGAGCAGTCATAGAAAAATCTAACAAGGCCTTGATATATGAGGTGTCAGGTGATGACACAAGGATATGTGGTGTGATTCATCATTTTGAAGGCATTGGAGAAAGTTTTGGTAGAAAATAAGAAAATTAGGAAAATTGCGGATTTCTTATTGGTTTACAGTGTGTTTCATAAAGTGGAAAAGTAATAAATGTGAATTAGGGAAAATTCGTAAAACATAAAGCAAGAGACTAAGTTAAGAAATAAAACATTTGCGTAATTTGGAAGAAGTAGTGCAAGATGAAGTGAGATTGAAGGTGATTTAGTGCATCGTACATTGAAACCCTAGTTCTCGATAAGTAGAAAAAGGTATTCTTTTTTATTTGAATTATGTGGATTTTAAAGTTGAAGGAACTCTTTGTTAAGCTTATTCAAGATTGTTTGAGGAAAATGGCCATGCCTACTATTGTGGAAATTTTTGAGAGGCTTCAACCAAGATTCATAAGATGTTCATGGAAAGTATACAAAAATGAGCCCATGGGTGTGTTCTCACACATTCCAAGTCATGTGCTACCCATCGAAGATCCAAGAACATACATTCATGGGAAGCTCGAGTAATTTGATCACCAAGAACTGAAGGATTTGTGGGACAATGAGTTGATGGGAGATGACCTACTGCTCAAGGTAGAATATGAAAACCTAGTTTGAATGAAGTTGAATATTTGGAACTAGTTTCCAAACCTTTCCAATGAGAGTGAGGCAAAATTTGTTAGGATGGCCCTCAATAGGGTTCATAACAAATTTGTGTGGAAAAATGAATCAAGACTTATCAAAAAGGAGGCAATTCGAGCTATTATTGGTCTTTGTGATACTAGACCCATTCCAATTCTAAAGGCAGTGAAAAATGAGGAAGTCACAAGATTGATTGGTGCTAAGTTTGATGGAAGAGCTTTAAGCACAAAGTCTATTGTAAGCCCTACCATCAAGTATGCTGCCATTATGATTGGGCAGAAAGTCTACTTCACAAAGATAGAAAATTTAGTATTAGCCACAAAAATTCACACAACTTATGAGATGGTGGTAAATGGAAAGGATTTTGATCTCTATGAGTTACTTAGGTTACAATTTATGGAAAACCTAAGTATGACAAAGGCAAAGAAGCATGTCTTTAAATTTCGAACTCTAGTTGTTTGTTTGTTATTCTATTTTCTGAGGGAGTTACCGGGAAGAAAAAGCATAGTATGGGATAAAACTAGACTGGTTGCTCATCAAAATTGTGATCATCTGCATAGTCTAGGAGATTTTAGGGCACAAAACAATGCTCTAACTGCTTTCTTTGTAGTTTTTTAGAATAAAATGCATGAAAGAGATAGGATTCCAAGGAGTTTGGTGAAGAAGTATGAAAAGGAGATAAAATTTCTTGTGTCTATAGATGAATGCGTCATTGAGGTCGTAGAACCTAGAATTTGATGGATTGAACCTCTGGGATATGAGATTGAAGAAAAAATGGTAGAAAGGTACATTGTGATTCTATTGGCTAGTCCAAAGGACCCCTCTCTACCTAGGCTCAGTACATATGAGGAGAAATTTGCTGAAATTCATTTGGAGGCTACTACACATAAAAGAAGAAAGAAGGTCAAAGCTTTCTTCCAAGATCAAACATACACTAAGGATAATATAGAATAGTTGAAGGAGGCTCTTGATAAAAGAAAAGCCAAATCTGTTGAACAACCCTCTGGACCCAAAATTTATCAGGAAGACTATGTTCCGGTGCTACACCAACATATATTTCTAGTTCTGCCACCCCCAGTGGTGTTAATGTTGGGAAAGGGAAAAGGAAAGAACAAAGTGTCCCTATATCTGTTGACATTGTTGCCCCTACCGGTCCTAGTACTAGGGCATCTAAGAAGAAGGAAATACCTATTGCTACACCATTTGCTGCTTCAAGAAGAAGAGTGAAACAAAAGGCTGATAGGAAAAGAAGTTTGAGTGATGCTGTTGAGGAAGAAATTGAACTTTTCTTAGAAGAAGAGCAACAACTGAAAAGAAACATAAGAGGTAGTACCTCTGGTGAAGGAGCCAAAATCAGTGTTGAGATCTCCACTAATGAGGAGACAAAGGATGAGGAGGATGCTTACCGAGTTCATGTACACACAAAGAAGAATGAATAAGGCTCATTTGATCCTATGGAGGACATGCCTAGGTCTCCTCCAGTAAGTGATCAACCACCCTTAGTTCTTGGAGCCTTAGTAAACAATATGATTGACAATGACCTTATGTCAACTGCTGAGTTATATGATAAGGTTAATGATGAAGGGAAATAAACCATCATAAATGATTTTACTTAGTACACAATTATCTTTAATATAAATATGGATACCATTCAATCAAAATATTGAAAATGTGTGGAAAAAATTAGTACTTAGAAGGAAAGAGGCTTTAAGTGTTGAAGACAAAATGATAAGTGAAGCCTTAAATCCATTAGTTCAACTTATTTAGAGATAGAAGTTGCAAATCTATTGAAATAAATTTCTACATTGTTTAGAGTCAAGCAAAGAGTCAACATGTTAATGACTAAGGAAGATGACTATGTTGGAAAAGTAGGGAAAGAAACTCAGGATGTGATTAGGCAATTAGCAAGGAGCTATGGGACAAGAACTAGTTCTTCATCTCACACTGCTCAAACATAGGAACATGTTATTGTTGAAGAAGTAATGGATAACCCAATCTTGGAGACTGTTGATGAGACACTTGGTGCTTCGAAGAAACCTGCCCCTTCGACTAACACAAAATAAACTACCAATAAGAGGTCTGATGACCATCATAGACATCAATCTGGTAAAAGGAGAGAAGAACATCAAGAATCTACCGAAAATAGGGAAGAGAAAAACCAAGATGAAAGTGAAGGGATTAAGGAAAAAAAGAAGAATAATGGCAAGGATGACGAGGATAGAAGGGAGAAAGAAAACAAAGATAAATCTTCTGGAAAGTCATCTAGAGAAGAAAAATAAAAAGAAAAAGAAGAAGAAGAAAAAGAAAAGGAAGAAGAAAAGAAGAAAGATGAAGACAAGAAAGCCATTCCAACTAAAGAAGAAATCTTCAAATGCCCTGAACCATCAAAGCCATCCATAAGTACACTTAAAGGTCTTCTTTCAAGACAAGCTGTAATCCAACCTACGCTTCCACCTTATCTAGTTAAGCTACCATCTCACCCAGGTTATGTGGATTTGAAAAATATTACACTGAGTGACAAAATAAAACTGACACTTTTCTCAGCTCTATCATACAAGAGGTTACATAGTCATATAAAAAGGGCATTGAATTGATAAATGAAGCTATCAAAGCTTTATGGGAGACAACCCCCGATGTTACATCAAGAATCTCTTTAGCCCTAATTGAAAATTTGAGGATTATAGTTGATTCACTCAAAGAGTACACATCTAATCTCAAGGTTCAAACTAAAAAAGAAGTGGAGTTGAGTCTGTTAGAGAAAATATTACTATTTTTGCAAGACAAGTGTACAATTGCATGTGACAAGGCTTTGCAAACTTTGAAAGAGGTAAGATAATGCAATAAGGAAGCCCATATGCTATTTGTTTACTACATGAAATGGTCAGAAGCCACTTGATTTATCAAGGATTTAATGGACTCAATTGAGTCTCAACTTGTTGATGCCTCATGAGATTATAATATTGTAGATGATAAAAACTGTGTTAGTTGGGTTTCTATTGCAAATCTTCAAAGTAAGTTCTTCATCCTACAGAGGTAGAAATAAGATGCTATGAGACGGTATGCCCAACTTGGAGACCTGGTTATGTCCAGACATGTCTCGATATCAAATGCATTGATGGAAGTAGAAAACTTGAGAAAATGAACATTGCTCCATCCACTCCGGAAGGAGAAGAATGCCTGGTGGAAATAAAATCTCCGCATAAAACACTCTCTAGGGAAAAAGGAGTCTAGGATGATGGAAAGCCTGCTTGGGAAGTGATTCTCAAGGAGTTATAGGGTGTCGCCAGTTCCTGATTTGAAGTTTTTTTCTTGGTCCTTTGTCCTTGATGTCAAAGGGGGAGAAGAGGAGACAAGGAGAAGAGGATGTATAAATAATTTCATGTCATATGTTTGTGTCCTATAGATATGTTAGGGGTAGTTGAGCAAAATTTTTGTTTTGAAGTTTTGAATAAAGTTTCATTTTTGGCACATGTTGCCATCAATGACAAAGGGGGAGATTGTTTGAAGAATAAAGGAGGCGCCCTCTAGGTTTGTTGTCATTGATGCCAACATTGGTTGGTAACTGACTAAGTAATCTGTGCATCCATGTTGATCTAGTATTTTGGTTAAGAAATCTGATTAGTATAAGGGAATTCTATGAGCTTTTGATATGTTGCTCAGGAGTGTCAGTTACAGGTATACATGAGTTTTCAATGATTTGTGTGATCCAGTTGAGTTGTCCAAGTGATAGAAGTTTAGTATTATTTTGGCCAACAAGGTTAAGAATTATTTGTCCTTTGTGTGTTCCTTATTAGGTATGGGCTGACCTAATGTTTGGATAACACGTTTTGTTTTGTGCACCAAAAGGAGTTTTGTATTAAGCTAAAAAGACATTTTGAATTTTGGGTGTTCATTCATTTAGGTCGACCTAATTGATAAAGGAAATCATGACTATGCATATATTTATGTGCATGTATGATGGATAAGAGAGATATCTTGATAGAGTATGATATGCGAGTGTTGCGACAAGTGTAATGCAAAGTTACTGATAGTGTTTGTACACTGGAAACTAAAGTAGAATATTGGTATTATCTGAGCTTAACTGGAACTGTTTTCTGCACTCTGTAGGTGCACTTCTCCAATTCACTTTTGGAAGTGAGCCACACCTTTTTGTATCTTGGATATAATCCATATTTTGTATTTAGGTTGCGAGCCTTTCAAAGATAGTGAGTCCTGGCAGTGAGCACTATAATATCTTATAACCAATTATAATATATTGTGAGCTAATCCTCACCATGGTTTTTCCCACTTTGGGTTTTTCCACATAAAAATCTTGGTGTCAATGTGTTATGATCTCTTTTATGTTTTTGTTCACTATTGTAGTTGATGTGGTTTGATAATTGGATGGTTAATAACTAATTTTGCTAGTAGAATATTGATTCACCCCCCTCTCAGTGTTCGTTGTATTCAACATGAACCTATTGATCAAGGTTTTGGAATAAAAGAGTGATATGTGGAGGTTTGTTCAGTATCTTTGTATCCAAGTGATAACATAGAGTATTCTGGCAAAATTTTAATTGACAATTATGGATGCATTAATGGTGAAAATTTAAGGAAAATGAAATGATTTTTATGCTTTGTTTGCAAGATTTATTTTCATTTGCAATTAAAAGTATTTGTGTTCAGAAGTAGAGAAGAGTGAAAAGGTTTTCAAGAAATCTTTGTGATTTTGTACTAAATGCTAGTGATGATATTTGAAGATTTCAGAAGGAATATCAATGGCGACCCCACAGATGGTAAATGTTGCAGAGAAACCAGGCTGAAGTACAAGAAGTTTCCTTTCAAGGCGATGTAGGTCGATAAGGATGGCACATTTTCAAAGGTTCCAACATATGTGGTGTATACTAAATATGTAAGAATCTAGATTCATGTCATGCTTAATGAGATTAATCACACATTGTTTGAAGATCTCCAACGTGATATCCTAGATGGTCATGGTGTGCAATTTTGGTGGCTAAAGGGTTAGATGTTTGGAAAGATTACCTAGACTTCTGTGATTGCCAAGAATGGGTAAGGATTGTCCTAAGCCACATTCATGATGAATTTATATATTTGGATAAGCCCTATAGGACAAAAAAAGAGGAAATTAGGGTTGTTACTGGTCTTTGTGCCATCAGACTAGTCCCAGTGTTGAATTCAATTAAGAATGAGAGGGTTATTGAGCTTTTCGGATCTAAATTTGACAAAAGAACCCTAATAGTGAAAGATAACATTGATCTCGATGTCCACTATGCCACAATTGGGATTTCCTACAAAATATACTACACCAATAGAGAATGATCAACCACCGGTATTGTAAGCCACACTACATATCAAATGATGAAGGAAGGTTCCAACTTTGATTTGTGTGAGATTTTGAGGGAGAAGCTAATGGAAAATTTGAAGAGAAAAAAATAAATCAAATATAATTTCGGGTTTGGTTCATTGATTATTTGCCTTACATTTTTTTTCTTGAATGAATTACCTGGATTTAAAGCAAAAGTATGGGATACATTTTTTTCGGTAGCTACTCAAATCAGAAATCACATAAGAGGTTTTCAAGATAAGAAAGCATACAATACTTTGTACTGGGGCTACTTTAAGAATTTGTAAACATAGATGCAAGAAAAAGAGAGAATTCCATCTGATTTGGTCTAAAGATAAAGGATGAGATAATATTTCTTGTGGACAAGGATCATTGTTACATTGAAGTAGTGGAGCCTAAAACCTCATGGATTCCTAGGTTGCCTTATGAAGTTGCATCTAAAGAAGTCAAGGCATATGTGGATATCCTATTGAAGAAGCCAAGAGATTCATTTGTTGAGAGATTTGGCACATAGTGAGATAATGGATAAGATGCAAAAGAAGAATGCAACGGAGCATGTGTCTAAGCATAGAGAGGATCTTCACAAGAAATGAGGTATTCCTCTAAATTCTAAATCTGATGCCCCCACAAAGGATTCTAAAATTAAATTTGTTCATCAGGAAGCCAACAAAGAGCCAAGAAGGTCTAGTAGATCCACTTTTTTTGTTTCATCTGCTCCGCAACCCTCTAGATATACACAAATAATTGGTGCAAAGAGAAGAGTTGCATCAAAAACTTTACCACAAAAGAATACCACAAAAGTTGTGTATGCTAGCCCTAAGCAAATGGAAAAGAGGAAGAAGATAGATGTGGAGGAATTTGAAAAGGAGGAAGAAGTTGGAGAAGAAGGCATCTCCAAATAGAAGAAGAAAGAGAAGAAGAAAACCGAGCAACCTCCTTTGATAATAGTTACACATGAGCCCCTTAAGTTTGAAGCCATCTTGAATGGAATTGTTCATCATGGTTTATTGGATGAAACCATAGAGCTCCATCCAAAAGTCCATTCGGAAGATCAAAAGACCATAAAAGGCCATTATTAGGTATATGCTGAAGCATAACATATCTTTGAGTGTCATCCTTGAAAAGGCTCTAGAAAGCCTAGCTCGGGATTTGAGACAAAGAAGAGAGAATGCAATCAAAGAAGATGAAGAGTTGAAACAATAGGCTATCAACAAGGCTGGGTCCTCTATCTCCCAAGCAAAAAATGATAAGATAGCTTAGAAGTAAGCTCAAGATATCCAAACAAAGCATAGAATAGACATTCTTATGAGCATGGATGATGATGATAGAGAGAAGATTCAGAAGGAAACAAAATAAGTCAAAAAGAAAATCCTTGAAGAGGTGCAGACTGATGCTGGAATGGATTTACAAGAGCCTTTGGAAGAACAAGATGAATTTAGTTAGCAAAAGGATAAATATGTCTCTGATCAGGAGAAGGAGAAGGAGAAGGGTGATAAAGAAGAAATATCAGAGAAAAAATATTCCTCTCTAGTTGACTTAATCAAGGAGTTTTTGGCACAAGAGATGCAGATTCAACCAGTGGTGTCTCCACAGTTGTTGCAAGTTCCTACATCTGATGGGAAATTCTGGTATGTCTCCCCTTCATAAGATGAAGCATGGAGATGTACTCCACTCCACAACAAGGTAAGAGTTGCTACAACAATAGGTGGAGAGTGCAGAGGAATTGGAAGAGGAAATGAAGGTATTGAAAAAGAAATTGGCTGAAGCAAAAAGGGATACATCCCCGCCTCTTACACAACATATGAATCAGTTAATGGAGTTCTTTGAATCTCAATCATCTCTTCTGGAGAAGTAGGTAGAATAAAATCTCAATGAAAATAGATTGACAAAAGACTCTAAAAAATATTTCAATACATTGGCCAAGTTGCAATCATGCATCAAGGACATTTAGAAGAGCTTGGAGGAAGCAAAAGTATTGTATGTCTTATGTCAAAGGTGGTATACTAAAAAAAGAGCATAAAGGATTAGATCAATGCTATTAAAGTGCAGATGACAAATGTTGTTGCAACTTATGATCCTATACAGGATAGTGATGGTGTCATAAGGGCACAAGTGGAGAATTTTCAGTCCTAGGTACAACAATTGCAAGATCAAAGGGAGCAATTTAAGGGTTAGGTAAAAAATTAACAGAGGTAGTGAGCCTAAGGTTGGCCTCACTCATTGGAATTTTGGCTAAATAAAATGGTGTAATTCAAAAGTACCATGCACCATATTCTTTGGAGGAAGCAGAGGACACTTATGTGTAGTTGGTGTGTCAAGTCCAAATCTTGACTGAGACAAAGAAATAGTGGGACATCAGCTTGATCCAACTCAAGAAAATTCTTCCATCCAGTTGAGCTGAGTTTGTTTTTTGATGTAAGATATCTACTCTTTTTTGATGTTGTGTATATATGTGGAGTAAGAAATATTTTTAGATTTGAGGATATTTTTGATGAATTAACCGGATGACATCCCAGAGGAAGTAAAAGTTATATAGAATAAGGGGGAGCCTATAAGTTTTGTATGTACTAAGAAATATTAGTTACCCTTTTCTCTTGATGTCAAAGGGGGAGAGAATGTGCATCCAAGGGGGAGAGTTTGTGCACATCAGTTGGTTTTTTCTATCAATGACAAAGGGGGAGATTGTTGCAGCTTGATAAGCTTGATTGTCATTGATGTCAAAAGTGTGCTTAAGGCTATATATACTTTAGAGATTGTTAGTGTGCGGAGATATCTAATAGTGCAGGTGTAGTGTAGGAAAAAGTATCCCTTTTTCACACTTAATTTGGGAATTAATATTAAAATGAGCTAAATTATGCCTTAATTTAGTGTTGTAATATGTATTTTACATATTCACATTAAGTTGAAGGCCCTATTAATTAAAATGGACTTGATTGTGCCTTAATGCACGATGTTGTAGAGTGTACCTCTTTACACTTTCACACTTATTTAGGGCTCCCTTAATTAATTGAGTTTAATTTACCTTAATTGGCCCCTTTAATTCAAATCTAAGCCTAATTAATTATATTTTCCGAAGAGCAAAACTTGACATTCATTAATGCACAAACATAACACTTCTCATTGAGCAATGTGTGTTCTAGGTGAGTGACCTAGAACCCATTCACACATGGGAAAGTGGATCCTCACTTAGATCTAGGACCTGAATTTTAATCATGTTTTTGGTGGTATTTTAATGATTTCAAATCTATATTCACATGTCGGTTTGTGTTATTTGAATTTTGGGAAATTGATGTTACATACCTATAAGTATAAGGTCATTTCACTAAGTTTCATCTAAGAGTTTCTAAGTAATCTAAGATTTTCAAGAAAGCTAAGGATGTCCAAGTGAGCATTATCAAGAGAATTTCAAGAGCATTTCACGACATTCAAGAGAAGATTTATTGAAGAATTATTGCAAAAATAAAGATCCAATTATCATATCAAGGTCTTCTTGCATCATCCATGTTATTGGAGCTAATATGTTGATGTACTGTTCATGATCCATTTAGGCATTCAAGGAATTGTTTAAAATCAAGTTCCAAGATCAAGATCCACATCCATTGAAGCCATTTCATGCAAGTTGCAAATTTACACTCCAAGGTTAATTTAAGGGTTTGGTGAGTTGTGATATTAAGTTGTTCATTCATTATTCCTTTCATGATATTTTGCTTCATTTCAAGGTTTAATTACCAAAATAGGGTTTTACCAAGGTAAACCTCCATTCACCAAAAATAAAACAATTTCCCCTCTTGATTTGTGTTTGCAGATTTAGGTGGAAGATATCTTGAAGATCTCTTGAAGAGAAAAATTGAAGAATTTGTCAAAGTTGCAAAAGTTGTCAAGAAAGCTATCATCTCATGGAAACTCAATTGTAGAATTTATTTTCGGAATTCCAAACCCGAAACTTGGAAAATTGAAGGATTTAGATTTGTTACAGAGGCTCCCAAAAGCTACAGAAAAACCCTAAACTAGGACCCATTCACCCTTGGTTGAATGAGTCCCAGATCAGCTTCAACAAACCCCTTTTGGTGACTGGTACATATCTTCTTACCTCTCTTTAATTTGCAATTTGATTGCTGGTTCCACTCAATATTGAGATTAATCTTCAAGATCCAAGTTTTAGGTTGTATTTTGGGGTAAGTTTTCTATTTTTAATCTTTCTCCCCAAAGTGTTGTTTAATCAGTACCTTCGTCCTTGCAAAAAAAAAAGAAATCAATATATTCACACTTTGACTTGATTCCCCTCAAGGTTGTTAGTCATTTCATTGTGTGGATCTCATTTCCTAATGAGATAAAGGAAAATAGGTCTTAAAAAGTTCATCAACCCCATTTCAATAACCACCAAAACCTATTTTTCTATGTTTCATTTTGGTGAATGCGAGTTTGATCATTGCAATTTTCTGATTTTGGAGCCCACTTTCACTCTAGATCTAGTTTTTGCATTCATTTACATTGCATTGCATTGAATCTAATTTAGGGTAGCTTAACTTGCATTAGTTTACATTTCATTTAGGGATTTTAGGATTGCATCTTTGCATTCTTTAAATCTAAAAAATACTTAAAAATAAGTCATTTTGCAAGTCATTTACATAGCATTGCATTATCATTCATTTACATTTGAAAATTGAAAAAAAATTGCACATCAAATTAGGTCTCCTAGTTTATCATTTTGTCATATTTTGTATTTGCATTCAACCTTAATTTCACGGAAAATTCATATTGTAATTACTATTTTAGATCAGAATCTAGAAACCACTAGAATCAAATTAGAAATCTACAAAATCATTTTAAAAACCCTAACCTAGGACCCATTCTCCCCTGTGCGAATGAGTCCATGATCAAGGTCATTTCCTGATTTTTTGGACATTAAAACATCTATTTATGTATTCTACTTTGCTGTTTTTAGTTTTTTGTTTCACTTTATAGAATTTATGTTACTAAGAATTGATCATATTTAGCCTCATTTGATAAATTTAGTGCATTGTGTGATTTCAAAATTGCATTTGCAAGACATCCTTTTCAGGTTTTTACATAGCATAATCAAAAAATTATCTTGTTTGAAATCTAAAAATTGAATTTACATATTTGCATTCCACTTTACATTCTAGGTCTTTGCATTGCATTTCACCCTCTTTCCATTTTGGGTTTACATTGAGTTTGTAAAACTTGTATGATCTTTACAACTTGGTTTCCTATTAGCAATACTATTGTGAGATGTAGTTCGAAACTCATGTCATCATGCGATCCACCATTTGTCGTGGACCTTGGGTTCTCCAACTCTTTCACTAATAATGTTGATAATCAGCCCTATGGATCATAGTCTTCATACCTCATTTTCAGTGGCTTCCCTACCTACAAACAATATATTGTTGATACAAACATCCCTCCCATGGCTGAACATAAGATAGATAGATAAAGAAATAGAGAAATTACAACACTTTGTGACTTCTGAAAAAATTGACTAGTAGTGCCATTCTTGCTTTAGATAGCACGAGGAAAATGCTTGAAAATGAACATGGAATAGAGATTGTACGAAGTCTAGCTTATATTGTTGATACAAACATCCCTCCCATGGCTATTTGTGATCAAGATTTGGGGTATACTCAAAGCAAAGGTGGAAATTCCATTCCCCCTTCCACAACCCTCACCTCTATTCCTACATACACTAGTACTCATGTTACCACAACCATACAACCTACTAGCAATATCAACACTTAGGTATTTCCATTGGGAATCCTTCTAGCTTTGTGAATTCAAATCTCATATCTCCTCAACCATCCCCCCTCATGTAAATATACAATTCACTTTCCATCCACATACATACACCACTCCACCTTATTCACCTCCATCTCATAATACTAATAATGATCCCATCCTTAACACACTTTTGTAAAACATTTCATCTCTCCAAAAAAAAATTGCCACACTAAATCAAAACAATAATGGCAAACCATCACAATACATCAAAACCAATCCATTATCCTTGGAGATATTGAGAACAAAAATTCCATAAGGTATAGAGGTTCCTAGGTTTGAGAAATATAATGGGAATGGAGACCCTATTATCCATGTTTCCGCTTACACAACCTTATGTAGTGACTTCATTTTTGAAGATAAACTCTTGGCTAAACTATTCCCTTGATCCTTGAAAGATGTTTCTTTAGAGTAGTTTTTCTCCCTACTGAACAATTCAATTGGTTCATTCAATTAACTTATTGATGCCTTATACAACCACTTCTAAATTCACATGGGTCCCAAGATGACCCTAGCTGATTTGATGACATGTAAACAAAAGGTTGATGAAAAAGTCACTGATTTCATAGCATGATACCAAATTCTTTATTCACAAATAAACATTATGATTCTTGATGCTGACCTTCAAAGAATTTTTAATTTCTAATTTGAAATATAAGATCCAAAAAAAGCTTGAGATGTTGAGATTTCCTTCCTTCACACAGTTGTGTACAAACCTTCGTGACTATCATAATTTAGTTAGTAGTCATGAAGTGAAAACTCCCTCTAATCGTCCTGAAAATTCTGAATCCACACCTCAAACTAATTACCAACCTTTCAAGAAACAAAATAAGGGATTCCTACAACTTAATCCCCCTCACTCCAATCAAAATGTTGACACCCAAGTGGTTGCTATAAAGACAACAAAACCTTATGCCTTTGCAGATAGAAATAGATAATTCACACCTTTACCTGATACCCTTCATAATACCATGTTGCAACTCTTAGAGAAGAATTTGATTTCCTTACCTCCTATTAGAGCTCCTGATCCTACTAAGCCTTTACCTTTAAACTATAGACTGAATTCCTATTGCCATTTCCATCGACAAAATGGACATGCTATAGAAAACTGTAAGTGTCTTAAACATCTTGTGCAAGACCTCATTGATTCTAATCATATCCTAATTGGAGGTGTTAATGATCAAGGTAATAAGTTTGTAGCTCCTCCTGATTAAAACTTGCAACTCTTTACCAATACTATGCCTAATCATAATATCTCCTTTTTCAAAGCTAGTGAAACAAAGAATGATGTAATGGATGTGGATATAGATGATGAAAACATGAAAGACAATAAGAACAACCCTATAGATGATTTGATTGCATTTATTGACGCTAAACCTCATAAGGGCCTAACTAAGATGCCTCTTGATATTTCTTTCTCACAACAAGATATACTTAAACATGCACCTAATGGTCCTCTTTACATATCTAGAAGAATCAATGACAAGCCTACTAATTGGATATTAATTTATCTCTTTTGTGTAGAGAACATGATCTATAAATGATTCCTATTTGTGCATGAACTCTATCAAGATACATATGAAAAACCAAAAGCATGGATCAAAATGCATAATGGTTTTGCTTTCCCTATGATTGGATCGATAAATCTCCCTCTAAAGGTTGGACCGAAAGAATTAACTATCTCATTCACCATCATGTCATCGTCGAAACAATTTCATGTGAAGTTAGGATATCCATGGCTTTGCTCCATGAATGTTATCCCGTCGATTGTGCATAAATGTTTAAAGTTTCCATTTGGCAATGAGACCTTTACTATGCATCATAGTGGCTTTAATCCTATGTCTTCCCATGGGAACTTCTCACTGGATTTATTTTGGCATGAGCCTATAGAACCTATTAAACCCTGTGAGGACTTCTTTTTCAAATCCTATCAAAAGTTTAAGGCAAAGTACATAGCAGAATTATCCCTAAGTAATATGCCTCAACCCATGATTTATCCTCCTATCCTTGACGAAACCATGATCACACCTAAAGACCTTCCAAGTATCCAAGACCAATCTACAACAAATCCTTTACCTATTTCCTATAAGAGACCACGAGATAACCAAAAAAATCCCGTTATGCATCCTAAAGTCGAACAAGTTTACAAAGCTCAAGAGAAAGTAGTTGAGCAACCTCCCATGGTTCCTTCCATTCCTCCCTTAAGGGAAGAAAAGAAACCTATGGTTGATAAAATAGCTCTTACACAAACACAACTTGAAAACTGAATGAAAAGAAACCGCAATGCTAGAGAGCATAGGTGTAGACATCGTGCTATTGCTCACTTGTTACAAGCAAAAGAATAAAATCAAAATATAGAAAATCAAAATCCAAACTTGTTTGAAGTGTTGCATGATACCTCTCCGCCCTCATCGTAGCATTAAAAAAAAGAAACTTCTATGTATATTGTCATTAGACCTCTTGTTATCATTAACTTGGATGATGATAATGAAATTGCAAAGATTGATGAAAAAGTGTACAATGACTTGAATTTAATGTTTTCATCTTCTATGAGCTTAAATGATGATCCTCCTAATAAGAGTGTTGAACTTAGTGCTTGTCCTAGTTCGACACTTGATTTTGTCCCTTTGGCTAGTTGTCCTCCTTTCATATACATTGAACAATATTGGGATGCAAATGACATACTTTAGGTTGAATCACATGTGCCTTACTAGTCTTTTGCTTTGTTTTCTTTTCCATGTTCTTTGTGTAATTTCATGTGCCTAATGTGATCCTCGCACTGTTCTATTTGATATATTTATCTCTTCATGTGCATTCCTCTATTTGTATCTACATTCTTCTATATTTCGTAAAACATTTATCTTTACACTTATCTTGTGTTTTCCTTTTGGCGATGATGCAAGGTGTCGAAACATTTAGGTCTCTTTCATGTTGACTCAAAAACATTTTTCTTTGTTTTTTCTTTCTATGTGTCATTCTTCCTATTTTCGAATATTTGGGAACGATGACGTTTTTGAGCTCTATAAAAATATTGTAGCAAAAATATACTGACCCCGATTCCGTAGATCCCTTATGTGTTTTTGGGGGCAACCCCTTCCTCTCTTTTCCATGATGTAGTTTCATTCGAGAACATATGACTTGGCATAGGGATTTACAAATAAGCTCTCATGTCTTCTTTATTGTTTAGCATTGGTTATTTGCTACTTTAAAGAAATTTCTCACAACAATGGTGTAGCAATTTATTTCAGTGGGGGCATACATTGGCATTATTATTTTGAATTTTTTGACATCCTCATGGTTCTTTGTGTGATTTTCTTTCTTCTTGTGATGTGTCCTTTTCTTGGTGGTGTCATTGGGTTTGATGTCCTCTAAGAGCATGATATTTCTTGGCATACGAATTTCCTCTTAGTGGTGATGCTACGCATTGCATTCCCTAAGTTGGAATTATCTTATTCTAGAATTGTCCTCTCTTGGAGACATTAGGCACAATGATCCCTAAGAAGAGACCTTACACGAATTAAGCAAAGTCCCTTTGAAAAAATATTTATTTGCCTTTTTGTTCATAAGTTTATAGCATAATACAACTTGTCAACCTTGTGAAGCATGAAGTTTTTTATTTTGTTTTGTGGCACCCAATCGGAGCTATTAGAGGGATAGCTTTGGTATGGTAAGTAGAGTGAGAGCCTGTAGACCTAACATGACTTTCTCACTTAGTCACTTTCCTAGGGGCTCACCTAGTGGATGGCTTGAGGTTCCATTAGCCCAGAGTGAGCGTGCATTGTTTGCAAAGTGGACATCAAGTTCTGTTTGTGAATGTGTTGCAAAAATAGCCGAGATGTGTTCCACATTATGTTGGGAAGTTAAGGCTTGATCCACCCCCTTCTCTTGGATAAATAGTTGAGACGTGTTCCACATCGCATTGGACTGTCGAAGCTTGATCTACCTCTCCTTTTCTTTAAGTCTTTGATGTTGTATGATTGAGAATCTTTGTCATTGTTGCATACATGTGTGTCTTGAATGTCTACTTTAGTGTGATTTTGTGCTTGTGCTCATCCTCTCACTAAAGTGGGGGCTAAAAGTAGTGTATGAAAAAAGTATATTTTTTTCACACTTAATTTCGGAATTAATATTAAAATGAACTAAATTATGGCTTAATTTAGTGTTGTAATATGTATTTTACATATTCACATTAAGTTTAGGGCCCTATTAATTAAAATGGAATTGATTGTGCCTTAATGCACGGTGTTGTAGAGTGTACCTCTTTACACTTTCACACTTATTTAGAGCTCCCTTAATTAATTGCGAATTTTTTCCTTAATTGGCCCCTTTAATTCAAATCCAATCCTAATTAATTGCATTTTTTGAAGAGGAAAACCCGACATTCATTAATGCCTAAACATAACACTTCTCATCGAGCAATGTGTTTCCTAGGTGAGTGAACTAGGACCCATTCGCCCATGGGTGAATGGGTCCTCACTTAGACCTAGGACCTAAATTTTAAATATGTTTTTGGTGGTATTTTAATGATTTCAAAACTATATTCACATGTCGGTTTGTGTTATTTGAATTTTGAGAAATTAATGTTACATACCTATAAATATAATGTCATTTCACTAAGTTTCATTTAAGAGTTTCTAAGTAATCTAAGATATTCAAACAAGCTAAGGATATCCAAGTGAAAATTATCAAGAGAATTTCAAGAGTAGATTTATTGAATAATTATTGTAGTAATCAAGATCCAATTATCATATCAATGTCTTCTTGCATCATGCATGCTATTAGAGCTAATATGTTGATGTAGTGTTCATGATCCATTCAAGCATTCAAGGAATTGTTTAAAATCATGTTCTAAGATCAATATCCACATCCATTGAAGCCATTTCATGCAACTTGCAGATTTTCATTCCAATGTTTATTCAAAGGTTTGGTGAGTTGTGACATTAAGTTGTTCATTCATTATTCCTTTCATTCTATTTTGTTTCATTTCAAGGTTTAATTACCAACCCCCATTCACCAAAAACAAAAAAAAAATTCCCTCTTGATCTGTGTTTGTAGATTTAGGTGGAAGATATCTTGAAGATCTCTTGAAGAGAAAAATTGAAGAACTTGTCAAAGTTGCAAAATTTATCAAGAAAGTCATCATCTCATGGAAACTTAATTGCAGAATTTATTTTTGGCATTTCGAACCTAAAACATAGGAAAATTAAAGGATTTAAATTTGTTACAGGGGCTCCCAAAATCTATAGAAAAACCCTAAACCAGGACCCATTCGCCCCTGGGTGAATGATCCCCATATCAACTTTAGTAGACCCCTTTTGGTGATTGGTACATACCTTCTTACCTCTCTTTGATCTACAAATTGATTTCTAGTTCCATTAGTATTGAGCTTAATCTTCAAGATCCAAGTTGTAGGTTACATTTTGGAGTTAGTTTTCCATTTTTAATATATCTCCCCAAAGTGTTGTTTAATCAGGATCCCCATCCTTACAAAAAAAAAAAGCAAAATTAGTAGGTTCACACTTGACTTGATTCACCTCAAGTTTGTTAGTCATTTAATTGTGTGGATCTCATTTCCTAATGAGATAAAGGAAAATAGGTCTTAATAAGTTCATCAGCCCTATTTCAATAGCCACCAAACATATTTTCCTTTGTTTCAATAGGTCAACATTGCCATGATCTCGAAGATTAAGAGTCAGTTTGATGTCTAAGTATGATTTGCATGTGGATACACATGTATTGATGTATTTTCAAGATGACTACAATTATTTTGTTAGTTTGGTGTACTGTACTCAGTGACAAGTTGTAGAAGTTTAGTCTAAGAATTTCACAGTATATCCTCTAAGGTAGAGACACAATATTTTTCATCCACATCCTTCCACAGAGAAAGATCTAGTCTTACGGTTCAAAAGTTAAGTTCATGGAGATGTGAAAGTGTTATATTCAAAGTTTCATGTCAATAATCCTTCCACAGAGAAAGTTAGAAGTGACAGAGTATCAAACTGTGTTAGTGCAGTGCAAAGTGGTTCAAAAGACTAGTTGGAATGCTCTATATTCCATCGCATGTGGAGTTTTGTTCAATAATTTTTTAGGACATACTCAGTGATGTCTAAAGTGTGTTATATTGAAGTTTCCAAGTGATTTGATGCTCCACAAGTTCAGTTTTCAAATTGTTAGAGTGTTATAGTTGGTTTCGAATGCTTAATCTTCATCAGAAAAAGTGTTTGAATACTTGTGCCAGTAGAAGGTTGTGAAGTTTAGTTGTATGATTTTGTTTTGACACTCCATGTGTCTCATAGTGTCTAAGGTATGAAGCGTATGAAGATATTTCTTGCTTCCAATATCACACAGGTGTTTCAAGTCATTTTGTGAAGTTATACTTTTTGCTAAAGCCGAATAAGGTATGTTGATGATGTGCACCACTAATTCAAGGTTGAGAAATATTAAGGAGTGATTGACGATGTCATGTGGGTCATGACAACTCATCTAGAATAAATGCAAACAATGTTTTATCACTCTTGTGTACTGCAAATGGATATGAAGACTGACATGCTATAAGTTACATATTTTCTTGTTTATGGCCAACTTAAGTTGTATTTTCAAAGTGTATGGATGATATATAGAAGATTAAATATGAGAAAAAAAAGATGTGTGCAAGGATGTGTAAGTGTAAGGTGATATTGTGGTAAGATCCGTCATAGACCTAATGTGCATAATTGATGACTATCAGTGGGTTGAAGCCATAAATCCAGTCATATTATAGTTATTTTAATTAGGGAGTTGTAGCTTCCTTGGGTATCACCCTAAAATTGTAATCATAGAGTTGTATCTTCCTTGGTTTTAGCCCTAAATCAAAGTTGTAACTGGTTTTTATTTGTGAGGCCAAATTTGGACAATAGATCCAAGCAGCTTTTTTCACCGTGGTTTTTCCCATGTGGGATTTTCCATGCATATCTAGTGTCAAATGTGTTCTTGTGTGAATTCTTATATTCTTTTTTGTTTTGATCAAGTAGATGAATTTTTTAGTGGTACACCATAGCTTCAACAATTAATGATTGAAATCTAAGAAGTATATTGATTCACCCGCTCTCAGTATTCCAATGTGTTCAACAGAACCAAACTTTTGCTCCTTGGGAGTATGATGTAGGAGCATCATTTTATCTTGTTCTAGATTTGAATTAGAATATAGTGTTATGTGTTTAATCATATTTTAGGAGGTTTTTATTTAAGTTTGAAAAAATAAGTAGTCATAAGTTTTAAATTTTGGTATTTTTACTTAACCCCAAGTACCTAATTAGGGGTTTGAATGATTAATTTATAAAATTTGGTTTGCATGGTATGAGGTAGGTAGTTACGGATAATTTTTAACTTTGAAAAACATGGAAAAAATAGTTTTATGTCATTCTAGAAAGAAAATAAATGAAGTTTTTGTTTATAGGTATGCTGGTAGGGTGTTACTAGTGTTCTAGACCTCCATTTTTGTAAAATAAGTAAAATTTGAAGTTGTTTGTTTAATTTTATTATCTCTGGAGTTGTTAAGGGTCTACACAGACCTAATGCATGTGGTTTGAAGTCTTGAAAGTGAAAATTTTCACTCGCTACCTTGCCAAAACCTTGCCTAGGGTATTAAGGAAGAAATTTGAGTTTTGGGAGAAATACACCTACCCAATTGATAAAATTTGGTTTGTAAATATGTGATAACATACTTTAATTGTTCAAAGTTGTTTATGTACTAGTTTGGCACATGTGTTGGCATTATTATAAAAAAATTAGTTTTGGGAACTTCGAGGGCTAATTAGGACTGGTAACAATATGTTTGGAAGGGTTTTTATTTCTTTTTGTAGGAATAAATTGTAGTAGAACTTGTATCTCCATAAAGGGTATTTGAAAGTGAATTTAGATTCCAAATAACCTCTATAAAAATTGTTGTCGCATAATATTTATTCAGAAACAAGGCTACTAGGAAGATACAATTTGTCAAATAAGTCACTGGTCATTATACTTTTCCTACAAATTCCTTTCCCTCTACATAAATTTTGAAGATTACATATGAAAATTTAGGCGATGTGTGGATCCTAACTCTCATCAAATAATTGTACAATATGAAACTATCAAATTCACAAGAATGAGTCCCCCATCTAAGAAAATTAAAGGAAAAAATAAAATAAACTTGCTTCTCTTGGAAATGATATATATGATAAATATTTTATGTAAATAATATTACAAAGTCTTCCAAGATTCTATCAATCATTTATAAGAGGCTAGATTTTGCTGACAAATTAAAAAATATAAAATATGAAGATTTATATGCTAAACTAGTGCAAGAAAAAAAATGTCAAGACAAGGAAAGGGAGTCATTTAGTGATGAGCCTCAAGCCTTCATAGTGAAAGTGAAACAAAATTATAAAAATACACAAGAAAATCAACTAAAAGAGATAAATTGGAAGTATGAAACTAGATACACCCTATCCAAGGATTATAATAAAAATAGATGAAAATTTAATTATTGTGGTAAGTTGGGTCACACAGAAAATGAATGTTATAAGAGGATTAAGGATACAAAGAGGAAGACAAATAAGTTTACAAAAAAAAATGATTCTAAAATTAATGCTCTTTGTATTGAACTTAACAAAAATAATTCTTATAAGGATGATTGGGTGATTGATTTTGGTGCTACACAAGACATGTCTCATAATAGGGAACAATTTTAATCACTAAGAAATGATAGCACTATAGAGAAAATATATTTAAAAAATAATAATGCTTTAGAAATCAATGTAACTAGAAATGCTGAAGTTGATAATGGTGTGTTTAAAAATGTGAAGCTAGTTTTAGAATTGAAAACAAATCTTCTTTTTGTATCTCAAATTGCAAATCAAGGGTATAAGATAGAGTTCTGCAATGAAAAATGTTTAATCAAGGATGTGAATAATAACTATAAAGTGACTACAATTGGTAAAATATAGAATGAAATATAAATTTCAAGAATTTATTTCTAAATGTGGAAATGAGAATATGTGTGCTATTTCCAAAAGTGATGATATGAGTAGGTTATGGTATAAGCGTATGAGACATGCCAAATATCAAAGCCTCAATCTTATGAAGAAACTGTATATGGTGCATGGGCTTCCAAAAATATCACCAAGTTACAAGGTATGTGAAGGATGTGCTATGGGAAACCAACATGTGGACAGTTTCCCACAAAGAAAATCATGAAGAGCAAAATCTCCTTTACATTTGATTCATAGTGATGTAATAGGTCCTTTTAGAACACCATCACTTGCAATACCAAGATATTTCCTCACTTTTATAGATAACTATACTAGAATAATTTGGGTATATTTTTTACAAAAGAAGGATGGAATTTTTGATAAGTTTAAAGAGTTTAAGGTGTTGACTAAAAACAAAGTGGAAGATCTCTAAAGATAATAAGGACATATAGAGGTATTGTATATATGAATAAAGCTTTCTTAGAATTTTGTAAACAACAAGGCATAAAGAAGGAATCAACTATTTCCTACTTGCCCCAACAAAATGGAGTGTTAGAAAGAAACAATAGAACTATCATAGAGATGGCTAGATGCATGCTACACTATAGAAATATCGAAGCTAAATTTTGGGTTGAAGAAATTCACACTGTAGTATATATTTTGAATAGAACACCTACTAAGCCAGTTATGAAAATAACACCAGAAGATGCATGGAGTGGTAAAAAAACTACAGTGTCTCATTGTAGAGTCTTTGGATGTAATTCCTATGCCCACATTCTTGATGAAGAAAGAAACAAGGTAGAAAGGAAAAGTGAGAAGTACATGATGGTTGGGTATAGTGAGGAGTCAAAAGGATATAGGTTATATAATCCTATAACAAGGGAAATACATATCAAAAGGAATGTATGGTTTGATGAATATTTTGAAAGTGATATTTCTCCTACATTATCCTCCTTTCCAATCCTGATTGAAGAAGATAATTATACTTATACTAATGATTGAAATTAAGGTGTGCAATTTTCTACAGGAGGATAATGAACACAAGTTGAAGCATCAAGTGAAAATGATGATGAAGACACAAGGAAGACTAGAAGCATTCAAGAAATCTACCAAGAAGGCCCTATGAATATTTTTTCTAAATATGCTCTTATGACTAGGGTTATGCAGGTTGACACTCCAAGTGCATATGAGGAAGCAAGAGGAAAATAAGAATGGGAAGAAACAATGCAAGATGAGTACAACTCTTTGATGCAAAATGAAACTTGGGAATTGACAACTCTTCCAAAAGGTAAAAGTGTGGTTGGTTGCAAGTGGAACAACAAAATAAAGTAAACATCAAATGGAGCTATTGAAAAACATAAGGCAAGGATAGTGGCTAGAGGCTTCTTACAAATATAAGGTATTGAATATATTGAAACCTCTACTCTAGTTTTTAAAATGAGTTTGATTCATACAATAGTTGCTTTAGTTGCAAAATTTGGTTGGATTTTTTTCCAAATGGATGTAAAATGTGCATTCCTACATGGCAATCTAAAGGAAGAAATTTACATACAACAACCCATCGGATTTGTTAAAAGTGGTGAAGAACATATAGTGTGTAGATTAAAAAATCACTATATGATCTTAAATAAGCTCCAAGGGCATGGTACTCCAAAATAAATATGTACTTTATAAAAGCAGGATTTAAAATAAATAAAGTTGATCCATATGTGTATGTAAAGCTTAGTGATGATAAAATCAATATTATTGTACTATATGTGGATGATTTTATCATTTTAGGAAATCACACACAAAATATTGAAATGACCAAGGATCAACTCAAGTAACCTTTTGAAATAATTGATCTAGGGTTGATGTGTTGTAAATATGGAATACTGAGAGGGGGGGTGAATCTGTATTCTATTAAACCATTCACATAAAATCCATCCAAACACTATCAATGTTTTAACTGAAATAACAATAGAAAGCATGGAAACAAGATAATGCATCATCACACATTAACACCATTATTTTTATGTGGAAAACCCAAAATGGGAAAACCACAGTGAGGGTTAGCTCACAATATAATATATCCGGATATAGAATATTACAATGGTTCACTGTCAGGACACATTGTCCTTAAAGGCTCACAACCTGAATTAGATTACAAAATAGAGTATGGCTCACTACCAAGTGGTGAACTAAGATAGAATGCACCTTCCTTGTGCTGGGGTTCAGTTATGGTGAAGCACAATACATAGATAACACGCTTATCTACTCATCCATACAATTTCACACATATACACACTCTTTTCTCTGTCTTCATGTATCTCTCGCACTTACTTCACACACCTCCACCCAAAAGTGTCTTACAAATATACATTATATATCCATGTTCACTAATTAGGCTGACCTAATTAGAGAAACCTTATTTTCAAATCAAAAACCAACTTTTTTGACACTATCCTCAAAACACATTCATCTTCACATATAAATAGTCAACGTGGACCTAAGATAGATCCCCTTTCTCATTCATAGCACATACAAAAACTTCTCACTATTAATACATAATTGAGTCGGCCAGAGTTAGACCAAGAATCCAAACATAAATGCAATCCATCAAACGTGTAACACAAAAACTTATTAACACATTGAATTCTCCTTTAGATGACATCAAATTACTTATCTTCAACACCGCATGATATGATAATCAAATATGAGAAAATACAGAATCTCCCACATCAGTAAACTGTATAGAAACTCATTGTAGTCTTCAGATCAAAATACTGTCATTCATATCTTCCAGATGCCTTCATATATCATTATGAAAATTTGGTGTAGGGGCACCCATGTGCTGAAAAGAAGTCAAGTGTTGGGTTTTTCTGCTGATTAAGTCATTTTTGGTGTAATAAGGTCTTTTAAGAGCATAGTTCATGTTTTGTGTCAGTTTTGGTCATGTGTGGTCAATTTTGTAAAATTCAAATTTTGTAAAAGTTGCATAAGCAACTTTGCATTTTTGGGTTGTGAGAGAAGATGAAATGTTGAAATTCAAATGGTAGTTGGAAAATGGTTGGATATGAATTGCAATGGTTAAATATGCCTTGTTTTGGTTGAGACAAGGTTTTGGAGATCAAATAATATCAGCATACTCTATTTTCTGCATTTTTAATTGAGTTTCTTGCTACTACAGAGGTTTGTACGATTGTGTACGTCCTGGACATGTGCTAAGTTGTATTGGATTTTATGGTGGAATGAGTTAGCTCTCTTTTGCAATCAATTTCATTCATTTTTATTGAGTTAGGAGTGATTTAGGGCCTTTTTACTGCAAACAACCAGGAAACCCTAGTTTGAGGGTTTGATTGAAGAAAACATGGATTAGAGCCCATTCCACCAATGGAAAAATTTGATAATTAGTGGAATGGAGGTAGATAGGTTTTTCTTAATTTTTTTGGTGTTTGAAGAAGCAGGGGATGGAGTTAGTGCCGAGTTTGATGCAACCCTAGTCTAATATAATCATGTATTAGGCTTAGGAGGATAGGTAGACTTAGGGTTTTGTAAGAAAATGATTTGGTGATTGTTCTAGTCGATGGGAGTTGTGTCTACAAACCCCATGTGACATTATGGAAGCCCTAGAGTGAAGTTTGGAAATTTGGAGATAGCATATCTTGTTGTTGCCTTGTAGTTCAAGCCTAATTAGGCCTAGTTCTTAGTGTAGCAACCCAAATTTGAGGGTTTTGTTACAAAACAACCATATTTACAAATTTGATATGTTTCTAAGTGCTTTAAAGGGTATCAAGAATGATGTTCAAAATTTTGGTTTGGGTTCTTCTCTGAAAGTTTTGTGGGGAAAACCTTACTCTAAGTACTACAAGAAGAATTGAAGGCTTTGGGAGAAGAGCACCAAGTTAGGGTTTCAAAGTTGCAAAGTTTGTTCATTTGAGATTGTGTTGATAACCTCCATCCTTATCTACATAAAATTGGTATCAGAGCATAGGTTTTGGTCAATAAGTGAAAAAGGTTGAAGTTTGAAAGAAGGAAAGATGCCTCCTAAAAGTAATCCGATGTCCAGAGAAGTGAGAGAGTTGAAAGAAAAGCATGCCAAGAAGTTGAGGCAGGTAAAGGAGTCTCAAGAAGTTTTCCTAGCCAAAGTTGCAACACTTGAATCAAACCAAAGGAGAGGTGTGGTCACGAGAGACCAAAGTGACCAAGAGGAAGAGGGTGAGAATGAAAAACCTCAAAGAGGAGTCCAAGATGAGGAAGAGTTGAACCCTAATGAACTGAGAATGGTTAAGTTTTGAAGGTTGTCAAAGGAAACACTCCTAGGTGAAGATGGAATTACCCACGTATGGTGGGAAGTTGGATAGTGAATAGGTGCTAGTTTGGATTGATGCACTTGATAACTATTTTTAGTATGAAGAGGTAGAAGAAGACCAAAGGGTGAAACTTGCCAAAACAAAATTGAAAGGCCTTGCCTTAACTTGGTGGAATTATGTGTAGGAAGAGAGGTTGAAGAAGGGAAAGTCAAAAATCAATTCATGGGACATAATGGTGTCCAAAATCAAGAGCCAATTTCTACCGAGTGATTATGCAATTCAAACATTTAGAAGGCTACAAAATCTCAAACAAAAGGAGATGGATGTCATGGATTATACTGAGGACTTTCACAAGTTAAGAATTAGAGCAGATCATGTTGAGTATGAGGTGGAGAAAGTAGCAAGGTACATAAATGGGTTGAGGTTCAATATAAAAGATGAGTTAAGTCTTACCACCCCTAGAACAATGGAAGAATGATTCCAATTGGTTGTTAGAGCAGAAGAAAATTTGAAGAGAAGGCGGGAGAAATAAAGTAGAGAAAAGGAAAAAAATTCAGGGGCAGAGGAACATTTGGAGGAAGAGGAAAATATCAAAATCCAAAAGGAGAAACAAGTGGTCATCAAGAGTAGAGCTCAGAATCAAGAGGTAGTTTCAGAGGTAGGAGGTCAAATAATAGAGGCAGATTTGGAGGTTAGGGAAGAGGATCAAATACATTTTCAGAAAGATTTTATCAATGTAACAAGATTGGTCATCAAGCTTGGCAATGTCTAGATAAGCAACCTTCAAATTCACATGGTGGAGAAAGGAGAACTCAATTGGTGCAAGAAGAAGATGAGAGTGTAAACTCTCCATCACAACATGCTGCTCCTGAAATTGGCAAATCTCTAATTGTAAGAATAACATTGATCAAAGTTCCTATGGTTAAAGAGCCTCCACAAAGGAAATCCCTCTTTAGAACCACCTACAAATCTCAAGGTAAGGTTTGTAAATTTGTTGTTGATTTAGGTTCCATAGATAATTTAGTTTCTCTAGAGATGGTAGAAAAGTTAAAAATGAAGAGAACCCCATATCCCACTCCTTACAAGGTCACCTGGTTGAATAAGGGACAACAGGTTCTAGTTAAAGAGAAAACATGGGTGGAATTTAACATAGGAGGGTATAAAGATAAATTATTGTGTGACATCATCCCAATGGATGTTTTCCATCTAATTCTAGGGAGACCCTGGCAGTATGATAGGAAGGCTAAACATGATGGGAAAAATAACACTTATGTGATAGAAAAAGATGGGATCTTATTTACACTCAAACCATTGCAAGATGAAGGCCTAGACAAAAAAATAGGGTCTAATATAATGCCGGTAGGAGAAAAGGAGTTCTTGAAAACCATGAAGGAAGAGGGTTGGATAAGGTTTTTCCATAGTAATCAGACCAAAAACTGTAATGAAAACAACCAAGGTTGATGATGTGCCTAGAGAAGTCCAAGCCTTGTCAAGTATAAGGACGTTGTGGTAGATGAACTTCTTGATTCTTTACCACCAATAAGAGATGTGAGCCACCATATATATTTTATACCAGGGGAAAACCTACCTAACAAAGCAACATATAAAATGACCCCAAAATAGAATGAAGAGATTAGGAAGCAAATCCAAGAGTTGCTTGACAAGGGCCTCATAAGAGAGGGTCTTAACCCATGTGTTGTTCCTACCATTTTGGCACCAAAGAAAAGGGGAGATTGGAGAATGTGCACCAACTCAAGGGAAATTAACAAGATTACCATAAGGTATAGCTTCCCCATACCAAGAATGGAAGACTTGATGGATTTTTTAGGAGGGGCTTGTTATTTTCCTAAGATTGACCTCAAAAGTGGCTACCACTAAATCAAAATTAGAGAGGGGGATGTGTGGAAAATTTCCTTCAAAATAAATGAGGGGTTATATGAATGGATTGTTATGCCATTTGGGATTTCAAATGCACCAAGTAATTTTATGAGATTAATGAATGAAGTTATAAAATCCTTCATAGGTAAGTTTGTGGTTGTCTATTTGGATGACATTCTTATTTTTAGAAAAAACTAAAGAGGAACATTTTGAGCATTTAGATTTGGTTTTGAAAAGGTTGAATGAAGAAAAGCTGATGATAAATTTGAAGAAGTGTGAATTCATGAAGGAAGAGTTGGTATATCTTGGCTTTGTGATCTCAAAAGGCTCTTTGAAGATGGATCCCAGCAAGGTGGAAGCAATTCTCAGTTAGCCTACTCCTACATCAGTAAGTGAGGTAATAATTTTCCATGGAGCCAATTTTTATAGAAATTTGTGAAGAATTTTAGTCATATATGCTCTACAATCATTGACACAATAAAAGGGGATAAAAGGAAAAAAATTGTATAGTTTGAAGAGGCAGATTTTTTTTTCCAATATCTAAAACAAAGGGTAGCACAACAACCTATCTTAGCATTGCTTGAATTTAACAAAGTTTTCACATTTGAATTTGATGCAAATGGGTATGCAATTGGGGAAGTATTGAGCCAAGAGGGCAAGCCTGTTGCTTTCTTTAGTGAGAAGCTCAATGAGGCAAAGAAAAAGTATTCCTCTTATGACTTGGAGTTATATGCTATGGTAAAATCCTTGAATAATTGGAGACACTATCTCCTTTCTAAAGAATTTCTTTTTTTTACTGACAATCATGCTTTTCAGTTCTTAAATATCCAAGACAAACTCAGCCACAAACATGTGAAGTGGGTGGAGTACCTACAAAGTTTCACCTTAACCATCAAACACAAAAAGAGGCAGTCAAACAAGGTGGAAGATGCATTGAGCAGAAGGGAATTGTTGATCCAAGAAGTTTAATTAAAAAGCATAGGAATTGATGCTTTGAAAGGTATGTATGTGGAGGATGATGATTTCAAAGGAATATATGCTTCTTGTAGTCAATTCAATGGCACTTTTCATGAAGAGAATTCTGGTTTCTTGATTAAAGAAGGTTTACTATTTAAAGGTGCTCAACTTTGTATTCCCAAATTCTCTATGAGAGACAATTTGATTAAGGAGAAGCACAATGGTAGCTTAGTAGGTCACTTTGGTGTGGATAAGACTTGAGAACATGTAAGAAGGCATTAATATTGGCCCAAGATGCAAAGTGATATCAAAAAAATTGTAGAAAAGTGTGTTGTTTGTCAAAAAGCCAAGGGTTGTAGTACAAATGCAGGTCTCTATCAACCATTTCCAATCCCAAATAGACCATGGGAGTCCATCAACATAGATTTTGTGTTGGGGTTGCCCAAAACTCAAAAAGGATTTGATAGTGTGTTTGTTGTTGTAGAACGGTTTAGAAAAATGACACACTTTATACCATGTAAAAGTACAAATGATGCCTCATACATTGCATGGTTTTTTTTCAAGGAGGTGGTCAGGATCCATGGATTACTATTGACAATTGTTTCAGACAGGGATGGTAAATTTGTGGGTCACTTTTGGAGAACTCTTTGGAAGTAGCTGGGCACAAACTTGACTTTTAGCTCTACCTATCATCCCCAAACAGATGGGTAGACTGAAGTTGTCAATAGAAGTCTTGGAAATATCCTTAGATGCTTGAAAAAATAACACTCAACAAAATGGGATCTGATCCTACGCCAAGCTGAGTTAGCATATATGACTTTGTGAACCGAAGTGTTGGTAAAATCCCATTTGAGATTATGTATGGATTGAAGCCTAGGGGAGTGTTTGAACTTAGAGATTTGAGTGGAATGGAGAGGAGTGTTGAAAGGGAAGATTTTGCAGTTTCCATGATAGACATACATCAATAGGTTAGAGAGAACCTTCAAAAGAGTATTTATAAGTATAAAATACAAGCAGAATTGAAAAGGAGTGAGGTTCATTTCAAAGTGGGAGACTTGGTCTTAGCTCATTTGAGGAAGGAAAGGCTTCCTAAAGGGAAGTATTCAAAGATACAAATGAAGAAGATAGGGCCATGTAGGGTGGTCCATAAATTTGGAGAAAATGTCTATGAGATAGAACTCCCTCTTGGAGTTGCTATCTCTCTAATTTTTAATGTTTCTGACCTAGACCCTTTTAAGGAGGCTATGATTACAAGTATAGGTGCAAGTACATTAGAGGTTCTAGATGAATATTGGATCAAAGATTTGACACCAAGTCAACCATTAAAGCTAGAGTGCATCTTGGATACAAAAGAAGCCAAAAGAACAAGGCACAAGGTGTACTATGAGTAATTAGTGAAGTGGCAAGGCCTTGCCATGGAGGATTCCACTTGGATGATAGAGGAAGACATCAAAAATCATGGTGCAACAGTTGAAGATTTTCTCTCAAGTGGAACTTGAGATTTGTTTTGTCCAGGAGTATGTTGCAGGGGCACCCATGTGCTGAGAAGAAGTCAAGTGTTGGGTTTTTGTGCTGATTAAGTCATTTTTTGTGTAATAAGGTCTTTTAAGACCATAGTTCATGTTTTGTGTTAGTTTTGATCATGTGGGGTCAATTTTGTAAAAAGTCAAATTTTATAAAAGTTGCAAAAGTTGCATAAGTAACTTTGCATTTTTGGGTTGTGAGGGAAGATGAAATGTTGGAATTCAAATGGTAGTTTTAAAACAGTTGGATATGACTTGTAATGATTAAATATGCCTTGTTTTGGTCAAGGAAAGGTTTAAGAGATGTTTTGGAGATCAAACAATATCAATATACTCTATTTTTTGCATTTTTAATTGAGTTTCTTGTTACTATAGAGGTTTGTACAATTTTGTATGGCCTAAACATGTGCTAAGTTGTATTGGATTTTATGGTGGATTGAGTTAGCTCTCTTTTTCAATTGATTTCATTTATTTTGATTGAGTTAGGAGTGAGTTAGGGCCTTTTTACTGCAAATAGCTAGGAAACCCTAGTTTCAGGGTTTGATTGAAGAAAACATGGATTAGAGCCCTTTCCACTGGTGGAAAAATATGATAATCGGTGGAATGGAGGTAGATAGGTTGTTCTTAATGTTTTTGGTGTTTGCAAAAGTAGGGGATGGAGTTAGGGCCGAGTTTGATGCAGCCTTAGCCTAATATAACCATGTATTAGGTTTAGGAGGATAGGTAGACTTAGGGTTTTGTAGGAAAATTATTTGGTGATTGTTCTAGCTGATGGGAATTGTGTCAAGAAACCCCACATGACATGATGGAAGCCCTGCAGTGAAGTTTGGTAGTTTGGAGATAGCATATCTTGTTGTTGCCTTGTAGTTCAAGCCTAATTAGTCCTAGTTCTCAGTGTAGTAGTCCAAATTTGAGAGTGTTGTTACAAAATAACCATATTTACAAATTTGATATGTTTCTAAGTGGCTTAAAGGGTATCAGGAATGATGTTCACAATTTGGGTTTGGGGTCTTCTCTAAAACTTTTGTGGGAAAAACCTTGTTCAAAGTACTACAAGAAGAATTGAAGGCTTTGGGAGAAGAGCACCAAGTTAGGGTTTCAAAGTTGTAAATTTTGTTCATTTGAGATTGTGTTGATAACCTCCACCCTAATCTACATCAAAATGCAATGTAGAATACATCTTGTAGTCTCAAATCTATGTACAAATTCTTGTAGTGATCTTTTTCTGAGATGAATCCAGACCAAAAAACTAACGTATAGAGCCAATATATAAGCATGAAACTGTTGCCCAAGTTATCGGTAATTGTACCTTACCAACAATAAAATATTGTCAACTAAAACCTTGTTAGTGGATGTGACTAATGTCAAGATAGAACATATTATCAGTTTATGAGTAAATCTTACAAAACAAGATAATCTGGATCAACAGACTTCCATTATTGGAGCAGCTGAATACTGACAAACATCAAAATTCCATTGTGGTGATTATCCAAATTCCACTATCGATTGGTCCATCAATGACAACCTCTTAATTTACAACAATCTCTCCTTTGTCATTGATGGCAACACATGATGTGAAAACCATCAAAATACCTCTTCACAAATTTTCAATTTTCTCTTTGTTTCCACATGATACCTCTCTCCCCCTTTGACATCAATGGTAAAGGAAAATAGATTAATGCTTTAACAGTTCCCTTTGCATACTCGAATACTCCCCTTGAGGAGTATATCTAAGACAACTGTGCATAATCAACTAGAGGTTGTTGTCCTTTGAAGTTTACTTAGAATACTTGTCCATGAGGATCTTCCTTCATCCCAAAGCCTTTTTCCTTTGAAAAAGCTCCACAAAGATAGTTGAGATCATTTAAGATATCTTGTCCTTCAACCATAGTTCTAGGAGTAACATTAGATTTTAGAGTTTTTTCATCCAAAGAAAGAACATAATAGACAGGTGCAAACTTAATCTTGATTAGGTCTTTGTGCATCCCATACTATTCAATCATCTCTCCTTTCTCTTTATGTGATGTGAGGTATTCTTCACGCAGTTTTTCCAAACCGTACCAGGTCTAATAATCCAAATCAAGAGCAGGATCAAATGTGACACATGCAAACTTGATCTGGATTTCAATTGTGTTCTCAACACCTTTGAGTATTTGAATTACATTAGGCCAAGCCCAACAGAATGTGAATAAAATCTTGACCTATTTCTCACACTTTTGAACATCCTCAAGTTTTTCAAGTACCATGTTGTGAGTAGACTTGCACTTCTCTAAAATTTCTTACAATCCTTTATCTTCAACCCAAGAGATCATGTCACTTACTGCTTTGCTTCTTAATTCATTGAATCTATCAGTCAATGAACTTTTTCTTTCCTTAGTGGACCATGAAGAACTAGTGACCGCACTAGGAGCTACCTGAAAATGTGTCCTTTTGGCTAGTTGCTTAAGTCTTCTTGGAGCACGTTCAACCAGAGAAACTAATGCATGAACCTCAATTATTTTCCTCTTTTCTTTGGTGTCAGATATTGATTTATCGGAGACTAACTCAAATTCTTCAAGAGATTTAGCTACTTCAATGTAGGTTCCAAACCTAGGTCTGTTGGGGCCTTGGGGGTTGTTAATCAAAATTTCAATGCAAACAGTAGCATAGGTCCTTCTCAATCTCATATCCAAAATCAGGTATCCATGAATTCCTTGGTTCAACTACCTTGATAATGAAACTATCAATGGTTACCAAAAAGGTTATATCATTCTTATATTTTGTAACCAATTCTCTTGGAACTCTCCTCTTATTCATTCTTCTCTAAAACTTTCCAAAAAATGAAGCAAGGACATCTCCTTGTGCATCCAAATCCCCAATGTTTCTCATAAGTTGCTTTATTTGATGAGTGACTAGTCTAGTATTTTCCCAACTAATTTCCCCTATTTTAGGAATCTCCTTCATAAAATAGAAGATTAGACATAAAATCAATGCACCATATCTGAATGTACATTTCTTCTTCTTGATATCTCTTAGATTCTCCAATAGTTGTTGCAAGAGAAGCTCACAAAGGTCAAATTTTGTTATGTTCTCAACCATATCCAATGCAAGATTAATTGCAATGGTGGAGACATTGTTGTCACCAAAGATCAGTTGTGAAATAACTAGACTTGCATATTGAACTATCGAGTAAGTGATTTCAACAAATGTGTTCCTCATTAAACCTTTTTCTTTGTCAAAACTACATTTAGGAGTCGGTCTGAAGGATGATAAGGCAATAAAATATTAGATTACTTCTCAGGATATCATATATGAGTTATCAAGCCACCCACATTCACCATGAAATCTACTAAGAGACATTCTAATTCACATTTATTCATTTCTATGAGTATGTTGTATTCCGATTTTAGGATAAAATCATTTCCAGTTAATTCTTCAACCCACAACATGCAAGATTTTCCATAGGTAGATCCTTCCAATTTTCTATGAATGCATACCCCAACATCTTCAATTGGTATAACACCAAGAGATATATTCGAAAAAGCACCCGAAGGATCAAGTTCTAAGGTTTTAATAAGGCACATTTTAAGCTATGGTTCTGTTCTCATTGAATTGTCTATGATTCAAGGTATATCCATCATATTCAACAAAATTTGATAAATAATTCAAATGAAATAGTGTATATAAATAGCGACTTACCTCTTTCTTTTCCACCAAAACCAAATTCTGAATTTTGTTGTATGGAATTGCTCTGGTTTCTTTAAGCTTCATCTACATGCTTATATTCCTTTAAAAATGTTTTTCATCAAACGTGTTTTCCTCAACATATCTGAATTTATTTCTTTCATCCCAAATGCTTCTATAATAAATGCTTCAGATTGTAAGTAGACATCCTCAAAATTTGTGTAAACTTCCATCCTTTCAAACTCTATAGAATTCAGTCTTCACACATGTGTTTGAAAAATTCCTTTCACATGAAATATTTGTTGGAAGTGGAACTAATCTGAGAGGGGGGTGAATCAGAGTAATATAATTTAAAAACCTTATATGACATGAAAAGCAGATCTGACCTTTTTGTGATCTAGAACATAATTGATAGGGAGGTTGGGGGAATCAATCATTGATTCCTGCTCTAGGTCTTATTTGGAAGACCCGTATGGTGTCTCACTCCACCACCTTAACCTATAGGACCTATTCCTTGTTTAGGTTCCCCTGGTTCTCCTTGCCAACCCAGCTACCATCACAAATCTACCTACCAAGTGAACCTTGGTGCAATGTTTCAACTCTTCCTTAGCCCTTAATCCACCCTAAATGCTAACATACTCCAAAACTAGACCTTAGCTTTGAAGGGGTGTGGGGGTGTTTCTAATAGGTTCATTCCATCACATTATCGCTCTTGAGGGTCCACCTAACTCCATCTTTTCATCGCTTCCACTAAACCCTCATTTAGGGTTTTAGACTACTAGGCCTAAGAGTTCCATTTAGACCTCCTTCTCCGAGAAATCAGGTCAGCTCTCCATAGTTTCCCAAAGAACACACAAACTTTCCTTGGGGTTCCTGGTCCATATGCCCACCACTTCAAGATTCTAGAGGTCTTAGCTCTCCACTACCCGTACACAGGCTTAACCCTCAATTTAGCAAACTAGGCCTTTTTTGAGCCCTTTTTTTGACCACACAATAGACTGTCAAGTTGTTCTCTCACCAAATGGATTGGTAGAGCTTCCTCCTCCATGATAAGCCTTGGCAAGGCTCATACCTACCCTCTCCACACTATGATTTGATAGGAAATGAACACCCCTGCAAATCAAGTGCTCTGCACTTCTTGTCTTCCCTATTCGGACACTTCTTGGCTCGCCTAGGAGAAGACTCCCACAGTGATTCCATTACTACCAAAGAATCCTAATCCTACCATATATATAGTCATGGATTTTAGTCACAATTCCCAAAGGGCCGTACAAGTTGTACATTGGGAAAGTGAACTAACCCTCCATTTTCTCAAGCTGTTTGGTTTAGATCAGCAACTGAAAGAAAACAAACTATCTACAAATAGAACTTGAAATTGAACTAATTAAAAATCTAATGGCACACAATGCTTAAAAGACAATTGCACTACATCCTACACAATTCATAGTGCCATGATCAATCCATTAACACACTAATTCAAAGAAAAAACTAGGAAATTCACACTAAAAACCACTGTTTTCTTGATTTCAAAACTGCAACACAAACTCGAATGGTTCCAACCTTGCTTTCAGGTTGAGGCACACCATAAATAGGTCACAAAAAATAGTTACTCCTTCCCCTAGGTCATGTGCTCCAACCATATTATGGAAAAGTTGCAAAAAATGGAACATTTTTCAACTACTTGCCAATGTCTAGAAACCTATGCAAATGAGTTCCAAAACTCATGAAGTTTTTCCAAACATTAGTCTAATGAGCAAGACATGTTCCTAAGCTATCTCACCTACCAATGGTCAACATGACCTTCATTGAAACATACCAAAAAAAATGCAAACCTAGATTAGATTGCCTAGTGTTTCCTAGTGTTCTTAGACAACCTGTGGGTGCTCCTACACCATTCTCCCCCCTCTACACAAACACTAAGGAATGTGAGGAGAGATTAGTGAGACATAAATACCCTTCTTCTTGAACTGAGCTTCATCTACCCATGTAGCCTCAGACTCTGGCTTGTCCTTCCACTTGATGAGATGCTCCATGTACACCCTATGCCTTGTAGACTTCTTCACTCTGGATTCCAAGATCCTCTCTACTTGCAACTTTTCTCTAGGAGGTAAGTTTATGTTACTCACATCCTTCAAGACCTCCATACTAGTCTAATCCACATCAGTGACCGATCCTTTATACCTGATCAAATCAGCTACATTGAACACTGGTGAAATGCCTAAATCTGCAGGTAGCTCCACCTTGTAGGCATTCTTCCCATACTTAGCTAATACCTTACATGGTCCCACTCTCTTCATTTGCAACTTAGTTGATGTTCCCTTCTACAATCTAGATTTGTTGAGATGGACCATAACATAGTCTCCTACTGCAAATTGTAGATCCTTCCTAGATAGATCCACCTTAGCTTTTAGCTTGTGAGTAGCCTCTGTAATTGTCTTTTTCACTTGTTCCTGTATCTCCTTCATGGTCTGAGATAAATCCTCAACTTGGCCACTCCTATGCTCCATAGCTCCTAAATCTCTAAGTTCACACACACCTCTTGGGTGCATTCCATACACTATTTCAAAAGGACTCTTCCCTGTGGCCCGGTTCACACTGTCATTGTAGGCATATTTAGCTTGTGAGAGGACCATGTCCCATGTCTATCCATTCTCCTTGGTTAGGCATCTTAGAAGGTTACCTAAAACCCTATTAACCACCTCTATTTGTCCATCGGTCTGATGATGGTAAGCTGATCCAAAAGACAGGTTGGTACCTAATCTGCTCCATAGAGTCTTCCAAAAATGACTCATGAACTTCACATCCCTATTTGATACAATGCTCAAAGGCAATCCATGGATCCTTACAATTTCTTTGAAGAAAAGGTGAGCAATATAGCTAGCATCATGGGTGGTCTTGCAAGGGATAAAGTGACTCATCTTACTGAATCTATCTACCACCACATAGACACTATCAAACCCTGTCTTAGTCTTAGGGAGTCCTACAACAAAGTCCATGCTAATGCATTCCCATAGTCTGTTAGGAATGGGTAGGGGTTGATACAAACCTGCATTACTATCTCCTCCTTTGGCTTTCATACACACTACACACTGCTCCACATACCTCTTGACATCCCTTGGCAACTTAGGCCAATAGTAGAACCTCTACACTAGTTCCATTATCTTGTTGATGCCAAAATGACCACTAAGACTGCCATTGTGCTTCTCCTAGATGAGATTCTCTCTCATTTATCCTCTTGGAACACATAACTGATTCCCCTTGAATAACATGCCACTTTGTAATGTATACTCTGAGTATTGACTATGAAAGTGATTCTCAAAGTCAGAACACACCTTGTATGCCTCTGAAAAGTCTTCATCTTCCCCATAGAGATCCTTGAAACTTTCTATCCCAATGCTCTTTATCTGTATCTCTTGCACTGTCAATAATCTCCTGCTTAGTGCATTTGCCACCTTGTTCAACTGTCCCTTCTTGTGCTTGATGGTGAAAGTGAAGGCTTGGATGTATTCCATCCATTTCAAAATGTCTATTGCTCAACTTCTCTTGAGTGTTGATTTAGCTAAGTTCCTGATTATCAGTAAACACTACAAACTCTTTAGGTAGGAGATAATGCCTCCACTTCCTAAGTGACTGCACTAGAGCATAGAGTTCTAGGTCATAGGTAGAATACTTTTTCTTAGCTTCATTGAGATTTTCACTAAAGAAAGCTATAGGCCTACCTTCTTGGCTTAGTACTCCTCCTACTGCAATTCCACTAGCATCACATTCCATAGTAAACAACTTATCAAAGCTAGGTAACAAAAGGATGGGTTGAGTTGCCACTTCTTGTTTCAGTTTCTCAAAACCCTTCTCAGCTTCTAAAGTCCACTTGAACTTAGTTTTTAGGCCACCTTTGATTGTATCAAGGACTAGTGCACATATGCCACTAAAGTTCCTTATAAATTTCCTATAAAATTGAGCCAATCCATGAAAAATTCTTACCTATGTCCCTGTGGTTGGTGTAGGCCAATTTAGGATAGCTTCCACCTTGCTTGGATCCATCTTCAATGATCCTTGGGATACTAAAAACCCCAAATACAAAATCTCTTGTTTGAAGAACTCACACTTCTCTAGGTTGATGGCTAACTTCTCTTCTTGCAATCTTTTAAGAACCAACTTCACATGCTTTAGATGTTCTTTTGTTGTCTTGCTAAAGATGAGTATATCATCAAGATATACCACCACAAATATCCCTATAAAGTCTTTGAGCACTTCATTCATGAGCCTCATGAATGTGCTAGGGGCATTAGAGAGGCCAAATGGCATAACTCTCCACTCATACAACCCATCAGTTGTCTTAAAGGCTATCTTCCACTCATCCCCATCTTTAATTCTGATATGATGGTATCCACTTTTGAGATCCAACTTGGTGAAGTACTGAGCTCCTCCAAGACAATCCATTAAGTCCTCAATACTAGGAATAGGGAACCTATACCTGATTGTGATTCTATTTATAGCTCTAGAATCAGTGCATAACCTCCACTTGCCTCCTTTTTTGGTTGCTAAGACCACTGGTACTTTACACGGACTGATGCTCTTCATAATTAATCATTGATCCAACAACTCCTGCACTTGTCTAACTACCTCTAGGTTTTGATCCGGTGTAATCTTGTAGGCTGCTTTGTTTGGTAATGAAGCTCCTGGTATGAAGTCAATCTGATGGCTAATGGCTCTCTTTCGAGGTAAGGTTGCTAGTGTTCAATCACTCACTATGTCCTTGAACTGTTCTAACAACTTCTGGACTGCTTCTGGTATGTCTGTTTTCTTGGCCTTGTCTTCTTCTTTGGGTTGCACCATGACCACATATCCTTCACCTCCTTGATGTAGGGTGTTAATGAACTCCTTACCACTACTAAATAAGACACTAAGGGTCTTTGACTGTCCTTCTTCCTCATCTGACAATGACTGCAATTTGAATGTCTTTCCATCTTTATTGAATGAGATAGTATTTGCCTTTCCATCATAGATGGCACCTCTGCCATACTGCCATGGTCTTCTCAATAGAAGATGGCATACATCCATGGGTAGCACATCAAAAATCAACTTATCCTTTTACCCTCCAATGGAGAACTCCACCGTTGTTTGCTCATTGACAAGAACACTCTGCCCTTTGTTCAACCATGTCACCTTGTAAGGGTTAGTGTGGTGTAATTTCTCCAACTTCAACTTCCTTACTACCTCCTCTAAGATGATGTTATCAGTTGAACCTGAATCCATAATAACCTTGCATACCTTTCCAAGTACTTTGCATCTTACTCTAAAGAACGCTCTCCTTTGCTTTGGATCTTCCTTGACCAGTTGTCTGATCAAAACTCTTCTAAACATCAAGTTCTCCCCATTTCTGATTCAATGCGACTAACCTCTGGCGATTTGGTACTCATGGTTTCCTCTTGAGCATATGCCACTCTCTTCTCTATATTTGATGAAGATGCTTTCTCTGGCCACCTATAAGCTAGATGTCCTACTTGACCACAATGATAACACTTCATACTAGAAAAGTATGAGTTGCTTCTGCCTGCTCTTCTTCCTCTATTTGATCCTCCTTGAGGTCCTCTACCTCTTCCATAACCTCCTTTAGAAGTTGTTTCACTCCCATGCTCTGAGCTTAGACTCTCCTTGGTTTCTTTGTTCAGTCCCTCTACCTTGGTAGCCACCTCTATGTCCTCTTTGATCTCTACCTTTTGCTCTGCTCTTAGAAGCCTGGTCTTGTTTCCTCTTGCTCCTCTCTTCAATCTTTATAGCCAATTGGTAACATTGGTGTACTGTCTTGGGACTTAGAAGAGTCATCTCCTCTTGAATGTTCCAGTTCAAGCCGTTAAGGTATCTAGCCACCTTAAGACTTTCATCCTCTAAAACATTAGACCTCATACACATCTTTTGAAACTCCTCAGTGTAGGTATTCACATCTTGGTCTCTTTGTCTCAAGCTCTATTTCTTCTTATGCAACTGAATCTCATAATCATCTGGCATGTATGCTTCTCTCACTTTGGCAACCATACCCTTCCAAGTTGAAATAGGCTTCTTGCCTTCCTTTTCCATCTTTGTCTGAATGAACTTCCACCATGTCAAGGCAGAACCTCTTAATCTTGACTTAGCCACCTTCACCTTCTGTGCTTTAGTGACTCCATTAGACTCAAAATGGTTTTCCATTCCCTCTATCCAATCCATGACTAGATCAACTTCCAATTTCCCACTAAACAGTGGTATGCCTTCAAGTGCTTTTCCAATCAAAGCTTTCAATGCCTTCAAGAAAGGTTCTTCTTGCAGAACAGGTTCAAATTCAGGGATCTTGTCTTCCTCTGCAACCTCTTCACTCTTTGGTACCTTGCCTTCCAACCTATAATTGACCTCATCGGCCTTGGTCTGCACATTACTCAATTCTTCCTCAAGTTGGGCTAATCTTTCCCTCAATCTCCTATTGTCTTCCTCTTGATCTTCGACCTTCTTAGCCAACTCAACATTAGTCACCATGGTTGTAGAACCATTAGACTCAAGCTTTGACATAAAACAATCAATCCCAAATCTTTTATTGCTCTGATACCAATCTAATAGGGAGGTTGGGGGAATCAATCACTGATTCCTACTCTAGGTCTTATTTGGAAGACCCCTATGGTGTCTCACTCCACCACCTTAACCTATAGGACCTATTCCTTGTTTAGGTTCCCCTGGTTCTCCTTGCCAACCCAACTACCATCACAAATCTACCTACCAAGTGAACCTTGGTGCAATGTTTCAACTCTTCCTTAGCCCTTAATCCACCCTAAAGGCTAACATACTCCAAAACTAGACCTTAGCTTTGAAGGGGTGTGGGGGTGTTTCTAATAGGTTCATTCCATCAAATTATGGCTCTTGAGGGTCCACCTAACTCCATCTTTTCATCGCTTCCACTAAACCCTCATTTAGGGTTTTAGACTACTAGGCCTAAGAGTTCCATTTAGACCTCCTTCTCCGAGAAATCAGGTCAGCTCTCCATAGTTTCCCAAAGAACACACAAACTTTCCTTGGGGTTCCTGGTCCATATGCCCACCACTTCAGGATTCTAGAGGTCTTAGCTCTCCACTACCCATACACAGGCTTAATCCTCAATTTAGCAAACTAGGCCTTCTTTGAACCCTTTTTCTGACCACACAACAGACTGTCAAGTTGTTCTCTCACCAAATGGATTGGTGGAGCTTCCTCCTCCATGCTAAGGCTTGGAAAGGCTCATACCTACCCTCTCCACACTGTGATTTTCCAGGAAATGAACACCCCTGCAAATCAAGTGCTCTGCACTTCTTGTCTTCCCTAGTTGGACACTTCTTGGCTCGCCTAGGAGAAGACTCCCACAGTGATTCCATTACTACCAAAGAATCCTAATCCTACCATATATACAGTCATGGAGTCTAGTCATAATTCCCAAAGGGCCGTACAAGTTGTACATTGGGAAAGTGAACTAACCCTCCATTTTCTCAAGCTGTCTGGTTCAGATCAATAACTGAAAGAAAACAAACTATCTACAACAGTGCCATGATCAATCCATTAACACACTAATTCAAAGCAAAAACTAGGAAATTCACACTAAAAACCATTGTTTTCTTGATTTCAAAACTGCAACACAAACTTGAATGCTTCCAACCTTGCTTCCAGGTCGAGGCACACCATAAATTAGTCACAAAAAAATAGTTACTCCTTCCCCTGGATCATGTGCTCCAACCGTATTATGGCAAAGTTGCAAAAAATGGAACATTTTTCAACTACTTGCCAATGTCTAGAAACCTATGCAAATGAGTTCCAAAACTCATGAAGTTTTTCCAAACATTAGTCTAATGAGCAAGACATGTTCCTAAGCTATCTCACCTACCAATGGTCAACATGACCTTCATTGAAACATACCAAAAAAAATGCAAACCTAGATTAGATTGCCTAGTGTTTCCTAGTGTTCCTAGACAACCTGTGGGTGCTCCTACTCCAATAATGTAACTTAAAATATGCAATATAAAAGCTGAACTTTGAATGATAAGACAAATTACTTAATCAATTACAAAATGAATTCCTAACAACTCCTGTTAAGGCAAGATGTATATTGTTCATATAATGCTGAGTGAAATTTTTTTTAATGCTTTCTTTTGCAAGGAAACCAGACTTTTTGATGACAAAGATTAATCTTCAAATTTTGCACATTAACAACTGAAGCAAGAGCATAACTGAAGCAAGAGCATTTAGATGAAACTGAACAATGACAAAGTATCAGAGCATTTGTAGAAACTAAATCAACATAAATGGCAGAAGGAAAGATTGTGCAAAATAAACATGAAACAATACAAAGAGAGACACAAAAAGATGCCAAGTGGAAAACCCTCTTGGGGTAGAAAAACCACTCCAAAATGCCTTGCAGGCTTGATCTCAAAAAAATGATTACAATATTGTTCAGAGCACCAACTCAATCACTGAAACAATCTGAAGCACCCACTTCAATAGGAGTACCAACTCCTTTTCAATGTTTCTTTCTACACAAAATTTGCAGAGAAGGGACCTTACAATTGCACTATGTCTATAATCATAAAATCTCTACAGAAAAAAAACTATTTCAATATTTCCAATTACACAATGTACTAACTGCAATAGTACAAGAAAATAATCTCTCACACAAATCTGAATAAGATTCTCTATTTTAGAAACTAGAGACAATATACAATGAAGCCCTCTTTTTACTTTCAATATTTCAATGAGTATTCACTCTTTTTCTTTCTCAAATTCTCAACACAATAATGGCTTACTGCCATTTAATTTATACCAAGAACAAAAGAACAACTATCCTTTTCAAAAACCCGAATCCACAATAACCAAGGTTCTTACAAATTTGTAAAACAAGTAGTTAAATCATGATACCCATAATGGATTTGAGCAATAATCACTAACACTGAAGATTAGAAAAACCCTTGAGTATAAACTCAGGTTACCAAATTAAAACTGAATCTTCAACCAAATCTTAAACACAAAACAGTTAAGATTTAGACTAGCACAATATCCTCTGAAATGAAAACCAAATACCTTTCATGGCGGCCAGAATATTACCATCTATTTGTGTAAAGACTTCATAGCTGTCTCACTACAACTCTTCCACCTTTCAGCTCAGAAAGAGTCCACCAAAGAAACCGTCACCCTCCAAAATTAAACATACCAGAAAACTAACTTGAATTGCCATCATTACCAAGCTTGAACTATATCTGAAAAAATGCACCATGGTGGCTAGGGTAATTTGAGCTTGTAAAAATGAAATAAACATTTGTTTTTCCCTATTTTTGAGTTTACTTCGAACCCTAAAACAAAATACATAATTATTTAGAATCCGCGTTGCATAATGAACTCAAATCCACTGTCCATGTTGACTATTACTCATCATAACCATTTTGTTTTGAAGACCGCAAACAACATCAAATGATAGAAAATTTTGACACCATTATGACGTTAATAGTTGTCAAAGATTCAAGAAAATATAAGTCGACTGTCCAAGTCGATAGCCACATGTAAAATGAAGACCAAAATCTTAAAACCAAATACCTTCACACACACAATGCCGACCATCATAAAGAGTAGGAACATTTATTTTTTCAAGAGATGATGCCTTGTCACCTTCAAAAAGTGACTTTACATTATTTCACAAACAACCCTTGGCTGATATCACAAATAATTCATAATGAGTTTAGACAAGTCAAAGAAAATTTTAAAAGAGAGAGACCCGAGTTGAGTTACCTTTGCCATATAATAAAAATATGACATGTGAATGAAACATGAATAATGTCATAATGATGACCATCGTAAACACATGTAAGCCAAAGTTATATATATAGCTATATGAAATGAAAGTATGATCATATACAAATATACACAACGAAAACCTGGAGATCACCTTAGCACAATATAGCTCAAAAATATCAAACCTGTCATACAAATGTGACCAAAACCTCAACTGAATTGAACATCACAAACACCGGAAAACAACCATTATCAACCTGAACAAGGAATCATAACCTTGTAAACAAGATGCCTTGTAATTTTCACATGAGGTCAAAAGATTAGTACCATCAAAATGTGATAACACCATCATCACAATCTTGAATGCCAAAAATGAATATGAACAAGAGTGCCAAACCATCTACAACAATCATCAAGATACCAATCTGAATCACAATTTTCGCATCAAGGAAAAATACCAAAAGAGAAGTGCAAGAAACCCCCCCTTTGTCCTTGATGGCAAAAACTGAGCCATCTGAAACCAAAACACTCAGCCAAGAGTGAACTAGCCAAAACTGAACCATCTGAAACCAAAAGACACAACAAACTCTTCTCCCCCTTTTTATCACAAGGACAAAGGGACAACAGTGTAATGCCAAGAAAATTGAATGAAAAAAACTAGAGATATAGCATGAAGCATCATAGCCATATGAAGCAGCAAGAAGCTGTGTAGAGAGCTGAAAAGCTCCCCCTCAAGAAATGATGGATTTTAAGAAAGAAATGATTGAGAGACAACTCCCAATCGAGAACGAAGCCCTTCAATGACTTCTTTAGCCATATGCTTTGTAAAAATATCTGCCACTTGTGCTTGTGTGGAGACATACTGCATTTTTACCTCATTAGCCAAAACTTTTTCCCTCAGAAAATGAAACTTAATTGCAATATGTTTAGGCCTTGAGTGCATAACAAGATTTTTAGACAAATTAATTGCACTTGTGTTATCACAAAAAATAGAGTCAGGTTTAGCAACATCAATACCCATGTCTAATAATATTTGAGCCATCCAAAGAAGCTGAGTACAACAAGATATAGCTACAATATATTCAGCTTCAGCTATTGATAATGAAACAAACTCTTTCTTTTTGCTATGCCAAGAAACAAGGCAATCACCAAGATAAAATGCTGCACCACAAGTGCTTTTTCTGTCATCTAAACAACCAGCCCAATCAACATCAGTGAAAGTTGTCAAAGTAAAATCATTTTTTCTAGGATACCATAAACCAAAATCAAGAGTACCCTGGATATACTTGAATATTCTTCTTACAGTAGTAAGATGGGACTGTTTTGGTGCAGATTGAAATCTAGACACCGTACAGACAACTTGCATTAAATCAATTCTGGAGGTAGTCAAGTATAACAAGCTGCCAATCATTGATCTATACTTAGTTTGATCAACATCAAGAGAATCGTCAGTCTTAGACAACTTACAACTAGTTACCATAGGTGTTCTCATGGGATGACATTCATCCATTTGAAACTTTTTCATCAT
>CM021102.1:3979695-4198938 GCA_007115665.2 Sequoiadendron giganteum
TCTTAAACACAAAACAATTAAGATTTAGACTAGCACAATATCTTGTGAAATGAAAACCAAATACCTATCATGTGGCCAAAATATTACCATTTGTTTGTGTAAAGACTTCATAACTGTCTCACTACAACTCTTCCACCTTTCAGCTCAAAAAGAGTCCACCAAAGAAACCGTCACCCTCCAAAATTAAACATACCAGAAAACTAACTTGAACTGCCATCATTACCAAGCTTGAACTATATCTGAAAAAATGCACCATGGCGGCTAGGGTAAGCTGAGCTTGTAAAAATGAAATAATTTTTTTTTCCCCCTATTTTTCACTTTACTTCAAACCCCAAAATAAAACACATAATAATTTAGAATCCGCATTCCATAATGAACTGAAATCCATTGTCCATGTTGACTATTACTCATCATAGCCATTTTTTTTTGAAGACCACAAACAACATCAAAGAATATAAAATGCTGACACCATTATGATGCTAATAGTTGTCAAAGATTCAAGCAAATATAAGTTGATTGTCCAAGTCGATAGCCACATGTAAAATGAAGACCAAAATCTTAAAACCAAATACCTTCACACACACAATGCCGACCATCATAAAGAGTAGGAACATTTTATTTTTTTTCAAAAGACGATGCCTTGTCACCTTCAAAAATTGACTTTACATTATTTCACAAACAACCCTTGGATGATATCACAAATAATTATTAATGACTTTAGACAAGTCAAAGAAAATTTCAAAAGAGAGAGACCCGAGCTGAGTTACCTTTGCCATGTAATAAAATTATGACATGTGAATGAAACACAAATAATGTCACAATGATGACCATCGTAAACACATGTAAACCAAAGCTATATATATAGCTATATGAAATGAAAGCATGATCATATACAAATATATACAATGAAAACCTAGAGATCACCTTAGCACAATATAGCTCAAAAATGTCAAACCTGGAAAACCACCTGTCATACAAATGTGATCAGAACCTCAACTGAATTGAACATCACAAACACCGAAAAACAACCATTATCAGCCTGAACAAGGAATCATACCCTTGTAAACAAGATGCCTTGTAATCTACACATGAGGTCAAAAGATCAGTACCATCAAAATGTGATAAAACCATCATCACAATGTTGAATGCCAAAACTAAATATGAACAAGAGTGCCAAACCATCTGCAACAATCACCAAGATACCAATCTGAATCACAATTTTCGCATCAAGGACAAATACCAAAAGAGAAGTGCAACAATCTTGAATTTATAACCTTAATAAATACACTTCTTTCATGATATGACATCATATATTGAAAGAGGGGTTAATAATTTTTTTGATTATTGCTCCCCCTTAGCTACTATCTGAATTAATTTTTGACGAGAGTATCTACATTGGAGGATGACATAGAAAAAAATTGCTTCTAATTCATCTTTTTTTCCAGATTCTCGTTCGTTTCTCTAGATCCTTTCCATTTCCTTCGTAACTTCCTCTGGATCAATCTTAATAATTGGTTCATATCTCTTTATTGGATTGTTACTTCTCATAGTTTTGCTTCTACAGTCTTTGGAAAAATGTCTTGAATTTCTGCAATTATAGCAAACAACATTCTTCCAACCAAATTTTCCTTTATCCAATCTTTATTTCACTGGTTAGCTTTATTTCCAAATGAATTGCAGTGATAAAAGTACCCACTGAATGAATAAATCATCTTATTCAACTTCTGATTTCTATATTCTTTAGTTTTGTGTTCAATCCTCTTGCATTCAAAACATTGTTTAGAGAATGATAAAGTATTTTCATTCATTCCATAATTCTATTTTTCTTTCTTTGCACAATCTTTTTCCCTATGTCCAAACTTATTGCAAGAATAACAAACACCATTAAAAGATAAATACCTTTGAGAATTAGGTTGTTTGATGGGAATCCTTCAAGTATTTCTCCTTAGATTCTTGAATTATTCACCATTGCTTTGAATCTTCATGTTAGGATATTGGTTTTCCTTTGAAATCTACGCTTCTTCAAATCCCAAACCACTTTTATCTATAGAGGACTTCCATCCTGCAATCAATTTGTCCAACATTGTAGAACTTGTTGCAAATTTATCCTCATGTCTTTTTGCCTTTTCCAGATCTGATTTTAAAGTTACCACTTCTTGCTCAAGCTTTGCCCCTTCATCCATCTTCCTTTGAATTTTGGCTTTCTAAAAATATTCACTCTTTCTCTTCTCTTCCAATTGTTCTTTCAGTCTAGTGATGTCCTCATCTTCTTTCTTTAATTGATCACTGACTTCTTCATATCTTCCCCTTAGATTCTTAATGTTCTCATTTTCTTCCTTCAGCCTATCCTTCAAAACTTCATTTTCTTTTGTATGTTATGAAGGAATAAGAACTTTTGTCTTCCATAAATTCAAATTTCAGGACCTTCCCCAAGCTGTTAGACTTCTTCAGAGGAACCAAGCTCTGATACTAATTGTTGGACATCCAAAATCCTAAGAGGGGGCGGGGGGCGGGGGGGTGAATCAGTATTCTATTAAACCACTCACATAAAATCTATCCAAACAACATCACTCTTCTAATTTAAATAACAATATAAATGATGGAAACAAGATAATACATCATCACACATGAAAAATAATGTTTTTACGTGGGAAACCCAAAATGGGAAAAATCACGGTGAGGGTTAGCTCACAATATAATATATCTAGATATAGAATATTACAATGGCTCGCTGCCAGGACACACTGTCCTTAAAGGCTCATAGCCTGAAGTAGATTACAAAATAGAGTATGGCTCACTACCAAGTGGTGAACTAAGATAGAATGTACCTTCCTTGTGTTGGGGTTCAGATTCGATGAAGCACAATACATAGATAACACACTTATTTTCTCATCCATACAATTTCACACATATACACACTCTCTTATTTGCCTTCATTTATCTCTCACACCTACTTTGCACAACTCCACCAAAAGTATCTTACAAATATACATTATATATCCATGATCACTAATTAGGTCAGCCTAATTAGAGAAACCTTATTTTAAAATCCAAAACCACTTTGTCGAGATTCTCCTCAAAACACATTCATCTTTGAATATAAATAGTTGATGTGGACCTAAGATATATCCCCTTTCTCATTCATAGCACATACACAAACTTCTAACTATTAATACATAATTGAGTCGGTTAGAGTTAGACCAAAACTCAAAATGTATATGCAATCCATTAAACATGTTGATGATTTGTCATTGATGTCAAAAGTGTTGATGTTGAGGTGATGTTGTGGTTTGATGTCAAAAGTGTTGATGATGTTGAGGTGATGTTATGGTCTTTATATTTGGTCTTCATATGTCAGGAGTAAGGTTGAATTTAATTACAATTATGGACTTGTTATGATGGTGCTTCATGGAGTTGCTTTGAATTTGACTAGCCTGAGTTACATTCATCTTTCATCATGTTCACAGGAGTTTATAACATGAATTCCATAATTGGTCTTGATTCTCACAGTTTGATTGTTAAAATGTCAAAAGAATACTTTCATGATACATGATAGTGTTTCCCTCATGATCTCAATATTGAGCATTGTTGTTCATATTTAGTTTGCCTTCATTTCATGCATGGTTCAACTTAGTTGCAGTCAGTGCTTCTAGGGTTTACATTATTCACTATGTCAAAGGGTTCTGTTTGAAATTAGGGTTTGAAATTTGACAAGTCTTTAAACCTTACTCTTTAAAGACCTTTCTAAACCCTAGTCTTAACCGTTAAGTCCCTTATGCAATTTTGTTTTAATATTGAGGTGACTTTTTCCTTTTGGCACAAGCCCGTAAAAATCTTTCATGACTTGAGGTTGTGGACACTTGTTTGTGTATGTGTTTACTCCCCTCTACATTTGTTTTGGAGGTCAAAAATCACCGTTTATGTGAGGGATTATAAAAACTTTAGAGACTGCTCTGTTTTCCCGAATTAAGGTTTTGAGAGGAGTCAAAATGGAAATCTAAGCCTTCCACCCACTGTGAAGACCTGTAACTCAATGGACATGCTTATATAGGTCCAATGAATGTGTTTATTCTTTTTCTTGTGTAGGGCAGGTGATTGCCATGACTTGGAGGGTTTTTGTAGGACTGTTCCCATTGGAAAAGTGCATGATTTGATGGGTACAAACTTGAGTCTGATGGTGAGGAGTTAAGAGTGGTCATTTAATGAACTTTTAAGCTTTTGGGGGTAAAATAAAGAGTGTTTGACTAAGTGGCAAGGCCTAATAGCATCTAGAAGTGTCCTTTTCAATAAACCCTCACCAAAAGTGCCTAAATAAGGGGTTTCTTGGGTTTGCTATGATGGAGGGTGTACAAGTGGAATATAATGGTTTATTTTGAGGTTTTCCAACCTGTTTAGTGCTGCCCTAGAGTTTTAGAATGATATCATATTTCTAAGAGTGGGATCCTTTGTAAGAGGAGGCTAATTTGCTAGCTCGGGACAGGGGTAGGTTAATGGTTCATCACATTCGTCCAAAAGAGTGACTCTTTATTCTCATGTATGTTGTATAAACCTAAAAAGGGTATCTTAATCCACCTTTTAAATCTCAAGTGTTTTGGAAAGTTTTGGACAAAAGGCTGAAAAATAGGTTTCTCAATACTACAAGGTAGGCTAGTGTTAAAAGGTGAGTTTTGAAGATTTTGTTTAATCTAACTTTGAGATTGAATTTGAATGGATCAATTTTCATCATGTGCATGTTGAGGGGCTTTCTCAAGGTCTTGGTGGAGGTTTATAGTTGTTTTGAAAACTTGAAGGGTTGAGACCTTTGAAGGTGAGTTGATGTCTACAAAATTGGTTGCATAGTGAAGAAGGGTTCTTTGTTTTAGAGTTGAAGTTTCCATTATTATGAGTGATCTCCACCTTGCCTCTACATCATAGTGGTATCAGAGCATTAGGGAGTATATTTTTTTTCATTTTGCAGGTGGAAGAAGAAGGTGAAGAGGCAAGGTTGACAAGATGCCTCCAAAGAAGAATGATATGGCTAAAGAGATGAAGGAAAAACATGCTAAGGAACTTAGAGAGTTGGAGGAAAGAATCATAGCCTTGGAGACAAACAAAAGAAGGGAAGTGGAATAGAGTGAGTCAGGTGAAGAGGAAGAATATGAGTTTGAAGATGTGGAAGAAGAGCTCACTCCAAAGGATCAAAGAATTGCAAGGTTGTTGAAGGTAGTGAAGACTGACCAGCCTAAGGTAAAACTTGATGTTCCTAAGTATGGTGGTAGTTTAAATGATGAAGAACTACTTGATTGGATTGCTGCATTAGATAACCATTTTGAATGTGATGAGGTTCCTGAAGAGCAAAGAGTCAAGATTGCAAAGACTAAGTTGCATGGCCATGCTTTGGTATGGTGGGATTACTTTCAATTTGAGAGGAGGAAGCAAGGAAAGTCTAATATCACATCATGGGACAAGATGATATCAAAACTCAAAGGTAAATTCTTACCCAAGCATCACCAAGTTAAATTTTTTAAGAGATTGCAAAACTTAAGACAAAGGGAAATGGATATTAAGTCTTACATTGAAGAGTTTTATAAACCAAGTCTAATATTTGGTCATCATGAGAATGAAGATGAAAAAGTTGCAAGATATATGGGTGGTTTAAGGTTAAACATACAAGATGATTTGGTTTTGGCTAACCCTAGAATTGTAGAGGAATGCTATCAAATGGAAATTAGGATGGAGGAGAAAATGAAGAGAAGGCAAGACAAAGCAGCAAGAGGAAGAGGCAAAACTTCTAAAGGAAGAGGATTCAATCCTAATTTTAAAGCAAACAATGAGAGTCAAGGAGAGGTGGATGGAGAGGTTGAAGAGGCAGATTTAGTGGAGGAAGAGGCTCCTACTAGTTCTCAAGGAGATGCTACACTTGTAACCAGCCTGGACATCCAATCTTCAAATGCCTTGAAAAGAAAGGCTCAAGCTCTTATGGTGGAGAGAGGAGGAATCAACTAGTGCATGAGGATGGAGAGAGTGTAAATTCACCTGCAGTGAACCTTACATCAGAAGTTGGAGAGAGTTTGATGATTAGAAGAACATTGCTCAAGGTACCATTCCCTGAAGATCCCCCACAAAGGAAATCACTCTTCAGAATCAATTGCAAGGTACAAGGTAAAGTATGTAGGATGGTAATGGATTCAGGTTCAACTGAAAACACGGTTTCTTGTGAAATGGTGAATAAATTAAATTTGAAAAGAGTTCCTCATGATTTTCCCTACAAGGTATCTTGGCTAAGTAATGGTCAATCATTGTTAGTGAATGAGAAAGCTATTGTAGATTTTCAAATAGGTGAGTATAAAGATAGTGTTGTTTGTGACATTCTACCAATGGACTGTTGTCACATACTCCTTGGAAGACCATGGCAGTATGATAGGTGTGCTACATATGATGGGAGAGAAAATAAGTATACAATCATGAAGGATGGTCATAATTTTTTCTTGAATCCACTTGTAGAGGATGTGAAAGGAAAAGCTAGAGTAATTATGTGTGGGAGCAAGGAACCTATGAGTGTTATGAAGGAAATCAAAAGTTCTGATGTTGTAAAAGAAGCTAGAGGTTTTGATAATGCAATAGGTCTAAAGACAAGTACAGGGGTAAAGTCTGATTTGACAGTGAGTTTTCATGATAGTGCGATGGTAGGAAGCATTGAATGTCCTGTGGTTAAGAGAAGAGTTGAGAGCCAAGTGAATTTTGCAGGTGTAGTAAGTGGAAAGCCTGATATGACAGTGCCAAGGCATCTTGATGGATTAGATAGTCAAGGATAGAAAATACAGAGTATTAAGGACAGTGGCAGGCATGTACATGAGAGGCAAGTGAAGTCAAATCAAAGGAATACTAAAACAAGTTTGTTTGTAGGTGTAGAACATAGTGAACACTCAGATGTTGGACAGAGAAAAGATAAAGGACTATTTGCAGGTCTGAAGTTGCATGGAGTAAGATTTTACTCTTGGGACAACAGTTTTTCTATGGGGGGGTGTATGGTGTAGGGGCACCATCACATTGGAATATAAGGGAGAGAGACTTGAAGGTTTATCAAGTGAATTGAAGATCTTTTAATCATTATGCAATGAGGAAGTTGCAAAATATGTTAAAATAAGATGTAATGCAATAAAATGTCAAAAAATGACAATGAGGTCTAGATAGTAGAATAGTTTGGTTTTCATGTTTTCCTTATGAATAAGGTCTCAATGACAATTTGAAATGTATTGGAATGCTTAGTAGGTCAGTTAGGAGGGATTTACAAAGCAAAAAATATAAAGGGTTGGTAATTAGGAACAAAATTGGCAAATTGCCATTTTAGAGTCAAACAAAAGGTGGTTCAGGTGGTTGTTCAGTTCTAAATGGTAGTTTGATATTGGAACTATTACAAATCAATGTAATTTCTCATGGAAATGATGATGGTTTAGTTTTGAAGAAGAATTAAACATTGTAAAATGTTGATATCTGCATTTCATTATTTTTTCCTGAACTTTTTCCTTTCGGCACAAGCCCGTAAAAATCTTTCATGACTTGAGGTTGTGGACACTTGTTTTTGTATGTGTTTACTCCCCTCTAAATTTTTTTTGGAGGTCAAAATTCACCGTTTGTGTGAGGGATTATAAAAACTTTAGAGACTGCTCTGTTTTCCTGAATTAAGGTTTTGAGAGGAGTCAAAATGGTAATATAATCCTTCCACCCATTGTGAAGACCTGTAACTCGATGGACAAGATTAGATAGGCCCAATGAACATTTTTATGCTTTTTCTTGTATAGGGTAGGTGATTTTCATAACTTGGAGGGTGTTTGTAGGACTGATCCCATTGGAAAAGTGCATGATTTGATGGGTACAGACTTGAGTCTGATGGTGGGGAGTTAAGAGTGGTCATTTTATGAACTTTTAAGCTTGTGGGGGTAAAATCAAGAGTTTTTGACTAAGTGGCAAGGCTTGATAGCATCTGGAAGTGTCCTTTTCAATAAACCCTCACCAAAAATGCCTAAATAAGGGGTTTCTTGGGTTTGCTATGATGGAGGCCATAAAAATGGAATATAATGGTGGATTTTGAGGTTTACCAACCTATTTAGTGCTGCCCTAGTGTTTCAGAATGATAGCATAAGTCTAAGAAGGGGTTCCTTTGTAAGAGGAGGCTAATTTGCTAGCTTGAGACAAGGGTAGGTTAATGGTTCATCACATTGGTCAAAAAGAGTGACTCTTGATTCTCATATATGTTGTATAACCCTGAAAAGGGTATCTTAATCCACCTTTTAAATCTCAAGTGTTTTGGAAAGTTTTGGACAAAAGGCTGAAAAATAGGTTTCTCAATACTACAAGGAAGGCTAGTGTTAAAAGGTGAGTTTTGAAGATTTTGTTGAATCTGACTTTGAGATTGGATTTGAATGGCTCAATTGTCATCATGCACATGTTGAGGGGATTTTTTCAGGGTCTTGGTAGAGGTTTATAGTTGTTTTGCAAACTTGAAGGGTTGAGACCCTTGAGGGTGAGTTGATGTCTACAAAATTGGTTGCATAGTGAAGAAAGGTTCTTTGTTTTAGAGTTGAAGTTTCCATTATTATGAGTGATCTCCACCTTGGCTCTACATCAAGATCAAAGGATATGATTTAACATTAGTTTGAATCTCAACAGATCTCCACAATATTTTGAAATTGATGGGAATCCAAGTGTTAGATTGTTATGCAATTTTATAACTGCTCTGTAACCAGTGAAGGAGGTTTTTTTGTGAGGATATTAAGCCATATCTTGATTGGGCGTTGGTTGTTTCTAATGGAGGAAGTAAATACCTTATCCATGGTCTTATTATGAATGGAGAAAGTAATATACATAGAGTTTATTTATGCAGTAATTTATGGACAATATCTAATACTATTGAGGTTGAAGTTTCTCGTGATGGAACTGGACTGAGACATGTGTAAATAGGAAAATGATGTTTTGCAGATGCAAAGATAGATCAACTGATTAACATTATATAGAGGATTGAATGTTTTTCTTTTCCTGAAAATTCTCTCTTCTTTGCACAAGTTCAATGTGATAAGAGAAAGATTACAAGTGACTTAAATGTGAAAAAGGGGTCTTGAATAGTTTGTGAATGCTTTACACAAGAGGTTGGATGAAATTTTGTGTTTGAGGGGTATTGTCAAATTCTATATGTATCAAATTTAAACATGGCTTTGTAAAAGAATATTATGGTTGTCAATTTTCATGTTCAAAAAATTTTATACAAAACAAAGTTCATAATCCATGCTAGTCATTTGTGGTGTGAAGTCTGCATAGAGGTCTTTTATTATGCATTGAAAGGTTGAATACTTGTATTTGATGTGCTAAGGAGAGTCGAGTGAAGATGACTTTGTTTATGCATGCAAAAGGGTGTATGGTTGTGGTGTGAAACATAAAAGAGGAGAGGCAGTTTTGAGACTTGGTTTTTTGGATTGTATTGTAATAGGGTAACCCCATGAATTTTTGTTTCTTCCTTCATTGGAGATTTCTTAGTAAGACCATGGAGAGTTGTCAGTGAGGCATCTTATGTTTTCCAGTGAGGCATTGTAACCAGTGAGGTTTTCTATAACTAGTAAGGCTTTTCTAGTGAGGAATTCTAATGTAGAGTAGGGGTGGAATAGGTTCACTCAACACAAAACAACACAATTCAATCACCTTTCAAGTCTCAAAACTCCAACAATGGTGATTTGTACAAACTCACTAGTATTCACTTCTAGGTCTCCAAATCAACATTTTCAAGCATATCTTTTAGAGAAGGCCATTTCATCTTAGGACCAACACCTTTTTAGACACCCATTAGGCTTGAATCCAACATACCTCATTTGTGACTAGGATTGTTTTGGATTAAGTTTCTTCAATTTGGTCTGCTATGCCAAAAAATAAGGCCAATTAGGCCACTTTTCCAAAGCATCTACAAGGAAATCAATCTCCAGACACCAAAAATCTTGACCAATGGTCTTGATATGTCACATAGGGTCCCATTCAAGAGATTTCGTCAACAAACAACACTTACAAATTGATGTCCTATTCTATCACTACTCTACCTAAGCCTAACACATGAGGATGTTAGGCTTGTTGGATGTTGTGGTTGTGTTGCTAATATGTGGTTATAATTGATGTCAACACTATTAGCATTGATGACTCTGAAGGTTGTATATGTCAAGGATATTGAGAAAATTATAATAAATATGTTGTAGGCAGTCTGTGAAGCTGTGATGATCAAAGTGGTGGAAAGTTCTATAAGTTGGTATTCAGATGTCGCACATTAAAGGGTTTTTTTCTGAGCCTATCTAGTATGTTCTCTGGAAGTTTCAAAGGTGCACATCAAGATTGGAGCAATTTATGAGTTTATGAATTCCTATAGTTTTTTTGTTACTGTAGAAGGTGTTTTTGGAAGAAGAGAATGTAATTCTAGTAAATTGAGTTGTTGCATATGCTCCTGAGATGTTCGTTGATGGTTATATATTGTACTCTATCATTTTTGTATGTCCACATTGATTGGTGTGCTTGTGATCAAATATTTTTCTTTCATGTGTTCAAGTTTTCATGTTCTTGGCCAACATGGTGGTTGTAGCGTGTTGCGGATCCTTGTGGATTAGTTTTTTGAATGCTTGGCACGTTCGAGGATGTTGATTTAGGTCTTCATTATGTTGTGACAAACTTAGGTTGGTACGCATTGAGATTTTTTTATGAATTGGGCCGAAAATTTGTAATTCATTTATTCTTTATTTGTGGTCGATAGAGTTGTTGATGTAATTCCATGTAGTGGATATATAAGAGCGATTGTTTCCTCATTTTAGAGTGTGCTCGATGAATGTATGCAAAGTGTGTGCAAGATATGTGTGAATAAAGATTAGATCATTTGATTACAGAGAAGAGTGTGAAGGAGTTTGAGTGAAGTGTGAAGAAGTGTTTCTATGCTTAACCGAATCTATCATCAGGCTTTTGAAGAAGCTAATTTCTCAGTTCAACCTCATTAGATGGATTTAATCAGATTGTTTTATGTAAGGTAGTGAGCCTTCTCTTCTAAGCGGTGAGTTCTAGGCAGTGTGTTTGAATGCATTTGCATTCTTCATTCATTTCTTTTATACTTTTAATAGGGTATAAATTGTGGATTAACCTCCACCATGGTCTTTCCCCTAATAGGGTTTCCACACAAAAATATTGGTGTTGTATGTTTTTGATGTGTTTTTGATTCATGATTTCACTGTTAATTATCAGATCTGAGATTAAAGATTGATAAAGGTTAAATAAGTTTAAATTTTGTAACAACTGATTCACCCCCGCCCTCTCAATTGTCTATCCTTATTTTCCAACAATTGGTATCAGAGCAAGTTCCTTTGCAGAAGTTTAATAGCTTGAGGTGATCTGAGATGGCATCATACAAGAAGGAAAATCCTAGATTAGATGGTGCAAATTACTCTCTATGGAAGGTCAAAATGGAGTGTCATTTGAAGTGCATTGGTGAACCCTTCTGGAAGATTACAAATAACACATATACTATTCCTCAGAATGGTCCCTCTACTCCTGATGATATCAAACAAGTTGAAACTAATATTAGGGCTATAGAAGCATTATTGAGTGCTTTGACAGATTCAGAGATGACAAATGTGATAGGTCTAAAAACAACACATGAGATCTGGAAGAAGCTAGAAAAATTGTATGAAGGAGATGTACAAATGAAAGTTGCTAAGCTACAAAGTCTGAAAGGAAAATTGGAAAACATGAAGATGAGTGAAGATGAAAACATTATTGCTTTCATGTAGAAAGTAAATGAACTAGTGATAGGTATTAGATGTGTCGATGGAATTTTGGAAGAAGATGAGATTGTGGCTAAAGTGCTCAAATCAGTGCCTACTTCTTACGAAATGAAATCTCGTGCTATTGAAGAGCTCAAGACAGTAACAAATGTGACAAGAGACATGCTGATTGGTAAAATTTATGCCTTTGAGTTGAGTGAATTTGGTGAGTCTACTCCTAAAAAAAAAAATGCATTTAAAGCTACTGTATCCGAAAAAAGCCAACAGAGATATGATCTAGGAGAAAGTTGTAGAAAGACATTCAACTATGAAGATGAGATGAAACAGATTGAAGATGAAGAAAGAGAGCTAGAAGAACTGGAAGCATTGATTGTGAAAAGAGAAGCTAGAGGACAAGGTAAGTATAAAGGAAAACTGCCTATTAAATATTTCTCTTGTAGTAAGATAGGTCATTTTGCATCAAGGTGCCCTAAAAGAGTTTCTAAGTACAAGCCTAACAAGTCTAGATTTCAAAAGAAATGTTATTATGGTGAAGAAGGTGTTACTGATGATGAATCTGATAAAGAAACCGGAAATGAAGATGGATGGGTATTCATTGCTATCAAGGTATATGTTCTGGTGTCCATTGAATCTACTAAGAATCATAATATTGAGAAATCTCTTGCAACTAGAATTGATGAAAAGGATGAGTGGGTGATTGATAGCGGATGCTCGCATCATATGACTGGTGACAAAAGCAAGTTTCTAAGCTTGGAGAAGTATGACGGTGGTTTTGTAAGATTTGGAGATAACAATGCTAGTGTGATTCATGACAGATGAACTATTTCTCTTGGTGGTAAATATAATATTGATGATGTCCTTTATGTTGAAGGATTGAAGCGTAACTTGTTGAGTGTTGGATAGATGGTAGACAAGGGATACAATCTTCAGTTCAAAGATGGAAAATGCAAGATATTGGGAAGCTCTAGAAATATAATTTCTTTAGGTACAAAGACAAGAGGTGACATTTTTCACCTAAGTGTTGCTAGTGAAAGTTGTTTAATAGCTCAAGTTGATGTAAGTTGGTTATGGCATAGGAGGTTGTGTCATGTGAATTTTGATAACATTGTCAAAGTAAACTCCACACAAGTAGTCAGAGATCTACCCAGGTTAGTAAAGCCTACTAACACCAGATGCAAGGAATTTCATATGAGAAAGCAGACTATAATTTCTTTTCAACGAAAACATCATCATTCTAATGGAGTATTGGAGTTGGTACATACTAGTCTATGTGGTCCCTCTAGAATCAGAAGTCTACAAGGAGAAAGGTACTTTATGTTGCTTATTGATGATTACTCTAGGATGATATGGGTTGCTTTCTTGAGAGAAAAATATGAAGCACTAGAAAATTTCAAATGCTTCAAAGCTATGGTAGAGAATGAGATAGGTTTGAAGGTTAAATGCTTAAGATTGAAAAGAGGTGGTGAGTTCACTTCCCAAAAGTTCAACTCATTTTGTGAAGAGCATGGAATAAAAAGAGATTTATCTTCTCCCTAGACTCCTCAATAGAATGATGTTGTTGAGAAAAAGAATAGAACAATACTAGATACTGCTAGAACTATGATGTGGGAAGGTAATTTTCCTCATATCTACTAGAGAGAAGCTATAAGCGGTGTATATACTATCATCCGGGTAAATGTTAATGGTAATTTTGGTAAGACTCCTTTTGAGTTGTGGTTTGGTTATAAGCCTACTATTAAATATTTTAAAATCTTTGGAAGTAGATGTTATATCAAGAGAGATGAAGATATTGGCAAGTTTTATGCTCGAAGTGATGAAGGAATCTTTCTGGGTTACTCTACTAAGAGCAAAGCCTACCGATACTACAATAGAAGATTGAAGAAAATGGTTGAAAGTGCAAATGAAAGAGTTGATGAGGATATTGATAGATCATCCAGATAGTATGGATATGATTTAGAAGACCAACATGATAGTATTGAGAATGGAAAGACTACCCAGACACGAAATCAAGTTCAAATTGTTCTAGTGAATCAAGAGAATCATGAAGGAGAAGCTAGTGGAATTGCAAAAGAAAGAATAGAAGAAACAAAAGTTTGAGAGAGTCCCAAAGTCCCAAGGTATATAAAGATAAATCATTCTAAAAATAAGATTATAGGAGATAAGAACAAAGTTGTACAAACTAGAAGGAAAATTGTAGAAGAATATTGTCTGATTTCCAAGACTGGGCCTAGCAATGCCAATGAAGCATGTAAAGATGAATATTGGATGGAAGCAATGAAGGAAGAACTTATGCAGATAGAGAAAAATGATACATGGACTCTTGTTTCCAGACCTTAGGATAAAAATGTGATTAGAACTAGATGGGTCTTTCGGAATAAGCTGAATGGACAAGGTGAAGTGGTAAAAAATAAAGCAAGACTGGTATGTAAAGGGTAATCACAAATGGAAGGTATTGATTTTGAAGAAGCCTTTTCCCCTATTGCTAGAATTGAAGCTGTAAGGTTGTTTCTTGCTTATGTTTCCTTTAAGAACTACAAAGTCTATCAAATGGATGTGAAGTCAACATTTCTAAATGGTGAATTAGAAGAAGAAGTTTATGTTGAGAAATCAGATGGATTTCAACTCACTGATGAAAAAGACATGGTTTGTCGATTGAAGAAAGCACTGTATGGACTCAAGCAAGCCCCTAGAGCCTGGTATGCTATACTGGATAAATATTTGTTGAAGCTTGGATTCAATAAAGGTATTGTTGACAACAATTTGTATTTCAAGATGGATCAAGATAAAGAGTTGATTATTGAAGTCTTTGTTGATGACATTATTTTTGAAGGTGATGATGACTTATGCATGAAGATTGCTGATGAAATGAAAAGTGATTTTGAGATGTCTATGATTGGAGACCTGAAATTCTTTTTAGGATTGTAAATTACTTAGCTAGATGATGGAATATTTATATCTCAATCCAAATGTGTCAGAGAGTTAATAAAAAAGTTTGGCATGGAAGACTCAAACCTTGTAGGTACACCCATGGTAACCAGATGCAAGTTGACACATAATGATGATTCTCCTAAGGCTAATCAAACAAGGTACAAGTCAATGATTGGTGGATTTCTCTATTTGACTTAGACTAGACTACATTATGAATGTTGTATGTATGGTTTCTAGATATCAAGTTGATCCAAAGGAATCACATGTGACTACAATAAAAAGAATATTCAAATATTTGAAAGGGACAATTTAATTTGTTCTTTGGTATCCTAAGGATGATGATCTTACTTTGAATGCCTTTACAAATGCAGATTGGGTAGGAGATGTGGATGAAAGGAAAAGTATAGGTGGTGGTACATTCTTCTTGGGGAAGAAGTTGGTGTCTTGGCTAAGTAAAAAGAAAAATTCCATTTCCTTATCTACTACTAAGGCAAAATATATTACTACTGCAAACAATTGTACTCAAGTAATATGGATGAAATAGATGCTAAGAGATATCAAAATTGAGTATGATGAGCTTATTGCTATATTTTGTGATAAATCAAGTGCCATAAACATTTCCAAGAATCTTGTGCTATATTCAAAGACAAAACATATATCTATCAAGTATCACTTTTTGAGAGACAAAGTGAGTGATAAAGAGGTCAGATTGGAATATGTACCCACTAAGGAACAAATTGCAGATATCTTCACTAAACCATTGCCTAAAGATACTTTTGAGTATCTCAAAGACAAGTTAGGGGTGATTTCCCTTCCTAATCTGAACTAAGATGCAAGTCTTTGCATCAATTCGTGCACTCATAGTCATATCTTGTTTTAGATTGATGTTGTGGTGGGTGCAACTTAGGGGGAGTAGTTAGATGATTCAGATATGTGGTTCAGAGCTTGTGTACCTTTTCCATTGATGTCAAAGGGGGAGAAGTGTAATGTGAAAAACCTTTGTAGAAGAAAGGGGGAGAAGAGAAATAAGTATTAAGAGGGAGAAGATGGAAGAGTCTAAAGTAAGGAGGAGAAGAACATCGTTGAAGGATTTAGTTGTGTTGGTGGTATTTTTCACATCATGTGTTGCTATCAATGCCAAAGGGGGAGATTGTTGGATGTTGTGGTTGTGTTGTTGATATGTGGTTTTCATTGATGTCAACACTATTAGAATTGATGATTCTGAAGGCTGTATATGTCGAGGATATTGAGAAAATTATAATAAATATATTGTAGGCAGTCTATGAAGCTGTGATGATCAGAGTGGTGGAAATTTTTGTAAGTTGGTATTCAGAAGTCACGCATTAAAGGGTTTGGTTATGAGCCTATCTAGTATGTTCTTCAAAAATTTTAGAGGTGCACATCAAGATTGGAGCAAGTTATGAGTTTTTGAGTTCCTACAGTTATTCTATTACTATAGCAAGTGTTTCTGGAAGAAGAGAATGTAATTATGGTAAATTGAGTTTTTGTGTATGCTCCTGAGATGTTCATTGATGTTTCTAGATCATTCTCTATCATTTTTGTATGTTCGTGTTGATTGGTGTGCTCATGATCAAATATTTTCTTTCATGTGTTCAATTTTTCATGTTCTTGGCTGACATGGTGGATGTAGTGTGTTGTGGATCCTTGTGGATTAATTTTTTGAATGCTTGACACATTCGAGGATGTTGATTTAGGTCTTCATTATGTTGTGACTGACTTAGGTTGGTATGCATTGAGATTTTTTCATGAATTGGGCCGACAATTTGTAATTCATTTATTCTTTATTTGTGGTCGATATAGTTGTTGATGTAATTCCATGTAGTGAATATATAAGAGCGATTGTTTCCTCATTTTGGAGTGTGCTTGATGAATGTATGTGAAGTGTGTGTGAGATATGTGCAAATAAAGATCAGATCATTCGATTACAGAGCAGAGTGTGAAGGAGTTTGAGCGAAGTGTGAAAAAGTGTTTTTGTGCTTAATTAGAACTATCATCAGGCTTTTGAAGAAGCTAATTTCTCAATTCAACGTCATCAGATGGATTTAATTTGATTGTTTTATGTAAGGTAATGAGCCTTCCCTTATGAGCAGTGAGTTCTAGGCAGTGTTCCTGAGTGCATGTGTATTCCTCATTCATTTCTTTTATACTTTTAACAAGGTATAAATTGTGGATTAACCTCCATTGTGGTTTTTCGCCTAATAGGGTTTCCATGCAAAAATCTTGGTGTTATGTGTTTTTGATGTGTTGTTGATTCATGCTTTCACTGTTAATTATCAGATCTGAGATTAAAGGTTGATAAAGGTTAAATAATTTTAAATTCTCTAACAACTGATTCACCCCCCCTATTAGTTGTTTATCCTTGTTTTTCCAACAAGGCTAGGGCTTGGAGAAAAACCCTTCTAACTCCATCCCCTGCTCCAAAAGACAACAAAAACATTGAAAACAAACCAAAAACCTCCATTCCATCGAGTTTGGCCAGAATACAATAGTGGAATGGACTATTATTTACATTTTTTGGCCACAAACCCTTGAAATGAGGGTTTACAGGGGGTCTACAATAAAATGCATGTAACAGGATTACTTCCTAATGAAAATCAAGTGCACCTTGTTCAAATGAAATTATATTCACTGTAGTAACTCCTCACATGACTTTCAGTTCATGACACAACTGTACGGGGCTGTACAAAGCAAGAAAGCTTCAAAAAATACAAAAAAATGTAGAAAAACAGAGTCTTTTCCTATTCCTTGTCCTCTAAATGCTTCAATAATTCTGCCTCAAAGTTTGTGAGGCCAAAATAAACATATTTCAATTGAAACCCAATGGTTTCAAACAAGATTATCCTAGGTGATTGTTCACCTTCCACTTACAAGTAAAATTGACAAGTTGTAAAGCAACTTTTACACTTCTTTGACAACTTTCAGCAAACACACTAAAATGACCCTACATGAAAAAATACATTGCAAATGGTCTTCATTCAACCTTATTACATCAAATAAGTGAAAAAACACACAAATCATCAACCTAGACACCTAAATGCATCAATTGAGCAAAATGACCATGGTGCCCCTGCAACATACACCCAAAGAGGAAATATTCTCAAGTTCGACCTAAGATTATCTCCTTAACTGAGGTCCCATGCTTTTTTAATATATTCTTTAGACATACATGTTGCATCCTCAGGAGGTAAGTGTTGGATTTTGTGGTTATGTTGCCGATATATTCTTGTCAATGATGTCAACACTATTAGCATTTTAATCTGCTTAAGGTTGTATATGTCGAGGAGATTGAGAAAATTGTAAAAAATATAGTACAGGCAGCTAGTGGAGTTGAGAAGGTTAGAATGTTGGAAAGCTCTATGTGTTGAAGATATGAAGGTGCGCTTCAAAGGGTTTGTTGTTGAACCTTTCTAGTAAGCTGTTCAAAATTTTCAGAGGTGCGCATGAAGTTTAGTGGAAGTTATGAAGATCTGTGTGCCTACAGTTATTCAATTTCTACATATGGTGTTCTTGGTTGAAGCGGATGAAATTATGGTAATCTCATGTGTTGCGTATGTACCTACAACGTTCATGGATGATTACAGACCATACTCTATCCATCTTGTACGTTCATAGTGATTGGAGTGTTTGTGATTGGGGATTTTTTCGATATGTTCTTGAGTGTTTATGTTCTTGGATGACATTGTGGTGTTAGCGTGTTACGGATCCATGAGGATTAATATTTTATTGTTTGGCATGTTTGGAGATGTTTTTTTGGGTCCTCACTATGTTGTGGCCGACTTGTGTTGGTACGCATTGAAATTTATTCATGTATCAAGGATGACAATTGTAATTTATTCTTTATTTGTGGTTTACTGAATAGTGGATGCAAATCTATGTAGCGGATATATATACAAGATTGTTTTCCTCATTTATGATGTGTGCTCAAGTGTACAAGTGATGTAAAAGTGCTAATAAAGGTTAGATCATTCAGAGCAGAGTGTGGAAGAGTTTGAAGAAGTTTTGTGTGCCTAACTGGAACTATAATCATGCTTTTGCAGAAGCTATTTTCTCATTTCAAATTCATCAGATTGATTTAATCTGATTACTGTATGTAAGGCAGTGAGCCTTCCCTTTGAGCAGTGTGCTCTAGGTAGTGTGCTTGAATGCAAGTGCATTCTCTTTTAATTCTTCATTATACTTCTAACAAGGTATAATCTTGTGGACTAACATCCATCGTGGTTTTACCCCTAACAGGGTTTCCACGTATAAAATCTTGGTGTTCATGTGTCTCTGATGTGTTGTTTTTACACTTGCACTATTAATTATCAGATATGTGATATAAGGATTGGTTAATGTTGTATAAGTTTGATTTTGGTAACAATTGATTCACCTGCCCCCCTCTTAGTTGTCTATCCTTGTTTTTCCAACAATTGGTATCATAGCTAGTTCCTTTGAAAGAATCTTAACAACTTGAGGTGATCCAAGATGACATCATTTAAGAAGGATAGCCCTAGATTCGATGGTACAAACTAATCTCTATGGAAATTCAGGATGGAATGTCATTTGAGGTGCATTGGTGAACCTTTCTGGCAGATGATACAAATTGCATATAATATTCCTTAGAATGGTCCCTCCTCTGAAGATGAGATCAAGCAAGTAGAAATTAATACTAGGTCAGTAGAAACACTAGTGAGTGCTTTGACAGATTCAAAAATGATAAATGTGATGGGATTGAAGACTGCATACCAAATTTGGATAAAGCTGGAAACATTGTATGAAGGAGATGCACTAGTGAAAAGTGCTAAGCTACAAAGTCTAAAAGGAAAATGGGAGAGCTTGAATATGGGTGAAGATGAGAACATATTTTCCTTCTTGCATAAGATAAATGAATTGGTGATGGACATTAGATATGCCGGTGGAACTATGAATGATGATGAAATTGTGGCTAAGATACTTATATCTATGCCCCCTTCCTACAAGAAAAAAGCTCATGCTATTGATGAACTCAGAATAGTGACAAATATTACAAAAGACATGTTGATTGGAAAACTTGTTGTATTTGAAATAAGTGAATTTGGTGAGTCTACTCCTAAGACTGAATCTACTTTCAAGGCCACTGTATCTGGGAAAAATAGATATGATTCAGGAGAGAGTTCCCAGAGAACATCTAGATATGAAGATGAGATGAAGCAGATTGAAGATGAAGAAAGGGAATTGGAAGAACTGGAAGCATTGATTGTGAAAAGAGAATCAAGAGGTCATGGTAAGTACAAAGGAAAGTTACCTACTAAATGATTCTCTTGCAGTAAGATAGGTCATTTTTCTTCTAGATGTCCTGAAAGAGTTTCAAAATATAAGCCTGAGAATACTAGATTTCAAAGAAAGTGCTATTATGCTGAAGAAGGTGTAACTGATGAAGAATCTAATAAAGAAAATCGAAATGAAGATGAATGTGTATTTATTGCTATCAAAGAAAATGGTCAGGTGTCCACTGAATCTGCTAGTAATGCAAATGTTGAGAAAGCTCTTGCAGCCAAAGTTGAAGAGAAAGATGAGTGGGTAATTGACAGCGGATTCTCACATCATATGACTGGTGACAAAAGAAAATTTGTAAGCTTGGAAAAATATGATGGTGGTGTAGTGAGGTTCAGTGAGAACACTTCTAGTGTGATTCATGGTAGAGGCACTATTTATTTTGGTGCTAAGCACAATACTGATGATGTTCTTTATGTAGAAGGCCTAAAGCATAACTTGTTGAGTGTTGGAAAAATGGTAGACAAAGTCTACAATCTGCAGTTCAAGAATGGTAAGTGCAGAATAACAAGAAGTTTAGGAAATATAATTGCTTCAGGAACAAAGACAAAAGGTAATATCTTTCATTTAAGTACTGCTAGTCAAAGTTGTTTTATTACTCAAATTGGTGTAAGATGGTTATGGCATAGGAGGTTATGTCATGTAAATTTTGATAACGTTGTCAAGATAAGTTCTACTCAAGCAGTCAAAGATTTACCTAAGTTAGTGAAGCCTACTAACACTATGTGCAAGGAATGTCAGATGGGAAAGCAAACAAGAAATTTCTTCTGGAGAAAATAGTACAACTCTAATGGAGTACTGGATTTGATACATATTGATCTATGTGGTCCTTCTAGAATCAGAAGCCTACAAGGTGAAAGGTACTTTATGTTACTCATTGATGATTATTCTGGAATGATATGGGTCACTTTCTTGAGAGAAAAACATGAAGCATTAGAAAAGTTCAAATTTTTTAAAGCTATGGTAGAGAATGAGATAAGTCAAAAGATCAAATGTCTAAGGTTAGACAGAGGTGGTGAATTTACTTCACAAGAATTCAATTCTTTTTGTGAAGAGCATGGAATTCAAAGACAACTATCTTCTCCCTAGACCCCTCAACAGAATGGAGTTGTTGAAAGAAAGAACAAAACCTTTCTAGACACTATTAGAACCATGATGCTAGAAGCAAATGTTCCTCATTTCTACTAGAGAGAAGCTGTAAGTACTGTTGTGTATAGTATTAATAGGGTGAATGTCAACAATAATTATTGTAAGACACCTTTTGAGCTATGGTTTGGTTATAAACCTACTATCAAATAATTCAAAAAATTTGGAAGCAAATGCTACATCAAGAGAGATGATGATATAGGTAAGTTTGATGCTAGAAGTGATGAAGGAATATTCCTAGGATACTCTATTAAAGGAAAAGCTTACCGGTGCTTTAATAAAAGGTTGAAGAAAGTGGTTGGAAGTGAAAATGTTAAGGTTGATGAAGATATTGGTAAATCATCTAGAGTCAATGATTATGATTCAAATGATCATGATGATGATGCTGAAAATGATGCTCAAACATAGAATCAACTTTAGATTGTTCCAGTGAATCAATGAAATCAAGAAGCAGAAGCAAGAAAAAGTGCAGAAGAAAGATCACAAGAACAAGAGGTAAGAGAAAACTTCAAAACTCCTAAGTATGTGAGAAGAAATCATTCTAATAGTCAGATCATAGGAGATAAAACCAAAGGTGTGCAAAATAGAAGAAGAATTCTAGAAGAATATTATCTAATTTCTAAAGTTGAACCTAGAAATATAAGTGAAGCATGCAAGGATGCAAATTGGATGGAAGCCATGGAAGAAGAACTGTTGCAGATATAGAAGGATAATACATGGGATCTTGTTCCCGGACCTCAGAACAAAAATGTGATTGGAACCAAGTGGGTGTTCCAGAATAAGCTGAATGAACAAGGTGATGTGGTTAGAAACAAAGAAAGATTGGTTTGCAAAGGTTACTCACAGATGGAAGGTGTTGATTTTGAAGAAACTTTTGCTCCTGTTGCTAGAATTGAGGCTATTAGACTACTTCTTTCTTATGCTACTTTCAAGAACTACAAAGTTTATCAAATGGACATGAAGTCAGCATTTCTGAATGGTGAACTAGAAGAAGAAGTTTATGTTGAACAACCAGATGGATTTCACTTGACTGATGAAAAGGACATGGTATGCGAATTGAAGAAAGCTCTTTATGGACTAAAGCAAGCCCCTAGAGATTGGTATGCTATATTGGAAATATACTTGTTGAAACTTGGATTCAATAAAGGTACTGCTGACAACAATTTGTATTTCAAATTGGATCATTGCAAAGAATTGATCATTGAAGTCTTTGTTGATGATATTATCTTTGAAGGTGATGATGATTTGTGTATGAATTTTGCTGATGAAATGAAAAGTGAATTTGAAATGTCAATGATAGGAGAGCTAAAATTATTTTTGGGATTGCAAATTACTCAATTAGATGATGGAATCTTTGTATCTCAATCTAAGTATGTGAAAGAATTACTGAAGAAGTTTGGCATGGAAGATTCAAAACCGTTTGGTACACCTATGGTGAATGGATGAAAACTTACACAAAAGGATGATACTCCCAAAGAAAATCAGACAAGATACAGGTCAATGATTAGTAGACTACTCTACTTGACTCAAACTAGGCTAGACATAATGAATGTTGTGTACATGGCTGCTAGATTTCAAGCTAATCCTAAAGAGTCCCATGTGACTACTATGAAAAGAATATTCAGATATCTGAAAGGGATAGTTGATCTTTGTCTTTGGTATCCCAAGAATGATGATCTTACTCTAAGTTCTTTTACTGATGTTGATTAGGCAGGAGATGTAGATGATAGGAAGAGTACCAATGGTGGTGCATTATTCTTAGGTAAGAAGTTGGTATCTTAGTTAAGCAAAAATAAAAACTTAGTTTCATTATCTACTGCTGAGGCAGAGTACATTGTACCTACAAACAGTTGTACCCAAGTATTATGGATGAAGCAAATGTTGAGAGATGTCAGAATTGAGTATGAAGAACCCTTTGCTATATTATGTGACAATTCAAGTGCCATTAACATTTCTAAGAATCCAATATTTCATTCAAAGACAAAGCATATATCCACCAAGTATCATGTCTTAAGAGACAAAGTAAGTGACAAAGAAGTTAGACTGGAGTATATACCTACCAAAGAGAAGATTGTAGATATCTTTACAAATTCATTGCCTAAGGATACTTTTGAGTACCTTAGAGGAAAGTTAGGGGTAATCCCCCCTCCTAATCAGAACTAAGATGCAGGTATTTGCATCACTCCATGAATTCATTTCCATATCATATTTCAGATTGATGTTGTGGTGACTGCTACTCATGGGGAGTAGTTAGATGTTTTGAAAATTGAAATCAAAGCATATGTACCTTTTCCATTAATTTCAAAGGGGGAGAGAAGAAATGTGAAAAAAATGGGAAAGAAGAGCAATGAAGGAAACAACAAAAAAAGTGCACAATCTCAAGGGGAGATTGTTGAAGAAGAGTAAGTTGGGTTGATGGTATTATTTTTCACATCATGTGTTGCCATCAATGCTAAAGGGGGATATTTTTGGATGTTGTGGTTCTGTTGTCGATATATTTTTGTCATTGATGTCAACAATATTAGCATTTTAATCTACTTAAGGCTGTATATGTTGAGAAGATAGTGAAAATTGTAAAAAATATAGTGTAGGCAGCCAATGGAGTTGAGAAGATTAGAATATTGGAAAGCTTTGTGTGTTGAAGATCTGAAGGTGCGCTTCAAAGGGTTTTTTTTTGAACCTTTCTAGTATCTTTTCTGAAAGTTTTAGAGGTGCGCATGTTATGAAGATCAATGTGCCTACAATTATTCAGTTTCTGTATATGGTGTTCTTGGTCGAAGTAGATGAAATTATGGTAATCTCATGTGTTACACATGTACCTACGATGGTCATGGATGATTCTAGACCATAATATATCCTTGTTGTATGTTCATAGTGATTGGAGTGTTTGTGAGTCCCTGTCTGAAACAATTGTTAGTGGAAGGCCATGGATCCTTACAATTTCCTTGAAGAATAGCCCTGCAATATCAAAAGCATCATTTGTAAAATTTAACTGAATGAAATGGGCCATCTTACTGAACCTATCAACCACAACAAATACACTATCATAACCCCTTTGAGTTCTTGGAAGCCCTAATACAAAATCCATACTTAAACTTTCCCATGGCCTATTAGGAATTGGTAAGGGCTCATATAGTTCTGCATTAGAAGTAGTTCCCTTGGACCTTTGGAAAATTTTGCAACTTTCAACAAAATTCTTGACATCTACTTGCATTCTTGGCCAAAAAAAGAACCTTCTTACCTTATCCAATGTTTTGTCAATCCCAAAATGGCCTCCAAGACTTCCACAATGTTTATCCTTTATCAGATTTTGTCTCATAGAGCACCTTGGTATACACAATTGAGCTCCTTTGAATAACAAGCCATCTTGCAACAAGAAGTCAGAATAATCATCACATAAATTATCTTTAAACTGATTACAAACATAAAATACCTCCTTGAAGTCATCATCTTCAACATACATATCCTTCAATACATCTATTCCCACACTTTGAAGATGTATCTCATGCACCAACATTGACCTTCGGCTAAGAGAATTAACAACCTTGTTGGCTTGGCCTTTCTTGTGTTTTATTTTGAATGTATAGCTCTACAAATATTCAACCCACTTTGCATGTCTATGATTCAATTTGCCTTGATTGTTCAGAAATTGCAAGGCATGATTGTCGATGAACACTATGAATTCCTTGGGAAAAAGGTAGTACCTCCACTTCTTGAGAGCTTGCACCATTGCATACAACTCTAGATCATATGATGAATACTTCATTTTAGCTTAATTAATCTTTTCACTAAAGAAAGCCACCACTTCTTGGCTTAACACTACACCTATTGCAAAACCACTTGCATTGGTTTCTATGGTGAAAACCTTATTGAATTTAGGTAAAGCAAGGATTGGTTGATGTGCTAAACTATTTTTCACATATTCAAAGCTCTTCTTTGCCTCATTAGTCCATTGAAATTTCTTTCTTTTGTCTCCCTTAATGGTGTCAATGATAAGTGAGTAGATATGACTGAATTTCTAGATGAATTTTCTATAGAGACTTGCAAGCCCATGAAAGCCTCTTACCTCTCCTACTGATTTTGGAGTTGTCCAACTGAGTATTGCCTCTACTTTAGTGGGATCCATCTTCAATGAACCCTTAGAGATCACAAAACCAAGATATGTTAGTTCTTCTTTCATAAATTCACATTTTTTGAGATTTATCATCAATTTCTCCTCATGTAACCTCTGCAAAACCATGTCAAGGTGCTGCAAGTTCTCTTCCTTTTTTTTTCTAAACACAATTATATAATCTAAATATACAACAAAAAAAAATCCATAAAAGGCTTCAACACTTCATTCATAAGTCTCATAAAGGTACTAAGAGCATTTGATAGTCCAAAGGGCATCACCATCCATTCATATAGGCCTTCATTGGTTTTAAATGCATTTTTCCATTCATCTCCTTCCCTTATCCCAATTTGATGATACCCACTTTTCAAGTCAATCTTTGAGAAATAGCATGCACCTCCCAAGCAGTCCATTAGGTCCTCCATTCTAGGTATTGGAAACCTATATCTGATGGTTATTTTGTTTATAGCCCTAGATTCCATACACATCCTCCAATCACCATCCTTTTTAGGTGCTAAAATTGTTGGGACAATACAAGGGTTCAAACTTTCCCTAATTAGACCTTTATCCAACAACTCTTGAACTTGTTTCCTTATTTACTCATTTTGTTTAGGGGTCAACTTATATGTAGCCTTATTTGGAAAACTAGAACCAGGGATCAGATCAATATGATGACTGACATATCTCATGGGAGGTAAATAACTTGGAAATTCATCAATTGAAATATCTTTATATTTATTCAGCAAGACTTGAACTTGACTAGGTAGGTCTTCCATCTTATTTTCTGCTAAGACAGACTTGGACTTAGGCCTTATCACTAAAGCAAATTCATGACCTCCTTCATCCTTCAAAGTTTCCAAAAACTCCCATCCTACTACCATAACACTAGAGCCAAATTTCTTGTCACACTCTTCATCTTGTAGGGGTGTCAAAGTGTATGAGGTACCATCTTTATCTATCACATATAAATTCTTATGGCTATCATGCTTAGCCTTTATGTCATACTGCTAGGGCCTTCCTAGCAACAAGTAACAAACATCCATGGAGATGATGTCACAAAGGATTTTGTCTCTATAACCCCCAATATTGAACTCTACCCATGATTTCTCATTTACCAAGACTTTTTGACCCTTGTTTAGCCATGACACTTTGTATGGTGCGGAGTGAGGAATTATTTTCATATTCATTTTTTCAACCATTTCTAAAGACACCAAATTATCAGTAGATCCTGAATCTACAACTACTTTGCATACCTTTCCATGTGACTTGCATCTGGTCCTGAGCAAGGATTTTCTTTGTGGAGGTTCTTTGGTTGTAGGCACCTTGATAAGTGTTCTCCTCATCATCAATGTCTCACCTACCTCAGGTTTAGCATGCTGAGATGGTGAATTCACACTTTCAGTGTCCTCTTCATGTACAATTTGAGTCCTTCGCTCACCACCATGAGAACTTGATGCTTGTTTTTTTGAGAACTTCCAAGCTAGGTGTCCAAATTGATTACAATTGTAGCATCTGCTTGAGAAATTATTGGATCCTCTCCCTTCTCTATTGGCATTTCAAATTGCACCTCTGGAATGCGATTTTGAAAACAGACAACTATGTGCAGTAAAATGCTCCTCAAATTCGGACGGGAAGCTCCCTCTTTTGTTGAGTTTTCTAAAAGAAAGTAAACTAAAGCTAATTTTCCTATCTTTTTGTTTCAGTTGTGAGAACACAAGGTTATAGAACTCTTAGTGTTGCCGTTGAGGTTTTCTCTTTAATAAAAACTATCAACTACAAATAACTTATGCTAAAGATGTTTCTAACTTCTCAAGTAAATGCAAAGCAAGAGAGTTAGAAATGAAATTTTTTTGATTCTTTGTCACAAATAATTAGATAAAATTTCTTCCAACATACATTTACTAAATTTTGATGCAAGCTGAAATGGAGATCATATAAGCATAACACAATAAACAAAAATCTGAGAATTTATATCAGGGCAACATAGCAAGCATAAGACTTAATTTTCTCAAACTTTGGGTACAAGAGATTACACTTTTGGGACAAAAAGTTGTAGCAAAATACATGCAACATGTGATCAAAACCAGATTTACACTTAGAACAAGATTGAACAAAAACAAAATAGCAACCTTGAAGGCCAAAATAAGCTCATGAATTTCACTATCACAATCCAAGTTCTGAACAACACTGAATAACAATGAGAAGGCAATACGAGGCTCAACATCTTGTTATCACTAGCACGGTTAAAGAAAAATGAGAAAATGATGCTCTTATTTATAACTAAGCAAAGGGGTAGGGAACCCTAAAATCTCCTTTCTTTTACAACTAATACTTGCCAACACACAAGCTTTATTTCTAAATCTAAAAATAGATAAGCATCTAACACCTAAGAAAGCATGTAAAATAGGAAATGCCAACTATTACATTTTTTTTCTTTCTCTTCTCAAAAGAGTGGATAAGAATTTAGACGAGAATAGAAATAAAGCTTCTAGATGAAAGCTACTTTTATATCTCAAGCACATCCGCTAAAAAGAAGGAAATTGTGTCTCTGTCAGGTGCATCAATACTATCAATAGAAAAGCTTCACTTTTCTAAGATTTCTTCACCATCTACAATAGATCTCAGGAAATCTTCATTCTCCTTAGCCGCTTTCTCGAACTTTGCTAACATCATCGAAATATAACTCATTCTTCTGACACTGCCATCGATGCCACAAACAACACTTTGAAACTCTATTTGGACTTCATCAAGCCCAACATAGGAACCATCATCATGACAATACCGAAAAGGGATATCTGTGACAAACTCCCTTATGAATTTGAGAGCATCGACAACCCTTTTCTTGTATGCAACAAACTCTTCATAAATCCTCTCATAAGTTTTCACTTTGAAGAAGTGATGTTCTTTCCACACAAGAATTTGTCTTTTGTGTTCTCTTGCAATAGTCGAGCCATATGCCGTGTCTAAATCTGCAATGATGATTTCATGCATAGGCTTCACCTCTGCTATCAACTGCTCAAAACCCTGGATACCTTGGCATAAATCATGGGCATTATATCTCAACTAAAATATTTGTGCTAGAATTTATGTGCCCCTAGTGATGATTTCCTCAATCCATTCCTGTGTCTATTTCAGACAAATTACCAACTGCCTTAACTGTTGCTAATCAGTTGGTGTCTCTAAAACCTGGGGCAACAATTATGTTGTTTGTGAAGTGTCATGAATGAGGTTAGAAATGTCTAACCGGAGTTGACAATTTTCAGCCTTGAGGGCTGCCTTGTCTTCTCCATCTTTTAGCACTCTTACTTGAAGGTTTTTAGATACCATTTTGAACAAACTCATATTAGCATGCCTAGTGCTCTTTCCAAGATTGTATTTGACCATTAAAAAATCATCTACATCCACTTCATCCCTATTTCTATCTTCAGGAGGTGTAGTTGTCTCCATGACCATCTCACCATCAAGATTTCTCTCAAAGTGTATTTGTTTCTTTGCTTTCTTTTTAGGTGCTTCCTGATACACATCATCAAAGTTCAGCTGATATGAAGGTCTTCTTCTTGTCCTTCCCAAGGAGCTCTCAAGCCAAGATGTGGTATCTCTACTAACATCCATGGGAGGCTTGGCTGCAATCTCTTCTTCTACCTCTTCGTCCTCCAAATCAATATGAATTGGTGAAGACCTTGGAGATGGAAAAGGGTCATGTGTCAAGGGTACATCTTCTATTTCTTCTTGAGGTATGGGCTCATGTGGAGGGGAATCTATTTCAACTGTTGTATGCTCCTGTATGACTATACCCAAGAAGTCCAACCTCTTCTTTGCATTCTTCATTGATTTACTACCCTTTACAACCTCTTGAAACTGACTTTTTCCTTTCATCTTTAGTTGAGCTCTGGAAGAAGAAGGAAGTGATGACTTCATTCTTGGCGGCTCTGCTACCCGAATGGATTCCTTCCTCTTGAGGACCAAGAAAGTCTTGCTATACTCAATGACTTGGTGAGTCCTTTCTTCCACTGAGATGCATTCTCTGTTGGCCTAATTAACCTGTGGAAGAGTTTTTTGCTCAATCTAATTTCGAGTGTATGCTGGGAGAAGCACATCTTTGTCATCATCTGATAACCCCTCAATATCCTCAAACAAAAAATCTTTCATATGATGAAGAGTGAGTCTACTATTGCTACGCCTTCGAACCTTGAACTCGTCTCTACAATTGGCCCAAAACTCCTTGAGTGCGAGCACATGAGCATAGTTCTAACCAAGTTTGGTTGCATAAACACCATAGGGATCATAAGATCGTCTCTTGCTAAAAGGATTGAGACCAATTTTAGCCAACTCATTACCCATTATCTTGGCATCTGCTGATGATCTGCACCTGTAGATTCCTAATTCAAAAGGGAAGCTGAAGGCTAGTTTCTTTTTATTCCGCAAGCAAGTGTGAACATCTGATACTTGCATTAGAAATTCCATGCACATAACTTCATCTAATGGATACCTTGGTAACATGAGAGGAGCACCGGAATAGCCATAAACTCTTAAATAGGTGAAAGTAGCAAACTGAATAAACCAATCCGTCCATTCTAACATTTTTTCCCTGGCAATAGATGAAATGTGTATGTGTAACTCATTGTCTAGGTCTTGCATTGTATACATCAAGAAAGCTTCATTCACTCTTTTGTAGTGATGTGATAATGCGATGAACTCCAACCGAGTGTAGTATTTGTAGACATGTTGTATGTTTAGGGGCCCCTCAGTGTTCAACCCTCTGAATTTTCCTTGGAAGGCAACTAAGTAGACTAGGTAGGAGATCATGTGGAATTTATGCCTATTGAAGTACTCAGTTATTTGGTGATGAAGGAAGTCATTGACCAATGTAGGCCAATCATAGAACTCCATTTTCTTCATGATATGAGGTATCACATAAAAAATCTAGGGCTGAAACTTTGTTGCATCTACTTGGCCAGTAATCCGATTGAGCAAGGTGATTATTATGTCAATTTCATCCTTAAACTCTCCTCTCCCGACATTCTTTGGCAATGTCTTATGCTTTTCCTTCATCCACTTCTATGCAATCTTCTCGCTATATTTTTCTTTATGCATCTCCCATACCTGTTTGCATTCATCCATAGAGATGGTAACACTTCCAGGCCAAGGTGGAATTGAGAAGAATTTTTCGATCATTTCTGGCTTTAGGTTGCAAATCATTCTTCCATCCACTGATCGAATCTCCCTTGTTGCAGGATTGTAATGCTTAATGCAAGTAATTACAAATTCTAAGATTTGTACTAAAAATGGAATGGATGCTGCTGCAAGAAGTCTTGAATGGCCAAGGTGCCTGATTGTAACATTGCTTGCATCTTCCAAAGCATGCAGATTGAATACTGGCTTGATGTGGTGTAAGTCAGTTTCAGCCGTTTCGATGAAGTCATGATATAGTGCTGATTTGGTCTTAAACTTAGTGGGAATGTATTCCATACTGCAAAACTTGAAGATTGACTGTAAACTCGCCTATATTTAGACAAGTTTTGCACACTTTCTATTTTTAGCTTGCTGATTTTCTTCGTCAAACAGATGAATTTTTGAAAATTATTCTGAGATATGGGTTGTGTTCAGAATTTCATTACAAGCAAACCCACATTGTTTGTTTTTGAAAAATTTGAGTGTAGACTGAAAAGTAGCAAACCCGAATTTCCTCCAAAAAAGAATGAAAAAAGTTGGCACTTGGGTATTGTTTAGAGGCACATTCTGGATGAACCCATTTGATCAGATGTTGAAAACCTTGAAGTCTGACTGAAAAAGAAGCAACTTGAAATTTCTCAGAAAAAGCTATGATATGGGTTTTGTTCAAAAGAATGTTTAAGACAAACCCAAAAGATTAGAAATTGTAAATTTTAAAGTTTTCTTTGACATGCGAAGAAAAAGAAGCTACTGCAACTTGAGAAATTTCTTCAAAAAATTATTCAAAGTCATAAAATGAGATGAACTAGATCAATAGAAATTGAAAAATTTGACCTCCTTCTTCAAAGAATTGATGTTCTAGATGAAAAAGCAGGCCTCCTTGTGTGTTGGTCTGAAAATTTATGAAAAACTTTGAAAAACCAGCAAGTTTGAGCTTTTGAATCTTGAAAAGTGAAACTTTTAAGTTGCTTCTCTACTTCTCCTTGGACGCCACCTGCAAGAAAATATGAAAAATGAAATACAAAGGTGCCTTAAATAAGTTTTATCTTGAGAGAAACAACTTTCTTTTGCCCTAACTCTTCAAAACCCTACCTCAAACTTATGCATTGAATGTGGACATTTCTTCTTCATTTGAAATCTGGAAATTTCAATTTTTTTGACTAAGGCATGAGAGTTTGGGCGCCCTTCTTGGCTAGAGGCACCTATCTTCTTCAGACAACCATTTTTCCACTACTTTCAACTTTTTCTCAATTTTCAACCCCTATTTGATCCTAATTTCTGACCTCCAAATTGATCTCATGGATGAGTTGAATGATTCATCGCGGAGCTTGATTGAATCTAATGAAGTTTGTTTGGAGGCAACTTCTGATGAAAACTTCATCTAACCCTTCTAAATGTCGGGTGCCTATCTCCTCCAGGGGTGCCCATCTTTACCAGTGTTAGCCATTTTTATGAACCTCAAGTTCTTGCTTGTCTTCTAATCATCAGATGAATTCATGGTTTCGGGGCTAAACTTGATCAAATTGACTAGTTGTTAGATTCACTGGATAGCTTGGTAGATTTTGATGAGATAATCTTGGAGACTGCAATTGCTGAAACTACCATCTGAGGCCTCAAAACCCTAGGTGCCTATCTTCTCCAGGGGTGCCCATGTTCACCAAACTTAAACCATTTTTTCATCTGTTTTCTCCTTAAGTTTGAAAACCTCTTGTCATGGGCCCTGTTCATTTTGAGTTTGTCAATGGCTGAGTGATCCGATGAGTTGATGAAGACATCCACTGCGAAGCTGGTAGGAAATTGAAGAGATTGAGCCTATTTGGCAAACCCTAACTGCTGGATCTGAACCTCCAAAACCCCAGGTGCGTTTCTCTTCCTGGGGCGCCCAAGTTCTCCAGACTTAGAATATTTTCTGATGTTCTCACAATTTGCATTGTCTTTCAGTTGAAACTCCTCCATTCAATCTCGAATTCTAAATGACTAAGAGATCATATGACTGTGCTACCAGGATCACTATGGAGCTGAGAATAATCTGAACAACATTTCTTGGGAACACAAACCCTAATTTCATCATTTGATACCTTGAAAATTTGGGTGCCTTTCTTCTTCGGGGGCGCCCATGGCTGGCAGAGTTAGAATATTTTCTGAACTTTTCAATTTTCTCCTTCATTTGATGTGCTTCCCTTTGCTCTGCTACCAGAAATGAATTTTTTTCTAAGGCATGAAGGTTTGGGTGCCTATGCTTGACAGGGGCACCTGGTGTCTTCAGTGTTAGCCAAAATTTTGCGTTTTTCAACTTTTTCTAGCTTCCTCTCTCTATTCTCTATTCTTCATGCATGTTCATCATTAGAAGCTTTTAATCAGTGTTTGGATGTCTGTTTCTGACCTCGGTGCTCTTGAAAAAGCTTTTGAAAAAGCAGAATAGACCCACTAGGGAAAAACTGATATTTTCATGATTTTGACTGCACCAACCTGATGAGGAAGTATTTTGAGCCTATCAAAATCAGTCTCAACCCTAGAAGCCAAAATTTCTATTTTTAGAAATTTTTCCAGTATTCGTTTCAAAAGAAACCTAGAAAAAGTTTCCATTTTTAGAAAACTGCTAAAAATAGAAATTTTCCTAAAATTTAGGGTTGAAAAACTGAAATCTGGGTTTTGTTGATTTGGTCATTTTGAGCCAACCTAGATTGTTAGATTTTAAAAATTTCAAGTTTTTGACCCCCATACATGACATGCAAATCCCCAATTTTGACCTTTTTGACAGATTTTGACAAGACTTTGACTCATTTCTTCAAAATGCCTAAGTGTAGCAATTTTTTTAATTTGGGGTACAACATTGTCCACCAAACCTTCCTCTACCACCGAATCTCCTTCCTCTAAAGTTACCTTTTCCAATTGACTCACCACTTTTCTCTTGTTGGTTGTTTGATTCCCCTTGTTGCTTTTGTGACTACCCTCTTGCACCAAGGTTGCCTCTACCTCTGAAATTTTTCCCTCTTCCTCTTCCTTGCTGCTCTTGTCTTATTTTTATTCTCTCCTCTTCCTTTATAGCCAATTTGAAACATTCTTCAATGGTCTTGGGTGTAGTGAGGCTGATTTCATCTTGAATGTTGTACCTTAGGCCATTTAGGTACCTTGCCACCTTTTCTCTCTCATTCTCCACACGTCCTGCTCTAATGCTTAGCCTATGGAACTCTTCATTATATGCCATGATGTCTAACTCCTTTTGTCTTAGGATTTTCAACTTTCTAAATGTCCGAATCTCATAATCAACGGGTAAGAATTGTCCTTTCACCTTAGCTACCATTTTGTTCCATGAACTTATCTTTGTCTTTCCCTTCTCGACTCTTTCATCTTGGACATAGTTCCACCATGTTAGGGTAGGGGCCTTCAACTTGGTTTTAGAAAACTTCACCTTCTTATTGTCTTCTACTTCTTCAAATTCAAAGAAGTTGTCCACAACATCTATCCAAGCCAAAACTTCTTCATTGTCCATATTTCCACTGTACATAGGAACTTCAAATTTCACCTTTGGAGAATTGTCACCCTTGATATCCTTTAGCATCCTGACCATTCTCTTTTCTTCAGGGTCCTCATCCTCATCCTCATCAAGGACTCATACTAGAGGGTTCTCACTCTCACCCTCATCCTCCTTGTCACTTCGGTCACCTTTGACCACATCTCTTCTTTGGTTCTTCTCTAGGGCTGCTATTCTAACAAGGGATCCTTCATAGGACTCCTTATAGAGCCTCTCATTATAGAGCATCTTATCCTTTAGTTCTTAACCTCTTTGGCCATTGGATTGTTCTTTGGAGGCATCTTGCTTATGCCAATTCTCATTCATTTTCTTGCTTTCAATCATAACCTATGCTCTGATACCACCTGATGTAGAGCAGGGGTGGAATAGGTTCACTCAACACAAAATGACACAATTCAATCACCTTTCAAGTCTCAAGACTCCAATGATGGTGATTTGTACAAACTCACTAGTATTCACTTCTAGGTCTCCAAATCAACATTTTCAAGCATATATTTTAGAGAAGGGCATTTCATGATAGGACCAACACCTTTTCAGACACCCATTAGGCTTGAATCCAACATATCTCATTTGTGACCAGGGTTGTTTTGGACCAAGTTTCTTCAATCTGGTCTGCTATGCCAAAAACAAGGCTAATTAAACCACTTTTCCAAAGCATCTACAAGGAACTCAATCTCCAGACACCAAAATTCTTCACCAATGATCTTGATATGTCACATAAGGTCCCATTCAAGATATTTCATCAACAAACAACACTTACAAATTGTTGTCCTACACTATCACTACTCTACTTAACCCTAACACATGAGGATGTTAGGCTAGGGCTTGGACAAAAACCCTTCTAACTCCATCCCCTCCTCCAAAAGATAACAAAAACATTGAAAGAAAACCAAAAGCCTCCATTCCATTGAGTTTGGCCAGAATACAATGGTAAAATGGACTATTATTTACATTTCTTGGCCACAAACCCTTGAAATGAGGGTTTATAGGCGGTTTGCAATAAAATGCCTCTAACGGGATTATTTCCTAATGAAAATCAAGAAAACCTCATTCAAATGAAATTATATTCACTGTAGAAACTCCTCACATGAATTTTAGTTCATGACACAACTGTACAGGGCTGTACAGAGCAAGAAAGCTTCATAAAATACAAAAAAATGCAGAAAAATAGAATCTTTTCTTATTCTTTGTCCTCCAAATGCTTCAATAATGGTGCCTCAAATTTTGTGAGGCCAAAATAAACATCTTTCAACTGAAACCAAATGGTTTCAAACAAGATTCTCCTAGGTGACTGTTCACCTTCCACTTACAAGCAAAATTGACAAGTTGCAAAGCAACTTTTACACTTCTTTGACAACTTTCACCAAACACACTAGAATGAACCTACGTGACAAAATACATTGCAAATGGTATTCATTCTACCTTATTAATCCAAATAAGTGACAAAACACACAAATCATCAACCTAGCCACCTAAATGCATCAATTAAGCAAAATGACCATGGTGTCCCTGCACCACATTCTGTAGCCAGTGAGGCATTCTATAGCGAGTGAGGCATTCTGTAGCCAGTGAGGCTTTTCCAGTGAGGCATTTTGATAAGCCAATGAGGAATTTTATAGTGGTTTTTCATCCCTATGAGGGTTTTCCACTCATGAAAAATCTATGTTATGATTCTTTTGGGGATGCTTTTTGATCTTGTTGTTTCCTTTATTTACATTGCAACATTTAAGTTTACATATTGTTTAAGGATCTGAAGTTTGGTTATCACATATGATTATACTCTTGAAACTGAATAGTTATTGTTTTGAAATAATTTATGTATTTTGAAGAATCATTAAGTTGAAATGGATTATTAAAACACTGATTCACCGCCCCCCCCCCTCTCAGTGTTTCCCGTACTCCAAAAAGTGGTATCAGAGCTAGACCCTTGCAAAAAATTTAACCAACTTAAGGGTTCTTGGTAGTGGAGTACAATGGGAAAGAGGTATAGAAATAAAGTTTCTAAAAAGGAGAAAGGTTTGAATAAAAAAAAAGAGAATGTGATTTTTTTGTTGAGATTGATGATGAAGAAGGAGACCACTTTGTGGGTGAAGATGACTCTGAACAGGAGTATGATGAACAAGAGTGTGAGGTTGATATAGAATGTGAACTCTTGTGTGCTCTCGATACAGTCAAGCAGCTCAGAAAAGAGAATCAGAGACTAGAAGACCAACTTCAACAAGAAAAAGACTCCAAGGATAATGTACTTTCAGATTTTGCAAAATTTTCTTGAGATCTTGAAGAGTCTAACAAACTTATTATCAGTCTAAAGACAGAGATAAAAGAAGCAAAAATGGTAGTTGATTTTACAAAATCTGATCTTGAAGTCAAAACTAATGAGTGTTTAAAAATAGAGTTAGAAATAGTCTCTTTGAGAAAGAAATTGGAAAACGCATCTTTTAATTTGCACACAAATCTATAGTTTGAAAAGAGTATTGAATGTTTAAATGACATGTTAAGCAAGAAAAAATTCCATAAGGACACTACAGGCCTAAGATATGAAGAAGGGCAGATTTCTAAAGTCAAGAATACATCAAGGAAGAAGATAGATTTTGGACATTATGTTGTTGTTCCTAAAGATTAAACAAAAGATAAATGTGTTGACGAAGGTAGAAGGACAAGTAGATCCTCAAGATATTTACCTACCAAGCCAAAGCAAACAATATGGTACAATTACTCACAACTCCATGGTTATTGGTTTTCATGTCATATCTTTGGTCATAAAGCTAGAGATTGTAGAGCTAATGCTAGAAGTGATTGTGAATGGAACAAAATTTCTTGTAGACTGTCAAAATAAAGTTACAATATTATATGTTACAATTGTAACAAAGTTGGTCACATAGATAAATATTGTAGAGCACTTGAAAGATATGATTATATGAGATACAATAACAGAAGTCCTTATTGGTTTCCAAGGAAAAGCTATAGTTCTTTTGCTCTAGGCTACAATATTATATGTCTTAGATGCAATAATCCTAGTCATTTTACAAAGCATTGTAGTACCAAGTTTGTGCAATAGGACTAGAGAAAGTATTCCTCTCCTAAGAAGAGTACAAGGCTATTAGCTCTTGGAGACAAGGAAAAACAAGGGAGGAAACTGTTAGTGTAATTAATATTTAATTACACTTGCATAAATTTACTTAGGTTTTGCTTAGGTAATAATTAGTTTACTTAATTAATAAGTAAGCTTTATTTAGTTGAGCTATTTTTAGGTCAACATTAGGGTTGCATGCTTTAATTTTATAAAGCAAATCATCTCATTGTAACAAAGAATTCCTGAATATATCATTTGCACATTGATATGCAAAGCTCTGCTTTTTATGATTTCTTTTTTGTGGAAGGTGTTTAGGTTTGCATGTCTGATCTAGGGTTTCTAACATGGTATCAGAGCCTTGACATGCAACCCCTTCTCAAATTCTGGAGAAATTCATTGCAGAGTTCGTTTGAGGCTCCTCGAGGATTTCATGCCTTGAGCTCATCTATGTGGCATTTTGGATCAGATCGGGCTTCACCATTGGATTCAGAGCGCTAGAAAAATTTAGGTTTGGCTTTTATTTTGCAGATTTTGGCCATGATTTGCCAGATCTGTGAGGGTTTCAAGTTGGGTGTTTTTTTGCAAGCTCTGGAGGTCGCCATTTTTTTGAAGCATTTTGAGCAGAAACGGAGGTCACCATTGCGTTCGCAGCGGCCAAAAACCCTAAGATCGCCTTTTGTTTCGTCGATTTTGGCAAAGTTGGTTCGGAGGGCAAAATTTTTTTACCAGGAAGGTCGTACGACCTCCCCAGCGTGCTTTTCGAGGCACAGATTTTGAAAAAAACACACGAAAATCAAAAAAATTGCATTTCTTGGGATTTGTGCTAGCACCTCCAATGTTGCAAGTTCCCACCACCACTACGCCACCGGGCGGCCACCCAGCAACCACCGCCGCCGGTGGCTCCCCCACCCAGCTCCGCTGGCCGGACCAGCCCCCGCGGGCTCTATGCAGTCGCCCGCGGTCACATGGGGGACCGGACGCTATGTGCCCAGCCCCCGGCCGATCCTTAGCACCTTCGCGCAGTCATATGGGTGACCAGGGGCTCTGCCCTAGCCCCTGGTCGCATGCAGGACCAGGGGCTGAAATTTTTTTAGCCCCCTGGGCTGCCTGCAGGCCTTATTGGCCTTTTTGGAGCACCTTTGACAAAATCGGGCGTAACTTTTGCATACGGTGTCTGTTTTTCGCAAATGAGATACTGTTGGAAAGCTGATTCTAGCACCAATCCAGTGGTATTGTTATTTGTTTCTGATCTTGTGCAAAATTTATTTTGCAGGTCCTTGAACTCAGAACTTCTATTTTTCACTCCGGAGGGCATATCGTTTGACTCAGTTATTCTTTTTTTGTCATTCTTGTGGAATTGGAAAGATGGTTCAGTCCTATACATAGATCTGAGGTCTATTTTTATTTTCTATTTATGCATGTTAGGCATTCTCTCCTTTTGCAGTCATTGGGGATTGTAATAAATGAACTGATATAAAGTTCCTTCGGGGGGGTTTCTTGCATAATAAACTTCATCGTGTTTTGATGGCAACTTGCATGGGTTGTAATCTGGTTTCTTAGTTTCTTTTAGCCATAGTTTGTCTTAGCTTGACATATACCAAATTCATTTTGGTTCACACTTTAGATTGAGAGCCTATGGTTAGTGATCCGCATCGGATCCATCTTAGTTTGAGGGCCCCTAAATTTGTGGTTATTGTTCCCGATTCTGTATGGTACTTGTTCCCATGGAAGAGTTTCAGTCTTAGTTTGGCATTGGCATTGAGATTCACGGTTTCCAGATTCTGTCATCATTTCATCTACTGTTGTTCTATGGATTCCAAGGTTGTTCTAGTTTGGTGTTTTCGAGTGTTCCGTGGCATCAGGTCTGCTGTCATATTATTATGATTTCGATATGGTTTCTTGTAGATAGAAGTATCTTTCCTTGCTTTCCGGATTGCGGTTCTAGTGTTACTCTACAGTGTTCTTCCAGTGCTTCTTTGCAGTAGTTATCTCATTGTAGGGGGGGTTGTCCCACTGGGTTGTCCTTCTCTACCTCATTCTTGCATTTGTAAATGGGTACCTGATCAAGCCTTGTTGTCAGGACCCATTCGTGCTTTCTTGCATTCATCTTAGTTTTAGGTGCATGCTTATCTAGTCTCCCTAAGTTGCACTTATGGGGGGGTGTTAGTGTAATTAATATTTAATTACACTTGCATAACTTTACTTAGGTTTTGCTTAGGTAATAATTAGTTTACTTAATTAATAAGTAAGCTTTATTTAGTTGAGCTATTTTTAGGTCAACATTAGGGTTGCATACTTTTCTTTTATAAAAAAAATCATCTCATTGTAACAAAGAATTCCTGAATATATCATTTGTACATTGACATGCAAAGCTCTGTTTTTTTATGTTTTCTCTTCTGTGGAAGGTGTTTAGGTTTGCATGTCTGATCTAGGGTTTCTAACAGAAACAACCTATGAAAATTTGGAGAAAACATGTGCAAGAGAAATAGAAAACAAGGCTTATGCATATTGCACAAGAAACATCCATAACATCTTAAAGGACAACATGAGGTAAGGGGGAGTAGATTAGTGTTTTATCTTTTAACCCCTTGAGAAGTCTAGAAGAGTGTGCTAGCAGGAGAGGGTTATAAGAATCAAGATTTTGTTTTCGTTTCAATGCTTTCTATTTCAAGATCATTATGTCATGAGATCATAAAGAGAATAGTGGAAGGAATTTTACTGGAATGATGATATAGTGGTGGTTGTTATTAGATGAGATAGTTTTTTGATCATGAGATATATCTTTGCTTTCAAAAGAAGTGTTGTTATCTATGAGACTGCCATCAAGACCATCTTTGTTAAACAAATATTTTTCATGTTTCTGAGATAAGTAAAGGGAATAGTTTTTTTGATCAATAAAATCCAGAGATTTCAGTTGTTTTGTCATGGGGGTGATCCCACAATACTAGTTTACAATTTTTGGCCAAACTGGACATTGAACTAATTTTTTTAACTAAATCTCACTTTCAGGCACCTATAGCGGCTAAATCGTGAGGAATTTGAAGATGATGAAAACTAGTGATTTGTGACATTTTGTCTGTAGATTCTAAATATATATTTTTCAAAAAATTTGGAATCAGATTGCACTTCTTTTTCCATCTCCTTCGAAAACTAGTTTTTAACAGTAAACACCATTTTTAAAGAGTGACGTTGCTGGCTAACACATAAATTTTTTTCTATGGAGGATAAAATTCTTTTTTTTTTTTGAATTTAGATTCATAAATATGATATCTAGTGCATGGAATTGGTTTCATACCATTTCATTGAATATTTTTCTTAATTAAGTTTCAAATTCAAAACAGTTATAATTTAGACATGATTTACTGGCTAAAATATAACTTTTTTTTGTATGTATCGAAATTCAATTTTATTTTTTTGTTGGACAAGGATATCAATATATATTGCATAGATATTTTTTAGATTTTTTTTTATAATCTACTATTTTTCCACATGTGAAGAATAGAGAGCTTGATTTTTGGTGAAAAACCTACATTCACAAGAAGTAAAAAATAAATATAATAATCAAATTAAATTTATTTAAAATTATACTTTTTGGGAAGCTTATAATAAGGAATACATAATTACAAAAAATAAATTTTAAATGAATTAATTTGATCCCCCAAAAGGTAAATCAAAAGTGGTTTTTAATCAACATTTTGATAGGTGTAAAGGACACTCTGTTATAGGTATGGTTTAAAACTAGCTGGGTTCTATCCAAGGGGGTTTGATCTAAGGTGGTTTGATCAAAACCTCTTCAATTGGAATCCTTTGAATGGAACTTTTCAAGGCTTAAATCATTATATTTTCTAAAAGTATATGATTCCAGCAAATATCAAGATCTCCCAAAAAGTGTAAACCACTATTGTGGGATCACCCATGGTCATATAGTTCCTGTTTAGTAAACAGTTTTTCTCAGTATAAGGTGTCATAAGATGACATGATATCATATATAGAAGAGGTTTTACAAAATAGAAAATATGTATATCTTATGTCAATGATGAATATAAGGCAGTGAAGTATGGTTGCAGGACTGTGATTTGTTGAGACAGTGACATTTGTCAAAGAAAGGTTTTTCATTTTTGTGTTATGATAGTAACATTATTTTTGAGAGGAGTCAAAGTGAGTTTTGATAGTTGTTGAAGTTGCAAGATTTGAGTTGATGAATATTGCAAGATTTAACAAAGAAGAGGCAAATGATGGTTGAGTGATGGTCGATTATGACAGTGAAGTGTATTGTAAACTTGCTTGGGTGTTCATGCTTTGTTCATACTTTGAAAGTGGTGTTGCTCATGTTGAAAATAAAGTTGCTCATGCATGCCTCTTGCATATATTTTTTCTCATACCTCTTGACTATATTCTCTGCAAAGTTCATGCTATGATTTGACAGGTTATCATGATAGGCTAATGACACTCAAAAGACAGACCAAAAGGCACAAAGATAGTGATATTTTAAAATGGAGATGTGGGTAGGTGTCTCAAGGTGTCTCAAAAGTATTGTAGTTGTAGATGGATATTGTTTTAAGTGCAGATGTGGGTAAGTGTTGTAGTTGAAAATGTATACTGTCATGCATAGTATAGTATTTTACCTTGGCAAGAGTGAGTGTAACAATGGCTAGAGAAAAAATCATCAGTAATACTTTGGTGTCGTAGGTGGACAATATTTTCTCTAAGCATTTGTACTGCATCAAGAATTATTCTCTCTTTTTAGGTTTTCTCTGTGGTTTCTTTCTTATTATGCCTGTGTTATACATGCTTCTTATCCTCATATACTTCAAACATCATAAAAATGATCTTGATAGAAAAAATACTTGTTTTTAGAGAAATAGCATCTCATCTCAATGAGATCATCTTGAGGATCAGTGACTTTGTGCCTTGATATGATAATAGGATTTGATGGAGAAATAGTAACAAATTAGTTACTGGGTAATCTTTAGATCAGTTTTGGATCTGTTGACAATGTCAAATAAGGCAAGGTTGTGTGTTCAATAAGGATAAATGTATTTGATCCATGTTATCTCTATTGCCACATGGGGGAGAATATAAACTATTAAAACATTATAGAGGATAATGGATGATTTGGTAAGTGGCAAGTAGGCTAAAGTATTTTGACAAAATGATAAAAGGTAGGTTACAACAACAACATATTGTCATTGACTTGGAGATAGGTTACATCTTCATATAATTAGAATTCATCATGACTGTATAAGCTTAGAGGTTGGTCAAAGGTTATCTATAGTGGATAATTTAGGTGTAGTAGAGGTTATTGTTAATGCTTCCTTGGTACTACAATGTGTTGTGCAATTTTTACACACATGCCCCGCTGAAAGCAAAGACCCTCTTTTGCTTGATTTGCTTGTTTTGATTTTTGGGTGTGTTCGCTGTTGGTTCCTGACTTTGTCTCCTTAGGGGATGGGTCTTTTGGATTTGGTCTCATTTCTCCCTTGTGCTTCATGTTCAATTTACATTTTGATGCTCTTTGCAATGTTTGCTTAATGCCTTCGCTCTTGGGAATTGATTCCGTGCTTAAGCTTTTGGGGTTCTGGGGTAAAATTGGCTGTCTGACTGAAGTTTAGAAATTCTGAGGTAGCTCAAATTATTCGAACTCTAATCCAATTGGATAATCCAAGGTACCTCGGATTACCCGAAATCCGTCCCGCCGTCGAATCATCAAATCCCTTTTAACTATACCATCAGGCATTAATGGCGGGCTTTACGAGTTTATTTTAGGAATAAAAATTGGTTTAGTCTCTCATTTCCACATTTCATGTTTTGCTGCTAACAAATTGAGTAAAATCTACTTCCTTCTTGCCCTCGAATCAAGCCTTTTCCTTCGATTTGCATGCAGTTGGGAGTCATTCTTGGGATTTTTAGAGGGTTTCTTGCTGGTTTTCCTTCACTCTCTCCATCAAGCATCTATTTAAGGTATGAATGTGATAAATTTTATGTAGTTTCTATTCATTTCAGGCTCTCTTGGTTTGCTTATCACATTTGATCATTTGTAGAAGCCTTGGAGTTGGGATTCGAGTTGCTACTCACTTCACCATTTCAATTTCTTATTGTTCATGGGTTTGATTTCAAATATTTGGGAGGGGTTCTAATTTGAAGGCATATGAGATATGGAGATCATTGAAATTCTTTGCTTTGTGTGCCCTCCTGCTGTTGCTTGCATTGAGAATTTGTATGTATTGCTTGATTTTGGGGCCAAGATTCAAAAACCCTAGGTCTTGTGTGCCCTAGTCGTGCACTGGATTTGAATGGTGGAGTGATGGCGATAACCTTTTAGATGAATCATGTGGAATGTTAAAATGAGCAAAACATTTCATTATGGATTCCTTCTCAATTCCTTTTGGGTTCGATCAAACCATCACTTAGCTAAATTTCACAAACCCGAGGGAATCTCAAAAATTATGAGGTAGCTCGGATTTTTTGAGCTCTAATCCACTTGGAGAATCTGAGCCCCCTCGGATTTTCTGAATCCGTCTTTCCTGTCCCTTGTCAATTTTTGAAGGTTCCCCCTTGTTTTTTTTGTTTTGGTAATTCCGAGCCTACTCAGATTATTTGAATCTTGATCCATCCGGCCAATTTGGGGTCCCTTGAAATTCCTGAGTTCTGTGAATGCCTGCCTTCGATGCCTAAAACAAGCTAGACTCTGAATCAATTCATCTTGAGGAGAACTTTTAAAGCATTTCATGATAGAAACTAACTCATGTTCACTATTAAAGCTTCATCCTTCAAACTTCATATGATTCAAAGGGAAAATCGCACACATTAGAAAAATTTGGATAATATGAGCTATCTCAGATTATTCGAACCTTACTCAGGACAGAGAATCTGAGCTTGCTCGAATTATCCGAACTTTCTTGGGTTCTTTGCAGGCTAAGTGTAATTAAAGTGTAGGAATGTGTTTAATGGTCTTTGAGCATTCATGGTCATATTTGGTTCATTTACATGTCATTGGATGAAGTTAATCTTTCGTCTTGCATGTTCTTGATGATGTTACCAGTTATGTTACAAATTTTCTTGCATTTGAGTGATTATGGCTCTTCTCTAACATATGCAAGCTGAATTAAGTCCCAACAAGGTCTCCAAGATGAAGGTTGCTCTAGTTCAAGAGGAGGTCTAGTAAAGACAAGAAAGGATAAAGTATGACTTCAAGGGCATCTGGCCAGAAACTAAGATATCTTATATTTGGGCCAAGATTGCGGATACAAATATGGGACATGTGGATTATGATGAATTTCATAAAAGGATGTATGGCGACGCTCCCACATAGTTAGCTCAAGTCCTCACCCATACTGGTTTGGCACAAGCAGCAGGGTTTCCCCTGACACAATTATGCTCGGAGTTAGTTCTTGAATGTGCAAAAAATTATGACTCCAACACAAGAATCATTATAGGGCCTCAAGGGAGGGTCATGGCTAATCTGACTGTGGAATCTATTGCAGAAGTCTTCAACATTTCCTCACATCACCACTTGATCAAAGAGATTAATATTGGAGAGGAAATCAAACTCTATGATCTAGATCCAAACAGAGCCCTTGAGATCATGAAAAATGCATGGATCTTGAAACCCAAACCTCACTTATCCAAATTTCCAAAACAACTGCATAGGAGTTACTTCAAAATGAAGTACCATGATCTCATAATTCTCCTAGGCAGGGTAATGGGAGTCGAAGACGCACATATCTTCCAAACATGGATGTTTTACCCCATTACACAGATTGTTGCTAATAAGCATTACCATTGGGCCAGAATCATTAGCAACAATCTAGATGCTCAATTGAGGAGTGTGCAAGAAACTTATAGATTCAAAATGACATCTTATCTGGTATACATGTTGGTAAGCAAGACCAAGTATAGAGGGCTCAGCTGCAAAGGAACATTGGGGAGAGATAAGATTTGGAATGTGTATCCTCAATTCCAACATAAAACTACCAACTATCGAAGGGCAAATGATGCATTCTTTATGTACATTCCTATATTTTTGCAGGATGCACTTCATGTCAAAAAATCTACTAAGGGTATGGATTTGATCAAACAACATCAACAATGGTTCATTCAATTCCCTAAATTCACGTACATTCGGGTACAAGGTGTTTTCACATAAAAATGACCTAGGCTTGCAAGCTCTATTTTTAATCTTTTTCTTCTTAGCATAATTAAGACATTTTAATTATGTCCTTGATTCATTTTCAACTATTAATTAAATAATTCATAATTATTTAATTAATTCATGTCCTCTTTATTCTTCTTGATTATTAAGTAAATAAATTTTATTTATATATTTAATCTGTCACTAATTGTCTAATGTCTTCCTATAATTAAATAAATGTCTTAATTTATTTAATTATTTTTGTCCATTGTGTCTTCCTGATTATTAAATAAATAAATTTTATTTATTTATTTAATATGTCACTAATTCTTAAAAAATCCTCTTATAATTAAATAAATTAAATAATTATTGCCACCTTCACATTTCCCTCATTTTAAATAAAATTATTTATTTAAAATAGTTCCACTTTCTAATTTCCCTCTTTTTAGTAAATAATTCAAATTAATTATTTATTGTCATGTGACCCCGCCTTTTGAATTAAAATTAATTTTTAATTCAAAATAATCTCTTTCCTCCAAAAATCAAGATTATTTGATTTTCTAGCCACCTCCTTTTCTGTGCTCATTTTAAATTAAATTATTTATTTAAATAGTCCCATTTTCTAATTTCCCTCTTTTTAGTAAATAATTTAAATTAATTATCTACTGTCACATGACCCCACCACTTTTGAATTAAATTAATTTTTAATTCAAAAGGTCAACATCACTTCTTGAATCAAATGATTTTAAATTCTTATTTGATTTGCAACAATTTCATTTTGTGTGCCCAATATCTTCTTGTCACATGCATTATCAACCCTTGATTTGATTTTCTAACAAGCAATCTTGTCCATTCATTTCAAATTTGACCTAATGTTTCCCTAACCCTAATTGTGGGTTGTTATTTTGAATCTTGACCACAAATTCTAGTGCACTTGTCAATCTTTAATCTCATTCATGCATACAAAATTGCATTTTCTATAAAATGCCAATTTTGTCTTCATCTTGAGATATCTCTTAGTCTCTTAATTTTATCAACTTCTTCCTCTTCTTCATCTTGCATTCTTGCAATTTTATATTTAAATCCTTCAACATTTGCTTAGAGCTTGTCATTGTCATTAGATGGCTCATCATAAATTTGAGGGCAACATCATATTTTCAGCAAATTGAGAAGGTATAATGGAGGTCAGTCATGGAGGATGAAGACATTTTGGTGAGATTGTTTCATTTATTTTCATTTTATTCTTTTGCACTCCATTATCACTTTGGGTTTTTATGTTTTGCATTTGATTTGCTAACCCTAGGAAAATTCCCATAGTTACATAAGGATCTTGTATTGTTCCACTTAGGTTGCCTCGATACCCCACCAACAAGCTTATGATGTTGGAACTCACAAGGAAAATGGTGGCCTTTGAAGAAATTATGCAGCAAGTTATCAAGAAAAAGGGATTGGGAGCATAATTCCCACTTAGAATTGGAACTCTAGAATCATGCCCTTCCCTCCAAAGTGCCTAGAATTTTGAGAAAGAGTTGGCCCAATTTAAATTATATTCTCATTCAGCCAGAAGCAAGTTTGATCCGTATGGTAGAGTTGGGAAGATAGCTAGCAAAAAATTCAAGAACAGGGATCATATAGAGGATTATTGGTCCAATTGTAGGGATGACGTTGAATTTATTAGAAGGAGGTTCTCTCGAATGCCCCTCAAAATGATAAGGATGTACAAAGTGACAGAGGTACCCGATTAGGTACATGATGATGAGGTGGACATGGTACAAAGACAAGACTATGAACCATACAGGAACAATCCTTTTCCACAAATAAGTTGGTCAGAGGAGGAGGCAACAGATCTTGACTAGATAACTGAGCAAGTTAAGGAGTACTCAAGGTAGTGGGTCAAGCAAAGGAGACAAGATTTAGAAGCTAGTGGCACAAAGTTTACATACGATCTGATGGGAGACTTGGATTCCCACTTTGAGGGAGAAGCAGAAGGAGAAAGAGAGGGTGTCTCGACACCTCATACAGATGAAGAATAGGAGGGTGGAAATCTAGTGTCAATAAAGAGGAGAACTAAGAGTCAAGTTCCAGTGAAGCAAGGAGAGAAGCCATCTCCTAGGGCAAGGAAAACTTCAACGATTGAAGAGGGAAAGTCCCCACAACCAACAAGAAAAAGAAGGATTTTTACTGAAAGACAGAAGGGGGGCAGGGAAATGAAGGATGACGTAGCCACTGATGCTCCTTCCTCAACAAAGGTTATAGAAGTGGAGAGCTTTGGAGAAAAAACACAAGTATATGTTCAAAAAATTCCTCCTCAGCATAAGTATTCCCAAATGGCTACTTAAGAAGAGGTGCATACAGAGGTGCCAGTTAGGGATAACATTCCTCCCCTATCTCCTCTTAAAACACGTACATCAGAAGAGGTTATCATGGGAGAGGGTAATGTCTCAAATAACCTCGAGCCTCAGGGATTGAAAGATGAAGATATTTCCACCCCCACTAGCGGGGAATGACGAAAAATGATGCAAGAAATGGGACAACCCACTTCTGGGGCTCAGAGTAAAAATATAGAATTAGAGGTTGTTTAGGAAGGGAGATGGTCTATATCCCCTGAGAAAGACAAAGTTGATGATCAACTTAATGTAGAGATCAGTGTTGAAGAGATTTCCAATAGTCTGCCTCGAGCTGAAGAGGAATGAGACATAGAGGTAAATGTAGAACAACCTTTTATCCCAGATTGGCTAGAGAAAAAGATAAATAAGAAGCTAATTGTTGTGCAAGAAGAGGCTCCTAGTTTGGATAAGTTTTTAGAACAATGGGGGAAGCCAAAACAATGGAAGAGAGAAAAAACAGTCTCGAGCATCACCTGTGATGAATTTCATAATCGGATTATCCATGTAGTGGGACCATCTAGTGACAAATTTAAAGATGAGGTTAGGCCATCAGATTACAAAGTGTAGACAATCAATCTAGGGCCGATTACCAAGGAGCAGGAAAAGGAAGAATTCTGAGACTCTTCTCAGGCGATTCTAAGAAGACTAGATAAGGAAACAGAGGAGAAGGAAAAGATACAAAAACAATTGAACGATCTCTATGGATATATGCAACATTTGATGAAACCATTGCAGGTAGTCGAGGGTGACAATGCTCTACTGGAGGGATTGTTTCCTAAAGAGGCAGTCTCAGAAATTGAAATACTGAAGAATTCAATTCATGATACTCATGAGTGGCTTCAGGACGTCAGCAAAAGAGGAGATGGAGTCATTAATGAAATCCTTCAAATTCATGTCGATGCCTCTGATTTTTTAGAACATACTCCACACTTTGTTGCAGACTGTGGAAAGATTGATGAGCTTACAACTGAAGAATTGAAGAAGATTGTGCAAATACCTAAGGATCAGTTAACCAAATTGAATTTCTTCTCACATGATGAGATTGGAAAAGTGAAGGAGTGGATCGAATTCTAGAATTATAGAAAGGAGCTCCTCAATAAAGTTCTGAAGAAGATCATGAAGTTACAGGGTAAGATGAAAGATATTCACAGTCGCTGCATTAGTTTCTTTGAGATAATGATCAGAAGGAGGAAAGTCAGCTAGAAGAATTTGACCATTGACAGAATACAGACTTGGTGGCATGAGGTTTATGCCCCTTTAGATAATTATCCAATTGCGAAGGAACACCTAGAGGATGCGGCTATTTACATTTTCATGCTGGACAAGTACTAGGAGTTACAAGTTGAATGGGATAAAATGATGCCACAATACTTGGAGGAGTTCAATAGTCACAAAATAAAAAATAAATTTTATTCCAGTGCCTGACCCGACAAATGTGAAGGAAATATTGAAAAAATTTAAGGAACTCACTCAAAAATTGGAGGCTGACAAGGAGAGAGACCGTCCAGGTCGCTGCCACATAGGATTCCCATCAGGCATGCTGGGAGTGGAAAATTCCAGTTGCAAACTAGGAATAGGACACGTATGAAGGTTTTAAAGTTGCCTAGGGGCCCCACTGATGGGTTTTGTAATGCGATTTTGACTTTGTTTGGAATTTTTAAAGCCAGTTAGGCATAGGCGGTTAAAAATAGTAAACTCGAATGCATGTCTGACTAGGCTCTGTGGACTATTATTTTCAGGCACCTAGTGGATTCTTGGTTATATATTGAAGCCTTGGATTCATTCTTAAGGATCAAACATTGCTAGAAGAGCAGAGTAGTATTTTAATAGCAGTAGTTGAGGTAGAAGTTAGAATCTAAAACATTGAGAATATTGAATTGTTGTAAACTTGTGTGAATTAATATAAGCAAAGACATTGTCTTTTGGTGATCTTTCTTGTGCCGTTTCAGTTTACATGGTTCAAGCTATTCCATATCTTTAAGGTTTCTTAAGTGTTATCAATTTCATGTTAGATTTTATAGTTCAGTTTGATGCAATGGTGTTTATGATTTAATACTTGAAAGTGTTTTGAGCAATCCTGGTCCATACTTTTGGTAGCTTGTTGATGTAAGCTGCTATGCAAAGTTAGCTTGGGCCTTAATATTTGGTGCTAAGTTCAATGGTGAATATTTTTCCATTTCAAGAATGATTTGTATGAATGTTTTCCATCTAAAAACGTTTCATACCTTAGAAGATTGTGTTGTTTCTATAAAATTGCAGGTTGAACCTGGGTAGAACAAAAATTGGTTTTGAAGGATTGGTCCACTTTAAGTATTGGATTGTTGTGCTATTGGTCTTAGATTTAGTTTACTTTTGGAAAATCTGTCTCTCAATCCCTTTTCTTTTGTGTTTTCTTTCAAGTCTAGGCTAGTTTTAGGATTAAAAGCATCAAAAAATATTTGCAAGTCTGATGAGTTTGATACCTCCATTAGTTGTTTCGTAAGGACCCTTGTGATTACCAATAATTTCACATATTATCTGAGTTGTTTATGCATTTTCAAGACTTGACATTAGATACCTTGGGGTTATCTCTTGAGGCTTGCTGGTAGAGATTTACCTTTCAAGAGAGATAGGATATTATATTATGTCTAAGTTGTTACTATGCAAAAAACACCATCAACAAATTGGAGCTAGAAGGAGGGTTGAATAAGCAAAGTTGGAGTATTTCCTATCTGTAATTTCTCCTGAGAGATTTCGAAGAAGAATTAGATCTATGCCAAGAGAGGAATATTTCCAAGAGCTACCGGTCCATACCAGGTCAAGAAGGGCTAGAAATAGGGAGGGATCCTCATCCACTCATCCCTTTCCATCTTCCTTATCATCCCCATCTACATCCAAGCATTCATCATCTGACTCTGAAGTAGTTCCTTCCTAATAGCCTCAACTGGTCATCAATCAACCAGTCATCAATCAACCACAACCACCTCCACCACCACCGATGGCTTTCTTGGAAAACAACCCCTCACCCCTGTCCTTCTATAACTATAATGTTATGCCCAAGAATCCCAAGCATTTTATCTCTAAGTTCCATACCAATGACCCCAACAAAACAGTTGAGGAACACATTAGGATTTTCCAAACTTCCCTTAGGGATAGAAGTATTAACCATGAAGATGTTGCATGCAAAAATTTCCCATATTCCCTAGGAGAGGACACCTTCTATTGGTATAATCATTTTCCTATAGGGTCTATACACAACTGGACTGAGTTGGAAACCGCCTTCTTATGGAAGTTTAAAATCCCCATCAACTCCAATTAATTATATCTGCAGTTTACTAGGGTAAAAAGGGAAATTAATGAACCCATTGGGTCCTTCAACAATAGGTTTCAATGTGCATATACTAGGCTGTAGGCTCCTTATGCTGTAGATAACACTACTGCCTTAGAAGTTTATTATGAATCCCTCGACAATCTCACTGCCACCTTCCTTAAATGGAGACCAAACCCACCTGCCACTCTGCTTGTAGCCTATACCAAGGCAATTAAAGTTAGTACTGACTTGAATTAACACTTATCAGGACCCATGCCATCATTGGGGCCCATTGCTCACCTAGGACAAATCCTTGCAATCAATCAAGATTTTTCCAATCATACACCTATCATGAATCCAGTCCCTCAATTGCCACTAGTCCCGCACCCAGGTCCTCTAATAATCAGGTCCCACCAATGACCGTTTATCCTCAACAAAGTTTCAATCAACCACAATCCAATTTTCCATCCTATTTACAAAAATATGAAGTATTGAACTAGTCTTCGAGCCCAAGGGTGCCACTAGGATTTCATCAGACTAATTCAAGACCTACATCGTACAATAATCTTGATAAGGAGAGACTGGATGAATTGACTAAACAGGTGAAGAAACTGAATATGGAGGTAACTTATTTAAGGAACCAAATTATCCAACTCCAAGCCACTCAGAGGAGTATGCAGTCCAATCATAATAGGGAAAATAGAGATTCTATATAGGGATACATGCAAAAATTTGACAGAGGGCAATAGTCTGGGCAAAATCTGGACAAAGAACAACAATTTGGACAGGGTCTTGATAGGGGACATTTGAGCGGATCAGGATTTGATAGGAGGCAGCCTCCTAGATAGAACAAAACATGAAATACTAGGCCTAATAATGGGGGTGTTCCCACCCCATTAGATCAACCAGCCAACCAAGACAAAACTTTGAGTGGTGTGTATTTGGTAGAGGCAACACTGTCAGGTTGGTGTAGGCTTCACAAGACAAGTCAACATTCCGAGCTAGATTGCCCTAAATTCCAAATTGTTGTGTCCATTTTCCAATATGAAGTCAAAAACAATTCCAAAAATTAGGAGTTGGTACCATTTGGTCCCTATGACTCCCCTGTGTTGGTACTAAATCATGCTCCATTCCCACAAAGTGAAGAAAATGAACCAAAACTAGAGGCAGTTGAATCAGCTAGTAAACCAGAGCAAGTGTGAAATGGAGATGAAATTTCACAGTTATTTCAAGAAGGTATAGAAAATGATAATGGTCCTTTGGATGAAGAAGAGATGGGTGTTGAAGAGGTTCAGACATTTCAGCAACCCACAAGAAAATATGACCCGAACAGGCCAAATAGAAGACCATAGGTTGGTGAACCATTTACTACTTCAATTCCTCCAAACAATTTCACTACACCACCTAATCCTCATGCCAGTAATAACACATCTTATCCTCATGTACCAATGCATTATTTCTCAAAGGGAGGAAAATCTGATTTGGCAAAAGGAAAGAATGCTAATGCAGGGAAAGAAAGGTAGATGAATCATTCTAAGGAAATCCTTGTTGATATGAGCACAAAATAGTTAGGTGATTATGTAGCCGATGAGCTCAATAAAATGAAGGTAATCCTTTCATCTTTTGAATTAGTAAGAGTTCCCACTATTAGAAATTTTGTCTTAGGATCTCTCAAAGCCAAAGAGGTCTCTCAAGATAGGGTAGATAGTGAAGCATCTATAAAGAGTTGTAATTGTCAACCACCAAGAGATCAGAGTTAGGGACAATTTAGGGACAAAGGAAGAGAAAAAGGATAAAGGCCAGGTTGCCCAGGCTAATGCTCCCTTGACTTTATTTCAAGGAAATATGGAGGCACCTCCTTTTTTTATCTCTATTCGCATATTCGGGAAACATTTGCATAACTGCCTCCTAGATTCAGGAGCTTCCACAAATGTCATGCCATTTTCTATTTGTCAAGCCCTAGGAATTATGCCTATCACTTCTCAATGAAAGGTTACCCAACTGGATAAGATAGAAGTGAATGTGGTAGGAGAACTAAATATGATCCCTATGCAAGTTGCATTTGATCCCAGGGTTCAACAAGTTATCAACATTCAGGTGACAGACATTCTTGATACTTATGGTTTGATCCTAGGTAGGGATTTTACCAAAGCATTGAATGGATATGTATCAACTGATCACTCTCACATGTGGCTTCCCTAGAAAGGAGTGCCAAATCATATCAGGATTGACAAGGAGCCAAGGGTGAGGTATGTGATTATTGAGTATCATAACACTTCAAATGAGGTATTAGTATCAGAAGTTAGTTTGGGAAATTATGTGCTAGTAGCTCCTCGTCCATAATTAGATACGAATGAAATATTTATGCTGCATAGTGTATCTAGGGAGCTCACTCAAGGGTTCAGAAGCACCGAAGCACTAGTGGAATCAATAGAAGGAGATAATGACCCAAAAGATGGTCAATTTATCCTGTTAGATAGCTTTCAAGAATTTATTTAGAAATGCATAGAAGATCAAGTTCATTTGGGTAGGGACACAAATTTCAGAGAATTGCTTCTCGTGAACTGGTGTCGAGTTCACAATGTTTCTCATTCATAGCTAGAATGTTTCCTATGCCAAACAACAATAGAATAGATACAAGGGTGCATCAATCCTACCCCTGCTGTTAGATTGGAGGTGCAAAACATTCAGGATGACCCCAAAGGTAAAATTTTGATACCTTCTGAAGAATCTTCCAGCAACAGCAACACTAAGAACAAATCAAGAGGATCTGAGGCCACTGGCTATTGGACACTTAGGTTTGATGGATCCAAATCAAAACAAGTTGTGGGAGCTAGATTCAAGGTGATTAGCCCTAAAGGTAAAACCTTCTTTACTACCCATAGACTCCAATTCCACTGTACTAATAATGTGGTTGCGTATGAGACTTTGATTCATGGATTGTTGATGGCATTAAGAAAGAAGGTTGAAATTCTACAAGTTTTTGGAGATTCTGAGTTGGTAGTCAATCAAGTTAGGAAACAATATTCATGTCATGACAAAAGGATGGCTAACTACCAACCTAGAGTATGGGACCTCATTGAGGGGTTTGATGCTTTCAATATCCAACTGATATCCCGTAGTAGGAACCAAACTGCAGATTCTCTAGCCCAAGCAGCCAACACTTTGCAGCCCCTATCACTTTCAGGTTTGAAGAAGTTCACCATGGAGCTTACCCCAGTCCCCTCAATGCCTGATAATGTAACCAATTTTTAGGTGTTTGAGGATGATAAGCACATTCTTGATTTTATCACTAGTTCTGACGTTTTCACTGCTTAGATAATTGACGAAGTAGAACCTCAGGAGGCAGAAATGGATCTTGAATGAGTCATTAACTTGAAAACCAATACAATCCCAAGAGGGATGGTCCAGTTGGAAATGATATTAGATCTGGATAGAATAAAGGATCAGGAACAACAAAGCAAGATGGATTCCATCAGCAATCAATGTGATACATATAACATGGGAACCCCAGACAACGTCAAGAAAATTTTCATTGGAAAGGTATGTACTCCAGTAGAAAAGAAGGGAATAGTAGACACACTTCATACATACCAAGATGTTATGGCATGGAGTTACAAAGACTTGAAGACATATGATACAATCATTACACACACCATTCCCCTCAAACCAGATGTTAAACCTTTTAGAAAGAGGTAGAGGTTGATTAATGCTCTACTAGAACCCATCATTCAAAGGGAAGTGCAAAAGTTATTATCTACTTGTATCATATTTCCAGTTAGGCACTCAACCTAGGTGGCTAATTTGGTTCCAGTAAGGAAGAAGAATGGGGAAATATGGCTTTGCGTTGATTTCATAAATCTCAACCGTGCCTCTGACAAGGATAACAACTCGGCTCCATCATTGGATGAAGTACTGCAAATCGTTAATGGATCTCAAATTATGTCTTTCTAGATGGGTATTTAGGATACAACCAGGTTATGCTACGGTATGAAGATAGACACAAAACTGCTTTCACCACAAAGTGCGGCACTTTTGCTTATAGAAGAATGCCCTTTGGGTTGATTGATGCAGGGGAAACCTTCTAGAGGGCCATGGATATAGCCTTTAAGGATATCATTGGTAAGTGCATCATTATCTACATGGATGATTTAACTATTTTTTTGAAGAAACGTGAAGATCATATTTCAGACCTATGGAAGGTATTCCAGAAATGTCAAGAATTTGGTATCTCACTCAACCCTAAGAAGTGCATCTTTGGGGTCACTGAAGGGAAGTTGCTTAGTCACGTCATTTCAAAAAAAGGTATATCCATTGATCTAGAATGAATTGAAGCCCTACTAAAAATTAAACCTCCAACCAGTAAGAGAAGATGAAGTCCTTCTTTGGAAAGATCAACTTTGTTAGGAAGTTCATTACTGGCTTCGCATAAATAGTTAAACCATTGAACGCCATGCTCAAACAAGATGCGAAAGTTGAATGGAATGTTGAAGAAAAGGAGGATTTTGCATAAATTAAGAGGGAAATAGATGAGGCCCCAGTATTGGTAAGTATCGATTATTCCAAGCCTTTTTACATATATTCGTTCACCTCTAATCATTCCTGTGCTGGCATGTTAACTCAAAAATTTGATCAAAGAAATGAGAACCCCATAGCATTCATGAGTGCTCCGCTGGAGGATGCAGAATTGAAATATCCAAGTGTAGAAAAGAAATCCTACGCATCGGTCAAAGGTGTGAAGAATTTTAGACATTATATCCTGAGAAACAAAGTTTATGCGATAGTCCTAGACCCTACAGTTAAGATTTTACTAATGCAGAATGAACTTGGGGAATAGAGAGCGAAATGGGTCACAATGTTGCAGGAGTATGACATTGAGATACAACCCATGAAACTGGTAAGAGGGCAAGGAATAACTAAGACAATGGCTGAAATGGGCCCTAATCTTATGGCCCAACATTATCACCTTCAGGATGTTTCTCTGGGTGGTTGGTATGATGACATTATTTACTATATCTTGAATCAGCAATGCCTTGATAATCTCAAAACAGTACAATGAAGAGCTCTACATCTGAAAAGCTATGGTTTCATGTTGAAAGGATTTGTTCTATACAAGAAGAATCATGAAGGGGTTTGCCTACGTTGTCTTGGAAAAGAGGAAGTTGAAAGGGTGATGATTGAATTCCATGACAAGTTTGGCACGGGCCATGGCTCCGCACCATCCACTACAAATCAAATTCTAAGGGTAGGATACTACTAGACAACTCTTTTCAAGGACACACACAACCATGTAAGAGCCTGCCATGTGTGTCAAACTGCAACAAGCAGATAAAAGTATGTGACGCTTCCACTTCAACCAGTGACTAAGGTAAAACCATTTGCATAGTGGGGATTGGATTTCATTGATCCTATTAACCCACCTTCCTCTATAGGCCACATGCATATTCTTACTAAATGATTACTCTACTAGGTGGACTATTGCTTTTGTTTGTGACAATGGTCCTGCATTTTCTTCATTAAGGTTTTCTAGCTGGGATTCTGACCATGGGATCATTATTAAATTTTCTTCTAACTACTACCCCTAGGGAAATGGTTTGGCTAAATCCATGAATAAAAACCTTTTTAATATAATCCACAAACTGTTGGAGAGAAATCCTAAAGATTGGCATATCCAGCTGAGATTTGATCTTTGGGCAGATCATACCAGACAAAAGGCCTCCATAGGAACCTCCCCTTACCACCTTGTGTATGGTTTTGAACCAGTGTTTCCCATTCAATTGAAAATCTCCACCTTGCAGTTCATTAATGAGTATTATGATGAAGGGGATAGGCGTGAGGCTCGTTTGACTGAACTCCTACACCTTGAAAAGAAAAGAGATGAAGCATTAGAAACAAATTCCAAACATCAAGGCATTGTCAAAAGGTGGTTTGACCAAAAATCCATGGTTAAGGCATTCAAAATTTATGATCTGGTCCTGTACTGGGACAAAGCACATGATCAAAAGGGGGAACATGGAAAATTTGATAAACTTTGGCTCGACCCCTTTCAAATCTCTAAGATACTGGAAGAGAATGCTTTCCACTTGAGAACTCTCAGTGGGGAGGACATCCCGTTGCCTATCAATGGGAAATATTTGAAGCATTACTTCTTTTCCTAAGCTGCGTGCAGCTCTCTCCCTCTGCATATAGTTAGTTTGGGTGCTGGTTTTCTTTGCTTTGTTTTCCTTTTTCTTCCAATTTTGATTTGGGTTTGTTTTGGCTTTTGTTTTGGTTTGTTGGGTCTCCCTGATCTCTTCTGGGCTTGTTGCAATTGCACAACAATTGCTATGGTGTCTAGGATTGTTTCGACTATCCCCTTTACAAACTCTAATCATCCTTCCAAGACAATATGGTGGAAATCCTTATTTAGTGTCACATGTGCCCAATGCTAAAGTGAATAAGTCCTTGGATTAAGTGGTTCTAAAATGCGCTTGAATCTTGCATTCATGAATACATCTTAAGAAACCTGCGGTTGTTGTGGGTTCTTTGGGAGGTCTAGTTAAGTTAAAAAATTTATCTCTGCTTTAGTGCCGCTATCGGTCTTAGTCCTGATCGTGAACTTCATTGTTCACAAGTTGAAATAAAAAAAATGAAGAGAAGAATATCAAAAAGAAAGAAAGAAAAGAAATATTGAATATCAAAAGAAATGAATTTGACCTATCAGGAGTATTCGAATATCTCTACAGGGGCTATGGATGCCTGGTTGGTAGTAGATCTATGTTTGGAAGGATCACAGTGATAACCTCATCGAGGCTATGGATGCCTGGCTGGTAGTGAGGCTCTATCTAGGATGCTTTTGAAGTTAGTCTTTTCATAGCTTAACCTTGCTCACCTTGGTTCCTTGTGGCATCTAAGGGAGGGAAATGAATACATACACACACACACTAGGATTTCAGAGAAGGAAAGGTTTGTTTGTCCATTGGCTTAGAAACTTTATTTGTCAAGTGACTTGATGTGAGGAATGAAACCAGAGTTCTGGGTTCTTGATTCCAGTTTTTCATTGAAATACTCTAGAGCATTTCCCCAGTAGGAGTTGCCATTTTTGTGCAATTTTCGCACACACGCCCCACTGAAAGCAAGGACCCTCTTTTTCTCATTTTTCTTGTTTTTCTTTTTGGGTGTGTTTGTTGTTGGGTCCTGACTTTGTCTCCTTAGGGGATGGGCCTTTTGGTTTTGGTCTCGTTTCACCCTTGTGCTTCACATTCAATTTACATTTTGATGCTCTTTGCAATGCTTGCTTAATGCCTTCACTCTTGGGAATTGATTTCGTGCTAAAGATTTTGGGTCTGGGGAAAAATTGGCTAAGTCTGACCGAAGATCAGAGATTTTGAGGTAGCTCAGATTATTCGAACTCTAATCCAATCGGATAATCCGAGGTACCTCGGATTACCCAAAATCCGCTCCCTTGTCAAATCACCGAACCCCTTTTAATAGTACCATCAGGCATTAATGGTGGGCTTTATGAGTTGATTTTAGGAATAAAAAGTGGTTTAGTCTCTCATTCCCCATTTCACATTTTGCTGTTGACAAATTGAGTAAAATTTGCTTCCTTCCTGGGATTTTCGGAGGGTTTCTTGCTGGTTTTCCTTTGCTTTCTCCATCAAGCATCTATTTAAGGTATGAATGTGATAAATTTTATGTGGTTTCTATTTTTTTTGGGTTCTCTTGGTTTGCTTATTGCATTTGATCATTTGCGGAAGCCTTGGGGTTGGGATTCGAGTTGTTACTCACTTCTCCATTTCAATTTCTTACTATTCGTGGGTTTGTTTTCAAAGATTTGAGGGGTTCTAATTTGAGGGCATATGAGGTATGGAGATCATTGAAATTATTTTCTTTGTGTGCCCTCCTCCTACTACTTGCATTGATACTTTGTATGTATTACTCGATTTTGGGGTCGAGATTCATAAACCCTAGGTCTTGTTTGCCCTAGTTGTGCAATGGATTCAAATGGTCGAGTGATGTCTATAACCTTTTAGATGAATCATGTGGAATGTTAAAATGAGAAAAAAAAATTATGATGGATTCCTTCTCGCTGCCTTTTGGGGTCGATCAAACCATCACTTAGCTAAATTTTGCAACCCTGAGGGAATCTCAGAAATTCTGAGGTAGCTCAGATTTTTCGAGCATTAATCCGCTTAGAGAATCCGAGCCCCCTCGGATTTCGTGAATCCCTCGTTCCTACCCCTTGTCAATTTTTGAAGGTTCCCCCTTGTTTTTTTTGTTTCGATAATTATGAGCCTGCTCGGATTATCTAAATCTTATCCATCTGACCAATCTGGGGTCCCTTGAAATTCTTGAGTTTTGTGAATGCCTGCCTTCGATGCCTAAAACAAGATAGAATCTGAATCAATTCATCTTGACGAGAAATTTTAAAGAATTTTGTGATAGAAACTAACTCATGTTAACTACTGAAGCTTCATCCTTCAAACATCATATGATTCAAAGGGAAAATTGCACACATTAGGAAAATTCGAGCTATCTTAGATTATTTGAACCTTAGTCTGGTCGGATTATCCGAAATTTCTTGGGTTCTTTGCAAGTTAAGTGTAATTAATGTGCAGGCATGTGTTTAATGGTCTTTGAGCATTCATGGTCATATTTGGTTTGTTTGCATGTCATTGGATGAAGTTAATCTTTCCTCTTGCATGTTCTTGATGATGTTACCAGTTATGTTATAAATTTGCTTGCATTTGAGTGATTATGGCTCTTCTCTAATAGATGCAGGATGAATTAAGTTGTGACAAGGTATCCAAGACAAAGGATGCTCTAGTTCAAGAGGAGGTTTGGAAAAGACAAGAAAGGATGAAGTATGACTTCAAGGGCATCTGGCCAGAAACTAAGATATCTTCTGTTTGGGCCAAGATTGTGGACACAAATATGGGACATGTGGATTATGATGATTTTCATAAAAGGATGTATGGTGACACTCCCACATAGTTAGCTCAAGTCCTCACCCATACCGGTTTGGCACAAGCAACAAGGTTTCCCTCGACACAATTGTACCTAGAGTTAGTTCTTGAATGTGCAAAACATTATGACTCCAACACAAGAATCATTGTAGCTCCTCAAGGGAGGGTAATGGCTAATCTGATTGAGGAATATATTGTAGAGGTCTTCAACATTGCTTGACATCACCACCTAATCAGAGAGATTGATATTGGAGAGGCAATCAAATTCTATGATTGAGATCTAAATAGAGCCCTTGAGACCATGAAAAATGAATGGATCATGAAACTCAAACCTCACTTCTCTAAATTGCCAAAATAGCTGCACACGAGTGACTTCAAAATGGAGTACCATGATTTCATAATTCTCCTAGGTAGGGCAATGGGAGTTGAAGATGCACATATCTTCCAAACATGGATATTTTACCCCATTACATAGATTATTGCTAATAAGCATTAGCATTGGGCCAAAATCATTAGCAACAATCTAGATGCTCAATTGAGGAGTGTGCAAGAAACTTATAGATTCACCATAAAATATTATCTTCTATACATGTTGGCAAGAAAGACCAAGTACAAAGGGCTCAGATACAAAGGAACGTTAGGGATAGATAAGATTTGGATTGTGTATCCTCAATTGCAACATAAAACCGCCAACTACCGAAGGGCAAACGATGCATTCTTTATGTACATTCCTAGATTGCTGCAGGATGCACTTCATGTCAGAAAGAAGCTATGGAATTGATCAAGCAACATGGATAATGGTTCATTCAATTCCCTAATATCACGTACATTCAGGTACAAGGATCTCCTAATGTTCCACTTAGGTTGCCTAGATACCCCACCAACAAGCTTCTGATGTTGGAACTCACAAGGTAGATGGTGACCTTTGAAGAAATTATGCAACAAGTTATCAAGAAAAAGGGATTGGGAGCATAATTCCCACTTAGAATTAGAACTCTAGAATCATGCCCTTCCCTCCAAGGTGCCCAGAATTTTGACAAAGAGTTGGCCCAATTTGAATTATATTCTCATTCAACCAGAAGCAAGTTTGATCTGTATGGTAGAGCTATGAAGATAGCTAACAAAAACTTCAGGCACAGGGATCATATAGAGGATTACTGGGCTAATTGTAGGGATGACCTCAAAGTTCTTAGAAGGAGGATCTCTCGAATTTCCCTCAAAATGATAAGGATGTACAAAGTGACAGAGGAACCCGATCAAGTACATAATGATGAGGTGGACTTGGTACAACGGCAAGACTATGAACCATACAGGAACAAGCCTTTGCCACAAATAATTTTCATCAAAGGAGGAGCTAAAAGATCTTGACTGGATAATTGAGCCAGTTAAGGAGTACTCGAGGCAGTGGGTCATGCAAAGGATACAAGAGTTGGAAGTTGATGACACGAAGTTTACATACAATATGATGAGAGACCTAGAGTCCCACTCCGAGGGAGAAGCTGAATGAGAAAGAGAGGGTGTCTTGGCAGCTCATACTAATGAAGAACAGAAGGGTGACAATCTAGTGTCAATAAAGAGGAGAACCAAGAGTCAAGTTCTAGTGAAGCAAGGAGAGAAGTCATCTCCTAGGGCAAGGAAAACTTCAACGAATGAAGAGGGAAAGACCTCACAACCAACAAGAAAGAGAAGGCTTGTTACTAAAAGATATAAGGGGGGCAAGGCAATGAAGGATGGCGTAGCCACTAATGCTCCTTCCTCAGCAAAGGTTAGAGAAGTGGAGAGCTCCAGAGAAAAAACACAAGTATATGTTTGAAAAAGTCCTCCTTAGCATAAGTCTTCCCTGATGGCTACTGAAGAAGAGGTGCATACAAAGGTGCCATCTAGGGATAAAATTCCTCCCTTTCCTCCTCCTAAAACATGTACATCAGAAGAGGTTATCGTGGGAGAGGGTAATGTCTCGAATAACCCCGAGCCTGAGGGATCAAAAGATGAAGATATTTCCACCTGTACTAGTAGGGAATGGTGACAAATGATGCAAGAAATGGGACAATCCACTTCTGGGGCTCAGTGTAAAAAAATAGAATCGGAGGTTATTCAGGAAGGGAGACGGTCTATGTCCCCTGAGAAAGACAAAGTTGATGATCAAATTAATGTAGAGATCAGTGTTGAAGAGGTTTCCAATAGTCTGCGTTGAGTTGAAGAGGAATGAGAGATAGAGGTAAATGTAGAACAACCTTTTGTCCTAGATTGGCTGGAGAAAAAGATAAATAAGAAGCCCATTGTTGGGAAAGAAGAGGCTCCGAGTTGGGACAAGTTGTTAGAATAATGGGGATAGCCAAAAAAATGGAAGAGATAAAAAATGGTCTCGAGCATTGCCCAAGATGAATTTAATAATCAGATTATCCATGTAGCGGTACCATCCAGTGAAAATTCAAAGATGAGGTTAGGCCATCGGATTACAAAGTGCAGACAATCAATCTGGGGCTGACTACCAAGGAGCAGGAAAAGGAAGAATTATGAGACTCTTCTCAGGTGATTTTGAGAAGACTAGATAAGGAAATAGAGGAGAAGGAAAAGCTACATAAATAATTGAATGATTTCTATAGATATATGAAACATTTGATGAAACCATTGCAGGCAGTCGAGGGTGAGAGTGCTCTACCAAAGGGATTATTTCCTAAAGAGGCAATCTCAAAAATTGATAGACTAGAGAATTCAATTCATAATACTCATGAGTGGCTTCAGGATGTCAGCAAAAGAGGAGATGAAGTCATTAAAAAATCCTTCAAATTCATGCCGGTGCCTCTGATTTTCTGGAACACACTTCACAATTTGCTACAGACTGTGGAAAGATTGATGAGCTTACAAATGAAGAGTTGAAGAAGATTGTGCAAATGCCTAAGGATCAGTTAACCAAATTGAATGTCTTCTCCCAGGATGAGATTGGAAAAGTGAAGGAGTGGATTGAAGTCTGGAATTATAGAAAGGAGCTCCTCAATAAAGTTTTGAAGAAGATCATGAAGCTACAAGGTAAGATGAAAGAGATCCATAGTAGTTACATTAGTTTCTTGGAGATAATGACTAGAAGGAGGAAATTCAGCCAGAAGAATTTGACCGTCAACAGAATACAAGCTTGGTGGCATGAGGTTTATGTCCCTTCAAATAATTATCCAATTGTGAAGGAACACCTGGAAGATGCATCTATTTACATTTCCAAGTTGGAAGTACAAGGAGTTACAAGTTGAAAGGGATAAAATGATGCCACAATACTTGGAGGAGTTCAATAGTCACAAAATAAAAAATAAATTTATTCCAGTGCCTGACCCGATAGATGTGAAGGAAATATTGAAAAAATTTAAGGAACTCACTCAAAAATTGGAGGCTAACAAGGAGAGAGAGACCGGCTAGGTCGCTGTCACATAGGATTCCTGTCAGGCATGCTAGGAGTGGAAAATTTTAGTTGAAAACCAAGAATAGGACATGTCTGAAGGTTTTAAAGTCACTCGGGGGCCCCACTAACGGGTTTTGTAATGCGATTTTGACTCTGTTTGAAACTTTTAAAGTTAATCAAGCATAGAGAGTTAAAAATAGTAAACTTAGATGCATGTTTGACTGGGCTCTGTGGGCTGTTATTTTTAGGCACCTAGTGGATTCTTGGCTATATATTGAAGCCTTTGATTCATTCTTAAGGGTTAGAAATTGCTAGAAGAGAGGAGTAGTATTGTAATAGCAGTAGTTGAGGTAGAAGTTGTAATTTTCTGAGAGCAAGTGCTAAAACATTGAGAATGTTGAATTGTTGTAAACTTGGGTGAATCAATATAAGTAAAGACATTGTATTTTGGTGATCTTTCTTATGTCATTTCACTTTACATGGTTCAAGCTATTCCATATCTTGAAGGTTGCTTAAGTGTTATCAGTTCCATGTTAGATTTTATAGTTCAGTTTGATGCAATGGTGTTTATGATTTAATACTTGAAAGTGTTTTGAGCAATCTTGGTTCATACTTTTGGTAGCTTGCTGATTGTAAGCTCTTGTGCAAAGTTAGCCTGGGCCTTAATATTTGGTGGTAATTTCAATGGTGAATATATTTTCATTTTAAGATTAATTTGTATGAATGCTTTCCATTTGAAAACCTTTCATCCCTTAGAAGATTGCACTTTTTTCTATAAAATTGCATGATGAACCTGGGTAGAACAAAAATTGGTTTTGAAGGATTGGTCCACTTTAAGTATCAAATTGTTACACTACTGGTCTTAGATTTAGTTTACTTTTGGAAAATATCTCTCTCTCAATCCCTTTTCTTTTGTGTTTTCTTTCAATTTTGGGATAGTTTTAGGATTAAAAGCATCAAAAAATATTGCAAGTCAGATGAGTTTGAAACCTCCAGTAGTTTTTTCGTAAGGCCCCTTGTGATTACCAACAATTTCACATATTATTTGAGTTATTTATGCATTGTCAAGACCTGGCATTAGAGACCTTGGGGTTATCTTTTGAGGCTTATTGATAGAGATTTACCTTTCAAGAGAGATAGGATATTATATTCTATCTGAGTTGTTGCTCTGTAGAAAACACCATCAACACAATGTTGTTGGAGATTTAAAGAAAATATATATTTTTAGTCATATTTCTAATGGAGTGGATGCATCAAAGTTTTTGATTTGTGACCAATTGACAATGATACTTAGATGATACTCAGATTTTATGTTGACTATATGATCTTAAATATATGTCACCTTAAGGAGTCATGATACATTCCATCTGGATGTTGTTACAATGGAGAAACAATAATGCAAAGAGAGTATATTGTAGATACAGAGATACAAAAGTCTTCTTTGGAAAATTCAGTACAGAGGGTCTTCATTGGAGTCTTCATTGTTCTTGAATATAGCAAGTATAGTTCAGACATAGATTTCAATGATTTGTGCATACAAAGGTTAATGTTATCATTCAATGCCTTTATAGTGTGCCTTTTTCATTTCAGTGAAGTGCATTTATCCAGTGCAGTGCATGAGTTTTCAGTGTGGGACATGTGGATAGTCCATAGGATATTTTGCTACCTATTTGCAAGATAGATCTTAGAGGATTTTGAATAGAGGCACAATGCAGCCATGCTTGTGACAGTGAACACTAAACCATAGAGAGTAGTGAGATTTAAGGTTATTATATGATTGTGAAGTTGTCATTGATGTCAAAGGACCATATTTTCAGTTCAAACAAGTGCTTTATCAGTCAAATCATGACAATCTAGGATAGTTTGTGATAGATAACATAGTGTTAGTATGATGTTGCATTGGACAATGGATATAATGATAATGCATTTATTAGTATGTTTGAGAATGACAAGATTGGATGTGTTTCATTTCTTCATTTCAATGCATTCCATCCTTGATGTTGGTGTAGTTTGTATGGTGTAGTTGTTCCAACAAGGAGACTTTACATTATTTACTTAAGCTATAAGACATGAGGTTTGATAGTCAGTAGTGAGCAGTGATATTTATGAGCAGTGATTGGATAGTGTTGTATCATAGGGGAGTTGTGCAACCTTTGTCATTCGATGTTAGAGGAGGAGAGATAAATTGGAGTGGTTTTTTCCATGAATGACAAAGGGGGAGATTGTTGATGATTTTTCATTGATGTCAAAAGTGTTGATTATGCTGAGGTGATTTTTTGGTTTGATGTCAAAAGTGTTAATGATGTTGAGGTGATGTTGTGGTCTTTATCTTTGGTCTTTATATGTCAGAAGTAAGGTTGAATTCCATTAGAGTTATGGACATGTTATGATGGTGCTTCATGGAGTTGCTTTGAATTTTACTAGCTTGAGTTACATTCATATTTCATCATGTTCATGGGAGTTTATAACATGAATTCTATAGTTGGTCTTGATTCTCATAGTTTTATTGTTAAGATTTCAAAAGAATGCTTTCATGACACATGATAGTGTTGCCCTCATGATGTCAATATTGAGCATTGTTGTTCATATTTATTTTACTTTCATTTCATGCATGGTTGAACTTAGGTGGAGTCAGTGCTTCTAGGGTTTACATTATTCATTATGTCAAAAGGTTCTATTTGAAGTTAGGGTTTGAAATTTGACTACAATTCTTTAAACCTAACTCTTTAAAGACCTTTCTAAACCCTAGTCTTAATCATTATGTCCCCTATGCACTTTTGTTTTAATCTTGAGGTGACTTTCTATCTTAAGTTATCTTAACTTAAGTCACCGGTTGAGAGGGCTCATATCCCATCTAGATGACCAACTCCCTTTTGAAGTCATTGGCCCATCAAAGCTTGTCGGGGAACATTGTAATATTGATGGATATCTTTTAAATTTGAGTTGGCAGGATAAAGAAGATCAAAGGATAGGATTTAACATTAGTTTGAATCTCAATGGATTTCCACAACATGTTGAGATTGACGAGCATCCAAGTGTCAGTCTATTATGAAGTTTTATAACTGCTCTGTAACCAGTGAAGAAGGAGGTTTTTTTGTGAGGATATTAAGTCGTCTCTTGAATGAGTGTTGGTTATTTCTATGGAGGAAGTAAAGACCTTATACACGGTCTTATTATGAATGGAGAGAGTAATATACAAAGATTTTATTTATGCAGTAGTTTATGGACAATATCTAATACCAGTGAGGTTGAAGTTTTTCTTGATGGAACTAGACTGAGTGTAAATAGTAAAATGATATTTTGTAGATGCAAAGATAGATCACTTGATCAACATTATATAGAAGATTGAATGATGTTCTTTGCATGACAATGCTCTCTTCTATGCACAAGTTCAATGTGATAAGAGAAATATTACAGGTGACTTAAATTTAAAAAGGTGCCTTGAATTGTTTGTGAATGCTTTGTACAATGAAATGTTGTGTTTGAAGGGTATTGTCAAAGTCTGTATGTATCAAATTTAAACATGGATTTGTAAAAGAATATTATGGTTGTCAATTGTCATGTTCATAAAATTTTATACATAACAAAGTTCATAATCCATGCTAGTCATTTGTGGTGTGAAGTCTACAAAGAGTTCTTTGATTATGCATTGAAAGGTTGAATACTTGTATTTGATGTGTTAAGGAGAGTCCAATGAAGATGTATTTGTTTATGTATGAAAACGGGTGTATGGTTGTGGTGTGAAACAAAAAAGAGGAGAGGTAGTTTTGAGACTTGGATTTTTGGATTGTATTGTAATAGGGTACCCCCTAAATTTTTGTTTCTTCCTTGATTGGAGATTGGTTAGTAAGACCATGGAGAGTTGGCAGTGAAGCATCTTATGTTTGCCAGTGAGGTTTTTTGTAGCTAGTAAGGCTTTTCTAATGAGGCATTTTGTAGCCAGTGAGGCTTTGCTAGTGAGACATTCTATAGCTAGTGAGGCTTTGCTAGTAAGAAATTTTGTAGCTAGTGAGGCATTTTACGAGTGGTTTTTCATCCCTATGAGGGTTTTCCACTCATGAAAAACACTGTGTTATGATTCTTTTGTGGATGCTATTTGATCTTGTTGTTTCCTTTATTTACATTGCAACATTTGAGTTTACATGTTGTCAATAACTCATTTGATTGCAAAATCTGACAAAAATTTCTAACAAAAGCTATATAATCAGATGTATCGTCGAGCACTTGTGCAAAATTTTCATTGTTTTTAAATTTTATCCCCAATGTTCGTCGAAATTTCGACGAACCTTATTTTTTCGTCTGAAATTTTGATGGACTTGCAAAGTTAAATTGTGACCAACATAAATAAAAATGAGCTCGACTATTTATTGTGACAGTGTTTTGCTTGACGATTTTCTTGGAAAAAATTTAAAAAAACTCAAGAAGATATCGCCAGGTTGAGGGTAGTCATTGTCTTTTTCCATAATTCATTTGTGAAGTTAGATTTGTACTTATAGGTTTGAAAATCATATTTTAAAGCAACATCTCATCAGATTTTATTTTTAGTCTTATGCATTTTCAGAATTTCATTTCCAGATTTTAGACCTGATTTCACAAATTCTTTATAAGGGAATTGTTTATAACTGATGGAAAATTATTAATGGATTTGGACAAAGATTATATTTGCAAGGTTTCAATTTTAACCCTAATGATCAATTTTCAATAGATTTGGGAGCCATAATTAGATAATATAAAAGGCATAGGGATAGCTATAGAGTGAAATAGTTGTCAAGATTCAGGCCTAGAGGGTTGAACAAAGAATTGGGAATGTTTGATAGTGGATAGTTAGAGCCATTTAGCTATGATATTTTTGAAGACTACTTCATAAAGATGTATTTTTCCCTTTTCCAAGTTTTAGAAATAGATTTTAGACCTTAGATGCCAGTGTCTTATAAAAGAAGTTATGGTATATCTGTTACCTGAAGTTCTTGAATTCATCTTGACTCTATACAAATGTATCTATTTTTTATTTGAACAAGAAAGAAATAAAGCAACCAATTTGTAAATATTGTGAGATATTTAGAGCAACAAACTAAAAAATGAAAAAATGAAGGTCAAGGCCTCTCTATTTTTCTCAGTTCACTTAAACTTTTTAGATGTTGTCAAACATCTAGCAAGCTATAACTATCATGCAGATTATATTATTTCTATTTGTTTTGTACTTTGGAACAGTTTACAAGATGAAATTGTCTCCTCATGTAGAAGTATAAGCTGCCAAATTCCTTCAAAAGTTGGTACAAGAATCAAAAGATGAACCTGTCAAATTGGAAACCAGAATTTTTGTGGTAAGAAGAGTTGATTTTGACATGAATGACATGTTGTAACAACTTTATTAAGTAATACAATTTATTTAGTTATTTAAAAATTTGGTGATTTGTGTGTAGATATGCCACCTTATGAAACTGAGTGGAAAAGAGCACTCCTTACCTTATCAAGTAATATCCAGGTAAGATGTTATAAAAAATAACTTTTGCTTTTAGTGAAGCTGGTCAACCTACTCATGCTTTTCCATGCTTAATATTTTCCTTTTGGATTGAGCTACTTATGATAAATTTTTAACTTTCCTTGCAACCTGTGTATTACCCTCTCAAGTTTTTAACTAGTTAAAAGCAATCTCTTATAAAGGATATAAAATTCCTTAGTCCTTTAGATTGTCCTTTATGTTAAAGGAGGCATCTGACTATTGTTTATATAATTCAACTTTATTTGAGAGTAAGCATATTTAATCTCTATGTGGTAGATTTTGACACTAAAAGAAAGTATTTGACCTTATTAGAAAAAATAAAGCAAAAAACGTAAAAGTGCATCACATCTCTGTTGAAAGTGATTCCATATCCTTTGTGATACCCACCCTCTAGAAACTTGACTATCCTTTGTCTTTTAGGTTATGCATGAGTTTATTCATTTGATTTCAATGGCCTTGCATAACACTTGAAGAAATTAATTGTGGTAGCTACTTGAGATATTGTCCATGCACTCCTTAATACACTTGTAGGTTGTCCTCTTTTGAAACTTTGTGAGATGGAAATATTTATTAGTTTACCATACTGCTATGAAGAAAATGAACCCTTAACAAGATTTATGATGTTTTAAAAGCCCTCTTGACTGCTCAGTTACTTTTCTTTATGTATCTTTTAAAGTTCGTCATACTACCCTATCATTGTTATTATTAATTTCAATGCCCCCTTCATGGTTATGACATGGAATAATTATTGTTTATTTGAATAGTCATGACTATGATCTCCTTTTGGGAATCTATAGTAAAGTGTAATACCTTTCTTTGAAGTCCATTTCCTTAAATATTTTCTCTTTGCTCGTTGCTCCTTACCTCTATAGTATCCTTATATTACATATACAATAATAAAAATTATGGTGATAACTAGTGGACATGGGTATAACATCAAGCTTCATACAAATGTAGTTTATATCTGCATATATAATACCTTGAGATACTAATATTGTAGCACTAGTCAAAGAATCATCATCAAACTATATTTGTTGATCAAATACAATGAAAAATAAAATATATTAAAGTATAAAACATTGATCTTTTCTATCTACTCCACTGTAAATAATAAAGACTTCCAACACTCAAATTGGAAGGAAATTTCTACTGTCTTTATTATTTACAGTGGAGTAGATAGAAAAGATCAATGTTTTATATTTTACTATATTTTATTTTGAAAATAGCATTGGACAGTAAACTGGTCAGTACACTGTCAAACATAATGATTGGACCCTATGAATATATAGGTTATCAATCTTTAATCAATTCACATGAGAAATCATATTGACCAATAGTATCAATGAAACTTTGATACTATATAACAAAGACTAGTCTCAGTTTGATGACATTTCAAGACCAATGCATGAATATCATTTGGGCCTCATGGCATTGAACATTGTTTTCATTCAGCCATGATATAATGTTCTTACAAGAAGCACAATACTAGTATGATTGAATGTATCAGAGGAAATAGGCATTAGAGTAGATAAAAAGAGAACAAAAATATTGTAGTGTAATATTATTATTATATAAATAAATAGAAAAATAGTAAGAGTAGGAACCCCAAATATCATGTTCATTGTCTATTTGAATATGTGTGGAATAGAGTGACCCCTTATCTATTTCAATTGCTGATAAGGTTATGGTTTATTCTTATTCTCCTTTGCATAGTATAAGCTCTAACCAATTTTTAATATTTAGCTTAACAGTCAAGATAGTATTCCATACTAATTCTATGTCAATAGGAGGGAGGAAGTTGTCTATGGATTCTAGAATAAACATTGTAACCAAAGACATGAATTACATGGATGGAAGAAAATTCAATACAAATGACAATAGATTTGACATATAAAACCAGAGGATGGCCCTATGATATTTTGAAGCACTATTGTAATGGTGAAGTCAATTTAGATAGAGGCTTTCTTCATAAGTAGATGGAAGTGTATGAGACATTTGAAATTGCTTGTGAGAACAAGATTTAGCTTAACCTACAAAACTAGGAAAATGAAGTGTTGTCCTTACAAAACAATTTTGTCGAGAGTGTGGAAGTGAAGGTCTATACAAGATTGTTTGTATGTATTGTATTCAACATAAATATGTTAGGATCGGTCTCAACAATCATTATAATCTTTCAAAATGATATCATCCTTATTCAGCCATACACTATTTTTTGTCAGATGGATGTAATCATTAAGGAAGACCCTTTCATTATTCCCTTAATGGATTGAACTTTCAAGGAGGCCATATAATTGTGTTGCCTATTGATATCCAAAGCAGGGATGTGAATAAGACTGATGACTATGCAGGCTATATTGTAGATAAAATTCATAGATCTTTTAACTTTATCAAGGCATATAATAGGGTGGTCCACTTCAAATGGAACTCTTTATTATGCCATACTATTTTATTTCCAGAATTTATTTGTGAAGTCAGATTTGTACTTCCAAGTTTGAAAATCATATTTTAAAGCAACATCTAATCAGATTTCATTTTTAGACTTGTGCATTTTCAGAATTTCATTTCCAAATTTTGTTGTGCAAGTTCAATATTCTGATTTTAGGAGTCTAACAGTTGGAAATCATAGTAAAATCATAATTTAATAATTTTTGGAATTAGCATTTTAAAGTGTTTTTTGGGGTCATTAACTTCAGACTATCTTCTCTTTTGCAGGGGTGGTTGCATGCCTATTTTTTTTGGTGTAAATATCATAATTATTAAATTTTGTTATCTATCTATGATTAAAAATTATTGGAGTGTGAGTTTGATATTTTTTGAAGATCTAAATATTCAAGCTTGGTAAAGAAAAATCATGTTAGATAATATTAGTCCAGAACAAAATGAAGAGTCACTTGATAGATTATGGGCTAGATTGAAAAGAAAGGGTGATGGGAAATGTTATTGTCCTTGCAATAATTGCAAGGGCTTAAAGACGAGAAGACTTTCAATCACAATAGCTGAGAAACATTGTAGGCAACATGGTCACATTGAAGGGGGGCATGATTATTGTCCATTGGTAAGTGGTTCATTATATGTGTTTATATTGATTGAATTTGTAAATCTTTATATTGTTTTAACATTTTATATATATAAAAAAATCACTTGATCATGATCATGATTTATTTGTGTCTATCATTATTATAAAGGTGGGGCACCCTAGGGCACATGATATGGATTATCACGGCTCGAAGAACGTGGTTTTGCAAGTGGAGGAACATGGAGCTTTGAATATCAAAGATGAAGTTAATGATCCTATGGAAGAAGATTATCATGTGCTAGAAAACACAGTTGAAGATGATGGTACAAATACATTGATCCATGAAACATTTAGTGGCACAACTGATCATGTTGATCGAGATGACTTTGATGATGTTCATGATTTACCTGTACTTGATAAGACATACAAGCCCCTTTATGAAGGATCCCAAACAACTCTTCTCTCTGTTGTATTGTTGTTGGTGAACTTGAAGGTTATGAATGGTTTATCCAATATAGCAATCTCATAGATGTTAAGGTATGTCATATATGTCATCTTTTTTCATCTATTTTAATTGTTGTTAGCTCATCACTAGTAAATAAAGGATAAAATATGTACCATTAATATTCTTTATATTAAAAAATTATTTTTTGTTGTAGATTGATTGGTGAATTTATGTTACCACTATCAAATATTTTACCTTGTTCATACCGAGATTTATCTGGCATTATGAAATATATTGGAATGGAGTATCAAGCAATAGATGCATGTCCCAATGATCATATTATATATCATAAACAATATGAATTTGCAACAAAATGCCCGGATTGTCATATCAGTAGATATCGAATAGATCAACAAACAAAAAAGGTGCCTCGCAAGGTTTTTCATTATATTCCCATTATTCCACATATGCAACAATGATTTAGGTGCGAAAGCTTAACGCAATTTATGGATTACCATGCATGAAATAGAAGTGGAGATGAAATTCTTCAAATTCCTATGAATGGTTCTACATTTAGGGACATGGAGGAAAAATGGCCACACTTTAAAGAAGAACCTCATAATCTCAAGCTTTCATTGGCAGCGGACGGTGTCAATCCATTTGGAGAGCTAAGATCTATTTACTATGTGTGGCCTATTTTTGTTATCAACAAGAGCATTCCTCCATGGATGTCAATAAAGAGGGAGCACATAATGTTGGCAATGATTGTTCCAAGTATTTGTTTACATCAATTTTTTTTAACGTAGTAGCATCTCATTTGTCTTATTTGTTGCATAATGACATATTTTTTTCATTTAATAGTCATGCACATTAATTTATATATATTGCAGTAAAATGGTTATGATAATTATGTAATGTTTATGTTTATTCAAATAGGTAAATACCAAGTTAAAGATATGAATGTATATATCGAGCCTCTTATCGACAAGTTACTAAAGTTATGGAATGGCGTCACTATGTATGATGTATCTAGACCAATAGGAAAAAGACAATTTTAATTCCATGCAATGCTTGTATGGACAATTCATGATGCCCCAGGGCTAACACATTTTTGTGATATGTTATAACATTTGACTGCATGACTTTAACGATATTTAATTTTATGAAGTAGATATCATGCATGTTTTTTAAATAATCTATGCATTATATATAATTATAAAAATTAACATATTTAATCCAATTATATATGATTTGCAGGTCTGCAAACAAAGGGAAAATTTGCATGTCCAGTTTGTGGTCCAAAGATGAAATCTCATCGTTCAACAAGTTTAGGAAAGTAGGTGTTTGATGAGTATAGACACTTCCTCCACATAAATCATAAGTATCGAACTACTGAAAAACATCTTTTTAATGGGAAAGAAGAGACTACATCAAAACTATGAAGAATGACACCTTGCCTATGGAAGTTGGAATATAATAGAATTAATCGTCAAGGTTATACATCAGATCAAATTGTTTATCTATCATATATGATATGTTTTGAATTTATATTTTTATATTGTGTTGTGTTTACTCATGCTGTAATTGACAATGATTGTCGTTAATTTGTTTAACTTATATGCTTCATGAAGATCATCAAGGCATTAATGGTCGACTTCCATAGGGACTGAAAATTTATCCCAGACAATTTAGTAGGTTGCCCTACTATGAGCAGCTACAAATTGTGCATTTGTTTGATACAATGCATATCAAAAAGAATATGATAGAAAAATTATGAAAAATATTGGATGGAAGGCATGACAAAGAAAAAATTGTCAAAATTTTAAGTGACATTCAGGAATCCAATCATGCAATGAAAAATGTCATTCAATTAAATAGTGATGGAGACCAAATTAATATAAGTGTCCTTCCTTGGTTATTAACGGAGCAACAAAGCAATGCTATAAAATAAGTCATACAAAAAATTTGATTTCCCACAGGATTTGCTACGAACATAAACAATATCATAACAAAGAAAGGTGAATTTGGGCCAGGGATGAAAACGCATGATTGACATACCTTCATTTAGGTAATTATTTTGGTATATTATATATATATTTGTATACTGCATGTACTTTTCAGTGTATCATGTTTACTACTTTTGGAAAAATAATGAAAAGATCATTTTATAATTATTGCAGTATGTTCTACCTCTATCTCTCCCAGACAACTTCGAAAACAATGTCAAGCAAGTTATATATGATCTTGGAAAATACATGAGGTAAGTAGTGATATTTGTTCAATTTGTTTTATATTTTTGTTAAATCTCGTTAATATATTTGTGCCTTGAATCACTTGTAGATGGTTGTCATCTAAAGCAATCCATAAAGAAGATATAAATTATTGGAAGAGAGAAATTCCTCATCTAATGTGTGAAATGCAAAAGTGTCTACCTTTGACATTTTTCAATGCACAAGAACACTACCTCATACACCAAGTTGAGGAGATTGAATTGTGTGGACCTGTACACATAAGGTCAATGTGGATGGTTGAGAGGCACTTGAAATTTTTAAAGGCTTTGGTTAGACAAAGAGCACATCCTGAGGGTTCTATGGTGGAGGGATATATGGTATACCAGACCATGGTGTACATTACTAAATATCTTCCTAAGTTTTCAACAAAGATCCATGTAGATTGCATTTGGGATCCAAACTCCATTAACAAATTCAAAGGGGTGTACCTAATAGGGAAAGGTAGATTGAGGAAAGTGACAGGTAATTATAAGATGGTCATGGAGATTAATTAGAATATATTTTACATATGGTTTTTATGTATATTGTACTTATTTAATTATTAATCTTCAATATACATCAATTATAAATTAAGGTCGTATACCGTGGTAATTAACTAATTATACGTCGTTTGTGAATTTCAATTTTTTTTGATACAGTTGGTCGAGAGTGGGATGCACTACATTTGTACGTCACAAACAATCTTGATTGGATGACGGTATGGATTGAACGATGTCAACAATCTAGTCGCACATTAACATGGGAAGGTGTGGCTTCATTGGTTAAAGAAGCTCATCGTAATGAAGATTCCAATGTTACACCAAGGGAAATTGATTTAGCATATGGTTTAAGAGATAAACAGGTACGTATAAATATATTAATCACCCATATTATTTAATCATTTTCAATTATATTGATGTATATATATGTTGAGATTTTTTTCTTTGCATACATTCGGCCAAGAATAAATATGTTTATCAATTGACAATATTGCAATAATTTTTACATGTTTGACATATTGTAGGTGAAATACCACAAGGCTATGTGGTGCAATGGTCATAAATTTTGAATCAAAAAGTCAGATGACATGAAGAAAACTTGTGATTCTGGGATAAGTGCAGTCTTTCAGGTGACTAATGTTTCATCTAGAAGCAACATACATCCAGAAGTCTCAGAAAATCAATACTATGGGATTTTGGATGATATACTTGAGTGTGACTTTAAGTCCTTCAAATTAGTTCTATTCGTCATCTTATGGTATAGGCTACGATTGAATGAAAATGATCTCGAGAGAACTGTTATTGAACATGATAATGGATTTACCATGGTTAATACAAGGTATTTTGAGCGAGCTAGAAATGAGCCATATGTTCTTCTAAGCCAATGTGAGCAGGTATTTTACTCAGAGGTTCTAGGTAAACCGGGTTGGTCATATGTTGTTAGACATGATCCAAGAGGAAGGCCGATAAAGTATAATGTGGTGGAAGAAGAAGATACCGAAGAAATAGAAGATGTAGATGATGATTGGGATCAACAGTTAGTTGATGGTGTGCCTGATGAATATGTCGAAGAGGAGGATCTAGATCATGATGATGTAGGAGTTAATGTTCATGAAGATGATATCCATCTGGATGATGACATTATCAAAACTGATATCAATGACGATGATGATGATATGACCAATCCTTACAATGTCAAATCTAGATCAGATGATACAGACAAAGAGTTGGATGAAGAAGAAGATCAATGGCATTGAAATGTATGAGTTATGCGATTGTATTATCTATTTGATATTAATTTCTTGATAGAATTATATTTGACTTATGTCGGTACATAATTAATTCATGATGTTTTTAATTGTTATGCCATTACATAATTGATTCATGATGTTTTTAATTTTTATGCCATTACATAATTAATTCATGATGTTACAACTATTGTAGCTCTCCTAGAAATTTTCATATGATCGTAATGAATGGTGTTTTGGGAAATTTAATGAAAGATGACACATTGATCGTAGTAGTGAAATAATTGTAAAAAAGTTTATATTTTTTAGACCAATCACCCTTCACAATGTCATTTTTAGGATCATCTCGAATTTTATTACTAGGACGCATAAGGTAGGATTTGATTGGCTTATCTTGGACGAACATTGTGGCTTTGTGTAATGTGAGAAAATTTTGGATGGGGTAGTGGTGTAGGAGCACCTACACCTCATAAAGTGATCATTGTAAAGGTTGTTGATGGTTGAGGATTTAAAATACAAGCTCTTGACATTCCAAAATCTGTGTTTTTCTTCAAAAAAATAATATTTTTCCTGTTTTGCAGCACTGTATGGTCACATACAACCATATTTTGATGTGAAATGAATTCCATGTCATGAAGATATGTGTTAGATTTGATTTGAATCTGATTTGAGGGCTTAAGCATTGATTTGAGTTAGAAAGCTTCATTTATTTGCATACAGCCCGGTTACCCTATTTTTGAGGGTTTTGTAGTCCAAACATGATATAAAGGGGCTCTTAAACTTTTTGTGATTACTGTAGCTTGTGTAAGATGCCCCATGGATACTATTGTAATTTTAGGATGCATGAATAGGGAGTAGGATGAGAAATGAAGAAGGATAGTTGCTGTCCTCAAGAGTTTTGTGAAGAAAAGCATGTGAAATGAGAGGTTCAAGCCTAGGTTTCAACAAAATATGTATGGGTGATCTGATTTTATGAATTTTTACCCATGTAGAGACCTAATGGGTTGTGTCTAAGTTGGTTTTGAGGTCTGGGAGGTTGTGGAAGTAGGAGATTCAATAAACCCTCATGATTTTGGTCTAAAACAAGGGTTTTTGGGTTTGGCAAGAATTTGGCCATACACGTGGAATATTTTTGTGGATTTGGAGGTTTGGAGGTTGTTAGCTCTCAAAAATGCAAGTTAGAATACCTCAATAGGTTGCCAATCTCTTGATACTTTTTAGGGTAACAAACAAGGCCAAATGATTTGAACCTTTTCTTTAGGTGCTGCCAAACCTAGGTGGGTCTACTTTTGCAAACTGAGTAGACTTAAGTGATGTGATTTTGTTTACAACAATCTATTCACAATGGAAATCTTATAGTGAACATCTATAATCCTAATAAAGTGTATGTGTAATATTAGAATATGTTTAGTTAACAGATGTAAAAAATAGAATGGACAAACAACTTTACCAATTTAACTATATGTATATATATAACTTTAAGTTATTTTATTTTAACTAAAAGTACTGAAGTTACAAGAAACAAATTAAATGATATTTATGATTGTAAAATTTATGATTAAATATATCTCTCAGAATCCTTTTTGTCCCAATTTGAAAATAGTTCTATATTATAGAATACATTTATTTAAATTTTAAGATGAAAATAGCAAGGAAAAATCAAACAAATATCTTTATAAAAGAAGTATATTGGTGTGAAATTAAATATGATTTGTATTCCAATGTAAAAACTACAAAGAATGGAAACAATTCTTTCAACACATAAACTTTATGTAGTAGTCAATTAAAATGATCTAAATAGTCTAATAATTTGACCATTAGCATATAGCAATTTCTATAGAGCTGTAGATCTCTTCCATTTCAAAAATAAAAAACAATATTAGGTAGATAATCAAACATCTTTCATTTCTACAGTGACTTATTTATCCTAGAGGAACTAGTATATACTATACAAAGAAAACCAACAAACCCACAACTACCCCTATTTTGAAGGAGTTTAGTTTTCTCCCCTTCCTTATCTCCCTACTATTGTCTAATTATTTTAAAGAGAGAAAGGGTCATAACACAGCTTTATTCATCCCACTAAATAGTCTGGTTAATGAAACTTGACAAAAGCATCAAAATAACTGCTACATTTGGCATTGAAATTGGATTTTGTTTACAACAATCTATTCACAATGGCAATCTTACAGTGAACAGATATAATCCTAATAAAGTGTATGTGTAATATAAGAATATGTTTAGTTAACAGATGTAGAAAATTAAAATGGCTAAACTAAAAGATGAAAGCGTGAGACCAGTGCCTTGTTGGGTGTATGGAGTCTAATGAAGATCTAGAAAAGTGTAATCTATGATGGCAATAATTCAAACTATTTGGCACACAGATGTAGTTTATAACTTGTATAAACATGCAAGTAAATGACTGAAAAACTCTACTTGAGATAGAATGACACTCCTAGTTATGCGATTCTTCTTATTGATCCAATTAATACTCTTCAGTTACTGTGATTGGCTAGAAGGATTTAATCTTTACTTGAAAGAACCAAATAATCACATCACACAAATACAACAAATGTGTATCGATAAATTGAATATATGCTTGATATATCAATTTAAACAACATAAAAGCATCAAAATGGAGACAACCACATAACTATATAATTCCACAAACAGCTGATACCAAGATTAAGCCACAAGTTCAGACATCTTCATTAACTTCATCAAAATTCATACATGCATCTAAGTCTTTCAAAAGGAAAGTTTCATTGCAAACTATCTACTATATCTTTCTCCTATCCACCTATATCTGTTTTACATTATGAAACAGATATAAATATATCAAAATTGTGAAAGGGCTTGTCTTTTTAGAAATGTCTTTTGCTTAACAACAATAACAAACTAGAAATTATGCTCTATTAAGCCATAAATAGATTTTTGATAGATAATCTCAGTAAGTTGGCCGCTTGTGTGTATCAACATCCTCCAGCGCATTCCTTATGGCTATCTCCATTTTGAACATCTTCTCATTTTGTTCACATGCCCCGTCTATTGTTAAATTGTTTCTTGTGGTTGTCTCCAAAATTGTTTGCATCATCATCTCACATTCCTTCATCCATCTGTTTGTTCCCTTTAGCTCCCCTCCATCTTCTAACAATATTGGTACTCCCATTTTTGTGACATTGATCATCCCCTGCTCATCACCTTGCAATTCATTATGGAAGTCTATGTTTTTTCATAAAATTGTTTCTAGTATCAATAGCTATGTTATCAAGAGCATCCCTTTGGTTTATTTCTTAGAACTTCTCTCGGACCCTACCATCTATCCTCTTATGTTCTTGTAGTGCAATAAAATTGTGTGAATGTGTTCCCCGGAGCTTACTCAACCAAGTCATTAAATTGGCCTACCTCTTCCTTATTATTGTAGTGAGTGCATCACATTTACCTTGTGAGTACGCTTTTGATTCTTCCCACTGGTCTCTTGCTTGGGAGCTTTCACCATGAATCAATTGCTTTGTGGATCCCAACGTGATTCCCATCATGTCCTTCAAGTGATCATTTTGTCTGAGTAGTCTCTCATTATTAATCTTATACATTTCTTTTTCCTTGATTAGCTTTTGGATTTGGTCTTTATTTAATTTGGCCACATTAATGCCAAATTTTTTTGTAGCTATTGGATCAACCTCACCAAATTTTAATGTCGTTACATGTCCAAAAGCCTTTTCAGTATTGATTACAACATATTTCTTATGTGGAGGATACAAGGCCCATATCATAAGTGATCCCTCATCTGGGTTATACTTAGATCTTGCATAAATCTCTTTTACCCCCTCAGGAGTGAGTTTATGTGTGGCATTACTATTCTTCAGAAAACTATCAAAAACCAAAGAAGAGTTTAAATCCAGCCCGAGAAAGATCATGACACCTGCATCTTCTAATAATTTCCTTCATTTCTCAGGGGTCATGCTCTTCATTTCTTCTTCCACACTTGATTTTAAGTTATTCAGTAGTTATTCCTCATTACTTGGTGTAATATTCTCCACTGATTCCCTTATTGATTTTCCTTTTAATTTGCACAAAAAGTTTTTAAATTCTGAGGTTTTAATGAATTCATCATCAACCACAAATGATTTATATGCTATCTGCCTTGTGTCAGTATTTGCACTCTCTTCAACATCTAGTTCCTTGGGAACATACTTGTAGTCTTGAATTCTCAATCTGGAAATTTTATCAATTGTACTGCTAGGTTTACCATCACCAGATGCCTCTTCATCAGAAGATAATAGTTTTGTATCTTGCAATCCCCTGTTATACTCATAAAGAAAATTTTTGGCTTCCTTTACTTCCAGTTTCCTGATCAAGTCATCGTATAGATAGGGTATGTGATTGTATCCTCCCAAGTTCATTTTATTTTTGGAAAAATCAATATACCCTTCTGGATCAAATCCTTTTCATAGTGGACCCTTCTTCATGTTGTATTGCAACAATTTGTTGAGAACCATGTCATATCCATCCCTTGCTAATACAGTGAAATCACTGAAGCATAATGTACTAGGCATAAATGCCTTCTTTTCGAAAGAACTCAAATTCATAACATTTGAAAAGTCCAATTGCCTAGCAATCTCCAAATATGCAATCCTATCAGGCACCATCTTGGGTAGAATGAAGGGTCCATCTTCAAATCCATATACTCTTATCATGGTCACATCTTCTAGACAGTACCAATCTCCCCAATTGTGGTTGACAGGTCCATTGAAATCCTTAGGCCTTAAAAACCTTTTTATTTCATCGAAAAATGAGTATTCACAATGATGATTGTAAAATCTATATAGTGGTTTCACAAAAAACTCTTCAAAATGTAGATAACAAGAATTAGCAAATTTGCAATCCTAGGTGGCAGTCCAGAGTTGTACTGGTAATAAGCTTCCTTCCTTATCAAATTGTACAACCCTCAGTTTTTTAGGCCACATCTACAATTCTTGTCCATAATATAATATCATATGCATTAGGATTGAATAAGCATCCAAGTGCAAGATAGGAGCTCCACTTTTTAATGCCATCAGTCCTAAATCAAGTACTTTAAAGATATGTGAAGCATGATAAAAAAAACCTTGAATTGTGACATTGGATGTCCGCTTCAATTACCATGGGTACAATTGACATGCACTCAGGGGCCTCCATTCCCAGCACTTGACACACTGAAAAATATGTGTACCTCATGTAGAGTTCAAACAAATCAACATGGAATGGGGGACCATCACTATCATTCAGTGGAACTGAAACACCATCTTTCTTAGACTTGTGTAGTGGTAACATCCAACCCAAATACAAAGTATCCATCCTCTAGAATTCCTTTTCCAACTCTTCAGGTACAATTTTTTCACCACACTCCCTCTAGGTTAAAAACCTCACAGATGGCAGCTTCAGATACATGTATAAACGGTTTTCCTAATGGATCACAAATAGCTTTACATTTTGGATTATAATTGGCAGCTAGAATGTTCACCAATTCTACATTTACAAATACATTGGGGCATACTAGTTTCCCTAGGTTTAACTTCCAAGGATTGCACACTGGTTCGTATCGATTCCTTCATTGGTAATGAAAAATAAAAATATCATATCCCCTAATCGGGGTCCATATGTCTCGTATATGCTTGCATTTATCCTCTAACTTTTCCACTTCTACCCTAAGTTGTGCAGATCACCTGGCCTTATGTCCTGAGCCAGACAATTGATCAATTAAGTCCTGGTTTAACTTCCTCTCAACTACCCCAAGTTCCTTCTCTGCTTCAATTTTTTTATTTTTTCCTCTAGGGTTTTTAATCTCACTTCATTTCCTACCTTTTTCTTTTCTTGAGCTAGTGCTTTCCATTTTATGAATCACAAAACCAGAAATTTAATTGCAAGGAACTTACAAGTTTATTTAGAATTCTTTGACTGCAAGATCCTTTGGCCCTTCATCCATTCCTCTATTGCTAACTTTCCAAAATTCGCCTTCAATTACTTTTCTCAATTCAGGAAATCATAGACACATTTGGTAGTAATATTGCCATTAATGTCCTAGCTTTGAACACGAGCATAGCTGATCTTCGAATTTACCCACTGTCACATCAAATGTTCTATCGGCAAGACAATTGAAACTTTGGGCAATCCTTTTATTCAGGCTTGACTAACGTTCATTAAACATTCTTTTTGTCGGGGAGACATTACACCGATATCGCATATTCTATCCATGTGATTCATATAAATGTCACCAAGAGTCACCCCGACGACTATCCTGATTTGTTTGTGTTTTCATCGGCAAGACATGGTGTATCGCTAAGACATTCAATAATTTTTCTGATGTTATAAGTCTCCCCGATGATTATTCCTTCGATCTCAAGTATGTCGCCAAGACTCCTGCCGATGTAATCTTATCGGCGTGACATAGTGGGTCGGGAGGACATTTTGAACTCATTCTGATAGAGTTTGTCTTGGCGATAGTATGTTTCTTTGTTTTGTCGGCAAGACAAGATGAGTTTTTCGGTGATGATATTTCATCGGTGAGACAAATGCACTCGGGTTGACTCAGGTATCTTACTCTGATGGCATTGGTCTAGTTGATACAATTCCTTGTGCTTTGATCGGTGAGACAAGACAAGTTTCTTGCCGATGGAACTTCATCGGTGATACCTATATGTTCGGTATGACCTTTTCATTTCACCCCGATGGAACTTGTCTTGCCGATGATATGGGTTATTTGAATACTATATTTTGGAGGTTTTTCATGATATCAAATGGTCAAGAATGATGTTATCATATGTGACTATTGATAGAACTTCAAATTTTTGCTCTTTGAATTCCATTTTATCTTGCCTTATGTCTCTGGTCTTTCATATTGTTTGAAAAAACCTAAGGTTGGGGTTTTTGTTTTTGCTGAAAGTGTTTTTGGATTAGATTGTGTTTGTTTTTTTGCATCAATGTTTCGGATCACACTCCGTGATCCATTAATGTTTTTTTTTAGTCCAACAACCAACTCCCTTTTCTTGATGTTCTTCTACTAAAAAATTTAAATGGCTCCATTGGTCATAAGGTTTTCTGCAAGGCTACCCATACCGATCTCTATCTCCACTTGTCTTCTCATCATCATCCTAGTCAAAAATTTAGCGTTCTCAAAACCCTTGCCTGGAGAGCCTACCAGTTTTGCGATGAGGATAACTTAATGCAAGAGTTGACACACCTTTGTCAAGTTTTTAAATTAAATGGTTATTCTAGCAAGCAAATCTCGAGGGCCCTCAACCAAGACAAATCTAGCTTCCTTTCTAGGTCCAACCCCAAATATTCCTCAGTCCTTCCTAATGTTTCTCTTCCTTATGTTGAAGGTATCTCCCAAAATATCTCCAAGATCCTTCTTTAAAAAGGCCTTCGTTGTGCTTTTAAACCCTTCTCTACCTTGAGAAAATGTATTCCTTCCCTCAAAGACTCCAGGGACATCTTTCTTGACTCTGGAGTCTATAAGATTGTTTGTTCGTGTGGCATTCCATATATTGGGAAAATCGGTCATTCCTTTACCACCAGAATCAAGGAGCATAGTGCCGACATTAGACACGAACGCACCTCCAAATCAGCCCTAGCCAACCACTCCTCTTCCACCTAGCACCACATCTATCTAGAAAGTGCCCAAATCTTATCCAAAGAAGACAATTTCTTCACGAGAAAGCTTAAAGAAGCTATTGAAATCAATCATCATCCCCTGAACCTTAATCGTGATGAAGGTTGGAGTTTGAACTTGTCTTGGCACCTGTTGCTTTCCAACTTAAGATCCCAAAATCTTCCTTCTCGCCTCTAGTTTTTATCCTCTCCCTTTCTTGTCCCTCTCCCTTGTCTCCCTCCATTGCTTGGGTTCCAACCCCCCCCCCCTTCCTTTCCTTGTCATGTTGGTTCCTTGCTTTCCTTTTGTCCCCTCAGCTTCTCCTCCTTCTCCTTTCCCTTCTCCCCTTTCTCTCCTCCTATCCCTTGGTCCTCTCTTTTTTCTCTTGTTAATTTTGATTTGTTCCTGCTTCTTGCTTTGGCTTAGTTCATTTTTGCTTCTAGTTTGTTATTTCGTCGTGTTTTGTCGAGCTTTTCTTTCGTGTGTCTCTTCTCTTTGGGTCTGTCCTTTTCTATTTATTGTTCCTTCTTTCCTTCTTTTTTTAATTCTTGTTTCTCATTATTTTATGACTATTCCTTACATTTTACAAATTATAGGCTTTTTCTAATTACGCCAAAGGCGTATCCTATTTGAGATGAACGAGTTAAAATGGACCATCAATGGTTAATATCGACTATGTACAGTACAATACAATTGAAGTGATTTCATCTGTTCATCGCCACATTTTTTCCCCTCCGTTTTTTGTTTGTTTGTTTACTTCTTAATATTTTACTTGTGAACTCTGCCCTTTTTTCTCTTCCGATGACACCACAATATTTACTGAACAAAGGTTTCAACAAATGAAAAAAAATATCTACTTCTATAAATTTAATTTTAAAATTTGTCCATATTTTTCAAGACTCATAGTGAATTGGTTAATTTGAATGTATGAAATAACTGATATAGTTTGGTTTAATATATATATATATATATTTTAACTTTTTAAAAAATATGTTCATAATTTAAATATCTAATTTTGTTAATTAAATAGGTGTTAAAAGGTGAAAAGTTAAATTATAAAAATGTCTATCTTTTTGTTAATTAGAAAGAGATTAAAAGTGAAAATTTAAATTATTTTTAATATTTATATATTGAATGGTTTTACTTGTTTTATATATATTAGTTATATATTTTTTAATTTAAAAAATATATATTTATAAAAATGTTTTTCTCTTTTTTTTTTTTTTTTGATACAACATGGGTGTCCCCGCGACCTAGCCCAGTGGCGCAAGAAGTCCCACCTCTTAAACCCGAGACCAATGGGGAGCAAACCCACTGCCCAAGCCAACTCTACTACCCGTTCAGGCTATGTTTTTCTTTTTTTGTTAATTAGAAAGATGTTAAAAGTGGAAATTTAAATTATTTTGATTATTTGCATTTTATAAAGTTCATATTTAAATGGTTTTTACTTATTTTATTATTTGAAAAAATATAAAAAAGTAAATTAGAAAAATAATTAAAATTGTTTTGAAAATTTTTAGATTCAAAAAAATAAAAATTTGATCCATAAGAGACAAGTGCCACGTAGTGGCTAGTACTTGCCTCTATAGTATTTTAATTATAGTATTTTAGATTTAATAAATGTAAGTTTTGTTAATGGAATGAAAGATAGTTACATGCATTTATATTAATATTATTAATTATTAATCTTATTTTAATTATACTATATAAAAATCAAGTATCTTATATAAAAACAATTATATATTAAAAATTTATAATATCAAACAAAATCAAATGATAGCATAATATAATTAGAAGAAAAAATTGATAATTATATAAATATAAAATTTATCTAATAATTATTTTACATAAAAATATGTATAATATGAAATAAATTTATTATATTATATTAAATAATATTTATTGATTAGATAATTTAAATTTAAATAATAATTTTTTAAAATTATCTTATATAAAATAAAATATAATTAAAATGAAATGATTATGTAAAATAATTATAAGAAAGAAAGAAATAATTATTATTTAAACATAAAATTTATATAATACTTAGTATGTATATAATTTATGTTAATATATATATTATTAATGCATTACGCATATTTTTTTAGACAGTTAATCAAGGCGGAAAATTATATTTAAACAAATGCTTATATTATTATTTTATTTTCATCTTCCTTTGCCTTTGGTTTTACTTGAAAAGCTTGCTCTGCTTTGTATAGCATGTCGCGTGAAAAGAGAGATGCAATGGATTGCTAACAATAATAGACGGTTAAATGTATCGTAATATTTTTTTTACGTGAAAGAAAATTGTTTCACTACCAGAGGACTGCGAAAAAAATTGTTTAAATTTCACTGCAAGAGGATTGCGAAATTTGGAAGGAAGGCATCCTTTTTGATTTCTTAGTAGACAAGTTTGGGATGCACTCAACAATAGGCAAAATAATAGATTTATTTTCTTAAAAGTAGGCAAAATAATAGTTCTATTTTCTTAAATGTAGGCAAAATAATAGTTCATATTTATGAAAAGTAGGCAAAATAATAGTTCATTTCACTTTTCCTCAAAATCTGTCAATAACACACAAAACTTTTCAACCAATCATATTCACAAAAAATATTTTTTCTAATTTATGAAGTTAAGTATTTTACAAGTTAACTTTATAAAATTGAATTTTTTTTTAACAAAAGAAAATAATTGTTTTTGATTGGTTGAAAACCAACTTATTAATAACTAATTAACTATGAAAAGAACAACTCATTGCAATAGTATTGCCTAAAGGAAAGTACTAATAAGAGTTTGTATTAAAATGAAAATAACATATTACACTTCACAACATCTTTTAAGCTTAAAATGCCAAAACATCATCGATTATCCAGACCATGTCCTCAAAACCAGATCAAAGTTTAAAGAGTCACCAAACACCATGACCTGAGACCAAACAAAACCTACATAAAACCTAACATGCCACTATAATGGTGACCAAAAGCGACTGTAATCTAGTTCTACCCAACCAACACCAAAAGATTATTCAGGGAGTTGAAGTCCCGACTCACTTAAATTTTTTCAATACTACAAAATCCTCGAATTCCTCATGCTAGTCCTCATGATCCACCTGCATTAACCTAAAGAATTTCTTCAGGAAGATTATTGCCACTGCTGCTATGGCTCTATGTCGCATCAAGCTCGTCCCCTGCATATCCAAAAGGAATGGGTAGATTCTGATGGTGTCTTCCTCACGCACTCACTCCACATCACACGGTCGAGGGAATCCTCTACCTAGTATCGCCACCCATAGTACCTCGTCAATACCTTCTGTTAGCTCCTTCTTAAATAGCAGCAACATCAGTTGTTTGGCTTCGGCCTTCAGAACCAAATTATCCAGAAGAGAAGCAAGGAATCGGGAACAGATGTGGAGATTATCTCTCCCATACTCCTTGCCTTCCACATGGCCCATACCCAACACCATCTTAACCACTGCAATCACTAGTGAATCATTTGATAAAAAAATTATCTTCAGGCACTGGTCCATGATTGTTCTAAACGAACCCTTCCCTTTCGACTTGCCAAGAGAAATCGGTGTATCTGCCCCAAACCGAGCTAGTCCTGCAATCGATAATTCCACCACAAATTTAGAACATTTCGCCATTTGGTCCTTAGCTCTTTGTGTCGAAAATAGGCCAGATTTCGCTACCACATATTTGCAACTAGAGGCAATGAATAATCCATCCTTACCAACTATTGCTGATACATGCATATCGGGAGTTAATGATCCTATCTCGATAACACCGCCACCCTGCAAATGTATTATTTACTTGAAGTGAGATGTCAATAAAAAACAACAGCTCGAAATGCAAGAAGGAACATTATTACAGTGGTAGCTGCCAAGGGAATGTCAGGCTCATACCACCGCCTTGCGTCTTGTCTTACGGATGCCATTTATAATCTATATGTTAACATATAATTTATAATCTATATGTTTATAAATTATTTGCCTATTTTTAGATTCTTGGTTATTTATAAATTATATAAATAATCATATAATTTATAGATAATGATATTTATATGTTTTGTATTCCTTGCTTGTGTTCTTTATTTATTAATCTTTAGTAATTTTGTTTCATTTTTTTGGCTTGCTTTTCTTGTTTTATTTTTCCTTGTTTTTTCTATCTTTTATCTTATTTTTATTTCATTTTGTTATATTTATTTTTATTCTTTTATTTTTATTTATTTGCTTGTTTATTTATAATTTTCTTCCTTTACATTCTTTAGATTTTGTCAATTTTAGTTTTTTCTTGTTTGTCTCTTTATGTTTACTTCATTTTTTTATTTATTTGCTTGTTATTTTTTCCTTATTTATTAAAAATTCTAAATTTTCTTGTATTATTTTTGCTTGCTTCTCCTCCGTTTGATTTTGGTTTTATTTTTTACTCCTTTATCTTTTTTTGATTTACATCTTTCTCTCCATCCTTGGTTCTTGTGCCTACCTTTCTTTGCCCCCTCCCTCTTCCTTTTTATTCAATTCTTGGTCTGCAACTATTCATTTTACTCCTTATGCTCTCTCATATCTTGATGATGGATCACAGAGTGTGATCTGAAATGTTGATGCAAAAAAACTAACACAATCTAATCCAGAAACACTTTCAACAAATCTTCATGGATTGTGGAAATCTATTATCACTAAGTTTTTGTTTTTGTTTTCGTGAAAAACCCTAGTGTTTTATGTTACACCTTGGGTGGGATCTATTTGGTTGTTAATTTATAGAGGGGGTTTTAAAACAACTTATGCCCATCACTTCATCTAAGTCGGGCCCCTTTTGATTTAATGTTTTAATTCTTTCGCCTGACTTTATTTTTCCCTATTCTAAGTTGGCCCTGTGCCCCCATGTTTAAACACAACTTAAGCCATTGTTTGTCATTGACCTAGGTGATGTCCCCTTATGCCTTTAATAAATTTTTTATATTGTGCAAGGAATAACTATTAATGACTATTGATCAACCATTGTTTGATCGCAGCCGTTCCCCGCCATCCCGTGATGACCCCACCACAGAATCTCAATCGATTGCAATATCATGGGCGAGTGCCATGTGTCTCATCTGGCAGTACTGAAGGGATCATGAAAGTGCTTTAAGATATCTTTTGGGTTTTAATATGTTATATAGTAGGTTACTAAAGTGGGTGCACGTGCTTCAAACCAATGGCGATGTTATAATATGGATGGAAAAGGTGCTCGATGGTTAGTGACAAGGCTGGTGAGTGTGTTGATTGAACAGGATTGCCGATGGTTGAAATCTACGGTTGCCCGCCATCGCGTGATCGGAAGTTGCGAGGTCTTTATTGATTGCGATATCACAGGCGAGTGCCATGTGGATTTATTTGGTGATGCATAATATGGTGGGCCCTGGCTGCCATGATGGAGATTGTGTCAGCTTTTTTTGGCAACTGTTCGATGATTTGACAGAAGTGAAAGATCAATGACTAATATTTGAATTTGCATCTAATGCGATTGGATCCATTTTTCCAACACGCAAGCAAGATCTAATGGCGGACAAGACAAGATGCACGTGCTTACTATGTTATATAGCAGGTTACTAAAGTGGTTTCAAGATGCACGTGCTTAAAATCAATGGGGATGTTATAGTCTAGATGGAAAAGGTGCTTGATGGTTAGTGACAAGGCTCACGACTGTGTTGAGCGAACAGGATTGCCGATGGTTGAAATCTATGGTTGTCCGCCATCACGTGATCAGAAGTTGCAAGGTCTTTATTGATTGCAATATCATGAGCGATCACCACATGGATTTCTTTGGTGATGCATAATATGGTGGGCCCTTGCTACCATGATGGAGATCGTGTTATCTTGTTTTGGCAACCATTCGATGATCTAACAAAAGTGAAAGATTGATGGTTGATATTTGAATTTGCATCTAATATGATCGGAGCCATTTGTCCAGCATGTGAGCAAGCTTTAATGGTGGACGAGATGTTTACTGGCTTGATTTGATCGACATAAGGAGACTATTCTTCTGCCCTATTGTTCTCACAAAGCATTCAAACATCTTTGCGAAGCAGTTTTAGAGCCAAGGATGAAGTTGCAAGTTGTCACAAAAAGGATTTGGGTTTCTGCGAAGCGTAAAGCCATGAGTTATTTTCTATACTTCCTGGATAATTTGATTGAGAATTTGGGGAACATTGTGGTGTACTTGTCGGAGAGATTATTGATAATTGTTCTAGGGCTATAGGTTAGTTTGAATTGTGAGAGATTGCAAGGTTCTATTTTGCAGTCTCATTTTTCTGCTTAGCCCTAGTTTGTTTAAAGGTTTGAAATATCAAGGAAGCCCTAGTTTACCTAGGATGGCACCGTCAAAGCAACATTCTGGCCAGGTTGACTATTTACACAAAAATTTATATGATGACTTCCTGGATCAATTCCCATCATCAACTAATGATAGGAAGAGGGGGTTGGTTTTGATGCGTGGAAGAGCCCTAGGGGAGGGGTTAGTATATAACTGCTCCAACATTACCGATGCTAGGGTTCCCATGACAGGTCTGGAGATGTTTAGGCTGTGGTATGGATAGAGGAATTTTCCCCACCCCTTTTCAAATGGATGGAAGTATGAGATGGGTAAGTTGGTGGTACCTAATGTATTCCCTAATGTGGATTTTCTTAGGGCAGTGGTTATACATTATGACCCTGTTACATGGGTAATTAGAGATGATGATGGAAGGGTTATGTTGAGCATCAACACAGAAGAATTTCAACAAGTTTTTGACCTGAGTGAGCCTAGCCCATTCTTGGTTCATACTGATCTTGAGGAGATCAAACAGGAGTATGCAAGGTCAAAGGCACTTTTCAGGGTTAAACTGCTCCAACCTCATCTGGCAAGGGCAGGAGGTTCAAAGTTCTATATCAGCCCTAGTGACCAAGGGCCTCTCAGGCTTACCTATTTTGAAAATCAATTCTTGGCCACCTTTTACTCATTGTGCCATATTTTGGGTTTCAAACCTAATATGCTGATGCCAATTGCCTACATGTTTATGGGGCTGCAAATATAACACCCAAAATTCTCAGTAATCTATGATTTTGCTTCCTGTTTGGACGAAAAGATACATGAAGGGTTATTAAAGTTGCAACAAAAGGATGCAGGCACTCCATTCTTCTAGTATTCCATGTTGATGTACATGTTCTTGTACAAGAATGCTGATTTCTTCTCTGAGAAGATGGAGTTAAGGCAAATGGTTAATGGAGAAAGATTGCTAGTGCAGGCATGGACTACAGACCTATCTTATAATAGGGAGACTTCCAGTTTTGTGCAATTTGATAATTGTTTTGCCTCTAGATTGAGGGCTAGGTTGAGGGTAAATGTACCTAGAATCCTTAAGGAGTTACATGACTTCCTCGGACCAAAGGGTAGGAAGCCTGAATTGAGAATTTTTCATAACTGGGGTGACATTATCCCATACCCAATCAACACTATCTTGTGAGTGTATGGTTTCCAAGGGACTCCACATATCCTGCCATACAATATGCCACCAAGACTAGGATTTGTAGAGGTTATGTGGTAGATTAGTTGTATCCATGAGGACAACCTTATAGAGAAAGGTAAAGGAACCTTTTTCCCTGATTAGACTATGGTGTCAGACTTTGTGTTTTCTAAGGGAGGCTGGGTCCACTTTGGGAAGTTTTTTGATGATTACCATTTGAGGTGTGGTCCCAAGTGGCAGCATGATCTTGAGGGCTTTTTTGCCCTTTTCAGACAATGAATAAAAGGTGGCAAGTTTGTGCATGAGTTCAACTTTCCTAAGGATCTAATTAGGAATGAGTTTGATCTGAATAAGTAGGAATTGAGCAAGGAGAAATGGATAGCTTATGACAAGCTATTATCCATTGTGCACAAAATGGATCCCAAATATGATCCATTGATGGATTTTAGCCCATTTCACAAGCAAATTGACTTTTTGATGGACAACTTCAAGGAAACCATGGGAACCTTAATGAAAAAAAGATAAACTTGGAGTTGGATCAAGGTACATAGGAGCTAGATGCCAGGCCAACTGAAATGAGGCTAACATACCAACCTACAGTGAAGTGGCCTCTCTATAAGAGAAAAAGAAATGCCAATAGTGATGAGGAAGAAGAAGATAAAAAAGGAAAACAAATAATGAAAGCATCAACACAACTAGGTCCAAAATTCAAAGCACTTGGGGGAATCAAAACCATTGATTTGGACTCATCACTGGAGGATAGTCCTTCACCACCACCATCAAAGCCAAGCCCTAAGAGGAAAAGGATTGAGAAAGTACAGGAGGATCTGATGGATGAAATTGTGGTCATAGACCAAGATATACAAGTTGGTATGCCTTCTCCTCCTAGGCCAGCTGAATTGGTCTTGTCCGATTTGGATATGAAAGGGAAGTGTGTGCAAGATGCCAGGATGGAGGCATGTAAGGCATTTTTAGATGATGATGCATTTGTCAAGACTCCAATCTTCTTACAATTGGTATGGAGAATGAGGCTAAAGGAATATCAAGACAAATGCTAGAGGAGAAGAGAGTTAAGACCTGAAAGTTCAAATCAGGAGAATGATGATGAAGTGAAAGCTGAATTGATGGAATAGTTTAAGAACATCACTACTGAGGAGGGGAGAAAACTAGTGACTCAGGCTGGTGTGTTGATTTTGCCTGAATGGGACATAGCAGATGTAGTAGCATTTAATGTTATTATAAAGTCCAAGCATCCATTGTAGGATTCTGAAGAAGAGGTCAAGGTAGCATTGCAGGATTCTGCCTTTAGTGAAGAATATGAGACTTTAGCAATTTGGGCTTTAGCTCCTCAAGGAAGAAAGCTCGATGTCACTGACATTAACCCAAACCTAAGGGGAGAGCTAATAATAAAGAGAGCCTCAGAGACCTCAACTACAAAGGCTACTAAATTAACTATGAATGTGGCCAAATTGGCCTAGAAGACTACTGAGAGAGAGGGGGCTGAAAAGAAAAGCCTAATGGAGAAGTATAATTTCATAATTGGAGATTACATAAAGGTGTAGCAAAGGAATGTTGAGCTGCAAAGTGAGGTGGATAGGATGAAATATAGGCAGGTTGGAGAGACATAAAATGCTCTAGGTATTATGACATTGCCTTCCACATCAAGATCAGTGCCTCCTGCTTCTTCAATTGTTTTTATACCAGGGTCCCCTAGCCAAACTCCTTCCCTCAATCCTACATTAGATCCAATTGGGGAAGAAATTGAATACTCTGTTGATCCCACAAAGAAGCAATTAATGCATAAGATTGCAGAGTTATAGGAAGCTTTGAAGGCAAGTGAGGAGGGAGCACTTGTAAAACAAGGTGTGATTGTTGACATAGTTTTGAGACATTTGAATGAAAAGGTTGATGGCAGATTGCCATTAGTGTTTTCTTTATATTCTTTTTTATTGGATTCAATAAAGAATATTAATAGGGATCAGGAGGTAGAATTACCCTTAATTGAGAAGTGGATCCCTAGAGCCATTGATTTAGACATAATGTACAAAGCCTCAAGGTTTGATACAAATAGTAGGCCCCAATCATTGAGGCCTACTCAAGTGTTAGTTAAGTCACTACAAGGTTTTCAGGCCTTACTAGATGACTTGAGTAGGAAAATTATAGAATTGGTAAAGGATTTTGATGATTGGAGTGATGTCTCTTTACCTGATATAATTGATGAGCAAGGAAATGTTAAATCACTACAATAGTGGTAGGATTGAGCAAATGAGGTCATCAATGCACAAATTAAATTAATTTGTGATGATTCAGATTATGACCTATTGGTGAGCTATATGGACAAGATCATTAGTACTAGCTCATTTTTGGAATCTTTTGAGAGAGAAGCAAACTAGGTGGGGGTTAAGTACACACCTTATAGTGTTAAGGTGAATGAGGTAATTAATTTTGATTGGCCAACTGATGAAGAATACCAGAGATGGGTAAATGTATACTTAACTAAGGAAGAGTAAACCAGAGTTGGATACTAGCGGTTAACAAATCAGTTATTGCAGTTACAATAGATTCCAGTTTATTTTGATGACAATCTTGGTGTGAGATTCTTGAATTTTTTGTTGCTGCATCAACCATTCTCAGCGGGTAGGATGAATAGGAAGATTCTCTAGGGATCAACAATTATAACAAGTTTTTGAAATATCATAAGGCGGTCCAAGATGTTGGTGACATGTGTACTTCTGGCCCAATGCTTGTTTTCTCCTTAATTTTCTATAAGAAGGATTTCAAGGCCAGAAGTACGAGTTAGCAAGTTAGACATTTTTGGTTGAGTCTAGGTGAAGTTGCAAAGAAAATTCTAAAGTCTGATGGTTTCAGAGAAAATGCAATTTAGGTTTTGAGTCATTCTGTAGTAGGTCTTGAATTCATGGGGATTTTGTGTTTTACGACAGTACTGGCATTTGAATTAAAATGATTTATTTTGAACTCATGTTTCTCCATTATACAAGCATATCTGAATCTTGAATAAAATGATCAAGGGTTGTTTCCTTCATCTCACTGTTGTGGTGTGTATGATTCTCATTTTAGCTTTAATTCAAGGAATTATTTAAAATGCTTGAATAGAATTGTAGGTGGAATGTTTTTGTGTAAGGATTTGATAAGTAGTATTGGGTTAGAATGTAGGTTGATGAGATTGTAAAGAAATGTTGTCAAGGATCTTACATGTTATTTTTTGAATCTGTCATGAACCCTTAAATGCTCATGAATTTGACTCCTCCAATGGTATATGGCACTAGTCTAAGTTGTACTTATTCATGAGGTTCAATATTTGTTTGTCTTTACTTAGAGCTTGCTACAAATTTCAAATCAATGACTATCTTATACTGTGAAATGTTATTGTAATTATCTCATGCTCCAAATAGCTGATAATATTGATGAACAACCAATTCTATCCAGTATTATCATGTTATGTTGAGCTATTAAATGAGATTATTTGTTGTTGCTAATGTTGTTTATAATGATGGTGCAGAGGTTGTAAACACATTAAGGGATCACCCTCCCAGGTCTTGCAGAGCCCAAAGTGTAGGAGGTTTTTTAAAATCCTCGTTAGTTGGTCCAGGTCCTTCGAGCTCCTATTGGAACTGTGAAATTTTGACAAATTCATTAACCCTTCATGATTATTAGTCTCCCAAAAAGGTTCATAATATAGCCATAAAAATCCTCACATAGCATTTTTTACCAAAATCTGATTTATATTTTTCCATAAAGCCCCATAAATTTTGTCTGGCATTAAATCTTTAACATATGAAAATATCGACATAAGTTGATGCAGGTCTCATCGATGATAATATACATATCCTCAATATATTAGCAAGACATCAGAAGGGTCATACTGATAAAGTTATACACCAAAAGAATGCAACTTTGTATTTCTTATAGGCAAGACAAAAGGTATCGACGTGACGATGTAAGGTCATATTGAGCTAGGTTACCTTTTACCGATTGGAATAAAGTAGTCTATTAGAGAGACTTTGGTCATCGAAGAGAGATTTCAAAACACTACCCGAAGCGTTATTGGTCTTGCCGATAAAGCAAAGGGAGGACTCACTCGATGAGACAAATGATGTCGAGGAAAGTTCAGAAAGTCTTACCAATCCCTTGACTTACACCAACAGAACTGAGCATGCGGAGATAAAAGGTGTCAAGAAGACAATGCGTGTGGTCTCGCCAAAGAAAAAGCATATCGGTGAGATATGTCTCAGCTGGGAGATCTAGGAGACATTATGGCGAGTATCATTTTGTCGGTAGGACAAATGATTGGTCTTGGCGACATAAGTCGATAAAGTGAACATCTCGGTGAGACGAAGAGATTTCAGAGTAAGGTGAAGAACTGTTGGCCTGATTCATTAAGTTTGGGCAAAAATTGCTTTGGTGAAGGTCATGGCGATATAAAAAGCAAAAGGAAAGAAACTATCAGGGAGACTTGTGATGTCAGGGAAACTGCAAGACGTCTTAGCGGATGGGTGAATGTTGAACAGGTGGATTGGCTAGGGATTTGAAATGTCTTGCCGATATGATCCTTGATGTGATAGCGAGAATTTTGAAAAACTTGCAGCATTCATGTCTCAGTAAAGACATTAATGGCGCCACAAATCGTAAAATATTTTGCATATCAGTGTATGCTCAATTGAAATCATTGTTTCATGGAATTGACAAGTGAAGGAGAGCAAGGGAACCAGCAAAACAATTACGACATTCATCTATCTTGGATTTACAAGAAAAATACAGTAAGTTTCTCATCTTCTTAGAACTCGTGAATTTTGAATATGGAAGGCACTAGTTCAGAAAAAATAAAAGGAAGAAAACCCAGGGAGGGTAATCAATCAAAAGCAAAGAAGGAAAAGATTGAATTGCAACCGGAGGGCATTGAAAGAAGTTGAATCAAGACCTCATAAACTAGTTACCTGGTTTTGGGCCTAAAGCTAGGCATTCTACACAACTCAAAGTGGAAATTGACAAATTAGACGATAAGTGCAAATTCATAGGGGATGTTTGGACTCCAATTAGAGGGTATGAGTTATTCAATTTCCATTATCACAGGAGAAATCACTTTGAGCCAGTATGCAATACGTGGAGGCTCAATTTGGGAAAATTGGTGTGCCCTAATGTCTTTATTGATGTTGAACTGGTAAAATTGTTGGCTAGACATTATAACCCGAAGAGTAAAGCTATATGTGACTTGTCAGGGAATCCATTGATACACATGTCTGAAAATGCAATAGCTGAGGTTTTTCGATTGGAAGGAATATGCAATGAGAAAATAATATGTGAAGAACTGGATAGTGAATTCAAAAGAATGAACACCATTTATAAAGGATGGAGATTACCCCTGCACATAATAAGATGTCATGGCAAACCTACTCTGATGGAAGACAGTGAGGGACCACCATTTCAAGTAGATCTCTTCAAACCCTACTTGAAGTGCACTTATTTTTCAGTGGGGTAGGTATTGGGGATGGAGCTCCTAGAGCATATGGTGGTTGTGCCCATGGTGATTGCTATAGATATTTAGTATCACAATTCTAGATTATTTGATTATGCTGCGCATGTATTTAAGGAACTGGATGCAGGGTTGATAGCGATAAGGAATGGTGCCTTTGTTGTCCATCTCAGGAATTATTCACTGTTGACGCACTTAGTGTTGTATTTTGGACAAGAGTTAGGTTTATGGCCCCAGGAGCTAAGGATTTCACAATTTTACAAGGAGGGTAGGCCATTTCCTGTTCAGTTATGGAAATTTGTTTGGGATAGCAAGTTTGCTAATTCCAATTTCTTGCATTTTGAAGAATTCTTTGTGAAACCTTTGTATAGATTTTTTAATCATCCTTGTGATTATTCTTTATCTGAAAAAGTAAAGAGGTTTCTTAGGCCTATAGATTATAATGGACCAATCAACCACAACTGGGGGGATTGGTACTACTTAGAAAATGCCACAATGATTAGGGTTTATGGTTTTGAGGATACACCATTCATTTTGCCTAGAGCTATCCCAGATAGAATTGCATACTTAGAAATTGTTAGGCAAATGGATTTCTCCAGTGTCATGAACTTAATTTCATATCGGAAACAAGCCTGTATGCCCGGTACATTGTGTTTTGGTGATTTTATTGTATTGGAAAAGGAGGGTTACAATCTGATTCTAGATAAATTATTACACTACAACATGAGAAGAGCACTACCAAGAAAAAACTTTGATCCAGAGGGATATATCCACTCTGCTAGACAAAGAATAAATTTTGGAGGGTACTAGCATGTACCCTATAAATATGATGACATAATGAAAAACCTGGAGGCAGAGGAAGTAGAAATGGTGATTGAGAAACATGATCCGGAGTTGGTGGATGTTGAGTTGTTATCCTCCATTAAAGGGATATCAGAAGTTGATAGGCCACAAAGCTCATCTGGGAAGATATCAAAAATAAAGACTCAGGATTATGCCTATGTTGCTAGAGAAATAGATGTTGAGGAAAGTATGGATGTAGATATGAGACATGAAGACTATAGGTCTTTTATATCAGATGATGAATTTTTAAAGGCCTCGGAGTTTAAAACATTTTTATATAAGCAAAAAGGGAAAGAGATAAGAGGACTGGTTGACAATGTCACACCAGGAAATGAAGATCAATTGTTAAAAAGCTTAAGGGATGAGGTAGACAAAGAGATGACGAAAATGACCCCTGAAAAGGGAAGGGAGATGTTAGAAAAGGCAGGTGTTATGATTTTCCCAGGTTTGGATCTAAATTTTGCATGAGTTTTTGATAATTTCTTGAAAGATAACAATGCTACCCACATGCTTAGCATAGAGAAGGTGACGAAGGTATACACAGGATCAAGATACAATCCTGATGATGAAACATTAATGATTTGGGCCTTGTATCCTCCTCACAAGAAGTCAATTGTTATTTATACTGAGAAGGCATTCAGACATGTCATGACCCTGAATGAGAGAATGCTGAGAGAGAATGAACATCTAAAAGACCTGGAGGGTGCTGTAACAGGGCCAACGAAGATGCTCACCCAAGGTGAGAGTTCACAGAAAAAAGACCATTGGGAAGGGTCAACTGCATACTCTCAAGGGAAAATGGATGCACTTGCTGCAATAATCAAAAGGAGGGAGGTCATTTTAACCACTTGGTTAAATAAACTCTGGGGAAAACATTCACAATATGTGGATGCAATAAAAGAGCACAGGAGAGTGGATAGCATAATCCAGGAAAAATTTGAGGAATTGGAGCAAAAGGATACTCCTAGTAATGCAGAGATTCAAAATGCTAATTGTATCATGGATAGGCATAGGGATTTTTTTGTGGAATTACAAGGGGATGTGCAGGGATTGATAGAAGCTGCCGAAGATAGATTGACTAAGTTAGGTGATGATGAAGGAAAACTGAAAGAAGTGACTATATGGAAAAGTGAATGTGAAACGATACTCCAAGAGATGTTGAAGACAACCACTACAAAGGACGTAATGTTGGATGAAGCATGTGAGTAGAACGAACGAATGATGATGATGGAGATTGTGATATACGATGCATTGGGAGATGGTGATACTCATGAGCGCCAAGATTATATAGAGCATATGTCTGCAGTTCATTTGTGGCTTAATAAAAATTAGTTAATGATAAACTTGTTAACATTTTATGCTTAAGAATTTTTGAAAAGGAACGTCCTTTTGCAAACTAATATATAAATATCCATGGATGGATAATAGAAAGAGGTAGAAGAAAGTAGAATTAGAATAGGATAGACTGTTGTTAGCATTATATTTTTAGAAATGATGAAATTCAAGGAGACTATGTTGCATGTATGAATTTTGAAGAAGATAATGAAAGACTGTTGATTTAGTGGCTTCATTATGGTATCAATTGTTTGTTGGATTCCTGCGATTATTTGATTGTCTTCAATTTGATGTTTCCTAATTGTTTAAATTGAAGTATCAAGTATATATTCGATTTATCAGTACACATTTGTTGTTTCTGTGTGATTTGGTTTATTGGATTCTTTAAAGAAGAATTAAAATTCCTTTCAATCAATTGTAGTAATCTGGGAATGTTGTTTGGATCAGTAAGAAGAATCAGATAATTAGATTTGATATTCTGCCTCAAGTCGGGTTTATCAATTACATCCTTGCATGTTTATACCGATTATAAACTCATAATTGTATGTCAAATGATTAGAGAATTTGCTAGATAGAAACCACTCATTAAAGGCTTTTAGTTGACTCTGTTTTACCCAATAAGGCACTGATCTCCCTTATTTACATTACATTAGTTTTATTCATTTCATTTGACATATCTTAATTGAACATATTAATTCATACCTTGATATCGCATATACAATTTATACCAAAGTAGGATCATATCTTTCCACTGTTAAATTTCCATTTGTGGATAGTTAGATCAAGTAGGAAACATAAATTCAACATTTGTGTTGCTGATATAGGTGCACCCGCCTAGGTTTAGAAAAGCCTTAAGAGTAGAGGGTTCAACCATATTGGTTGGCCTTGTTAGTTGACCAATAACGTAGTGACAGTTTGGCAATCTCTCGTGGTTCATTCAAACCAGCATTTTTGAGACCCAACAAATTGGTGACTTTACTAGGGAAAAAACTAGAGAATTGTCTGGTAGCAGACAACCTTTCCATATAAAGTCACTAAAGAAAACCATAATTGAAATTTGAAAGAAATTGTCTCTGCTGGGTAAAATAACCACAAAATCTTTTCTCACTTTTAGAAAAAGTGGGTGGCGAATCTAAATGAATAAAAATATTGAGATTGATAAAATAAAATATAAATCAGAAAGAAATCATCCTAGAGTCCAGACTATCATAGTTACTCACAACATGCAAGGAAGAAGATCTTTGTACAGAGACAGTGATGGCCCTAATGATAAAGAAAAGTCAACTTACAAAAAAAATCAGGGCAAGAAAGTATTCAATGACTTGGACATAGCAGCTAAAAAAAAAGCATCAAAACTATTGCTGGAAACACATAACTCATATGAAATACTTGCAAATGAAGAAATCCCGCCTAAAGAGCTCCACACTCCTGAGGGGAGGAGAAATCCTTCCCACCGAGTAGGCTTTGAGAAAGCTGACGAGCACATGGCGGAGTTTGAAGCTAGGAAAAGGAGAGAGTATGAAGATGAGAAAAGAGAAGCACTCTATGAGGAAGGTCTTGAGTATGATGAGACATCTGAAAAAAATCGTGAACTTATGGCACGAGATGAAGAAGATACATAGTGGGAGAAAATGAGGCAACATACAGAAAAATTAAGGCTAGAGTATGAGCAACAACTTCAAGCAATGGAAGAATTAAGAAACATGAAGTTACACAAAGCTCAAATATGAACACCAATGGATAATTCATCCAAATATACACCCCCCCATAAGAACAACAATATGAAGCCACCAAATTCCCCTCAAGCCCACCGAAATCAGCCTAGAAATCAATATAGGAACACAAATGCTCCACCACAACACATAAATATTCAACCACCGCCTCATTAGCAGTATGTACCCCCACAAGGCCTAGAATATATGGAGAATAATAACCCACTCTACCAGCATCAACATTTCAAAAATCCCCCTCCACAATGCACAACCATGATTAGACAATTTGATCTTGCTGGATTTCAGATCTATCCTTACCCCTTGGACAACAATTGGAGGAACTTAGTCCCTAAATTCACAGGAAGTAATGCAGTTATAGCTAAGGAACATCTGATAAATTTTAAAGCAGTCATTTAAGACTTAGACATGCAGTATGAGGATGTAGAAATGAGACTATTTATGATGCCACTAATTGAAGATGCCAGAGATTGGTTTAACAGTCTACCAACTACATCCATTTATTCCATTCAGGTGTTTCATGAATAGTTCCTTCAACAATATGGGAATCAGTGTGCATCAAATTTTTCCTTACATGAGTTAGTGACTATCCAAAAACATCAGAATGAGTCAGCCTTTTATTTTAACCAATGATTTGTTAAATTACATAAAAAACTACCTAAGGCATCCAAGTTGGTTGATCCTGTTGCATTGAGTATCTATTTGAAAGCCTTTGACCCCAAGACTAGATATGAATTGAGGAACAGAGGTCCTAGGAATCTAGCTCAGGCCCAAAAGATATCCTTAACTATTGAAAATAATAGGAAAGTTGCAGGGATGTTTTCTAAAAGGGAAAACCCTAGGGTTCCCCAATATGCTCCCCCAAATAGACAAGAGAACACATATAGGAATGAAAGACCAAGGCTGCATGACATGCCTTATAATACCAATTGGAAAGATGGGAAGCTAGTAAGTGATAGGCCAAGAAATAAAGAAACACCAGATCCAATAAAAAGAAAAGGGGCATATATTGTAGATAAAAGTCCCTGGTGTTTAGTCTATTATGCACCACATTCCCTTGAACATTGTGTAATAGCTCAGTCAGTACCGAAAGAAGACATAATGGAAAATGATGGTGGTGAAGACCAGAATGTCTACCTAACTTCCCACACTCTTAACTCTTTGGAGCAGGAATATGCCTCTTCAGAGGAGGAAGGATATGATTATAATGTCGGTCACAAAAAATACAATGTTCACATGGCAGAGCAACATGTTTTCTCTGATCATGAAGAAAATTATAATTAGTGAGATCCCCCTATTGCATCAAGTTAGACAAATATATGCAATATAAGAAGACCAAGTGAAGAAGAGATTAAAAGATTGACAATTGCAGTAGTGGAGGAAGCCAGAAACAAATATCGTTTTAGAAACATAACGGTGAATAGAGATGAGGGTGTCTCGAGAGGGATATTTATAAAAAATAAAAAGGCATCAAATGAGACATCAAAAAGGACTGATGATAAACAACCAGACAAAAGAGAACAGAAGGGATCTCCTAAGAAGGAAAGTAAGAAACTTCCCATTTAGAAGCAAAAGCCAGATCAAACATCCAAAAAGGAAAAGGAAGAAAACAAAGGAGAACGCACTAAACATAAAAGGGTGATCAGAACTGAAGGTACATCCTTTGATTTTATACAAGCTTTATCTCAATTAAAAATGTCTATCCCATTAATTGAAATGATGAAAATCAAGGAATATAGGGAAAGCACCATACAATTAATTTATAATGGAAATCAAAATATAATCCCTAAAAACAAAGAGGTCTCTGAAACAAATAATAAAAGAAAGGAGGTAAAAATCCCAGAGGCTTACCTAATGAACACACCACAGATTGACCCATTCTTCACCACTTTACTCGTAAGCGACAAACTAGTAAGAAACTGCATGATAGACTCAGGTGCCTCCATGAATATCATGCCAGTAGGGGTGATGAAGCAACTCGGTTTGTGGATAGATGTGGAAGGAGGTAAATGCTACGCCATGAATAGTAGGCATGTCCCGGTTGTGGGAATAATGAAGAATGTGGAAGTAAGATTAGCAACTTACCCACAAGCTACTTACACTATTGACATAACTGTAATTGACACACCTCCCCAATTTGGAATGCTTCTATCAAGACAGTGGACTGTTGTAGTAGGAGGATATGTACAGTTTGACTTATCATATGCCACCATACCAGTGAATGGAGAGGAGGTAAAATTGTATAGAGAACCTAGAATGAATTAAATTTTTGAATATGCTCCTCAAGAGCCACTAAATTGCTTCTGTGATGTTGATTTGGGAAGTTTTAGAGTGGAACTATCTCAGCCTGAGTTGGTAAGCAAAGATCCAATTGATACAAATATTTTTGAAAATCAACAAGGGGTATGGAAGATGTACTTCAATGGAGCATGCAGCCAAGAGGGTAATGGAGCTGATATAGTTTTTAAATCACTTGATGGTTCAACTTTCAAATATTCATTTTTTTTAGCATTTGAATGTACAAACAATGTAGCAGAATATGAAGCTCTGTTGACATGATTGAATCTAGCTGTTAAACACAAGATTAAACTCTTGACAGTTTTTGGGGACTCGGAGCTGGTTGTATCTCAAATCAGATCAAAATATGTAGCGAAAAAAAAAGACTGAAACAATACAGAAATGCAATATGGGACACAATTGAACTATTTAATGCTTTCTCCATTGATTGGGTGCATAGATCAAAAAATATAATTACAGACTTCTTGGCGAATGTAGCACTAAAACAAGATGATATCATGCTAGCAGGAGTGTCCCAAGTTGAGTTCAAAGCAAGACCTATTTTGCTGGATAATGTATATAGTTGGCAGGTTTTTAATGATGACACTAATCTTTTAAAATTTCTTCACTGTATAGACCAGTATGAGGCTCAGGAAATTGATTTCAATGCCTTTGTGGAAGAGATAGATGGAGAATAGATAGTATTCAGAAATAAAATCCTATAGCTTAAGACTAATAAACTTCCCAAGGGGTTAGTGGCATTGGCAAGAGTATATGATGGGAGTGATCGATCCCTTATGAAACAAACACCAGTCAAAAGGGAAGATATTGAAGAAATAAACTTGGAAACCAAACTATCACCAAGGAAGGTATATATTGGGAAGAAGATAAGCCCTACTGTCCGAAGGATTATGATTTCATTGTTAAGAAAGTATAAACATGTGTTCGCATGGTCTTATGAGGACCTCAATGCATATAGGGAGGATTTATTTCAACATGAAATCCCATTAAAAGCAGATGCAAAGCCATTTAGATAGAAACAAAGGCCCATTAACCCCACACTAGAACCAAAGATGTAGGAGGAGTTGGCCAAACTTAGAGACAGGGGTATCATTAAATGTTTCAGGCATTCAACATGGGTGTCAAACCTTGTTCCTATTAGAAAGAAAAATGGAGATATCAGACTATGTATAGATTTCAGAAATTTGAATGTAGCATCTCTCAAAGATAACTACCCACTGCCTAACATGGAAGCCATACTGCATAAGGTAATAGGGTGTGAGTTATTGTCTATGATGGATGGATTTTCTGGTTATAACCAAGTTAAAGTCAAGGAATGTGAGCAGTACAAAATGGCTTTCACGACCCCATGGGGAGCATATGTATATGTTAGAATGCCTTTTGGTCTTACTAATGCGGGAGCAACCTTTCAAAGGGCTATGGACTTAGCATTTTTTTGATCGGAAGAATGCTATAATGGTGGTGTATCAAGATTACCTTATGACTTACTCAAAAAGGGCTGAAGATCATATAGGGCATCTTGAAAAAATATTCATTAAAGCTTTAGAATATGGAATTAGTTTGAACCCTAAGAAATGTCATTTTGTTGTTACAGAGGGAAAACTCTTAGGACACATTGTGTCAAAAGAGGGAGTTAGGATAGATCCTGAGAGAGTTGAGTTTATAGATAGGGTTCCTATCCCTAAAAATGTGAAAGCCATCCAGTCATTCTTTGGATAGATTAATTTTGTTAGGAGGTTTGTGTCCAACTTTGCTGAGATTGTCAAACCCATATAAAAAATGTTAAAGAAAGGACAAAAGATTGAATGGACCCCAGAAGCATTAGAAGCCTTTGTATCCATTAAAAGAGTCACTAAGGAAGCCCCTATCCTCAAGTCTCCTGATTCCACAAAACCTTTTCAAATATTTTCATTTGCTTCCTTGCATACAATAGCTGCTGTCATGTTACAAAAAAATGAGGATGGTCATGAGCAACCTGTATCTTTCTTTAGTAAATCTTTACAAGGATCAGAATTGACGTATGACATAATGGAAACACAAGCCTTTGCATTGGTAAAGGCCACAAAATCTTTTAGGCCATATCTTGTTGGAGCCAAAGTAATTGCATATGTTCCTCATGCAGTAGTCAAAGACATCTTGACACAATTAGAAGTGACAGGGAAAAGGTGCAAATGGATTAACAAAATTCAAAAATTTGATATGGAAATACAAATCACTAAATTGGTAAGAGGCCAAGGATTGGCCAGATTAATGGTAGAAACAAACATTGAGGTGAATCAAATCTGCAATGTACAAGAAGAAGGAAATGCAATTGCAAGTATTGAGCATACACCCTGGTACACAGACATAATGCATTACCTTAGGAACAAAAAATGCCCAGAAGGATTCAATGATAATCAAAAAAGAACTTTAAAATTGCAGGCTTCTAAATATGTATTTATAGAAGGAGATTTATTTTGGAAAAACAGAGATGGAATGTTGTTGTTATGTTTGGATGAGTGACAAGCTGATCATGTTCTAAAAGAAATGCACAAAGGAGTCTTTGGAGGGCATTATTCAACAAAAACAACTGTACATAAAATCCTCAGGGCAGGTTATTACTGGCCAAAATTTTTTAATGATTCATTTTCATATGTAAGGAAGTGTGAAGCATGCCAAAAGTTCTCAAGGAAAATGAAGTATCAGGGAGCTCTACCACTCAGACCTATGTAGGTTGAAGACCCTTTTCATCAGTGGGGGATTGATTTCATTGGGGAAATACAAGAGAAATCGAGTGGAGGACATAGATGGATACTAGTGGTCACTAATTACTTCACCAAATGGGTGGAGGCAATCCCAACCAAGCAAGCAACAAGTAAAGTTGTAATCAACTTTTTAATGGATAGCATTATTACTAGATTCAATACACCATTGAGAGTGATTATAGATAATGGCATGTGTTTCAGGTCTGATGAGTTCAAAGAGTTTTGTAGTACATATGGCATCAATTTTTCTTATTCTGCCCCATATCATCCACAAGCCAATGGTTAGGCAGAATCTAGCAACAAGAGTCTTTTAAAAATCATAAAAAGGATGCTCGGTAAGAACAAAAAATCTTGGGATTCAAAGTTAAGTTTGGTTGTATGGGAAGATAGGATTACTATCAAAAAGGAAATTGGAAAATCCCCATATGAATTAGTGTATGGACTCCAAGCTAGGATGCCTTTGCAAAATGTAATACCAGTTTACAAATTTATCCTTCAAGAAGATATAGATGTTCCTGAACCAATGGAGGAGAGAATGGAGCAACTTGTAGAACTTGATGAAATAAGGAGAATAGCTCAAAACCAGAACATGAAATTGCAAGCTCAAATGAAATATTTGTTTGACAAAAAAGAAAAAAATAGAAAATTTGAAAAGGATGATCTGGTCTTGATGTGGAATGCTAGGTGCCAGGAGAAGGGAAAACATGAAAAATTTGAGTCACTATGGTTAGGACCTTTTGTTATTATTGGCAGGAAAGGAGAGGATTCATATTATTTGCAAAATGTGAGTGGTGAAGAGCAGGAGTTGCCTGTACATGGGCAATTTCTTAAAAAAAAATTCTCTTAAAAGTCATAGAGGATCAAGGGTTTATAGTGCATGGACAACTCTTGAAGAAAAACTTCTCATAAACTTTCCATGCACAGTAGTATAGGAAGTAAAGGATACAAGAAATTGCTAGTACATGGACAATCCTGGAAATCCTTATTTGATCTTTTCTCCATGTACATTAGTTTAGGATCATTTTCCATCTCCACTTGCTTTCATCCATAATGTTTGGTCTACTCACCCGGAGATTTGGATCCTTGCAATGATCTCACAATCATTCATCCCCAGATGGAGCCACTGTTGGAACTGTGAAATTTTGACAAATTCATTAACCCTTCATGATTATTAGTCCCCCAAAAAGGTTCATAATACAGACATAAAAATCCTCACATAGCATTTTTTACCAAAATCTGATTTATATTTTGCCATAAAGCCCCATAAATTTCATCTAGCATTAAATATTTAATATATGAAAATATCAACATAAGTTGATGCAGATCTCATCGATGATAATATACATATCCTCAATATATCGGCAAGACATCAGAAGGGTCATACCGATAAATTTATACACCAAAAGAATGTGGGTTTGTATTTCTTATCAGCAAGACAAAAGGTATCGGCGTGACGATGTAAGGTCATATCGAGCTAGGTTACCTTTTATCGATTGGAGTAAAGTAAAGTCTATCGGAGAGAGATTTCAAAACACTGCCCGAAGCGTTATTGGTCTTGCCAATAAAGCAAAGGGAGGACTCACTCGGTGAGACAAATGATGCCGGGGAAAGTTCAGAAAGTCTTACCGACCCCTCAGGTTACACCGACAGAACTGAGCATGCAGAGATAAGACAATGCGCGTGGTCTCGCTGAAGAAAAAGTGTATCAGTGAGATATGTCTCAATGGGGAGATCTAGGAGACATTACGGTGAGTATCATTTTGTCGGCAGGACAAATGATTGGTCTTGGTGACATAAGTCGATAAAGTGAACATATCTGTGAGACAAAGAGCTTTCAGAGTAAGGTGAAGAACCGTTGGCCTGATTCATTAAGTTTGGGTGATAATTGCTTTGGTGAAGGTCATGGCAATATAAAAATAAAAAGGAAAGAAACTATCGGGGAGATTTGTGATGTCGGGGAAACTGCAAGACGTCTTAGTGAATAGGTGAACGTTGAACAGGTGGATCGGCCAGAGATTTTAAATGTCTTTCTGATATGATCCCTAATGTGACAGCGAGAATTTTGAAAAACTTGCAGCATTCATGTCTCAATAAAGACATTAATGGTTCCACGAAGCGTAAAAGATTTTGCATATCAGGGTATGCTCAATTGAAATCATTGTTTCACGGAATTGACAAGCGAAGAAGAGCAAGGGAACCAGCAAAAAAATTAGGGCATTCATCTATCTTGGATTGACAGGAAAAATATAGTAAGTTTCTCATCTTCTCAGAACTCATGAATTTTGAATATGGAAGGCACTAGTTCAGGAAAAATAAAAGGAAGAAAACCCAGGGAGGGTAATCAATCAAAAGCAAAGAAGCAAAAGACTGAATTGCAACTAGAGGGCACTGAAAGGAAGTTGAATCAAGACCTCATAAACCAGTTACCTGGTTCTGGGCCTAAAGCTAGGCGCTCTACACAACTCAAAGTGGAAATTGACAAATTAGATGACAAGTGAAAATTCATATGGGATGTTTGGACTCCAATTAGAGGGTATGAGTTATTCAATTTCCATTATCATAGGAGAAATCGCTTTGAGCCAGTATGCAATCCGTGGAGGCTCAATTTGGGAAAATTGGTGTGCCCTAATGTCTTTATTGATGTTGAACTAGTAAAATTGTTGTTTGGACATTATAACCCAAAGAATAAAGCTATATGTGACTTGTCAGGGAATCCATTGATACACATGTTTAAAAATGCAATAGCTAAGGTTTTCAGATTGGAAGATATATGCAATGAGAAAATAATATGTGAAAACTAGATAGTGAATTTAGAAGAATGGACACCATTTATAAAGGATGGAGATTACCCCTGCACAGAATAAGATGTCATGTAAAATATACTCCGATGGAAGATAGTGAGGGACCACCATTTCATGTAGATCTCTTCGAACCCTACTTGAAGTACACTTATTTTTCAGTGGGGTAGGTATTGGGGATGGAAGTCTCAGAGCATATGGAAGTTGTGTCCATGGTGATTGCTACAAATATTCAGTATCACAATTTCAGATCATTTGATTATGCTTCACATGTATTTAAGGAACTGGATGTAGGGTTGATAGCGATAAAGAAAGGTGCCTCTGTTCTCCATCTCAGGAATTATTCACTGCTGATGCACTTAGTGCTTCATTTTAGACAAGAGTTAGGTTTATGGCCCCAAGAGCTGAGGATTTTACAATTTGACAAGGAGGGTAGGCCATTGCCTATTCAGTTATGGACTGCTGTTTGGGACAACAGGTTTGCTAATTCCAATTTCTTGCATTTTGAAGAATTCTTTGTGAAACCTTTGTATAGATTTTTTAATCATCCTTGTGATTATTCTTTATCTGAAGAAGTGAAGAGGTTTCTTAGGCCTATAGATTATAATGGACCAATCAACCACAACTAGGGGATTGGTACTGCTTAGAAAATGCCACAATGATTAGGGTTTATGGTTTTGAGGATACACCATTCATTTTGCCTAGAACTGTTCCAGATAGAATTGCATACTTAGAAATTGTTAGGCAAATGGATTTCTCCAGTGTCATGAACTTAAGTTCATATGGTAAATAGGCCTTTATGCCCAGTACATTGTGTTTTGGTGATTTTACTGTATTGGCAAAGGAGGGTTACAATCTAATTCTGGATAAATTATTGCACTACAACATAAGAAGAGTACCATCAAGAAAAAACTTTGATCCAGAGGGATATATCCACTCTGCCAGACAAAGAATAAGTTTTGGAGGGTACCAGCATGTACCCTGTAAATCGGATGACATAATTAGAAACCTGGAGGTAGAGGAAGCATAAATGGTGATTGAGAAACATGATCAGGAGTTGGTGGATGCTGAGTTGTTATCCTCCATTAAAGGGATATCAGAAGCTGACAGGCCACAAAGCTCATCTGGGAAGGTATCAAGAATAAAGACTCAGGATTATGCCTATGTTGCCAGAGAAACAAATGTTGAGGAAAGTATGGATGTAGATACGAGACATGAAGACTATAGGTCTTTTATATCAGATGATGAATTTGGAAAGACCTCAGAGTTTAAAACATTTTTATATAAGAAAAAAGGGAAAGAGATAAGAGGACTGGTTGACAATGTCACACCAGGAAATGAAGATCAATTGTTAAAAAGCTTAAGGGATGAGGTATACAAAGAGATGACGAACATGACCCCTGAAAAGGGAAGGGAGATGTTAGAAAAGGTAGGTGTTATGATTTTCCCAGGTTTGGATCTAAATTCTACATTAGTTTTTGACAGTTTCTTGAAAGATAACAATGCTACCCATAAGCTTAGTATAGAGAAGGTGACGGAGGTATACATAGGATCAAGATACAATCCTGATGATGAAACATTAATGATTTAGGCCTTGTATCCTACTCACAAGAATTCAATTGTTATTGATACTGAGAAGGCATTCAGACATGTCATGACCCTGAAGGCAGGAGAGGTTGATCCTGTTGCAATTGCAGACATTGGGATAAATATAGCCAAGTTGAATAAAGCCCAGATCCAAGCATTGATCACAGAGAGAGGGATGTATAAAACCAATAATGAGAGAAGGCTGAGAGAGAATGAACGTCTAAAAGACTTGGTGGCTGTTGTAATAGGGCCAACGAAGATGCTCACCCAAGGTGAGATTTCACAGAAAAAAGACCATTGGGAAGGGTCAACTGCATACTCTCAAGGGAAAATGGAAGCACTTGCTGCAATAATCAAAAGGAGGGAGGTCGTTTTAACCACTTGGTTAAATAAACTCTGGGAAAACATTCACAATACGTGGATGCAATAAAAGAGCATAGAAGAGTGGATAGCATAATCTAGGAAAAAATTGAGGAATTGGAGCGAAAGGATACTCCTAGTAATGCAAAGATTGAAAATGCTAATTGTATCATGGATAGGCACAGGTATTTCTTTGTGGAATAACAAGGGGATGTGCAGGGATTGATAGAAGCTGTCGAAGATAGATTGACTAAGTTATGTGATGATGAAGGAAAACTAAAAGAAGTGACTACATGGAAAAGCAAATGTGAAACAATACTCCAAGAGATGTTGAAGACAACCACTACAAAGGATGTAACATTGGATGAAGCATGTGAGCATAATGAACGAATGATGATGATAGAGATTGTGATCCACAATGCGTTGGGAGATGTTGATACTCATGAGTGCCAAGATTATACAAAGCATATGTCTGCAGTTCATTTTTGGCTTAATAAAAATTAGTTAATGATAAACTTGTTAACATTTTATGCTTAAGACTTTTCGAAAAGGAATGTCCTTTTGCAAACTAATGTATAAATATTCATGGTTGGATAATAGAAAGAGGTAGAAGAAAGTAGAATTAGAATAGGATAGACTGTTGTTAGCATTATATTTTTAGAAATGATGACATTCAAGGAGACTATGTTGCATGTATGAATTTTGAAGAAGATAATGAAAGACTGTTGATTTAGTGGCTTCATTCTAGTATCAATTGTTTGTTGGATTCCTGTGATTATTTGATTGTCTCCAATTTTATGTTTCCTGATTGTTTAAATTGAAGTATCAAGTATATATTCGATTTATCAGTACACATTTGTTGTTTATGTGTGATTTGGTTTATTGGATTCTTTAAAGAAGAATTAAAATTCCTTTCAGTCAATTGCAATAATCTTTGAATGTTATTTGGATCAGTAAGAAGAAACAGATAATTAGATTTGATATTCTGCCTCAAGTCGGGTTTATCAATTACATCCTTGCATGTTTATACTAGTTATAAACTCATAATTGTATGCCAAACGATTAGAGAATTTGCTAGATAGAAACCACTCATTAAAGGATTTCAGTTGACTCTATTTTACCAAATAAGGCACTAATCTCCCTTATTTACATTACATTAGTTTTATTCATTTCATTTGACATCTCTTAATTGAACATATTAATTCATACATTGATATTGCATATACAATTTATACCAAAGTAGGATCATATCTTTCCACTGTTAAATTTCCATTTGTGGATAGTTAGATCAAATAGGAAACATAAATTCAACATCTGTGTTGCTCATATAGGTGCACCCGCCTAGGTTTAGCAGAGCCTTAAGAGTAGAGGGTTCAACCATATTGGTTGGCCTTGTCAGTTGACCAATAACGTAGTGAGAGTTTGGAAACCTCTCATGGCTCATTAAAACTAACATTTTTGAGACCCAACAAATTGGCGACTCTACTGGGGAAAAAACTAGAGAATTGTCTGGTAGCAGACATCCTTTCCATATAAATTTACTAAAGAAAACCATAATCAAAATTTGAAAGAAATCGACTCTGCTGGGTAAAATAACCACAAAATCTTTTCTCACTTTTAGAAAAAGTGGGTGGCGACTCTGAATGAATAAAAACATTGAGACTGATAAAATAAAATATAAATTAGAAAGAAATCATCCTAGATTCCAGACTATCACAGTTACTCGCAACATGCAAGGAAGAAGATCTTTGTACAGAGATAGTGATGGTCCTTATGATAAAGGAAAGTCAACTTACAAAAACAATTAGGGCAAGAAAGTATTCAATGACTTGGACATAGCAGCTAAAAACAAAGCATCAAAACTATTGCTGGAAACACATAACTCATATGAAACACTTGCAAACAAAGAAAGCCCGCCTAAAGAGCTCCACACTCTTGAGGGGAGGAGAAATCTTTCCCACCAAGTAGGCTTTAAGAAAGCTGACGAGCACATGGCGGAGTTTGAAGCTAGGAAAAGGAGAGAGTATGAAGATGAGAAAAGAGTAGCACTCTGTGAGGAAGGTCTTGAGTATGATGAGACATCTGAAGAAAATCATGAACTTATGGCATGAGATGAAGAAGATACATAGTGGGAGAAAATGAAGCAACATGCAAAAAAATTAAGGGTAGAGTATGAGTAACAACTTCAAGCAATGGAAGAATTAAGAAAGATGAAGTTACACAAAGCTCAAAACACCAATGGTTGATTCACCCAAATATACACCCGCCATAAGAACAACAATATGAAGCCACTTAATTCCCCTCAAGCCCACCGAAATCAGCCTAGAAATCAATATAGGAACACAAATGCTCCACCACAACACAAAAAGATTAAACCATCGCCTCATCCATAGTATGTACCCCACAAGGCCCACAATATATGGAAAATAATAACCCACTCTACCAGCATCAACATTTGAAAAATCCCCCTCCACAATGCACAACCATGATTAGACAATTTGATCTTGCTGGATTTCAGATCTACCCTTACCCCTTGGACAAAAATTGGAGGAACTTAGTCCCCAAATTCACAGGAAGTAATGGAGTTATAGATGAGGAACATTTGAGAAATTTTAAAGCAATCATTCAAGACTTAGACATGCAGTATGAGGATGTACAAATGAGACTATTTATGATGTCACTAATTGAAGATGCCAGAGATTGGTTTTATAGTCTACCAACTGCATCCATTTATTCCATTCAGGTGTTTCATGAATAGTTCCTTCAACAATATGGGAATCAGTGTGCATCAGATTTGGCCTTGCATGAGTTAGCCTTTGATTTTAACCAAAGGTTTGTTAAATTACATAATAAAATACCTCAGGCTGCCAAGTTGGTTGATCCTGCTGCGTTGAGTATCTATTTGAAAGCCTTTGACCCCAAGACTGGATATGAATAGAGGAACAGAGGTCCTAGGAATCTAACTGAGGCCCAGAAGATATCCTTAACTATTGAAAATAATAGGAAAGCTGTAGGGATGTTTTCTAAAAGGGAAAACCCTAGGGTTCCCCAATATGCTCCCGCAAACAAACAAGAGAACACTTATAGCAATGAAAGACCAAGGCTGCATGACATGCCTTATAATACCAATTGGAAAGATGGGAAGCCAATAAGTGATAGGCCAAGAAATAAAGAAACACAAGATCCATTAAAAAGAAAAGGGACATATATGGTAGATAAAAGTCCCTGGTGTTCAGTCTGGTATGCACCACATTCCCCTGAAAATTTTGTAACAGCTCAGTCAGTACCGGAAGAAGACACACTGGAAAATGATGGTGGTGAAGACCAGAATGTCTACCTAACTTCCCACACTCTTAACTCTTTGGAGCAGGAATATGCCTCTTTAGAGCAGGAAGGATATGATTATAATGTTGATCACCAAATATACAATGTTCACATGGCAGAGCAGCATGTTTTCTCTGATCATGAAGAAAATGATAATGAGCGAGATCCCCTTTTTGCATCAAGTCAGACAAATAGATGCAATATAAGAAGACCAAGTGAAGAAGAGATTAAAATATTGACAATTGCAGTAGTGGAGGAAGCCACAAACAAATATCATTTGAGATACAGAACGGTGAATAGAGATGAGGGTGTCCCGAGAGGGATATTTATAAAAAATAAAAAGGCATCAGATGAGACATCAAAAAGGACTAAAGATAAACAACCAGACAAAAGAGAACAGAAGGGATCTCCTAAGGAGGAAAGTAAGAAACTTCCCATTGAGAAGCAAAATCCAGATCAAACATCCAAAAAGGAAAAGGAAGAAAACAAAGGAGAATGCACTGAACCTAAAAGGGCGATCAAAACTGAAGGTACATCCTTTGATTTTATACAAGCTTTATCTCAATTAAAATTGTCTATCCCATTAATTGAAATGATGAAAATTAAGGAATATAGGGAAAGAACCATACAATTAATTTCTAATGGAAATCAAAATATAATCCCTAAAAACAAAGAGGTCTCTGAAACAAATAATAAAAGGAAGGAGGTAAAAATCCCAGAGGCCTGCCTAATGAACACACCGTAGATTGACCCATTCTTCACCACTTTACTCGTAAGCGACAAACTAGTAAGAAACTGCATGATAGACTCAGGTGCCTCCATAAATATCATGCCAGTAGGGGTGATGAAGCAGCTCGGTTTATGGATAGATGTGGAAGGACATAAATGATACACCATGGATAGAAGGCTTGTCCCGGTTGTGGGAATAATGAAGAATGTGGAAGTAAGATTAGCAACTTACCCACAAGCTGCTTACACTATTGACATAATTGTAATTGAAACACCTCCCCAATTTGGAATGCTTCTATCAAGAAAATGGACTGCTGTAGTAGGAGGCAATGTATAGTTTGACTTATCATATGCCACCATACCAGTGAATGGAGAAGAGGTAGAATTGTATAGAGAACCTAGAATGAATCAAATTGTTGAATATGCTCCTCAAGAGCCACTAAATTGCTTTTGTGATGTTGATTTGTGAAGTTTTAGAGTGGAACTATCTCAACCTGAGTTGGTAAGCAAAGATCCAATTGATAAAAATATTTTGAAAATCAACAAGGGATATGGAAGATGTACTTCAATGGAGCATGTAGCCAAGAGGGTAATGGAGCTGGTATAGTTTTTATATCACCTGATGGTTCAACTTTCAAATATTCATTTTTGTTAGCATTTCAATGTACAAACAATGTAGCAGAATATGAAGCTCTGTTAACAGGATTGAATCTAACTGTTAAACACAAGATTAAACTATTGATCATTTTTGGGGACTCGGAGCTGGTTGTATCTCAGATCAGATCAAAATATGTAGCAAAAAATAAAAGAATGAAATAATACAAAATTGCAATATGGGACACAATTGAACTATTTAATGCTTTCTCTATTGATTGGGTGGACAAATCAAAAAATATAATGGCAGACTTCTTGGCGAATGTAGTACTAAAACAAGATGATATCATGCTAGCAGGAGTGTCCCAAGTTGAGTTCAAAGCAAGACCTATTGTGCCAGATAATGTATATAGTTGGCAGGTTTTTAATGATGACATTGATCTTTTAAAATTTCTTCACTGTATAAACCAGTATGAGGCTCGGGAAATTGATTTCAATGCCTTTGTGGAAGAGATAGATGGAGAACATACAGTATTCACAAAGAAAATCCTACAGCTTAAGACTAATAAACTTCCCAAGGGGTTAGTGGCATTAGAAAGAGTATATGATGGGAGTGATTGATCCCTTATGAAACAAACACCAATCAAAAGGGAATATATTGAAGAAATAAACTTGGGAACCGAACTGTCACCAAGGAAGGTATATATTGGGAAGAAGATAAGCCCTACTCTCTGAAGGATGCTCCTTTCATTCTTAAGAAAGCATAAACATGTGTTCGCATGGTCTTATGAGGACGTCAAGGCATATAGGGGGGATTTATTTCAATATGAAATCTCATTAAAAGAATATGCAAAGCCATTTAGACAGAAACAAAGGCCCATTAACCCCACACTAGAACCAAAGATGCAGGAGGAGTTGGCCAAACTTAGAGATGGGGGTATCATTAAACTTGTCAAGCATTCAACATGGGTGTCAAACCTTGTTCCAGTTAGAAAGAAAAATGGAAATATCAGACTGTGTGTAGATTTCAGAAATTTGAATGTAGCATCTCTCAAAGATAACTACCCACTGCCTAACATGGAAGCCATACTGTATAAGGTAATAGGGTGTGAGTTGTTGTCTATGATGGATGGATTTTCTGGTTATAACCAAGTTAAAGTCAAGGAATGTGAGCAGTACAAAACGGCTTTCATGACGCCATGGGGAACATATGTATATGTTAGAATGCCTTTTGGTCTTACTAATGTGGGAGAAACCTTTCAAAGGGCTATGGACTTAGCATTTGCTAACCCGATCAATGCTATAATGGTGGTGTATCAAGATGAACTTATGACTTACTCAAAAAGGGTTGAAGATCATATAGGGCATCTTGAAAAAATATTCATTAAAGCTTTAGAATATGGCATTAGTTTGAACCCTAAGAAATGTCATTTTGCTATTACAGAGGGAAAACTCTTAGGACACATTGTGTCAAAAGAGGGAGTTAGGATAGATCCTAAGAGAATTGAGGCTATAGATAGGGTTCCTATCCCTAAAAATGTGAAAGCCATCCAGTCATTCTTTGGATAGATTAATTTTGTTAGGAGGTTTGTGTCCAACTTTGTTGAGATTGTCAAACCCATATAAAAAAATGTTAAAAAAAGGACAAAAGATTGAATGGACCCGAGAAGCATTAGAAGCCTTTGTATCCATTAAAAGAGCCATTAAGGAAGCCCCTATCCTCAAGTCTCCTGATTTCACAAAACCTTTTCAAATATTTTCATTTGCTTCCCTACATACAATAGTTGTTGTCATGTTACAAAAAAATGAGGATGGTCATGACCAACCTGTATCTTTCTTTAGTAAATCTTTACAAGGATCATAATTGAAGTAGGACATAATGGAAAAACAAGCCTTTGCATTGGTAAAGGCCACAAAAGATTTTAGACCGTATCTTGTTGGAGCCAAAGTAATTTCATATGTTCCTCACGCAGTAGTCAAAGACATATTGACACAATTAGAAGTGATAGGGAAAAGGTGCAAATGGATTAACAAAATTCAAGAATTTGATATGGAAATACAGATCACTAAATTGGTAAGAGGCCAAGGATATGTGCATTTTAATTTTCTTACTATCACCTTTGGCTGAATTTTTAAATTGGTTCAAGCATGCAAAAAGTGTGGTTACTTTTAATTATTTCCGCTTAAATGTTGGTTACAATTTTCTAATTTTCTTTCCATTTAGCTAGTCACAATTTTATACTAGCATTAGTACTTGAAAATGGTAGTTTACTCTACTTAAAACTTGTGGTAATATCATTAATCTCTTGCTACCTTTGGTGTTGAGTTGGACTAGTTATGTCATCTAGGATTTGTTCATCAATTTTTTTTACTTTTTTCAAAAAAAAGTTATGATGGTTATACTTGTATTACCATGAATGGACATAAATTTGAGGATTTTGGGTGTTTGCATTCATTTTTTCATGTTTTCCCTTTAGCTCCTACTTTATATGTGTTTTTTATGGAATCCTTTGGATATCTTTTGGCTAATAGTATTTCATTAAACCTTATTAAAGGTACTACATTTCCTAACTCTATAGGCCAACTATTCAATGGTCATTTTTCTAATGACTCCTTTCTCACTCTTTTGGAGGACAAACGTGACATTATTTAGGATATTCAATGCCTAGATATTTTCTAGAAAGCTTTAAGGTCAAATATATAGTGGCATAAAACTCAATGTTATAGGAAATCCTTCTTAGCCAAGCCCAATTGGTTCAATTCCTATGGATAGAAGGGGGTTGATGATAAGGAAGTGTTGAGATTCCTAAGCATCTCTTTTACCTTTTAGGTTTCTCCTTCCTCTTTAAGGAAACATATCATTTCTAGAGTTGAGAAAAATTATCATATTAAATTATGAAGCCCATTTATTTGGCAAGGAGACTCCATGTGTGTTAAAAAATTCTTGTTGCACACATTTCCATTACTCATCTTGTTAAGAACCTTGCAAATCCAAAGGTATATTTTATGGCCTCCCTTTAACCAAGGAAAATGGTTTCACAAAATATCCTAGGAGTTTTATTATTTCCCTCATGACTATAATAGGCTTGGATTGCTTTATATTCACTACTCTAAATGGCACCATAATTTTAAATTTAATTAACATACTCTAAAACCTAGCAAAACTAGGTTGTAGCTCGTCAAATTGGAGAAGTGAAAGGTCAATACCAGCACTGAGGAAGAGTTTGGATGAGTGAAAACAAGGTCAATACCAGTGCTGAGGAAGAGTTTGGAGTTAAAACAAGGTCAATACCAGCGTCAATGAAGAGTTTGGAGGAATGAAAACAAGGTCAATACCAGCACTGAGGAAGAGTTTGGAGTTAAAACAAGGTCAATACCAGTGTCGACGAAGAGTTTGGAGGAGTGAAAACAAGGTCAATACCAGTGCCGAGGAAGAGTATGGAGGAGTGAAAACAAGGTCAATACCAGCGCCGAGGACGAGGTTGAGGGCACTCAGGGAAAATCGATGACCAAGGGACAATGAGTACTATAAGTTTGACACTCCCATTCTCTTTAACCTGCAATTTTCATGCCTAGTTTCCAAAGATATTCTTGTACATTGGCACCCCCATTCTCGTAAAATGGTATAAGATAAGACATAAAAAATAATATAGCTTAGTCTTTCACATTTTTATCGACCAGCCTCAGGTCTTGGAAAAACTCCCATAATCTACCCACATCTTGGTTGTTGGTGGGAAAATGTTATTCTTTTATGTACGACCTACCTCAAATCTTATGTCCACAAAGTTTCTAAAAACATAAAACAATAAGAAAAAATTGGTGGTACAACTAAAAAAGGGTTATTTCCTTTTGGCCTCATCCGCCTCTTATATTTCAACATAGCATGGAATTACTCTTACATAACATAAAATCAAACAAATGGAAGTTTATAGGGGAAAAGGAGCCCAAGTATATGCTAGGCTAAGCTAGATCTAATGAATGGAAATAGAGGCATACAGTTCTTCTTTAATACCTCCACCACAAACATATGCAAGGAAAGGTCTCCTCCCTTCTTGGTAGTGATAACCTCCTCCACACACAACCCTTAAAAATTATGAATAGAGGAATATAATCTTTGAAAAAATCAAATTTGATTCTCTCCTACCTGATGCAATTAGTCATTTTATCCTTACAAACATTTATAGTGATTACTAGAGGCACATAGACCAATTCTTCATAATATAAGAATTTGATCATTCTTTTCCAATGATGGCATTATGAGAAAACCTTAGGTTAAATAAATAATTCCTAGCTAAGTTCTTTAAATCATGTCCAACCATATAGGAGACAACCATTGCTATGTGTACTTGGATACCATCGAGAAAGGCTCTTTGGGCTCTTTCATCAATCAAGGTATTCTTAAATTTTAACACCTAAAAGTGAGAATGAAGAATCTTTCCTAGGATGGTAGCTAATTATGCTTCTCAATACCTAGATTACAAAATCCTTGTCAATATCATTGCCATCACAATTAAACCTATTGCTTGAGATATAGTAATACAAGTAAACAAATTGGCTTTCTTGATAGTAGATACATTCTAGACAATTCAATCCTTGCATCATAGATTGTTGAATGGGCCCAAAAAACTACTCATGATGCCCTTACTATTAAGTTAAAATTTTGACAAGGCATATGATTGCATCAAATGTCCTTTCATTTATAAAAGGCTCAAATGGATTTATTTTTAACCCTAAATTATTATCACACATTCAAAATTACAAAATACCAGTTTAATGAAGAACCTTCATTTGAAGGTGATGTCATCATGACCTTTGAATGAAGAACCTTCATTCAAAAATGATGCCATGTCAAGACTTTCAAATGAATGTATTTTTTATTTTAAATATTTCATGTCCAAAATGCTTTATAAAAGGAACCTTTGCATGAAGGACCTTCAAATGAAGACCTTAATTCAAAGGTCCTTCATTAGAAGATCCTTCATATGAAGGTTCCTTTAATGCCATCCCATTATAGCTCTTAGAGTTGTTAGAGATATTTTTGTTTCAAAGTAGAGATTGGACCATCAAATAGTGTCACCATGACTCTACCAAGATATCCATCAAATTGATAAACCTTGACTTAACAACCACAAATTCACAAGAAAATTGTCCCTATCAGCCCTAGGGCATCAATTAAATGCCAAGTTTCTTGCTTTAACAAACCCCTAAATGAAATGAACCTATATCATACCATGATGCACACCAATACACCGAGTTACAGTTCCAAGATAGTGGGTGGATTGGTGGATGTCATTTCTATTTAGCTCTCAAACCCTTACATAGGCAAAATAGGGCAGTCCCTGTATTTGATTATTTTCTCCTATAAAACAGTGATTGAGCACTTCAAAACAAATGAAAATGAAAGGGAAAACATATACTTATCTACACCAATGATCTCAGAGGATTTCAAGCTTGTACAAATCCATACAACACAAAAGAACTTCAGAAAAATAGTAAAAACACAAAAAATTGCTTCAAGACCGTGGTATTTGATATGAAATTTTGGCATCAACTCCTCCAACAATTGCAATGGGATGGGAATATAATATGATATAAGTGGGATAATAAATGCATTGTTTGAATCATAAAACCAATATACAAAGATGAAAGAAAGTGCTAACCCCATAAACTAAAAAAGTTTCTTTTAACTTTAAGTTTATTGGGTAGCCAATTCTTTTAAGTTATCAAATCCTACCATCATACATAATCATAATGTTGTTGTTTCAAATGACTATGAGCACTAAATTTCACTATTTGAAGATGTTGAAACCTTGTCATAGAGAATTAGAACATTGATGCGACCACTCATCCTACCTTAAAACATATCAAAAGTCTCCTAGCAATTATACATAGGAAGATTTAAGATGACTTAAACAATTTTTATTGCCAGAGCATAAACTTATGATGACTTTACGAGGCCTAGTACACACTCCCTCCCCATTAACCACTTAGACATATGGAAATTAAATGTAAATTTTTTGCTATTTTTAGTCATGTAGGTGTCCAATAAACCACGTGGTGGTGTTTCCCTTCAATTTTATTTACTTGAATGAAGAGAAAAAGTCCTTTGATTACAATTAGACAATACATTTGAGGCCTTGGTTGTGTAACTGGTGGACCATAGTCACATTTAACACTTGTTACAAAGTTTGGGAGTTAAAACGTTAGGTAGATTTGATTTGTGATGGACACATTTGGACGGTAGTAACAATAACTTGCAATCTATCAAGACTTGATTACCTTATTACCTGCCAAATTCTAGCAATGAAATGATAGATTAATCATAATGTCACCTTGGGATCACATCACCATGAAAGAACTTTATCCAACATCCTTATGAGTGCAGGTACCACTAGGTATTTGTCAGATCTATCTTCCTCGAGCGAGGGACATTCAGGAAGTGAAGATGAAAGCGAGACATGTAGTAGGTATAAAAGAGGGAGATCAATTAGAGGTCAAAATATTAGAAGAAAATTTCATAAACACATGGAATTTTTCTTGCTGAAGGGGGGTCATGTTCTTATGATGATGAGAGCATAGGTGACATCGAGGTGCCCTTGAGGTACAAACATCTATGGAAAAAATGGGTACCCAAGGAACTTCCTCCAATAAACACTGATCTTTGTGTTAATGAGAGCATATATCGAATTATGCCATCATCATTACATGGTTTGGGCCTATTTTGCATGGACGGCATAAAGTTCTGTTATGAAAAACTTACTGAATTGATGGAGTATGTTGGACCCTGTTACAGTTACAAAGATTGGATGTAGCTGGTTTGATATACATGAAGTATGCATAGGTATGCACTATCAACAAATTATATACAGCTAAAAGATAAGGATCAAAATAAAGGAGTGGCTAGGTACATTGATGGAAGGCCAAAACCATCAGGGAATATTACAGGGTTTATAAATAGTACATGACCCGGGTCAACAAATAAGCAACCCAATTGCATATTCGAGGCACGAGAGGGAAACTGTGTATTAGTATGTGCCATACAATCAATAACTGCAGGGGAAGAGTTGCTAATCGAATACAATTTGAATCACTTAGATACAAACACAATTACTATGGGGGTGGTATGTACTATATACCATTTTACCCAACCTCCAATTAATGACTCCAATATACCATTTTATTATTTTGTTTTTTTTCATAAGTCTATTGGTTTCATTTCGGTAATGTTTTTTATATTTAATCTTTGTCACAGTGGGACATTGATCATATGAGGAAGGCTTCAGCCTAGAGCATAGATCACGATCCATTTTCAGGTGTTTCTATTCTATAGGTTCACCTCATTGTAATAGTACAAATTACATACAAGAAAAATGTTTTATTATTATGTTTTTTTCATGAGTTTATTGGGTTAATTTCGATAATGTTTTTAATATTCTTGTTACAATCGGCTGATCAGGGAAAGGCACTAGCAGTACAGAAGAGAATCCATATGGAGGTGCAGTCACTATTATGCGATGATGACATTGTATTTTCCGCAAACCCTGTGGATATGATGAGGAAGGCCCAAAAAAAATGAAATGAAGAAATCCTTAAATTGGTATTCATAGTGCCTCAAATAGATGAGATAAGAGAAAGGGTTAAAATATTGTCTGAGAGAGCACAAAACTTGCAAGTAAGCTGTCATGAGATATTTAATTATAGCATAAGTTCATTCATTGTTTTATATTTTGTTCTCTTTTATGTCATGAACTAAAATATGTGTTGTTTTTACAAGATTATTTGCATCCTCATCATGCTGTTGGCCATGATCAGGGTACTGCAAGTGTTGCCCAAGAAGTAGGGATCGGTACAATTGTCAATCTTGATCTTCTTGTGCATACATCACATCATCCGACCCCATCATCTGTGCCTATATTGTCAACTGAAATGTTAGCAACACATACCATGTAGGCATTTAGTAGTGCACCCTTTGGAAGTGAACACATGCCACTACATGTGTTAGTACATGTACCAAGGGATGCAGAGGCCACTAGTACTGGTGATGTTTTAGTAGCATTTCCTGGATCTTCATGTATTACTAGTACGGGAACATTGTCGGTCACATTTGTAGTGACCGAGGATTTCGTTCCCATAAAGATAGAGAAGGTCCCAGGTACTTTAAAGTGTTTTAATTATTATTATATATAATTCAATTGAAATTTACTTATTGATCACTCTTTATAGACTAATAATCCCATGATCATTTTGCAGGAAATGATGTTTTTTATAAACATCTAAGTGATATTACATTGGAGCTCTTTGGTCCCACCATATGTACATGGTGGAATGCCCAAAATCAAGATTTAAAAGATGAGCTCATTAGCCGTTTAGTTGTATTGTTCAATGATAAAAAATTCAACTGAACCAAGGTCCTTAAGAAAGATGGTACCTATCTAAAGTATGTGAGGGACCAATATAGGTCACATTTAGAGAAGAACAAAAAGTACAAGTGTCTCCCCATGATTCTGGAGAGGGAGTGGAAGGACTTGGTGTCGGATGGAAAGGAGAAGTCTGAAAAGAAAGAAGGAAAGACACCACCGGGCCAAGGAAGGTATGTGATACTATCAACAATGTAATTATATACTGATTACTCTTTCTTTTTACATAATCTAATGTATTTCAAATTTTTCATAGGTTGCCCGACACATCGAAGGCAACAAAGGAAAGACTAGAAAAACATGGGCAGCACAAAATTGGCTCTGGTGGTTATATGAAATTAGCTGCATGAATTGTAACTATCAATAAATGAAATATTGCATCCAAATAATAAATTGCAAAAATTTTTGGTTTTATCACACCATAGAAGCAAAATTCATGATCTTATGCAAAAATGGAAGGCTCTGATTTCAACAGAGTCCCCATAGAAGAGGACTTGAAGATTGCCTTCCAGCAAGGCTATAGAGCCTTGGCTGAACACCTAAGAGTCTCGACTAGCCTAACACAATCTTCCACTGCATCCAACATGCAGGTAAATAAAATCAATAAATTTTATTTAAAATTGAATACTTGTGCAATCTATTCAATATTAATTTCCACCAGAATAATATGCCTATTTGTTTTAAACACACAAGAAATGATAATATTGCACATGACATTGGAATGCAGCCTGGTGAGGGCGGAGCACAACCTGCAGATGAAGGCCATGGTGTGCATCCCGGTACTGGATGTATTCATGTGTTATACGAAACGTAGTATGGATTAATACAATTAAACATATTTAATTGCATTTAGTGTATTAATTAATGTAACCTTTCATGTTTCAACTTTAGAGCATGTAGAGAGTGATCAACATGTTGAGCATGATCAGGCTAGACAAGATCAGGAACATGATGTGGCCCCATCAGGTAAAGAGGACCACTCTAATGTTCTTTTAAACATATTTAATTACAATTGGTGTATTAATTAATGTAACCTTTGGTGTTTCAACTCCAGATCAGGATTTAGAGGGTGTTCAACATGTTGAGCATGAGGATATAAGACAATATCAAGAACATGAATTGGGCCCATTAGGTAAAGAGCACCACTCTAATGTTCTTTTAATTAATAAAAAACTTGTAACAATAATAATAAAACATATCAATTTAACATTTATTTGCTATTGCAGCAGACCCCCCCTTGCAGCAGCATCCATGTTGTGAGTACACGACATGCATACATTAAGATCATGAGCAGAACTCAGAACAACTGAAGGGGGGATAGATGATTTAGAAAATGATACTCCACTTCATCTTTTTTTAGCTGCAAAAAAGAAAAAAAAAGTGATTGTAATCATATTATGACAACCACATTTATGATAATATGTAAAAACTGAAAAAATGAATGTTATATGTTAATGAATGAATGGTATATGCTAATGAATAAATTTTATATTTCAATGAATGAATGTTATATGTTATTAATGGATGAATGAATGAATGTGAATATGTTAATGAATGCATGTTATATGTTAATAAATGAATGTTATATGTTATTAATGGATGAATGAATGATTAATGCTATATGATTGGGTATGGGGAATTGAGAGTGATGTGGGGGTGGTAAGAGGGGGGGGGGGGGCGCGTGAGGGCCAAATGAGCTTCAACCTTCACGTGGTTGGCCCTATTAAGTAGAGAATATTAAACTATTCTCAAAACAAAGAGAAGCTCAATAAGGTAATGCACTTTTCAATATAATAAATGCATTGTTTGAAGCATCAAACCAATATGCAAAGATGAAAGAAAGTGCTAACTTTTCACTATGAACATTGTGTTGTGTTTGGATTTGGTTTCAAAGCTCTGTTTCTTTTTTTTTAGTGGTCTCTAAAATTTTACTTTTGTGCATAACAAATTAGTTGAAAATTTGACAACTCTGAAGGGTTTAGAGGCTCGATTGAGATAGATACACAAATATTTGGATCTTGTTGTTGATGGGAGGCTTCCACTTAACCATGAAATTTTGTACCATCTGCAGGTATGCAAAAATTTCTCTACTTACATTCATTCAACTTACTATAATATAATATCTGACAAAAATCTCCTTTTCATTATACTTAGATGGATTTTCATGCCCTATTCCAAAGCACATGTTTTAGAATAGGCAAGAAGGATGCTGGAAAGGGTTAAGGAATTTGGCTTTACACCTGCCAATTGCATAGTTTACTTCATTCATCCAGCATATTGCCAATGCGTTTCACAATTGTTGGAATCATATCCTATAATTACAAAACTAGTAAAATTAAAATATGTAAGTTTCAAATATGGCATTACATATCTTTCTATGAATTTTTGAAAGAAAATATCAAAATAGAGAAGTATTAACAAAATAATCTACATAATTTCTAAGAGATCAGGAAATTGTTTTGCAAATCTATCTTGAATATATTTAAGACAAAAGTAACTTATAGAGATTGAAGCAAAATATCAGTAGTCTAAAATCACCAGTCAACACATCTGAGTAGTATCTCAAATCAAGAGAATGAGGTCCACTATCCATTAGCTAGTAAAACAAATAAAATCAATTCATAAGATTATTTTGTTCTAATAGGGTTGACTGGTTTCTTGTTTCTTTTTGATTGTCAGGAAGTCATCAATATACGCTTGGTTTTCCCACCTTCTCTTGCCTCGTGGCCAGAGAGTTTTTGCAGAAGGCATCGCAGTAACATTCAAGATTGACAATGGCAATGAGTACAAGGTCAGCATAACTTAATGCTAATTGGGTATGATTTTATTTGTTCAAAACCAATTTAGATTCATTTTCTTCTCACACTACTTTTATTTACATTTATGTTTTTCTAATATCTATTTTCCTTTACATTCATATTCTTCTATACATATTGTGTTTACAATAATGTTTTCCTTAATTTAATATAGGGGAGAGGACCCAGTACCTGAGCATGTTTCAATAGTTGTGATAGTAGTGGTTTATATAGTGCCCAACCCTAATTATTTGATTCTTCTTACTGATCCAATTAATACTTTCTAGTTACTGTGATTGATTAGAAGGATTTAATCTTTACTTGATTGTGGTAAACTTAGATTTTTGGGCTTGTCTTACAAGTTCTTTTTTAGATGGGTGAGGATTGTTTCTTGTGCTAAAAATATTTTTATTTACTAATGCTAAACTTACATAGCTGAATCAAGGGGTAGAGGTTGTCCTCTTCAAATGGAATAAGAAGGAGAGTCAGAAGTGGAAGATCAGTCCCATCTGTAAGTTTCGTGTGTAGCTGCATTGTATGGAATTATTTTTCTTGGGTATTACTTAAATTTAAAATTTTGATTATCTGGTAAAAGTCATGTTTCCATAGAGGGTTTGGAGGTTTTATCTCACAATTCAGATTGCTTGTGTCACTGTGTTTTTCTATTCAATATGATATGTATCTCAAGGGGGATATGGATCTGGTTCTTCATACCATCAACTTAATGAAGAGGAGCCTCAATGTCATGTTGTTAGGATTTACTATGAAGATAATCCATAAAAAATCATTGCTACTCAAGGCCATATTGCAGTGCTTTCTCTAGGAAGCCCACATGATCCCCATCAGGTATCTTCTTTTTGTAGTCTCTAAATTTCTTATAAGAAATCAACAACCAGTTTGTCTAAATGTGGCTCCTTGTTTACACATTAATATCTCTTTTGGCAGCAATGGATCAAAGTGGATTCATGGGGTCTTAAAGAGAAGGCTCTCAAACATGGAGATCAAGAGTGGGACCAGGTAAAACCGTTCATAATCATGCTCATATTGCTTTATTGATTGTCTAAGAGCTAAGTATCCAAGATAATATTCTGTATTTTTCTATTGAATTTACAGAGTGAGAATAATTTTGGGTTTGCAATCCTATTTTTTAGTACACTAGCTAAGTATCCGAGACGCACTGTAGGTAATTTTTCTCACCAAATTGCTCATTTTCCACAAAATTAGATTCTAGTGTGTAGTTTAATATTCACTAGTTTGATTTTTTCTTTTTTAGCAAAATTAGAATCCAGTTCGTAGGTTGTGCTTGTTGTCCATAACAGTCCCCTTGATCTCATGACTCATCATAGGTTAATTAATTACTCAATGCATACAATAATTTATTTAAATGCAAAGTTGAATGGCATCTTAACTCTTGACACTAATGTCATTGCATTTGTCAAAATAGGGTTAATCATATTGTGATCTAAATTTTCATAATAAAGTCTTCCAATCTGTCCTTTATATTTGAGCATTGATGACAATCCATTTTGTCTTTTACTACCCCTTTTAAATTCTCATGGTCTTGGCATATCAACTTTCTCTCTTTGATTGACTTGTCCTTACATCTTGTCATTATCCCTATGGATGCACTTTGGAGCCTCCTACTACTTTTAAATATCACCCAGAGTCACCCTGATAAGTATTTCGATCCATTTGTATCTTCATTGACAAGAGATCATGTATCGCTAGGATATTTTGCAGTTTCCCCAATGTGGTGAGTCTCCCCAATGATTATTCTTTTGATCTCAAGTATGTCACAAAGACTCTTGCTGATGTAATCTTATCGGCATGACAGAGTGGGTCAAGTAGACATTCAGAACTTACTCCGATGGTATATGTCTTGCCGATATACTTCCATCGTGCTTCATCAATGAGACACGATGAGTATCTCACCGATGAAACTTCATCACTGAGACCACAAGCCAATCCTCCCGATATATCTTCTCAGGCAATTTTGATCGTTGTAACAATCTTAATCTTTCACCGATATGCCTACATTTGAACGAATAGTTTTTTTTTTTTTAAATTGCATTGTTTCGTTGAATTTTCGTCGAACCTCCAAAAGCATCTAAAGAATTTGCAATACATCCAATGAAAATTTCATTATAATGACTTTCCTATTTCATCATGATTTTGATGAACTATTGTCGTTATTCTTTCAATCTCAAGTATGTCGCCAAGACTCCTACTGATGTAATCTTATCGATGTGACATAGTGGGTTAGGTAGACATTCAAAACTTACTCTAATGGTATATGTCTTGCCGATATGCTTCCCTCGTGCTTCATCAATCAGACAAGATGAGTATCTTGCCGATGAAACTTCATCACTGAGACCACAGACTAGTCCTCCCGATATATCTTCTCAGGAAATTTTGATCATTGTAAGAGTCTTGATCTCTCACCGATATTTTCAATATGTCAAAACTTTCATCGTAATTGTGATGAACTTATGTTGTCGATCCGATGCTTTGGCAAAGGCATGTCACTTGTGTTCTGGCTACTATTCATTGCTACATTGATGAAATTGCCATTGCTATTCCGACAAACTTGCATTGTGATTTCGATGTTTTAAAGTTCGTTAGAATATCGACGAAAATTGAGCGACAAAAATTATTTCGATGGTTCGTCAGTATTTCGATAATAGATTGTCGAAATTCCAACAAACTGTCATCGAAAATTGGAGTCAAATACAGTAGTGTGTTTAAGGATCTGAAGTTTGGTTTTCACATATGATTATACTCTTGAAATTGAATAGTTATTTTTTTCAAAGAATTTAAGTGTTTTGAAAAATATTTAAGTTGAAATGGATTATTGAAACATTGATTCACCCCCCCTCTTAGTGTTTCCCATACTCCAACAAAATGTGTAACACAAAAAATTGTTAACACATTGAATTCTTCTTTAGACAACATCAAACTACTTATCTTCAACACCACACAATATGATAATCAAATATGAGAAAATGTAGAATCTCCCACATCGATGTATTCTTTAGATCAAAATATTGTCATTCATATCTTCCAGATGCCTTCATATATCATTATGAAACTTCAATGTCTAATGCATCTTGTAGTCTCAAATCTATGTACAAAGTTGTATAGTGATATATTTTTCTAAGATAGAATTCAGACCAAAAAACCAATGTACAAAGCTAATGTATAAGCATGACACTATTGCCCAGGTTACTGGTAACTGTAACTTCCCAGCCATACAACCTTGTCAACTGAAACCTTATTAATGGATGTAATTGATGTCAAGATAGAGCATATTATCAGCTTCTAAGTAAATCCTACAAAACAAGATAATCCAGATCAAAAAAGTGGATCAACAGACTTCTATTACTAGAGCAACTGAATACTAACAAACATCAAAATTCCATTGTGGCGATTATCCAAATCTCACCATCTATTGACATTAATGACAACCTCTCAATTTCCAACATGATGCACTATTTTTTGAGTAAGCAAGTATGACAAGAAGGAAGGATCACACTTTCTCAAATGAAATATGCTCTTGATTCATTGATAAAATTTAATGTGATTTAAACCATCTAATGCACCATATGAAGTAGGATTAAAATTGAGTGCTAACTATACTCAAAAGGTGGATGGGAAATTGTATAGACAACTTGTTGGAAGTCTCTTGCATCTTACTATAACTAGAAAAAATATTTCATATGCAGTTGGTATTGTATTCAGGTACATGGGAGATCCACACATTGAACATTGGAAAACAACTAAAATAATATTGAAATATATTAAAGGTACTTATGAACTTGGAATCGAATATAAATATGGAGGATAGACCAATCTAGTTGGGTATAGAAATTATGATTATGTAGGTGACATTGGTGACAAAAAATCAACTTTAGAATATATATTTATGTTGGATGTTGTGGTTGCATTGTTGATATGTGGTTGTCATTGATGTCAACACTATTAGCATTGATGATGCTTAAGGTTGCATATGTTGAGGATATTGAGAAAATTGTAAAAATAATATTGATGGCAACCAGTGAAGCTGAGAAGGTTAGAATGATGGAAAGTTCTATACATTAAATATCTGAAGGTGCATTTCAAAGGGTTTGTTGCTGAAGCTTTCTAGTATGTTGTCTGAAAGTTTCAGAGGTTCACATCAAGATTTGTGGAAGTTATGAAGATCAATGTTCCTACAGTTATTCAGTTTCTATAGATGGTGTTCTTGGATGAAGCAGATGAAATTTTGGTAATTTCATGTGTTGTGCATGTACCCGTGACATTCATGGATAAGTCTAGATTGTACTCTATCCCTATTGTACATCTGCATTTATCGGAGTGTTCATGATCGGATATTTTTCCGATGTGTGCTCGAGTTTTCATGTTCTTGGCTGACATGATGGTGTTAGCATGTTGTAGATCCATGAAGATTAATATTTTATTGTTTGGCGTGTTTGAAGGTGTTTGTTTGGGTCCTCACTATGTTGTGACCGACTTGTGTTGGTGTGCATTGGAATTTATTCTTCATTTGAGGCTGACTGAATAGTGGATGTAAATCCGTATAGCAGATATATATAAGTGTTTGTTTTCCTCATTTAGAGGTAATTATGAGTGTGTGCAAGAGGTGTACATGTGTGAATAAAGGTCAAATAATTCAAGAGTAGAGAAAAGTGTGAAGAAGTTTGAGCAGAGTGTGGAAGAGTGTGTAAAATTTTTTGTGTGCCTAACTGGAACTGTAATCGGGATTTTGTAGAAGCTAATTTATCAGTTCAACTTCATCAAATGGATTTAATCTAATTATTTTATGTAAGGCAGTGAGCCTTCCCTTTGAGTAGTGTGCTCTAGGTAGTGCACCTGAATGCAAGTGCATTCCTTTTGCATTCTTCATTATACTTCTAACATGTTATAATCTTGTGGACTAACATCCACCGTGGTTTTTCCCCTAATAGGGTTTCCACGTATAAAATCTTGGTGTTCATGTGTCTCTAATATGTTATTAATTTATGCTTGCACTGCTATTTATAAGATCTGAGATTTAAGGTTGATTAATGTTGTATAAGTTTGATTTTGGAAACAATTGATTCACCCCCCCCTCCCCCCCTCTGAGTTATCTATCCTTGTTTTTCCAACAATTTCATCTTGGATTAAGACCAAAATCTTGGAGTAGTAAGAAGCAATCAACAATTTCACTATCATCTATAGAAGTTGAATATGTTGGTTCATCAAAGGCATCTCAAGAAGCATTATGTCTTAGAAGACTACTTGAAGAAACACATCCACAAGATTGCCCAACTATTATATTTTATGATAATTAAAGCACTATCAAGCTAGCATAAAAACTTGTATATCATGCTAGATCCAAGCATATAGAAGTACATCATCACTTTGTTCGTGATTTGATTGAAAATCAAGTGGAGTTAAAAAAATTTAGAACAAAAGATCAAATTGTTGATATATTTAAAAAGGAATTGCTTATAGTGAAATTTGTCAACTTAGAAACTTGTTACAACTCAAGGAATTTGTTATATGATACAATAATTATTGTAATTATCTCTCCAAATAAAAATCATGTGGGCAGAGGGTGTTGGATATAATGTTTATTTAAAGAATGTATATAAGAAGCTTCAATGTTGGAGATAATATTTATCCAAAATAATTCTTGTGAAATATTCCAACATAAGAAAACATCCATTTCTTTTTAGAGGCTTTTATTAGCCATTCTAAGAACTTCTAGAGATTTGCATAATCTATAAATACAATTCTACCACTATGTATCGACAAGAAATTAACAAGTTGTTATGAATTTGATATTTGATAATACACAATATATTCAAGTGTTTTAATTTTCTGCACTCTCATTTATTCTATTCCAAATATTTCATTTGTTCAATAAAAAATTGGTGTATTTGGAAGGTTTTTTTAGGGTTTCTATTTTGTTGTTGTTAGGTTGAGTTCATTTGATGCCATACTATTTTCTAAAGGAATTGACATTGTTTCTTTGCATTTATTGTAACATATTTTAGGTTTCCCACTTATGGTTGTTTTCTATCTTTTTAAAATAGCCTCAAATTTTTGTAACGTTGCAATTGTTGTTAGAGTTGAAGGTTTGATGGTGCACAACAATGGATCCCTTGTATAATAATTTCTTGTCACTTTTAAATACCTCAAATTTTTGTAACTCATAGTTTCCATTGGAGTTGAAGGTTTGGCGGTGTATAACAATGGATCCTCTACTCAAGTGTCCCAAGAAGTTTGTTCCCAGGGTGTTTCATGGTGTACATCCACCAAAACACCCTTAAATGTGTGTATAGTGTTATGAGTAGTTGGCTTGTGGCTACCTTAACTCTTAATTAAGTCATATTATCATTTTTTATATTTTTATTAGGTTGGCCTAAGTCTTACATAGGGTTATCTAGGTTAGTCTAGGTGATATCCTAAGCATAAGTATGGTATATAGTGGAGGCATAGGTAGGTTATTATCATCATGTCAATTATTGTGTTCTTATTGAAGAATATTAGAGGTATCCCCCTCAAAGTGGATTAAGAGGTTTCCCCCTCGAAGTAGCATATTATTTTCAATTATTTACAACATATTCCTATTATATTCTTCTATTGTGCGAGTTATTTCATAACAAGTGGTATCAGAGCATGATTTTTCCATTGTGACCATAATTTGTTTAAAAAAAATTGGAGGTTATTTTGTGAAACACATATCTCCTTGATTTCAACATTTTTAAAAAAAATTTAAAGGGTTGTTGAAGAGAATATTTAAGTAACTACAATCCATATTTTAGAATAATTAGAGTAGAATTGAGTGATTTATTGTAGAATTAGGGTTTGTACCCAATTTATTTAGAAATCACATATCTTCCAAATCCTATTGAATTTATTCCTAATTTTTAGTGGGATTTTGATTCAGTAATAGAGGAGCCTATAGTAAAAATTTGGAGATTAATTGGAGCATAATTAATTGAATTACTGTAAAATTAAGGTTTCCAAAAAAATAATCTCAAGGATACAAAACACCTGATTTTTGGGAGTTTTTTTGGGAAAGTGCAACCTAGGACTTGGTAAGTTACATAAAAAAAATTAGAGTATTTTGACTTCATTTGTGTGATTTATTGAAAAATTATCTTTCTACAACCTCACAACAAAAAATAACCACAAAAAAGAAGAAAAAAAAGAACAAGAAGTAGAACAAGAGAAAGAGAAAGAGAAAGAGAAAGAGAAAGAAGAACAATAACAAGAAGCAATAGTAGAAGAAACGAAAGTAAAAAAAGGAGATGAAGAAGAAGAAAAAGAAAAAGTTAGCATTGAGGAAAATGCTTTTTTAAAGAGAAGGGAAATGTTATTCCCCTACCCCTATAGTGTGTATAGTGTTATGAGTAGAAAAAAAAGAACAAGAAGTAGAACAAGAGAAAGAGAAAGAAGAACAATAACAAGAAGCAATAGTAGAAGAAGAGGAAGTAAAAAAAGGAGATGAAGAAGAAGAAAAAGAAAAAGTTAGCATCGAGGAAAATGCTTTTGTAAAGAGAAGGGAAATTTTATTCCCCTACCCCTATAGTGTGTATAGTGTTATGAGTAGTTGGTTTGTGGCTACCTTAAATCTTCGTTAAGTCATATTATCATTATTATATTGCTATTTAATTATTTAGGCCAACCTAAGGCTTATATAGGGTTATCTAGGTTGGAATGGATGATATCATAGGAATAAGTATGGTATATATAGGAGGTATAGGTAGGTTATTATCATTACATTGAGTATTGTGTTCTTGGTGAAGAATATTGGAGGTATCCCTCTCAAAGTGGATTAGGAGGTTTCCCCCCCATAATGGCATATTATTATCAAGTATTTCCAACATATTTCTTATCATATCTTCTATTGTGGAATTTGTTTCATAACATCATATTAGGTAGACATCATGCCATCAACATATCCAACCCATAACATGCATTAATAGCCACCATGTGTCAAACCTATCAATGAAGAACACACACATCGAAGAACTCCTGCTACATAGGTAATGTCAAATCTAAAAATGGTCAAGGCATCCAAAGATCCACTAATAGCATTAAATAGAAGGTGTAATCAAAATCATGTAGTACTAAGGAACATCTACAAAGATATGAAAAACTTGAAAACAAATATGTTGCAACACATATCTCATTACAAGTCCTCATAACTATCTCAAGTTTTCCACACTCAACAAAGGAAAGAGATAAATGAACCTCCATGTTGTCACCAAAGAAAAATGAACACATGACCAAAAATGTAGTGATTTCCCTAGCTCCAAAAAACCTCATCTCAAATTTTATGTGAATACAAACATTTAGGAGAAAGAACAAGAATAAAGAGAGAACCTACAAATCAAATCTTGTAGCATGTCCTTCTACACACACCTATAAATTTAGTAGTTGTGACAAGTATGATCTCCATTTAATCTAGGAGGATCCAAAAGACCTAAAAAATTCATAGTCATGAAATCTGATGAAAGCATTTCCATTGCATAGAGCTCGCTGATATGGTCCTGACATAGCTTCAATCACATCAAAAGGAGGTTTTATGCAAAATTTATGCTTAGTCAAAGTTCGGTAGAATCAGGGATTCCAGAGGAAGACTCTAGGCCAAAAAATTGGTCATCTCCAAAGTGGACAAAAATGAAAACAAGTCGAAGAGCTCGTTGAGATGATTCTGATGCCCACTTGAATCACGTCAATCAGAGTGTGTACACAAAAATCATGGCCAGTCAAAGTTGTGCAAAAAAAGGTTGACCAAGTACAAATGATGACATCAACATGTTGGTGTGGCATGCACAGGTGGAAAGCTAACTTGGACCAATGAGAAGGTGATACATGGCATAGGGTGATGTAGTATAGTTCGACAATATGGACCAATCAAGTACTAACACGTTTCCAAGAATTGGCAAATAACAAAAGGCCACATGGCCCAATAAATAGGTGCGACGTGCAACCTCTAGGTTCATGGTGGCTTATGTGTTTGTTGGGTTGTTAAAATGTTATTGAAGGGGGGGTTGAAGACTCGACCTCCCCTCTTCTAGTTTCCCTCTCAACCATCAGACCATGTAGATTCCTCAGGAGGTATATGGCATCAGTTTTATTTAAAGAGCATCTAAATCTATATTGGGCCAAATGAGAGGTTAGATTGTTTGAACCACCGACCTCCCACCACTCGATACCAATGATCACCAATATTCCATGTGTGTTCTTCAAACATAATCAAGATGCATGTTATATTTAAAATATAAAAAAGGCTATAAATGGGGTCAAGCGGTTCGAACCCTCGACCTCCCACCTCAAATCACGCACAACAACCAATGCGCTACACACATTTCTTTGAAATAGTGATTGTAATAATCATATTTTTGGTTATTGGATGAGTGGTGAATCTTGATAAATGAGGGGGCATGGGTTTGAACCCACCTCCTCTCCTATATAACCCAAAATATTTTTCCATTCGAGCAAAGCCCGAAGCATGATATTATGGTGCAGAGTATTCTTTTTAAATTGTATTTTTCAATGTAATAGGTGGATTAAAGGGTTTGTGAAGCCTAATACTAGAACCCAAGCCATAGGATAAATGAGGATATTTCTAAGGGTGTAGAGGAGACTGTGAGAGGATTTATAATGTAGGTCTAACACATTTTTTATGTAAATAAGGAGAATTAAACCTTGGCATCATTAATAAAGCGGTCCCACATTGAGAAGCGGACTCGGAGATGTAGCCCGAACACATGGGTGGAATCCGTTAATAAACCTATTATTGTCTCTTTGTTTTCAATTATTATTTTAGTACTTTGATTCCTTCTTTGAGTTATTAATTATAAAAATTAAGGTAATTAATTAACGTATCATTAAGTTGTGTAATGAATAAGTACACCTAGTTCTACAAATTTCAACCATAAATGAACATAGCCATACAATTTTGTTGATCGAGAATTTATACATATGAATTAAGTATAAGTTGTTAAGATTTGATCACAAATCAAGTTGGTATAAGAGCAGTTTAACAGGAAAAATTGCAAGTGGTGGATGTTAACTAGGTTGAAATTAAAGTGAGAAGGTTCACTTGAGGAGATTAATCCAGAGATCAGATTGAGGTGATTTACTCAAAGACAAACCATGGCACAACCAAAGGAAGGAAAATCTCTCCATCCTGAAATATTTGAGAATGAAGAACTATTTCAAAAAATGTTCCTAGACATAAAGATGATGTTGGAAGAGTTGTACAATGATAGAAAGAAAAAGGATAAGAAAGGTGAATCCTCTTCAAAAGATGACAAAGGTAAAGGAGTAGGAGGTAGTGGTGACCCTTATGAATCTTCGTCTCCATATTCTCCATCTTCTTCATCTTCTTTATCTACTTCATCTTCAAAGAAGAAACAACTTGTACAACCTGAATCTAATACACCAAGTTGTTAAAGCTTGATGTTAAATTTGAATTTCCAATGGAGAACTGGATGCAGAGAAACTTGATAATTGGATAAATTAGATTAAAGTTTATTGTAGGATTCAAAAGTTTATTGATGATACTTCCAAGATCCAATTAGCTACAGTTCGCCTGGGAGGCACAACCTTAATCCGATGGGACAGAAAAAATCAAGAAGATCTTAGTTGATATGGTGAAATTATTTCTTCTTGGTTTGAGTTTATAGTTGCACTTAAGAAACAATTTTATCCATTAGGTCACATACAACAAGTAGTAATGAATTCGCAGTCATTAAGGCAAGAGAAAGGACAAAGTGTACAGGAATATACATTTGAATTTAGGAAAAGAGCTTTAATTTTGGGCATTCCATTATACACACAAGAAACTTTGTTGAAGTATCTAGGTGGATTATGTGAAAATTTGAGGCATACAATACTTATGTTCAATCCAACTAACCTTGAAAAAGTTAGTGTGCAAGCCATTCATCTTGAAATAGGAATGAAGAATAGCCATGACAGTTTCTTAATGGAATTCGGTAAGTAGAAAGGAAGCAAGAAAGGGAAGAAGGAAATGCACCAGATAGCTTCTGTGAAGAAAGAGGAGGAAAAAAATTATTGCTCACACTACAAAAAGAAAGGGCACGAAGATGAAAAATGTTGGAAATTGCATCCTAATCATAAACCAAAGTGGTTCAAGGATAAAAAGGGTAAAAAAAAGACCACAACTATCATGTAGAGCCTCATATTAGATTCCGATGATGAAACCAAGATAACAATTGTGGGTATAAAAGGTATCATTCCTATTGCCAGTACTAGTTCCCTTGCAAAACAAAGTAAAATTGATACACTCATAGATAGTGGATCACAAGTGAACTTAATCTTTGAACAATCTATTAAGCAATTTGGATTAAAAACAATACCTCATCTAAAACCATATACATTAGGTTGGGTGCATGATAATGATCGATTACATGTGTCGAAACAATGTAAACTCCGATTTGCAATCACATGTGAGTTTGTAGATGAGGTAGAGTTAGTTGTAATTCCATTTTACATCTGTGGGATGGTTTTAGGAAGTCCTTGTATGATAGAAAGGAAATTTTCTATAGGGAACATAACAAGTATCATTTGTTTAAATAAGTAATTGAATTCATTGTGAAAGATCAGAATGATAGATCTATTGTAAACACAGTGCATTTGAAGATGATTGTGAATGAGAGAAACACATTAACCCTCATGTCTATAATAGCTACTGATATTAAGCATGAAGATTAAATAATCATATGTATTTCTAACCATGATAAGGTGTCATAGAAAACACAGTATGAGGATCAATTGCAAGAAAATTTAAGCCTTCAGCCAAAGGTTGAAAAAAAGGGTTTGAAAGATTCATTTTCTAATGATGTTCCTATTTAGGAGATCCAGCATGTTGATTCTTTTTCCTTCACATTAGTTTTTTCAATATTGTTGCTTGTTATTCTACTAGTTAGTACTATGTGGACGGTGGATCCGAAAAAGAATATTGATGGGTATTTAGTTGATTGTATCAAAAATGCTATCTTATTTTTCATCTTGTTTGTGATGGGTCAGATGATCAAAATTCTAGCCTAGTGGATAGATGATATTGGGCAAGTGAGGCAACAATGATATCACTTAAAGTCTATATAAAACTAGACTTTTGTTGGGCCAAAAGCTTCTCAATTGGGAGGAATGATTCAGGAGTATCTAGAAGACCTAAAAAAATCATAGCCCTAAAATATTATGAAAGCATCACCATTGCATAGATCTCGTCGATATGGTCCCAATGCAGCTTGAATCACATCAAAAGGAGGTCGTATGCAAAATTTATGCTCGATCAAAGTTTGACAGAATCAAGGATTCTAGAGGAAGACTTGAGGCCAAAAAAATGATCATCTCCAAAGCAGACAAAAATGGCACCAATTTGAAGAGCTCATTGAGACTTTTGAAACCACTTGAATTGCATCAATCAGAGTGAGTACGTGAAAGTTATGGACAATCAAAGTTGTGCAGAAAAAGGTTGACTAGGTACAGATGATGATATTAGCATGTTGATGTGGCATACACAGGTAGCAAGCTAACTTGGACCAATGAGAAGGAAAAAAGTGGCATAGGGTGAAGTGGTATAGTTCAACAACTTGAACTGATGAAGGGTACTCCCCTTAGAATCTAAAACTCACAAAAACAATAGATAAATGCACAAAAAAAATGTAAGGAAGCAAATATTCTCTATTATCATTGAAATGAAAAATAAAATTACAACATTATATTTGCCATCAAATGGGCTTTTTGATTACATAAATATGCAAATCAAAACCACCATCTATGTTTCCTTGGCCTCCTTTCTGTAACCCCCTTCACATCCTTTATTTGGAAGGTGTAAATGCCCTAGAATCTTCTGGAAAGTGTAACTTCCTCAAGAAGATATTTTGAAATTTTATTAATTTTGGTAGTACAACTTCGCAGGGTCATAAATTTTGATCTGACCATCGGATTTTCTATTATAATACCTTTTCCACTAGTTTTCAACCCCATCTGCTAATTTTCAGGCCCATCCGGAGCCTCTAAGTGCCTCAAAATTTACTTCAAAGATTTTAATAGGATTTTTGGAAATTGCAATTTTAATATATCTCAAATGACAAATGGTATTGAAGTGATTTCTTTTCCATTGGCTTCAATTCACCATTTTGGGGGTTTGTGTAAGATTTTGTGTCCAACCGTGCATAAATGCCAACTTACTAAAAATAGTAACCCTACCAAATTTAGCCCTTATTGAAAAGAAACAACATTTTTTTTTTTTGGGTGATGCAAGATTTCTCTTACACCCTGGATGCTCATGCATCATGGACCAATCAAATACTAACACGTGTCCAAGAATAGGTGAATAAGAAAGGGCCATGTGGCCCAATGAATAGATTCCACATGGCACCTCTGGGTTCATGGCGACTTATGTATTTGTTGGGTTGCTAAAATATTATTGAGGGGGGGGTCAAACCCTCAACCTCTCCTCTTCTACTTTCCCTCTCAACCATCAGACCATGTGGATTCCTCAGGAGGTATATGGCATCAGTTTTATTTAAAGAGCATCTAAATCTATATTGGACCAAATGGGAGGTACGACAGTTTGAACCGCCGACCTCCCACCACCTGATACCAATGACCACCACTACACCACACACATTCTTTAGATATAATAGGGATGCATGTTATATTTAAAGTATAATGAAGGCTATAAATGGGGGTTGGGTGGTTCAAACCCATGACCTCCCACCTCAAATCGCATCCAACCACCAATGCACCACACACATTCCTTTGAAATGGTGCTTGCAATAATCATATTTTTGGTTATTGGACAAGTGGTGAAGCCCAAGAAATGAGGGGGCATGAGTTTGAACCCGTATCCTCTCCTATATAAATCAAAAGATTTTTCCATTCAAGCAGAGCCTGAAGCATGATATTCTTTTTAAATTGTATTATTCAGTGGAATAGGTGGATTGAAAGGTTTGTGAAGCCTAATCCTAGAACCCAAGCCATAGGAGAATATGAGGAGATTTCTAAGGGTATAAAGGAGACTGTGAGAGGATTTTAATGCAGGTTTGGCATATTTTTGATGTAATAAGGTGAATTGAAGCTTGGCATCATTAATAAAAGTGGTCCCACATTGAGAAGTGGACCTGGAGACATAGCTCAAAAACATGGGTGAACTTTGTTAACAAACCTGTTATTGTCTCTTCGTTTACTCTTATTCTTTTAGCATTTTGATTCCTTCTTTGAGTTATTAAATACAAAAATTGAGGTAATTAATTAATGTATCATTAATTGTGTAATAAATAAGTACACCTAGTTTTGCAAATTTCAACTGCAAATGGACATAGCCATGCAATTATGTTGATTGATAATTTATATATCTAAACTAAGTATAAGTTGTTAAGATTTGATTACAGATCAAGTTGGTATCAGAGCAGTTTAATAGGAAAAATTGCAAGTAGTGGATGTTAACCAAGTTGAAATTAAAGTGAGAAGGTGCACTTGAGATTAATCCAGAGATCAGATTGAGGCGAGTTACTCAAAGACAAACCATGGCACAATAGGGAGAAGGAAAATCTCTTGAACCTGAAATATTTGAGAATGAAGAACTATTTCCCAAAATGTTCCTAGACATGAAGATGATGTTGGAAGAGTTGGACAAGGATAGAAAGAAGAAGAAGAAGAAAGGTAAATCATCTTCAAAAGATGACAAAAGTAAAGGAGTAGGAGGTGGTGGTGACCCTCCTAAACCTCCATCTCCATTTCCTTCATCTTTTTGATCTACTTCATCTTCTTCATATTATTCATCTACTTCATCTACTTCATCTTCAAATAAGAAACATCCTATACAACCTAACTCTAATACACATTTGTTAAAGATTGATGTTAAATTTGAATTGCCAACTTATAATGGAGAATTGGATGCAAAGAAACTTGATAATTGGATAAAGTAGATTGAAGTCTATTGTAGGATTCATAAGTTTACTGATGATACTTCCAAGATCCAATTAGCCACAATTCGCTTGGGAGGCATATCCTTAATCTGGTGGGAGAGAAAAACTCAAGAAGATCTTAGTCAATATGGTAAAATTATTTCTTCTCGGTTTGAGTTTATAGCTACACTTAAGAAATAGTTTTATCCATTAGGTCACATGAAACAAGCAGTAACGAATTGGCATTCATTAAGGACAGAGAAAGGACAAAGTGTACATGAATATACACTTGAATTTAGGAAATCAACTTTCATTTTGGGCATTCCATTATACACACAAGAAACTTTGTTGAAGTATATAGGTGGATTATGTGAAAATTTGAGGCATACAATACCTATGTTCACTCTAACTAACCTTGAAAAAGTTAGTGTGTAAGCCATTCATCTTGAAATAGGCACGAAGAATAGCCATGCAAGTTTCTTAATGGAATTTGATAAGCAAAAAGGAAGCAAGAAAGGGAAGAAGAAAATGCACCGGACAACTTCCATAAACATAGAGGAGGAAAATAATTATTCCTCACACTAAGAAAGGGCACAAAGATGAAAAATGCTAGAAATTGCATCCTGGTCAGAAACAAAAGTGGTTCAAGGATCAAAATTGTAAGAAAAAGACCGCAACTATCATGTAGGACCTCATATCAGATTTTGATGATGAAACCAAGATAATAATTGTGGGTATAAAAGGTATCATTCATGTTGCCAGTACTAGTTCCCTTATTATTTAAAGTATAATTAGGTCCTTGTTGAAAGTAAAAGGAATGAATTGTTTCATATAAGGAATATTACAAAACAAAGTAAAATTGATACACTCATAGATAGTGGATCAAAAGTGAACTTAATCTCTAAACAAGTTGTTAAGAGATTGGGATTAAGAAAAAACCTCATCCAAAACGATATCCATTGTGTTGGGTGCATGATAATGCTCAGTTACATGTGTCGAGACAATGTAAAATCCGATGTGCAATCTAATCCAAGTTTGTAGATGAGGTAGAGTTAGATGTAATTCCACTTGACATCTGTGGGATGGTTTTACGAAGTCCTTACTTGTATGACCGAAAGGCCATTTTCTATAGGGAACATAACATGTATCATTTGTTTAAAGATGGAATTGAATTCATTATGAAATATCATCACATGAAGAATGATAGATCTATTGTAAACATAGGGTAATTGAAGATGATTGTGAATGCAATCATTACGTTAACCCTCATGTCTATAACGACTAATGATATTAAGCACAAGGATGAAATAATCACATGCATTTATAATCATGATAAGGTTTCATAGAAATCACAATATGAGGATCAATTGCAAGAAAATTTAAGACTTCAGCCAAAGGTTGAAAACGAGGGTTTGAAAGATTCATTTTCTAATGATGTTCCTATTTAGGAGATCCAACATTTTGATTCTTTTTCCTTCACATCAATTTATTCAATATTGTTTCTTGTTATTCTACTATTTAGTTCTATGGGATGGTGGATGTGACAATGAATAGTGATGGGTATTTAGATGATTGTATCAACAAGGCTATCTTATTTTTCATCTTGTTTGTGATGGGTCAGATGATCAAAATTCCAACCAAATGGAAAGATTTTTGACCTCTTTGACATTTTTTTTTGCATTGATGTCAAGGGTTGATCTTGGAACTTATAGTGTTGGCATAAATTCTCAAGTATTCAATATTTAATGATCACCATGGTTCTATTGGTTTGGTCACAAAGGCAACATATATTTTTTGGTCACAAAGGAAGTCTTGATATTTTTTATTGAGGTAATATATGGGGACAACATACTTGGTATATAGTTGATGGTTCTACATATTACACACTTGAATTATATAGTGATATTTGGGTCTTGAACTTGGATTACATTCATCCATCATTGATAAATAAATTGATCAATGATTGATCTTAACATATTTACCTTGGCACTTTGATATTGGTATTATACGTTGATCTTGGTTATAACTTAGCACATGTTTTATTAAAAAAGCACAAGGATTTATGGTGTTTGATTAGGTGGACCAACATATTCATTTGGGAATTATGAGGCTTATTATAATATCAACACACATTGATGCAGAAGAATCCTTGGTTCTTGGAAATCTTGCATCAACAAAAAATATTTTCATTCAATTTTGTTCTTGTTATGTTCTTGTTCTTGTTCAAGTTGGTAGATCCAGTATTTCTTCATGTTTGCTCACCAGACCTCATATACCTATGGTTTCATTGTGTACATGTTCAATTTCCTTACTCCAAGTTTTCAGCTCGATTGGATCTTTTTTCGGCAAGTTATCGCTTCCGGATTGAGTGACAATTTTTGGAACTAGCCCCAGGATAATTTCAAAACCTAACGATTAGTTTGATCGATCACAGAACCTTCCCATAACTTGCGGATCCTCACGATGTGTTTCTCAATGTTCCATGGAGTGTCCCGGACCTTGATCTTAGGTCCACACTTCATCATGCACATCTACCGTGGAAGAAATTCAAATTTGAGGCTGACCTGTTCTTGCACACGTTACATTTCCTTCATTAGAGATTGTAATGATCTTTGGCCAATGTGGATGTTTCTTGACCCATGGATATGATATAAAGCTTGTAATGAATCATTCAAATAGTAGAAAATCAAGATAAAGAAGAATAAGATGTATATAGAATTCAATCTAAATATTTTCACTTGCATGTATGAGCACTATATTTTTTAGCATGTTGTATCAGGCCTGTGAGTCAAATCTGTAAGCCCGGTTGTGGCCGACTATATGTAATCAACATTTCTGATAATAAGAATATTTGTATCTGCATTTGCCTCTATATTTTGTGTTGCTTCTATTGTGTTACTCTAGCTACACGATCTGGATTGTTCTCTTTGAGGACCCTCCTACCATGACTACGCCAGATTGGTATCAAAGCAAGATTCATTCCTTGCGAGATCGTTAGAGTTTGTGCAGTCTTGTTGAAGATTTTTTGTGGGGTGGTGGACTGAGGATCCAACCTATAGTTGTAGAAGACTTGTGTAAAGATATCAAAAAGAAGAAATGGTAGAGGAAATGGAGCGTGTGGAAATGCAGACCCAGCTGTAATGGAGATGTTGAGAGGAATTTTCGCTAGATTAGAAGTAGGTGAATGGCCCAGAGGAGAGGTTGACTAGTTGATGATGTGATTGATGAAGAAATAGAAGAACAGGAAGAATTTGCAAGAGAAGAGAAACCTGGCTTTGATCAGGAAGAAGAAAAGTTCATAAGAGCCCTAACCAAAGTAAACACTAAACCACATTTCAATCCACCAGATTATAATGGTAAGTTGGATTTAGATGAATTGCTAGATTGGATAATAGAGATGGAAAAGTACTTTGATCTTGAAGGTACCCCAGAAGATAAGAAGGTGAAATTTTCTTGTACAAAGTTGATAGGACATGCATCCCTTTGGTGGGAACATTTGCAAATAGATAGGCAAAGAAAAGGAAAGGAGAAGATAAGATCATGGGATTGGATGGTGAATAAGCTGAAAAAAAAGTTCATGCCTGCTGACTATCGGATTTGTTTGTTCAAGAAGTTACATAATCTGAAATAGAAGGAATCAAGTGTGACAGAGTATATTAAGGATTTCTATAATTTGAACATCAGATCGAGACATTCGAAGGATGAGATTGAGCAAGTAGCCAGATATGTAAATGGTTTGAGGTCGTCTATACAAGATGAGATCAATTTGATTAATTTGTTGAGTGTGGAAGAAGCATATCAATGTGCCCTAAAATCATAAGAGAAACTAAACAAAAGACATGAGCAAAGATAGAGAAGAAGAGGTGGAAGATTTCATAGAGGAAGAGGATCTTTTCTAGATCAGAACAAGGATAAGGAGGTCAGTAAGAATAATAATTCATACCAAAGAGGAGGATATGGTGGTTATCGAAATGAAGGATATAGAAAAGATGACAAAGAATAGGAGAAAAGAGTATTCAGGGGAACTTGTTTCAAATGTGGTGGAGAAGGACACAAAGCCTTTGAATGCCAATAGGGAGAGACAAGAAGAAATACTGAGAACAATAGAAGAACAACCTTTATTGAGGAGAATCATGCTAGATCACCTAATCAACCAGAATAAGGAGAAGTGTTGGTGAATAGGAGAGTATTGTGTCAAAGTGAATTGAAGAAGGAACCGTTGCAGAGAAAGAATTTGTTTCGGACCAGATGCAAGGTAGCTAATAAATGTTGTAAAGTAATCATTGATAGTGGAAGCTTAGAGAACTTGGCTTCTGAAGAAATGGTGACCAAATTGAAGTTAAAAATATTGAAACACCCAAAACCCTATTAGATAGCTTGGATTCAAGATGAGAATAAGATACTAGTAAGTGAAGAATGTTTGGTGAAATTGAAAATAGGAAATTACCATGATGAAGTTTTGTGTGATATCATGCCTATGGATCTATGCCATATTTTGTTGGGAAGACCTTGGCAGTATGATATATAGGCTATTCATGATGGAAAGAAGACCATATACACTATTGTTGAAAATGGGATGAAGCATACTTTGTTACCCTTGGAGGATGTTCCTAAAGTTGAGGTTTGCACAACTGCTAGAGTTTTTTTGGTTGATGGGAGGAGATTTCTTGATGGACTGAGACATGAGAACATGTGTTATGCCTTGGTGCCTAAGAAGGTGGAAGACTTGAAGCATGTAGAAGGACAACTTGAGGAGATAAAGGAATTGCTGACATAATATGAAGCTATCATTTTAGATAATGTACCTGATGGATTGCCACCTGTAAGGAGTATTAGTCATTGCATGGATCTAATTCTTGGAACTAGTTTACCTAATAAAGAAGCACACCGGATGACACTGACAGAGAATGAAGAATTGAATAGACAAGTAAAAGAGTTGTTGAGAAAAGGTTTGATCAGAGAAACATTAAGCCCTTGCGTAGTACCTGCACTGCTAGAGCTTAAGAAGGATGGAGAATGGAGGATGTGTATAGACTCTAGAGCCATAAAAAAGATTACAATGAAGTATAGATTTCCTTTGCCTCGGATCGATGACATTATGGATTGTTTGAGTGGAGCTATATACTGTACAAAGATTGATCTGAAGAGTGGATATCATCAGATCGGAATCAAAGAAGGGGATTAATGGAAGTCAACATTCAATATAAATGGATTGTATGAGTGGTTGGTGATTCCTTTTGGACTGAAAAATGCACCTAGTACTTTCATGAGGTTGATGAATGAGGTATTCAAGAAATTATTGGGTAATTTTGTGATTTTCTATTTGGACAACATCTTCAATTTTAGTAAGACTAGAGAAGAACATCTGTTACATATAAGACAAGTTTTGTAGAGGTTGAGGGAAGAGAAGTTGTTGATAAACATCAAGAAGTGTAGTTTTATGGAGGAATTGGTATATCTTGAGTTTTTGATATCTATGAATGGATTGAAGATGGATCCTAAGAAGGTAATAGAAATTGTTGAATGGCCTCCACATGATATCATTGGAGAGGTAAGATCATTTCATGGATTGGCTAGTTTCTACCGAAAGTTCATTAGAAATTTTAGTTCTATTTGCAGCCCTATGATAGAAACAATGAGAGGAGATAGGAAGGATTTTAGATGGACATCTAGAGTAGACAAATTTTTGAGTTGTTAAAAAATAAGGTGACTGAGCAGCCTATGTTGGCTTTACCTGACTTTAGTAAGGTATTTTAGGTAGATTGTGATGCAAGTGGGAATGTAATTGGAGCAATGTTAAGTCAAGAAGGAAGACCAATAGCTTATTTCAGTGAGAAGTTGAATGATGCAAGGAAAAGGTATTAAATGTATGATCAAGAATTTTATGCCATATTTCAATCCTTGAAGAAGTGGAGACATTACTTGTTGTCTAAGTAGTTTGTGTTGTATATCGATCATCAGGTTTTGCAATACTTGAACAATCAAGGTAAGTTACATCAGAAACACATGAGATGGGTGGAATTCTGTAGATTTATACTTTTATTTTGAAACATAGGAGTGGAAAGTCAAATAGAGTTGTTGATGCATTGAGTAGGAGAAGGAATTTATTGACACAGATGAAAGTGGAGGTATTAGGATTTGATGAATTGAAGAACTTGTATGAGGAAGGCCCGAATTTTGTAGAACCTTGGAGAGCATGTAAAGAACTAGTTTTGGAGGATAAAATCCAGTGTATGGATTATTTCATTCAAGAGGATATGTTGTTCAGAGGAAATCAGTTGTGTATACCCCAAAGTTCAATGAGGGATAACTTCGTGAAAGAGAAACATAGTGGAGGATTGGTAGGACACTTTGGAATTAATAAGATAGTAGAATTGGTAAGTGAGAACTACTTTTGGCCACAAATTCATAAGGATGTACCTTGTAAGAAGACAACAAATGCAATACATGTAGCAGACTTTTTTTTTAGGGAAGTGGTCAAATTGCATGGATTACCTAGGAGTATTGTTTTTGATAGAGATACAAAGTTTGTTGGTTACTTTTGGAGGACACTTTGGAAGATTTTGAAAACAAATTTGAAGTTCAATTCTACTTTTGACTCACATACTAATGGACAAATAGAGGTAGTGAATAGGAGTTTGGGAAATTTTCTAAGATGTTTAGTTGGAGAGAAGACCAACAATTGGGACTTAGCCCTTGCACAAGTAGAGTTTGCCTACAATAATTCAGTGAACAGGAGTACATGAAACACACCTTTTGAGATTGTTATCGAAGTTAATCCTAGAGGTATATCAGAGTTGTGAGACATTATTAAAGAAGATAAAAGGAGTGTAGAAGAAGAGGAATTTGCATAACATATGAAGAAAGTGCATACTCAAGTAAAGCAGCCATTGGAAGATATGAACCGAAAAAACAAGGAGCGAGCAGATGAAAATAGGAGACATAAGGAGTTAAAATTTGGAGATGAAGTAATGATATATTTGAGGAAGGAAAGATTCCCAGTTGGCACATACAGTAAGCTCAAGATGAGGAAGTTTGGATGCTATAGGATTTTGAAGAAGTTCGATTCAGGAAATACATATGAAGTGGAGTTACTAGATGACATGGGTATATCACCTATATTCAACATTGTAGCTCTACATCAATACCATGAAGCAAAATTCAGTGAAGACAATAAAGAAAAATTGGAAGAAAAACTTCCTAAACAACAATTAGATGGGATAAAAGAGATTTTGGATGTCAAAGATGGAAGAAAGACTCGTGCAAGACAATACAAAGAATATCTGGTGAAATGGAAAGGTAGACTAGTGGAGGATTCTTCTTGGATTTCTTAGGATAAGGTAAACCGTATTGGTTTCCCTTTGGCCCCAGCAAAGTGAGGGACTCACTTTTCATTAACCCCGGATGTCTGATGCACGAGCATCCTTGGTTCTTGGCAATCTTGCATCAAACAAAAATATTTTCATTCAATTTTGTTCTTGTTTTGTTCTTGTTCAAGTTCAAGTTCGTAGATCTGGTATTTCTTCATGTTTTCTCACTAAACCTCACATACCTATGGTTTCATCGTGTACATGTTCAATTTCCTTACTCCAAGTTTTCAGCTTGATTGGATCTTCGGAAAGTTATCACTTCTAGATTGAGTGACAATTTTTGGAACTGGCCTCAGGATAATTTCAAAACCTAACGTCTAGTTCGATCGATCACGAATCCTTCCCGTAACTTATGGATCCTCACAGTGTGTTTCTCAATATTTCTTGGAGTGTCCCAAACCTTGATCTTAGGTCCACACTTCATCATGCACATCTACCATGGAAGAAATTCAAATTTGATGTTGACCTGTTCTTGCACATGTTACGTTTCCTTCATCGGAGATTGTAATGATCTTTGGCCGATGCAGATGTTTCTTGACCCATGGATATGATATAAAGCTTGTAATGAATCAGTGGAATAGTAGTGAATCAAGATCAAGTAGAATAAGATGTATACAGAATTCGATTTGTAATATTTTGGCTCGCATGTATGAGCACTGTATTTTTTAGCATGTTCTATCAGGCCTATGAGCCGAATCTGTAAGCCCGAATATGGTCGGCTATATGTAATTGAAATTTCTAATAATAAGAATATTTTTATCTGCATTTTCCTCCATATTATGTGTTGCTTCTATTGTGTTACTCTAGCTGCACGGTCTGAATTGTTCTCTTTAAGGACCCTCCTACCGTGACTGCACCACACATTATTTGGCATTAAACACCGACACAAATGATAATGTTTTTGTTTTGGAATAGAATATTGATATGATTTTTCCCTAAACTATTAATAATTTGGTAAAACTCAAGGCAGTTGTGTTGGCCAAGTTAGGGCTTGAAGGGAACATGAAAAATGGTGTTTGGTAGTTGGAAAATGCGATGGAATAGTTTCCAAGTAGGTTTGTTTAAGTTTCAACAAGGTGATATTGACTCCATTTGCTAGATTTCAATTCATTCGAATGGTAACTTGTTTCAATTTAAACTCTAGTATGATTTTGGGTATATATTTGTATAATCTGAAAATGGTTTTTATTTCAAAGTTTAAGAGTTGAGACCTTGTCATTTTTACATGGGGTTTTATAGTGTTTATTGTCTTTTCATTTGTTAAGGTTGATTTATGGCTATGTTGTGTATGGATTTTGGGTTTGATTTGAAGTCTATCATCTCGAACTTGTTCAATATTGCATACTCTCATTGTGTTGACATGGGTTTTGGCATTGGGCACATATGTAAGTTTATTGCCTAAACTTATGTATACCCTATTTCTAGGGCATGGAATCTCAAATTATATTGTTGTTCCTAAGGTTTTTTTAAGGGTTATGTGTTTCATTTGATATTGTCTATGGCATGCTTTTGTCACAAATACATTGTTGTTTGTAAAGTGTAAACTAAGATTTATTGACTACATTGGTGTGGGGTATTTTGTGTAGTTTGCATACCTCAATGGTTTAGACACAATGTCGACCATATACAAGCATGTGTTGCATATTTTTAAATTCCACAATGTTTATTTTATCAACAACAGTTTAAATGGCTAGAAATGCTACTCCACGGTGATATTTGAAAATAGTTATGGATGGTTATGTTGGCAGTTTGTTAAAGAGCAATCACATAGTGAATCGACAAGGATAGTTATGGAACAAGTTTTAAAGGTTTCATTTGTTAGTTTCTTTTGATGACATATGGAAGCATTGTATACATTATTGATTTCTTATTTAAATAATGATTTATCACTATTTGATGTTCGGTGCTTTCACAGAGATATCATGCTGAGTTTATGAGTATAATTCTGAAATGTTGTTTTGCAATACTATATGTAAAACAATGAAGTGTATAATCTGATACATTTTGTGTTTTGAAGAATTCCAATTTAATGAATCTTTAGGACATTAAATATGTTAGGATGAAAAGTAGAAATGTTATGCAGTGAAATAGAGCAACCCTCTGTAATGTATTTCTTCATGATTGAAAATTGTGTTGTAAGGTCATGTCAGTGAGACAAAGATTATCCTTTTGCCAGTGAGGCAGATGTATTTTCTAGTGAGGCATTCTGTAGCCAGTGAGGCTTTTCCAATGAGGCATTTTGTAGCCAGTGAGGCTTTTCCAATGAGGCATAAATTGTAACTAGTGAGGCTTTGCTAGTGAAGCATTTTGATAAGACAGTGAGACATTTTACGAGTGGTTTTTCATCCCTATGAGGGTTTTCCACTCATGAAAAACATTGTGTTATGATTCTTTTGTGGATGCATTTGGTTCTTCCTATTTCCTTTATTTACATTGCAACATTTGACTTTATATATTGTTTAAGAATCTGCAAATTGGTTATCACCTTTGATTATACTCTTGAAACTGAACATTTATAGTTTTCAAAGAAATTAAGTGTTTTAAATAATCATTAATTTGAAACTAACTATTGAAACAATGATTCACCCCCCTCTCAGTGTTTCCTGTACTCCAACAAAGATGATACTGGGAAAGTGAGGCAAAAATGATCTCACTTAAATTCTACATAAAACCATACTTTTGGTGGTCCAAAAGCTTCTCAATTGGGAGGAATGATCTAGGAGGATCCAAAAGATGTCAAAAATTCATAGTACTGAAATCCGATGAAAGCATCACCATTTTGTAGACCTCGTTGAATCAGTCCTGGCGTGGCTTGAATCGTGTCAAAAGGTCATATGCAATATTTATGCTCGGTCAAATTTTGATAGAATTAGGGATTCCAGAGGAACACTCTAGGCCAAAAAATTGATCATCAACAAAGTGGATGGAAATGGTACCAAGTCGAAGAGCTCATTGACATGATTGAATCATGTCAATAGGAGTGCGTACGTGAAAGTTATGGCCGATCAAATTTGTACAAAAAAAGGTTGAGTAGGTATAGATGATGATTTCAGCATGTTGATGTGGCATGCACATGTGGCAAGATAACTTGAACCAATGAGAAGGTGACACATGGAATAGGGTGACATGGTATATTTTGACAACATGGACTAATCAAATATTGACACATGTCTAGGAATTGGAAAATAAGAAAGGGCCACATGGCCCAATGAATAGATGCCACGTGGAACCTATCGGTTAATGATGGCTTATGTGTTTGTTGGGTTGTTAAAATATTATTGAGGGGGGTTCAAGCCCTCAACCTCCCACCTAAAGTCTGACTACTTTCATTTTTCACTAATTTTTGGGTCCATCTGAAGCCTCTAAGTGCCTCAAAATTAACTTCGAAGATTTTAATAAGATTTTCAAAAATGGAAATTTTAATATCTCTCAAATGACAAATGGTATTGAAGTGATTTCTTTTCCATTGGCTTCAATTCACCATTTTGGAGGTTTGTGTAATATTTCGTGTCCAATCGTGCATAAATGCAAACTTATTAAAAATGGTAACCCTGCCAAATTTAGCACTTATTGAAAAGAAACAACATATTGTTTTTGGTGATGCAAGATTTATCTTACACCCTGGATGCTCCTACATCATGGACCAATCAAATACTGACACATGTTCAAGAATTGGTGAATAAGAAAGGGCCATGTGCCCCAATGAATAGATGTCATGTGGCACCTCCAGGTTCATGGCGGCTTATGTGTTTGTTGGGTTGTTAAAATATTATTGAGGGTCAAACCCTCAACCTCCCCTCTTCTACTTTCCCTCTCAACCATCAGACCATGCAGATTCCTCGAGAGTTATATGACATCAGTTTTATTTAAAGAGCAACTAAATCTATATTGGGAAAAATGGGAGGTCTGACGGTTTGAACCGCCGACCTCCCACCACTTGATACCTATAACCAAGGGTAAATTTAGGTTAGCAGGATTAATGCATAAACAAAATCAAAACTAAGTAACAAATGAAGAACAAAGGAAGCATAAAATAAAAACAAGGAAAGATCTCACCAAGTCTTCAAGCCTCCATGAATCACCTTCATTATACCTTCTTTATTTGTTGTAATATGATTTGTGCCCTCAGATTATGTGTGAGCTACAATGACTATGCCTAGACTAAGCAAATGTTGAAGGATTTTAAATGGCTATGCAAGAGATGATAGATCCAAGATGCAAGATGCAAGATGTAAGATCCAAGATACCAAAAATGAGGATAAAATTGCCATTTAATATAAAATGCAATTTTGGATGGAGGGACAAGATTAAAGATTGAAAAGTGCCCTAGAATCAGTGGACAAGATTCAAAATGACAACCCACAATTAGGGTTAGGGAAAAATTAGGGTGAATTCAAAATGCGTGGAAAAGATTTAATTTAAGAAATTAAATCAAGGAATAAGAATGTGTGTGACAGGGAGATAAGATTTGGCACAGAAAAAGAGGGAGTTAGAAAATCAAATAATTTTAGAAATTACTTTATTTATGGACGAAAATACTATTTTGAATTTAATATTAATTTAATTCAAAATGTTGGGGTCATGTGACAGTAAATAATAATTTAAAATATTTACTTGAAAAGAGGGAAATTTAAATAAATGATTTTTATTTAAATTTGGAAGAGAATTAAATGAGACAGTTAAATAATTAATTTTAATTATTTAATTGTGGAAGGAGTGGGTTAATAATTAAATAAATTGTAGGGGATTTATTTAATTATGAGAAGACCTTAGTATTAGAGATGCATTTAAATAAAGTATATTTATTTAAATAATCAAGAGGGAAATAATGGATTAATTAAATAAATTTAATAATTTATTTAATTTAAAGAGGAAATTAGACATTAGTGGCATATTTAAATAAAAAATGTGATTTATTTATTTAAATATTCAGGAAGAATAAAAGAGATGAATTAATTAAATTATTTAATCATTATTTAATTAATAGTTGAATTTTAATAGAAGGACATAATCAAATGTTTTAATTATGTTTAGAGGAATTAAGGAGAAAATTGAGTTCGTAGGCATAGGTTATTTTTATGTGTCTACATTTTCCCCCTCTTTGTCATAATGCAGTTTATCGCATTGTGACAAAGAAAATAAGTCAAAAATATGCCCCAGTGTAAAATAGGATGAGGAAGAATGATGAGGAGGTAGCGATATGCCCCCTCGAGAGGATAGGCGGGTTCGAAGAACACAAGTGTGCTCTCGAAATGGATGAGACTCGAAGATAAAGTGAAAAAGATAAGGATGATGAAGATGTGGACCAAAGGAAATGTTATAGGGGAAGAGAAGAAAGGTGGGGAGGGAAAGAAACCTTCTATATTTGCCAAAGTACTCATAGGTGTTGCTCGAATCATCATTGGGCAGTAAAAATGACACAAATGGACAACAAAAAACTAGGGTATGACATAGACCAAGGTGTGCAAGGTCATCCACTTGCAAAATGGAAATTCACAGACAAGGAATGTCCTAACTCATACTAAGGGCCAAGTTGCCCCAGTATTTTGTCAAGATAATCCACAGACAACAATCAAAGAAAAAAAAAAAGGTCATGAGAAGTCATCGCATCTCTAAATCCTTCATGGGACATCCTCGAGGTAGCTAGTAACATGACCAAGAGTCAAAGAAATAAAAAGAAAAGACAAAATAGACCAAAAAAATTAACAGCCATTTAGTTGTGTTTGCCAATGTGTGTTTGTCAAAGATTGGTTGCATCATAGTTTGACATTTTGACAATTTGGACGATTTTGACGGGTTGCCAATTCGATGGTGTTGATGGTTGGATGGTGCTTATCATCAAGAAGGACACATCCTGAGAAGGTAAATGACATTTTTTCGGGGTCCAAGTCCAAGAAGGACACATCTTGGAAGGGACAAAAGAGTGACGAGATTGACATTGCTTTGACAATTTGACTAATTTTGACTGTATGACCGATTGGACTACATTGTCTAATTTTGACTTAATGACTGATTGAACTATGATGTTTATTGTCTTATGTTTGATCTTGATTGTGTCTGACTTATTTGACGTGATGATTGCTGACTTCATTTGACGAGATTGTCATTGTTTGACTTATTTGACCGATGTGACAAATCCTAACAGACTGACCTAATGCAGCCTCGGGGATACATCAAATGATGACCTTGCCTACGTAGCAAATGCATAGAGGCAACATAGTTTGACTGTGACAAGGACTAACACAATTGACATGATGGACTTTGACTCTTTTTTTTGGAATTTTTGAGTGTTATACAAATGGTTTTGTATTTTTGACATGTTTTTATTTTTTTGGATTTTGAAGTTTTACAATTTTTTTTGTATTTTTAAGGACATTTTCTGATTGTTATGACTTTTTTTAGGACATTTTATGATTTTTAGGACCTTTTTCAGGACATTTTATGAGGATCAATAAAAATGCATGTGAATGATGCCTACGCTCATGAATCCAAGGAAAACCATGATCTTGCCACTAGTCAAGCTGGAAACCAATTGACAGGTGATGATGATGATGACAACGTTGTTTGATGTGGGAAGGACACATCCCAAAACAACGTGAAGATGATAATGATGTGACAAGAGGATCAAGGTCTGAAGTAGGGATAGGAACAAAGCCAAAGAATGTTTGGGATGATGTGCTAGGCTGTGAGATTGTTGCATTTGGAATGACTTCATTAGGGCCAGAGGGGATGATGGAGGATATTTGGACCATTGACAAGGGAAACCAAGATAGACGATGGATGTCCTTGGTAAAAGATTGGAGACATGAGGATTATGTCGCATAAGGATAAAGTATGGTCTCCAAGGACTATGCTGCATAGGGGATAATGAGGCTATGAAGATAATGACATTATAATTTATGACTAGTGTATGACCAAAGGATGGACATGTCAAAAGTTTTCCAAAGAATGATTTGTGTTTGTGTCTTAGTTCTTTGTCAAGATTAAAGTAGGTGGAAAAATGATAGGGCCAAGGGGATAGGGCCTTAGTGAAATGGTCCACATAGATTATTTATTCTACACATGATGCCTGTTTTCTAGGTTTTCATCATGGTACTTATCCAAAGTGCCTGTTTGCTAGGTTATCATCGTTGGACAAAAATTTTCTCTGATATTTTCTAATATTTTTAATTTAATTTTAGCCTTGATGCTTTAGATGATCACTGATTGTGCCGAATCCATTGATGGTGCTGATGTAGATACTGGTGCCATGATATGCCAATAATGACCTTTCTGAAGTGGTTGCCTTGCAGGATCATAGCACTTGCATACAATTGATTGATGTAATTGTGATCCTTTTTTATATTAGAGTTGGCTTTATCAGAATACACACATCACGATAGAGTGCCATGAGAGTCCTTATGATAAAGAGTTGCTACCAAGATGCGACAAAATTGTGCCATGGTACTTGTGGACTTTAGGCGAGATGTAGGATTATGATGGATGATAGTAGACATGGAAGGGTTGTTTGGATGTTTGGATGAATCACTTTTGATTTTCCAAACTTGGGATATTGGATGACGAGATTTGGAATTTTGATTGGGATGGTGTTTGGAACTAGCACACTTAGATGCCTTACTTGATGACCATTTTGAAGGAGGTGGACATTTATGATATGTGGGAGTCCTCTTGTCTTATGGCTACAAATTTTGATTGATTTTTTAATTTTATTTTCTTGATTCATTCTTTACTTGACTTGATCCGTTTTGCTTTGGGATCCATTTTAACTTTATTTGTCCACTTGAATTTTTGTTTGATTCTATGGCCTTTGACATTTGATTTTTAATTTTGGATTTGTAATAATTTTATTTTTGTTGGTTCCAAATGGAAGATTTATGTATGTTGGAATGATGGTTTATGATGTGGATGGAAGGGGTGTTGGCAACAATCTTATGACAAGGACTATTCATGACACCCATTTTGATGTTTGTATTAGATAAAGTTGCCCCCAATATCGAGGAGGGACCACTAACATTATTAGATTCTCTGACTGAGAAATAGCCAAGACCTTGATGTCTATAATCTGTTTGAACTTGTATAGGTTCTATAATTCCTTGCTCGTGTAGGCCTAGTCCTTTTCCTTGATAATGCATGCTCTGACAGATTATGTTTGTGATGGGGTACTTGTTATTCTGATAGAAGGATACTAACCCATCATTATTTAGTTGAAAACCTTTACTCTGAATTGTCTCATCTATAAGAAAGCCTACTATTACAAAGACAAATGATTCAAGTTGATAGGATGTTTTTGCTTTATTAACATATCGGATAGATTTTTGACTGACATCATTTGTATGATTTGGTGACATATTAGATTCAAATGATTCTGTTGGTGCTTCCAAGTCAATGTCAAAACCATCTTGAAGGTCATTGTCATAGAGTCCAATGAATTCAGCTATAGCTTGATCATTTGCAAATATGTCTAGAATAGGAGCCTATTGTTCGAGATCATCTGTGTCCCACGGAGGTAAGTGTCAATGTCAGAAGTTTGGATAGGGTCATCTTCATGAATTGCATAGAGGTCAAGGAGTGGATCATTTTGGATGTCTTGATCAATGGTAGTATCTTGGTCAAAGATGGGTGTGTCTTGGGTGACATGATTGGAAATGGGGTCTTGATCAAGGATAGGTTCATCTTGAATGTCATGGTTATGAATGGAATCTTGACCAAGGATAGGTGTCTTTTGTGTGTTAGGATTGTCTAGGACTTCTTGGATGGACTTAAGGATGGGGTCATGGGATGGAAAAATTTGATCTTGACATAAAGGAGGAGTTATGGTGTCACGATTTGGACTTTCCTTTTGACATGTATCTTCAAGTGTAGACAATGGAATGTGACCTTTGACCAAGATAGAATTTGCATGACTAGATGTATGTTGAGATGGAGCATCTTGGAATGGATTGGTATATCATGGACTAGGATTGGATGTAGGTAAAGGACTAGGATAGGATGAGGGACTAGGATAAGTCTTGGATGGTTGGTTTCCCTTGCCAAAGTTAGGATAAGGGGGAGTAATGGGAGTGTTTTATGTAAAAATGTCATGGATTGTGCTAAGGGATTCGTGATAGGGAGGGGGAGTGGATGGAGGACTAGGAATTATGGGTTGTTGGTAAGAGGGATAGATGGATGGAGGACTAGGGCTTGTAAATTTGGACTTGGATTGGAGGTATAGTGTTTTGAAGTCCCTAGCTAGTTGGGCTTGACCATTATTGAGAAATTGGCATTCAATTCAACTAGCAAGCATATCAAAGTGGCTTGAAGACATGATGGCGGATGGCATGAGGCTATGCTTTATGAAAAGTGATAAAAAGGAATGCCTTATTTCAATTGATTTTTAGGAAAGGTTCACTTAACCATTCAAAGTTTGGCCAATGTGTCAATTTGGATTGTCAAAGGACTTGTTAGAAGGACTAAATGAAAAAGAGGACAAAGTGAGGTTTCCACACTAGACTATTGAGTTGGAAATGGCTCACAAAAGGATAATGACCAAAGGAAATTATTTGACTAAGCCCAATGACAACCTACTCTAGAAGGCAAAGATTTGACAAAGAACGACAAGGATTCCTATCCTAAAGTCTAAAAAACGAGGACCCAAAATGATGGTAAAACCTAAGGATGCAATTAATAAAATGCAATGATAGACCTATGGAAAGCTAAAAAAACAACCTAAAATGCAAGGATGAAGGAATTTGAGCAATTCTTGGCCTAGTTGTGGACATAAACTATAGAAAAAGATGTCAGAAATCTGATTGGAAAAGTTAAGCCACGAATCTCTGATAGTGAGTGAATTTTTAGGTCAAAGGCAATTGTGTCATTTCAAATGCGTTGCAGGGAAGCAAATGCATCACAAAATTGGAAAATGTGGCATTTCAGAAGGCTAATGCGGTGCAACAGAACAATTGTGGTGTTTGGTAAATCAAATGCATTTCAAGACAAGTAGATGTGGTGTTTTAAATGGAAAATGTGGTGCAACAAAGCGATTGCAATTCTAGTAGCAATAAATGTGGTCCAAGATAGCAGATGCGTCGTAGTTTTGGAAAATGCACTGCAAAGTCTGGTTTTTGGCAATTTTCTGGCAGATTGTGAAGTTTGTTTCAGATTTAAAGTGTTATTTCAAATCTGAAAAAGATGTTTAATTGTTCATTTTGTCTGAAAAACACTTGGCAAACATATTATCTTGGAAAATTTGTGAAAACAAACACAAAGAAAACATGTACAACCCTATGGTTTAAAGGACTATATTCTTTTGGATTTCAGTGGATTTTACTCCAACCGCACTTATTCTTAGCGGATGAATTCAAAAGCTTAGCCACACGGGCTCCCCCTTACAGTGCACTCACTTCTCGGGTCAACCAAGCTTTCAACCCCCATGAAAATCCCATGGAAGATTGATAATCTCTACTAAGAACTGCGAGAATGTGGATGCCTTGGCAATGACCGTTGCTACACCAAAGAATAGATAAAGTTTTTTGGTCACACTATAACAAGGGTTTTAATGCAGGAATTTCATTCGTGGGGGACCATCCATGTGGAAAGAGACCACTGCTGCTCTTCTTTTCAAAATAGTCCTCGTGATACTTGAAATTTCCTCAAGTACCTACACCTATATACCAGCTAGAATTCACTTGGCTTTAGCATGTTACTAGTTGGGTCATTCCCTGGGGTGATTACTTTTTCCTGTAAGGAAAATAAAATGATGCGAAAACGCTTTCCTAATGCTAAAAACACAGAGGAGATGTGCGAAGACCAATCTTAAAGCAGTAAAACACTTAAGATGAACACATGTAAGGTAACAAGAGTAACAAAAATAAAATGATTTCAGAGATAACACTAGATTTACATGGGAAAACTCTTTCGAGTAAAAAACCCACCACACTAAGAGAAAGACACTTTGTATTAAAGCAAGCAAAAGATTACATACAAAGTTATAGCCCTCACTCTCTAATAGTTAGCTCACAACAACACTTGAATTTTCATGCACTCACAGTTACAATGCTATTTTGGCATACAACGAATGCAAAACTCTATTGAACTCTCTCATAGTATCTTCAAATCTATTGTATCTCAATTACATGTCAAGACCAACAATTACTTGTCCCTCTACAACCACCAATTAGGGTGCATTAATTTTAGCTCTTCACTGACATGCCAAATCAATCTTGGATCAGATCCACCTGCAATTCTGCATCGAGTCACTCCCATAATTAATTCGTTGCAGAGAAAATACAATTCAGGCTCTGCCAATAGCCAAAATCCGATCTCAAAATAACTGCATAAGATATCGCTTTTCACCAATCCAGCTTCCGGCAATAAATGTTGTTTTGCAACAACGATGCAAAAACAACCGATGAGAAAGCGCCACGTGTCACACTACCATTTGCTCTACTGCTTGGTCGAGCTCCCTTCGCTATCGCTAGCCATTCCATCACGTTTCGAGGCTGACGAGGTCCGCAAACACCAAAACACAGTCCGCTAGCAATATTGGGTCCCACACGCCATGCGTCCACTACTCGTGCACTCCGCTCGGCCTACGTGGAAGCCGCTAGAGCTCCTTCAGGGAATCTCTAGCGAAATCCACTAGATTCCTCAGGGAACTCCCGAGATGCCAACAAGTGTCCACAACCGGACAACTCCTTGCATAAAGCAACTCGGGGGCCACCTCTTGTTCATTACACTCACCTTTTTGACAAGCCGTCACACGTCAAGTGCACAGGTGATTCTGCTCGACGAAAAGGTGAATAGCGGTACTTGCCTTTGGATGCTGAGGAAAATAGCCAACACTGTCGGATGAAGCCGATAGCAGCCTTTGATGAAAGGCATTGGTACATCGACGAGACAAATTCCTCCTGTCGATAAAAGACTACTTTGCTGATAAAGCCGAAACCTTCACACAAACTGTCAACTCTATGCTTGTCGGCCCATCATTGTGACAACCCTCGGAGCCTCGTCGATTAGACAAAGTCTCAGCGACCAAAATTTCAAGCCGACCAAATGAGAGCTCCGCGATAAAGCGATACGGGCATAAATTCATCAAGCCTTTAACAAAGGTCCAAGCCGGTAAGCTGAGGCACATTTTCCAACATTTCCCACCAAGCAAGCCCTCTAAGGATAAACAATAGCAAGTACATCTGTAGTTTGATCAATCTTTGTTTGCATAAACAAAGAGAGAGGACACACAATGTACTTATCTCACACTAGCAAGATTTGTTCATTTTAAACCAAATATGAAATGTGAGGGGTGATAAAGTAACAAACTCTTTAGTGTTTTTGTTTCTCTAGATTGCACAAAGTGCAAGAGAATTGCATACACACTTAGGACATTGTCACTAAACCACAAAACAAACAAAACACTTGTTCATTTTAACCATTTGTAGTGTGAAGCAAGCAGTCATTCATTTTAAACCAATGCTATGAAAAAATGCAAGTTTATTTTAATCCAATGAGTTATAATGCATGATTGTGTTCTTTTTAATCCGGTGAATGTGCATGCATGTTCATTTTAACTCATGAAATTGTAAATACAAATTTGTAGGAGTATTTTTTTTATTAAGATTATGAAATAGTAATAAACAAAAACAAACAAATGTTAGACTCCTTACCACAAGCTGCAAACAGAAAATTAGTAACCCCAAAATCTCTAATCTAATTTAAAAACTAATTTAAAAACTAATTTAAAAATCTAAATTAAATTAGAAACCTAAATTAACAACCCAATTACAATCTAAAAAATCTAATTAAAGACTAATTAAAAATCTAAAAATCTAAAAAAAAATTATAAAAAAATCTAAAAATCTAAAAATCTAAAAAAATTCTAAAAATGTTAAAAAAAAATCTAAAAATCTAAAAACATTCTAAAAATCTAAAAAAATCTAAAAGTCTAAAAAAATCTAAAAATCTAAAAATCTAAAAGAAAACTAGAAATCTAAAAAAAATCTAATTTATATTTAAATCTAAGTTTAATCTATACTAAATCCAAAATTAACAAGATTAACTAATAAAAATTAAATCTAACTAACAAAATTAAAAAAAAAACAACTAATCTAAAATTAATTTTATCCACAATAGATTTAATGAATGTTTATGCATGTTTCTACAAAGATGGTCATTGAAGGAGATGTTGAAATAGCTATGGAAGATGAGCTAAGCGATTCAGGACCAGTGACGAGTATAGACGACGTCTAACCCTACAATCCAAGCATGAAACTTTCAAATTCGAATATTATGCCTGTATACAAAATATTAGTCAAATGCAATGGTGACGTTGGTTTCAACCTAGGAGGTCACCTACACCAACTCACTCCCAAGACTTGACAAAACGAGGGTTACAACATGCAAATGTTTGTAACAAACAAAACCTACCTTAACTAATGATTAGATCCTAGGAGCATGTCCTAGTGGGTTCACCAATGTAACCAAGGGTAAATTTAGGTTAGCGGGATTAATGCATAAATAAAATCAAACCTAATTAAGCAATGAAGAACAAATGAAGCATAAAATAAAAACAAGGAAAGATCTCACCAAGTCTTCAAGCCTCCATGAATCACCTTCATTGTACCTTCTCTATTTGTTGTAATAAGATATCTACCCTCAGATTGTGTGTGAGCTACATTGACTATCCCTAGACTAAGCAAATGTTGAACGATTTTAAATGGCTATGCAAGAGACGATAGATGCAAGATGCAAGATCTAAGATACCAAAAATGAGGACAAAATTGTCATTTTATAGAAAATGCAATTTTGGATGGAGGGACAAGATTAAAGATTGACAAGTGCCCTAGAATCAATGGACAAGATTCAAAATGGCAACCCACAATTAGGGTGAATTCAAAATGAGTGGACAAGATTTAATTTAAGAAATTAAATCAAGGAATAAGAATGTGTGTGACAGGGAGATAAGATTTGGCACAAAAAAAGAGGGAATTAGAAAATCAAATAATTTTAGAAATTACTTAATTTGTGGAGGAAAATACTACTTTAAATTTAATATTAATTTAATTCAAAATGTTGGGGTCATGTGTCAGTAAATAATAATTTAAAATTATTTACTTGAAAAGAGGGAAATTTAAATAAATAATTTTTATTTAAATTTGGAAGAGAATTAAATGAGACAATTAAATAATTAATTTTAATTATTTAATTGTGGAAGGAGTGGGTTAATAATTAAATAAATTGTAGGGGATTTATTTAATTATGAGAAGACCATAGTATTAGAGACGCATTTAAATAAAATATATTTATTTAAATAATATAGAGGGAAATAATGGATTAATTAAATAAATTTAATAATTTATTTAATTTAAAGAGGACATTAGACATTAGTGGCATATTTAAATAAAAAAATGTGATTTATTTATTTAAATAGTCGGGAAGAATAAAAGAGATGAATTAATTAAATAATTTAAACATTATTTAATTAATAGTTGAATTTGAACAAAAAGACATAATCAAATGTTTTAATTATGTTTAGAGGAATTAAGGAGAAAATTGAGTTCGCAAGCGTAGATTATTTTGATGTGTCTACAACACCAACGACCACCACTATGCCACACACGTTATTCAGACATAATAAGGATGCATGTTATATTTAAAGTATAACCAAGGCTATAAATGGGGGTCAGGCGGTTCAAACCCCCAACCTTCCACCTCAAATCACATCCAACCACCAATGTGCCATGCACATTCCTTTGAAATGGTGATTGAATTAATCATATGTTTAGTTATTGGATGAGTGGTGAAGCTTGAGAAATGAGGGGGCATATGTTTGAACCCACCTCCTCTCCTATATAAACCAAAATATTTAGTCATTCCAACAGAGCTCGAAGCATGATATTATGGTGCACAGTATTCTTTTTAAATTGTTTTTTTCAATGTAATAAGTGGATTGAAAGGTTTGTGAAGCCTAATCTTGGAACCCAATCCATAGGAGAATATGAGGAGATTTCTAAGGGTACAGAGGAGACTGTGAGAGGAGTTTTAATGCAAGTCTAGCACATTTTTGATGTAATAAGGAAAAATGAAGCTTGGCATCATTAATAAAAGTGGTCCCACGAAGTGGACCCAAAGACATATCTCAAACACATGGGTGAACTCCATTAACAAACCTATTATTGTCTTCATTTTCTCTTATTCTTTTATTATTTTGATTCCTTCTTTGAGTTATTAAATACAAAAATTAAGTTAATTAATTAATGTATCATTAAGTAGTGTAATGAATAAGTACAACTAGTTCTGAAAATTTCAACTGCAAATTAACATAGCCATGCAATTGTGTTGATCAAGAAATTATATATTTGAATTAAGTATAAGTTGTTAAGATTTTGATTACAGATCAAGTTGGTATCAGAGCAGTTTAACAGGAAAAATTATAAGTGGTGGATGTTAACCAAGTTGAAATTAAAGGGAGAAGGTGCACTTGAGGAGATTAATCCAGAGATCGAATCGAGGCAAGTTACTCAAAGAAAAACCATGGCACAATAGGAAGAAAGAAAATCTCCCAATCCTGAAATCTTTGAGAATGAAGAACTATTTCGCAAAATGTTCCTAGACATGAAGATGATGTTGGAAGAGTTGTACAAGGAAAAAAAGAAGAAGATGAAGAAGAAAGGTGAATCCTCTTCAAAAGATGACAAAGGTAAAGGAGTAGGAGGTGGTGTTGACCCTCTCGAACCTCCATATCCATATTCTTCATCTCCTTCATCTTCTTCGTTTGATTCATCTTCAAAGAAGAAACAACCTATACAACCTGAATCTAATACACCTTTGTTAAAGCTTGATGTTAAATTTGAATTGCCAACTTATAATGGAGAATTGGATGCAGAGAAACTTGATAATTGGATAAAGTAGATTGAATTCTATTGCAAGATTCAAAAGTTTACTGATGATACTTCTATTGGATGTTGTGGTTGTCGTTGATGTCAATACTATTAGCATAAAAATATTTATGACTGCATATGATGAGGATATTGAGAAAATTGTAATAAATATGTTATAGGTTGTCTATGAAGCAATGAAGATTAGTATAGTAGAAAATTCATTGTGTTGATAGTGAGGTTTTCTAGATTAAAGGGTTTGTTCTCAAGCCTATCTAGTTTCTACTCCATAAGTTTCAGAGGTGCACATGAAGATTTGAGGAAGTTATAAGTTTTTGTGTTCTGACAGCTATTTTGTTACTACAAGTGGTGTTCATGGAAGAAGACAATGTGATTCTAGTAATCTTAGTTGTTGCATATGTTCCTATGGTGTTTGTGGAAATTTCTAGATCATCTTCTATCTGTGTTGCACATCTGCATTGATCATTGTGCTCATGATCTAATATCTTCTCTTGTGTGTTCATGTTTCTCATGTTCATGGCTGACAAGGTGTTTGAAGCATGTTGTGGATCTTCAAGGAAGAGTCTTTGAAGATGTTTTGTGTTTGAGGATATTTTTTGGGTCTCTACTATGTTGTCGCTGACTTTGGTTGATGCACATTGATAATCTTTACTGTTTTGAGATGACAGTTTGCATTCATTCTATTATTGTGTTGAAGTCGGCATAAAGCAATGTAATTTCTTGTTGCGGATATATATAAGCGATTGTTTATCTCATTTGAGACAAGTTTGAAGTGAAGTGTGTGAGTGCTATGTGTGAGAAAGGTTTAGATCATTTGAAGGTAGAGCAAAGTGTGAAGAAGAGTGAAAGAAAGTGAAGAAGTGTTCATATGCTTAACCAAAACTGTACTTAGGCATTACTAGATGCTACTTTCTCAGTTCAAATTCTTTAGATGGTTTTAATTTGAATATTTTTTGTAAGACAATGAGTCTTCCTTTGAGTAGTGAGCTCTAGGTAGTGCACCTAAATGCATGTGCATTCTTCTTATATTTTTCTTATACTTTTAATAGGGTATAACTTATGGATTAACCTCCACCATGGTTTTTCCCCTAACAAGGTTTCCACACAAAAAATCTTGGTGTTATGTGTGTGTTGTTGATTCATGCTTTCACTGTTAATAATTAGATTTGAGAATTAAGGTTAATAATTTTAATAAGTTTGAAAATATGTGACAATTGATTCACCCCCCCTCTCAATTGTCTGCCCTTGTGTTTCCAACAATTGGTATCAGAGCAGGTTCCTTGGAAGAAGTTTAACAACTTGAGGTGATTCGAGATGGCGAAATACAAGAAGGATAGTCTGAGATTTGATGGAAAAAATTATTCTCTGTGGAAGACTCGAATGAAGTGTCATCTGAGATGAATTGGTGAATCCTACTAGCACATTACATCCAATAGGTATGGTTATCCCTCCAAATTCTCCTACTACTACTATTGAGATTAGGGATGTTGAATATAACATCAGGGCTAACAAAGCATTGTTCAGTGCTTTGACTGATATTGAGATGAAAAATGTTATGTATCTAAAAGATTCTTATGAGATCTAGAAAAAGTTGGAAAATTTATATGAAGGTGATGCTAATGTGAAGATGGCCAAGCTACAATGTCTGAAAGGAAAATATGAATTGTTGAAGATGGGAAATGATGAGAATATTCTTACTTACATGCAAAGAGTGAATGAACTTGTGTGTGGTCTCAGATGTGCTGGTGGATAGGTGGATGAACAAGATATTGTTGCTAAAGTGTTTAGATCTTTACTTGATGCATACAAAATTAAAGTTGCTGCCATTGAAGTGCTCTGAACTGTGACAAACATAACTAGAGATATGTTGGTTGGTAAAATTACTTCTTTTGATTTGAGTGAATTCAGTGATGCCCTTCCTAAGATAGAATCTGCATTTAACGCTACTACTTCTAGGAGAGACAAGCAGAGATATGATCTAGGTGAAATTTCTTCTAGAAAGGTATTCAAATATGAGGAATAAATGAGACAGATTGAAGAAGAAGAAAGAGAACTAAATGAGCTTGAAGCACTTATTGTCAAAAGAGAAGCCATAGGAGATGGTAAGTATAAAGGAAAGTTCCCTATTAAATGTTTTTCTTGCAACAAAATAGGCCATTTTGCATCAAGGTGTCTGAAAAGAGTTCCTACGCCAAAACCCTACAAGCCTAAATTTCAAAAGAAGTGTTACTATTTATTGATGAAGGTTTCACAAATGATGAATCTGAAAAACGGAATTCAAGTGAAGAGTTTGTGTTTATTGCTATCAAAGAAAATAACTTTGTGTCTACTGAATCTTCTAGTTGTACAAATGTGGAGAAATCCCTAGCTGCTCAAGTTGAAGAAAAATATGAAAGGGTAATTGATAGTGGATGTTCACATCACATGATAGGTGATAAGAGAATTTGTAAGCCTGGAGAAGCATGATGGTGGTGTTGTAAGATTTGGTGATAACAATGGTGGTATAATCCATGGTAGAGGATGTATTTATTTTGATGGTAAGCATAATACTGATGATGTTCTTTATGTTGAAGGTTTGAAGCATAATCTTTTGAGTGTTGGACAGATAGGTGATAAGGGATACAATCTTCAATTCAAATATGGAAAGTGTAGCATACTAGGAAGTTCTGGAAATGTGATTGCTTCAAGTACTAAAACAAAAGGTAACATCTTTCATCTGAATGTTGGTAGTAAAAGTTCTCTGATTTCTCAAGTTGATGAAAGTTGGTTGTGACATAGAAGAATGTATCATGTAAACTTTGACAATATTATCAAGATAAGTTCATCATAGGTAGTGAGAGATCTTCCTAAATTGGTGAAGCCTACTAATAACATATGAAAAGAATATCGGTTGGGAAAACAAACTAGAATTTCATTTCATAGCAAACAACATTGTTCAAATGAATTGTGTAGTCCTGCTAGAATCATAAGTCTACAAGGTTACAAGTGCTTCATGTTGCTTATTGATGATTACTCTAGGATGATGTGGGTTACTTTATTAAGGGAGAAATCTGAAGCTCTAGAAAATTTCAAGATCTTTAAGGCTAAGGTTGAGATAGAGACAGGTCTGAAGATTAAGTGTCTAAGATCAGATAGAGGTGGTTTATTTACTTCCAATGAATTTAATTCTTTTTGTGAAGAACATGGTATAAAGAGACAATTATTTTCACTACGAACCCCTCAACATAATGGATTTATGGAAAGGAAGAACAAGATAGTTCAAGATGTTGCTAGAACTATGATTTTGGAAGGAAATGTCCCTCACATCCATTGGAGAGAAGCTGTGAGTATTGCTATTTATATCCTTAACTAGGTACAAATGGTAAGAATCCTTTTGAGCTATGGTTTGGTCATAAACCTATTGTTAGATATTTCAAAATCTTTGGGAGTAAATGCTATATCAGGAGAGATGAAGATCTAGGAAAGTTTGATGCTAGAAGTGATGAAGGAATATTTCTTGGTTATTCTACTAATAGTAAGGCCTACCGGTGCTACAACAAGAGATTGAAGAAAATGGTTGAAAGTGAAAATGTTAAGGTTGATGAAGACATTGCTAGACCCTCCAGAACCTGTGGATATGATATTGATGATCAGAATGACAATACAAACAAGAGTTGGACTTCGAATCAAGTTCAGATCTTTCTGGTGAATCAAGAAGATCAAGAAGAAGAAGAAGAGATTGGTGAAAGTACATAAGAGAGACCTCAAGAGCCTGAAATTCAAGAACATTCTAAGACTCCAAGGTATGTGAGATTGAACCATTCAAAAAATTAGATTATAGGAGATAAGAACAAAGGTGTCCAGACTAAGAGAAGAATTGCAGAAGAATATTGCTTGATTCCAAAGGCTGAGCCAAGTAATGTCAATGAAGTATGCAAAGATGAACATTGGATTGAAGCTATGAAAGAAGAACTACAACAAATTGAGAGGAATAATACATGGATTCTTGTTCTTAGACCTAAAGACAAAAATGTAATTGGAACTAAATGGGTCTTTAGAAACAAAGAAAGACTAGTATGTAAAGGATACTCTCAGATGGAAGGTATTGACTTTGAAGAAACCTTTGCTCCTGTTGCTAGAATTGAAGCTGTGAGATTGTTTCTTGCTTATGCTACTTACAAAAACTACAAAGTTTATCAGATGGATGTCAAGTCATCATTTATAAATGGTGAATTAGAAGAAGAGGTGTATATTGAGCAACCTGATGGATTTCAATTGACTGATCAGGGAGATATGGTTTTTCAGTTGAAGAAAGCATTGTACGAATCAAACAAGCCCCTAGAGCTTGGTATGCCAGATTGGACAAGTACTTGATGAAGCTTGGATTTAACAAAGTTATTGCTGATAGTAATCTATATTTCAAGATTGATGATGAGGTCATGATGCATCATTGTTCCTCTAAATCCCTTAATAAGACATCCTCGAGGTAACTAGTAACATGACCCAAGACCAATAAAAAAGATAAGACAAATCTAGACCAATAACGTGTTTGCCAATAGAAATAGTGTTTGCCAATAATACTGATAAGATTGTTTGATATGATTGATTAGGTTGACCAAGATGTCAATGTTTGATTGATAAGTTAACAAGGATTGATTGATAAGTTGACAAAGGTTAATTGATAAGTTGAAAAAGGTTTGATTGATAGGTTGATGAATTGATTTGATTGATTACACCTAGTTTCAGGAATGACACATCCTGATTAAGGCAAGATTAATTGACAAGATTGACAAGATTGATTGATTTTGATAAAGTGTGATTGATATGACCAATCGATATGTCGATGCCTAAGTTCAAGAAGACATATTGTTGGAGGAAAGTAACCAATCTGATAAAGTTGACCAAGTGACTAATGTTGACAAGGCACCTAATTGCAAGAAAGGTGTATCTTGCTTAAGGTGAATGACCAAATTGACCAAAGACAAAGTCTAATCTCAGGAAGGACACATCTTGATAAAAGACAAAAGATAGGATCGAATGAGACAAATGACATAATGCCCCATTCCCATATAAGACCAATGATCCAATTGATTGATTTGATGATAAGATGATTTATTGATTTGAAAATTGATTAAAGATTGGAAATTTGTTGGTTATGTTTGTCTATTGATTTGGATTGAATGATGATTGCTTGCGGACCAAGAACATGACCAGACTCAACAAACCCTAAAGGACTGACCTAGGTGGCCTCAGAGGCTCATCGATTGATGGCCTTGCCTACGTTATACACGTAGAGACCTCGTAGTTCGAAACAACTTGGCTTTGTTTTATTTGACAAAAGATTGAGTCATGATTTTATTTGGACAAACCTAAAAGGATTGACGTAATGTCTTGGGGGCTCATTTAAGATGATTCTTGCCTATGTAGCAAGTGCGTAGAGACAACGTAGTTCGACCTCTCTAATATAAATTGACTCTGAATCTGACTCCGATTCTATTTTTTGGAATTTTTAAAGTTTTCTAATGTTTTTGGATTTTAACGATTTTATGAGTTTTTTGGTTTTTGATGTTTTATGATTTTTTTGGATTTTGAAGTTTTATGATTTTTTGGGATTTTGAAGTTTTCTAATTTTTTTGGATTTTGAAGTTTTATGATTCTTTTGAATTTTGAAGTTTTCTAATTTTTTTGGATTTTGAAGTTTTATGATTTTTTTTGGATTTTGATGTTTTAAAAGGCTGATACCATGTGTTATTTCCCATGAAGACATAAGTTAAGGAATCGCCCCTAGTCAAATGTAGGACCAATTTATTATGTGCGAGGGGAATTGGTGAATGCAAAGGATGATCATGAATGCAAAGGATACCAGATGTCAGTGGTTTTCAGATGATGAGAAGGATGATGAAGCTTTATTATGAATGAGTGACATGGGTGAATGGATGAGCGGAAGGATGGAAGACCATATGGAGTGATAGTAAACGAAGGAGCATAACCTGACTACACATGACACCTATTTGCCAGGTTTTCACCATGGTACCTATCCAAAGCACCACTGAGGTGGTTTCCACTTTTGGATGAATTATTTCTCTTTACTATTTTTTTTCATTTTTTACTTTTTTTTGTTGTCACCAAGATGCCTGTTTGCTAGGTTTTCATCAGGGTGACTATTTTTTTTATTTTTTTGACTTTTTAAAGGGATACTTTGAGAATCAAGTGTATTACTTGTGAAGGTGCATGATGTTGATAGGTTCATGTGATGGTTCTCCTTCTGGTGTAGAAAAATGATGAGCACCAAATCCATACGCTGTTGTGACGATATACGATCCCAACTAGTTAGGTTCAATGTTTCCAGGTTTGTCTCGTTCTACTTGATTCTTTGGATTTTCCTTCAGGACTAGGTCACCAATGTTGGAAATCCTAGGATGAACCTTCTTATTGTAACTACATCAAAGGAAATTATGATATGCTTGTATATGTGTTAACACATTCTATCTATTTTCATCCAGTAACTCTAGCACATGCAAACGAGATACATGATATTCTTCTTGATCAATTAATCCTTGCATAGATACTCTTAAGTATGGAAACCTGACCTCTATAGGAAGTATGGCTTTAGATCCAAAGATAAGGGAGTAGGGAGTGACTCTTGTAGGGATTCAAACACTAGTATGATAAGCCCATAAAGTAGAATTAATTTTTAGGTGCTAGTCACGACCAACACCATTGACAGTCTTTTTTAATATTTTTAAGATAGTCTTATTAGATGCCTCAACTTGGCCATTACCTTGAGGGTAATACGGAATAGAAAAATGGTGTTGGATATGAATTTTTTCACAAAGCTCATGGACATCCTAGTTCTTGAAAGGGAAACCATTATCTATAATGATGGGTTGTGGGATACCATAACGACAAATGATGTAATTTAGGGTGAATTTAGATATCTACTTTCTAGTAATGTAGGTCATTGGGATGGATTTGATCCATTTTGTAAAGTACTCAGTAGCAACAAGGATAAATTTATGTCCATTAGCAAAGGTGGGATGGATCTTTCCTACAAGGTTGAGTCCCCATTGAGAAAATGGTCATGGCAAAGTAAGCGGCTATAGTTCTTGAGCTAGTGCATGTATAATATCTCCATGAATATGACATTGGTGATATTTCTTCACAAAGTGATAGGCATCATGTTCCATTATAGGCCAATAATATCATGTCCTCATGAGATTTTTGGCTAAGGTTGGACCAGCGGACTGAGCTCCACATATATTGTGATGTACCTCTTGTAAGGTTGATTGTGCTTTATTTGAGTCAAGACATCAAAGGGGGGTACTATCTAAGCTACGACAATAAAGTGTATCTCTGATCATGGCATATTTGGATGCTTATCAGATAAAGGTCTTGTGTTGGCTAGGGGACAAGTTAGGAGGGATAATTTGGTCATGCAAATAGGTGTAGATGTCTTTGTACCAACTAGAGTTGAGACCAACAAGTTCTCACACAAATTCAATTTTGGGGACATCAAATTTGGGGATGAATAGTTGCTCTACCAAGAAATCATATTATGATTTATTGTTGGGAATGTCCAAGAGAGATCCAATTTTAACACCATTGCATTAGCTACTTTATTCTGGATTCTTAGGATCTGTTCAAAAGAAATGGCATCAAAGTATAATTTGAAACTATCTACCATGCACTTGTAGGGCATCAATTTTTTTCCTTGGTGTCATAATCATCATAAATTTCTTAATCACTAACTGGGAATCGCCATAAACTTGAAGATCCTTGATTTTCCATTGAATAGCCATTCAGGGACCTGTCAACAATGCTTCATACTCTGCTATGTTATTTGTGTATGTAAATTCTATTTGAAATGACTTGGGAATGGAATCTCCTTGAGGTGTGATGAACAAAATTCTAGCTCTTCAACCATGACTTGTGTAAGATCCATCAAAATATAGCTTCCAAGTTGTCGGTGTTTCTATGGAAAAGATTGATTCATTTGGGAAATTGGATATTAGAGGATGATCTACCTTTATGGGTGCATCTGCAAGTTGATCAACTATTACTTATCCTTTTATTTCTTTTCAGTCAACATACTCAATGCCATATTCACTTAAGATCATAACCCACTTAGCTAGTCTTCCTATTAGAGCTTCTTTGCTAAGAAGGTATTTCAGAGGATCAATTTTGGCAATCAGTTTTGTCTTTTGATTTAGCATGTAATGTCTTAGTTTTTGTGTTGCAAATACCACTTCTAGACATGCTCATTTAATAGGGCTATAGTTCAATTCATATCCGACTAAGGTGTGACTGATATAATAAAATGCTCGTTCTTTACTATCATTATCATTTTGAGCTATCAATGCCCCTAGTGCTGATGTAGTTGTTGTCACATACAATATTAGATGTCTTCTGTCAATCGAAAGCATAAGAACTAGTGGATTCAATAGATAATTCTTGATCTGATCAAATGCTTCTTGAGACCTTTCTTTCTAATTGAAGGGAATTCCTTTTCATAACAGATGGATCTTGTCTTCTAGTTGAGAAATGAACCTGCGGATTGATTATAACCTTCCTTGTAATGTCCTTAAATAACTAATATTGGTTGGTAATGGAATTTATAAGATTGCTTTTACTTTGGTGGGATGAAATTATATTCCTCTATGGGAGATAATATATCCAAGAAGCTTGCATGATTGGACCCCAAATACACATTTCTTTGGATTCAACCTGAGTTGGTACTTTTCCAATCGTGTGAAAATCTTGTCCAAGAATGCTAAATGTCCACTTCATTCTAGAGATTTTGAGAGGAGGTCATCAATGTAATATTCCATAAGTAAATGCATATAATCATGAAAATTTGTGGTCATAGCTCTCTGGTATGTAGCTCTGACATTTTTAAGTCCAAATGGCATGACATTTCAACAAAAAATTCCCCGAGTGCATGTGAAAGTTGTCTTCGGTTGATCTTCAGGATCAATTCTTATTTTATTATAACTCGAGAATCCATCCATAAGTGATAGCATTTCATACCCAGCTGTGAGGTCTACTATGATGTTAATGTTTGGTAGAGGAAAATCATCTTTAGGACAAGCTTTGTTGAAATCTCTGAAATCTGTACATACTTTGATTTGAACATTTGGTTTGGTGACAAGAACAGGTTTGATATCCAATCTTCATAATCAATCGAGTGAATGAATCCAACATCCAAGAGTTTCTTCAATTCCACCTTGACCAAGAGTGCAATCTATGGGTGCATTTTTCTTAACTTCTATTTATATGGCTTGGAATTAGGTAGCAGTGGTAAGTGATGCAAAACAAGTTTGGGATTCAATTCAGACATGGCAGCATATGACCATGCGAAATTGATTTGTCTTTCTGAAAAGAATGTTATAACTCAGGCTTTTCCTTAGTGGTCAAAGATATTGCTAACTGTATGATTCTGGAATTGTCTTTTGTTCCAATTTTCACTTCTTCTATTTGTTCTATCAACAATGGTGATCTCTCTTAGTCTATTGGGAGATAGTCTAGTCCTCCATCCTCAAGTGCCTTAGAGAGGTTTTCACCTTTAGATACATCCTTTATTTTTAATTTTTCATGGTCAACAGGCGCCTTCAGTTTTCACCTGAAGACCTGCTATTTATACTTTTTATTTTTTTATTTTCATTTTTGCGATTAGAGGACAGGACAACCTCACCAAAGTATGTTGCATAATTGAGGTCTATGGAAAATCCAACCTTACGATCCCCACTTGGTATTCCTTCACAAAGTCTTATGAACTCAACAATTGCTTCATCATTCTTGAAATGTCCAAACTTGGTGGTTATTGTTGATCCTAATCTATGAGTTGTGGGTAGACAAGGGGTAAGCCATCATCAGTATTATCAAGGGTCATGGTGTAGGAAAATAGGGTAAAGATAGAGGTAGAGTAATCAGGTTCCCTTGAGGCAACATCAATGGTTTCCCAAAAGTGTTTAATCCATTCTTCTCTTTTCAAAGGGACTTTTGGACAAGGACTTGGTAGGTTTGGTGGGGAATTAATTATAAGCATTTGACTGAATTTTTTTTCTAGGGGAGGCTCGTCAAATACTCCAAAATTTTTATCAAGGTCCATGAAAGTAGTGGAGGATAGGTAATCCCATTCATATTCATTGGAATTGGCATCAAAGTCCCAGGAATCTTCGTATGTCTCAATCTCATTTGAAGGTAACCCAATACCCTGGATAGTCACTTTTACTGGTACAGAGCCTAACCCTTGGTACTTTAATTGTTTAGGAGGTTGTAAGGGTTCCACCATTTCTTTTTTATTAAGGCCAAGTCCACTACATCCATCGTATCCTTATCGCTTCATTATTTGGAACCCTTTTGGATATTGTTTGACTAGAAATTTTGTAGATTCAATATCCTCCTCTTCTCTATACAACCATGTGAGAATGTGGTCATCCAAAGACACTTTGGCTAGATCCCCCCATTTATTGAAGGTGGTATGGGGATTATGAATGATGACCTTAGGCTGCATGGGATGTGGTTTTCCATAAGACTTTGGTGATTTACGTAGCTTCCCAATGAAAAAAAGACTCTTCATGTTATATTCCCTGTATCCTTTGTCTTGAATTTGGATTTTAGGCATGGAAGGTGTGGTGAATGGATCAATGTATTTGGATGGATTGATGGATGAATCAGATGATGTGGCCTCTTGATTGATTGGCACTTGACATTCAAAAAATCCTTTTAAGTTTGAGCAATACTAAAAAGGATCGGGGTCGCTAGGAATAGTAATTTTAGTGCCATTATATGGAAACTTGAGGCATTGGTGGTAGGTGGATGGGATAGCCCTCATAGCATGAACCCAAGGGCAGCCAAGGAGAAGGTTGTAATAAAAATCAAGATCCAAGACATGAAATACTATGTTTTTTTATGGTTGGGTCAACTCTTATATGAAGTGAAATTATGCCTTCGGATGAATGCTCAACATCGTGATAAGCTTTGATCACAATTTTCTTGGTTTGGTCTATACAATTCTTAGAGTATACCAATGCTTGTACCAATTTTAGTGAGAAAATGTTCAGACCTACTCCACCGTCTACTAGGACTCATCTGATCGTGTGTTTATTAACCCATACTTCAAGGTGTAGGGCATCATTATGGTCACACTTTTGGGCTGAAAAATCTTTTTCAGAGAAAATGACATGGTGCGGCATAGCTAGGTATCCAACCATGTCTTGGAATTCATTGGAATTTAGGTTAGTGGGTATGGGTGCTTCTTGCAATTCTTTATCAAGGATAGCCCTGTGTCAGTGGTTTAAACTGTCAGACCTCCCATTTGGCCCAATATAGATTTATATGCTCTTTAAATAAAATTGATGCCCTATACCTCCCAAGGAATCTATGTGGTCTGATGGTTCAGAGGGAAATTAGAAGAGGGGAGGTTGAGGTTTTTACCCCACCCCCCTCAATAATATTTTAACAACCCAACAAACACATAAGCTGCCATGAACACGAAGGTGCCACATGACATCTATTCATTGGGTCATGTGGCCCTTTCTTACTCATCAATTCTTGGACACGTTTTAGTAATTAAAATATTTTGTGGGTGATGCAAGATTTATCTTACACCCTATATGCTCGTCCATCATGGACCAATCAAATAAACAACCCTTTTCAATAAGGGCTATATTTGGCAGTGTTACTATTTTTAGTAAGTTTGTATTTATCCATTGTTGGACACAAAATCTTACACATACCTCCAAAATGGTGAATTGAATCCAATGACAAAGAAATCACTTCAATACCATGTCATTTGAGAGATTAAAATTTCAATTTTTGAAAATCCTAAAATAATCTTTGAAGTCAATTTTGAGGCACTTAGAGGCTCCAGATGGGCCAGAAAATTAGCGAAAAATGAAAGTAGTCAAAATTTAGGTGGGAGGTTGAGGGTTTGACCCCCCCTTTAATAATATTTTAACAACCCAACAAACACATAAGCTGCCATGAACCTGGAGGTGCCACATGGCATCTATTCATTATACAACGTGGCCCTTTCATATTTGCCAATTCCTTGACATGTGTCAGTATTTGATTGGTCCACGTTGTCAGACTTACCACGTCACCCTATTCCACATGTCACCTTCTCATTGGTCCAAGTTATCCTTTTTGATATTTTTTCCTTGATGTCAAACTTGGTATTATGGCTCTCTGATCTTGTCTCTATGATCTTGGCAATTCATTGGTCTAGCTATGGCAGATTGGTCTATGCATATTATGGCATTCAGTATCTTGTTTATGGACAACATTATTTCTTTACTTTGGTATTGATCAGGTTGAGCTTCATGTGTAGATAAAGGCTAGCTTGCTTACAGGTTTATGGAATGGTTACTTAGATATATCATTATTAGTTGTTTTTTCAATTCCATTGATACTTCTCAGTTTAGTTCACTAGTATTATTGGTTGATCTTGGCACATATCACTCTATGATAATTTACATGTTACATGGAAAATTTGGGCTAGAATTATTCAAAATCTCTCATTATTCGAGTTTGATATCTTTGTTAGTAAATATGTCATTGGTATATAATATGGTTCATGGCTTATAAGCTGATATCATTTGGCCTCTATTTTGAAAAAGGTCATTTCATGGTAATTTTGTAATATTGATTGGTGGCATCACTTTGGCTTACCTACATTTGTAAATGACTTAAAGTGGAGTCACACTTGTTTTGGGCCTTGTATGGTTAACATGGAAATGACAAAGTCATATCAAGGTATCGGGCTTTATCACATAGTAAAAGACTTTGAATAAAGTCATATATGAATCAGGCACCTTAATTTCACAAAGCATAAAATGTAACCCTATCGGGTTTCCTAAGTTTTCATCAAGGAGACGTTGTGATTCTAACTTGGAATAAAATTACAAAGGATACTTGGTTGACAGGAAGTTTGTCAAAATTATTAAAAGTCACTTTGAAGTGACATGACATCAACAAATTTGAAAAAGTTGAAATTACATGGTAAATATTATGTCGGACTTAATGCATGGTATGAGGTTATTTTTCTCAAAAAGTGTGAAGCCTTGGAATCAAAAAAGAAATGATTCTTTGATAATTAAATTGTCTTCACTCAGACCTCAAAATTGATTATGTTTTGTAAAAGTCATTGGATGTAAATGACTTGAAGGAGGTTAGGGAAAAAATTATTTGTCCTTTTTTTTCAAAGGCTAAAAACCTAGCCTCAGCCATCACCATGGGTAACTTGTCACAACCGTTACTCTCTTTTCTGCAACATATGGATAGATGTGAGAGATCGAGCATGAAAGGAACTCGACCGGTTTGTTCGATCTCCTATTTTGTTAATCTCTTGGTACAGATTCTCACGTACTCTCTTTCAAACTATTTCAGGTATTCTTCTTATCATTTGAAGTATGGGGAACCGTTACTACTCATGGCACGAAAAATAGAAGATAGTTTATGTTCTTTTACTTGAATCTGAAAATGATACATTCGGTTTGATTACTCTGAATTTATGTTTGTGGGTAATCTAAAAGAATTGCTTATTTTTGCTCACCATGACTAGGGTTAGGTTACAAATCTATTTCAAGTTCTTGCAGTATGTTATTTGTTGTTTCTAATAGCATGGATTTTTTTTTTTTTAAGGATATAGAGTTTCTATGATCTCCACTTGTCATTAATTTTTAAAGGGTATCTAAAATATGTATTGTTGTTGCATACGTTTTTATCAGATGTTATGAGATTAGGATCAGTTATTCTTTCAGGGTTCTGGTTTCAAATACAAAATTGACACATTGGCTTTCGAGCAAGAAAGAAACCTTGGCTGAAGATTCAAAATAAAAAATGATTACATCCACCTTTCACGGGCTTTGAGGGTTTTAGTGTTATTTTCTTAATATACTCATTTTTGCTCATTCTGTCAGTAGAAATCTATTTTGTGTGGTCACTTCTCTGAATCTTAAAATATACCTTTCTCAATTCAACAAAAGTTTGTAACATTGCATATACCTCTGTTGAAAAAAAAATAGAGTGATGTTTTTTTAGATAGAAAAACAAAGAGAGAAATAGTATGTGAAATGCATGTGAGATTGAATACAACATAATGTATGGTCTATTCTGATAGACATGATATACTATGATATTGTAAATCTGAAATACAAGAAAATTACAAGTTGTCTTAAGATTAGATAATGACTATAATTCTGAAGGCTCAACTCAGAACCTTGAGGATTGTAGGTATTATCTGTTGAGAGGCACTTGTGAGAAAAGAGAGAAACAAAGAGACCTCTATATCATTGTATCTTCTGTAAACTAGAAAGGGGTTAGTGCTCCTTCAAATCGGTGTTTCAAAATGAGGGGTTGGTGCTCAGAAATCAGCCTATAAGTCATTGTTAAAAGTGGTTTTTCAATATAAGCCTAAAAGCCAGCAGTTTAGGAGTGGTTTTTCTACTCCAAGAGGGTTTTCCACTTGGCATATCTTGTGTCACTTTCCTCTTCTGTGGTTCTTCTATTTTATTGTGAGAATGCTTTATTTTGCAATTTTTTACTATCATATTTCTCATTTTCAATTATATGTAATTTCATTCAATATATGAATGAGTTAATCATTGAAAAAGAGAGCATAAAGCTGTTTTGGTTTAGTTTCTGTAAAATTTGTCAAATCAGTTCATGACACCGATTCACCCCCCTCCCCCCCCCTCTCAGTGTCTTTTTCACTCCAACAATTGGTATTAGAGCATAGGGTCCTCTGATAGGTCTAACCAGCCTAGGATTGATTCTGGTCTTGGAGTCTATTTAAAATTACTCAAGCTCATGAAGGCACATCTATGACTAGAGCTCCATTATTTGATGGAACGGATTATGTATTCTAGAAAATTAGAATGAAGACTTACCTAACTTCTATTGATCTCGATGTGTGGAGCATAGTGTTAACTAGGTACACTGTACCAATTAAATTGCCCACAAATGCTGATGAAAAGAAAATATATGAAACTAATGCAAGAGAAAAACATGCTCTCTTGTGTGCATTAACTGAAGCTGTCTTTATCAAACTCATGCACTGCAGTTCTACTGGGGATATCTAGATTAAACATGAAACCATCTATCAAGGAAATGAAAAAGTTAAATACTCAAAAGTCCTTACTCTAAAACATCAGTTTGAGGAAATAAAAATGAAGGACGATAAAAAAGTAGTTGATTGCTTCTTGAGAATTGATGAAATTGTTAATGCTATGAAAGGGCTAGGAGAAGATGGAAAATAATTTGATGTTGTAACTAAGGCCATCATAACCTTATTGACTAAATTTGAAGCTAAGGTCTCTACTCTAGAAGAAAAGAAACACTTTGACTAGCTTACCCTAGACAACTTACAAGGCACTCTGACTGCCTATGAAATAAGAATCAGTAAAAACAATTCCTCTGCAAAAGAAACTACCTTTAATACTAAAAGGAAAGAAAAATATGAGGTTAGTGAATCAAAATTTACTGATTCTAAAGAATCCCATTTTGTTAGAAAGCTCAAAAAGGGGTCTAGAAAATATAAGGGAAAACTTCCCTTCAAGTGCTTTAACTGTGGAAAAATAGGTCACTTTGCTACAAAGTGCCCCTATGGTGATCTGAATAGTGACAATGAGAAATCTGAAAAACTACCTAAGAAAAAGTCCTATAGACCTAAACAAAAATTCAACTTCAAAATTAAGAAGAGTCTGTTCAGTAAAAATGAAACAAACACTGAATCTGAAGATTCTTTAGATGAAGAAGATGAAAACTTATTCATGGTTGAAATCATTTAGCAAGAAGATACTAACAACAATGGCACTGAAGATGGTGAAGTAGATCTAGAAGGTGAACTGAAATGTGCTTTAAAAGAGATTGGAAAACTCAAAAAATAAATGCTTGCTCAAGAATAAAATTCTACTCAAGCTCTTTCTCAAGAGAAAATTTCAAACCAAGAAATAGTCTCTCTGAAGATTCAGCTTGAAGAAGCCAAGAGAGTTGAGGATTGTCTTCGTATCGGTATGTCATAAAGATCAAGAAATTCAAAATCTTGAACATGAAATTGTTGATCTTAGGAAGACCATTGAAAAATATGAGAGTACTTTAAAATTGAATGACATACTTAGTAAGCAGAAAATGAACAAGGATAAAATTGGTATTGGGTTTGAAAAGGGTGAATGTTCTAATGATGATACAAAGAAAAATGATGCTGCTGCAAATAAAAGTTATGAATCAAATCATCCTGATTCTGATAAGAATCATGTTCATCCTTTTAGGAAGAACAAAACATCATACAATTTCAACCATTTCTTTTATGGGTACTATTTTTTCTGCAACAGATTTGGCCACAAAGTGAGCTCTTGCAGGCTCATCAATTCTAGTATACCTAGCTTTGGTCATAAGCAATACTCTGGTTTTGCTAGATATATCAGATGCTTTAAATGCAATACCTTGGGGCATTCTGCTAAGCAGTGCAAAGTTGATCTGCAAAATAAACAATAGAAAACCAAAAAGGTTTGGAAACCTAAAAATGTCAAAAACATAGAGCAAACCATGTTAGTTCAAACAAATTTTCATTCAAAGAAAAAGGGCTTATGGGTCCTAGATAGTTGTTGTTCTAACCACATGACTGGTGACAAAGAAAAATTCATAAATCTTGAAGATTATGTAGGTGGATATGTGAAGTTTGGAGACAATTATGGTATACAAATTAGAGGTTCACTTCTTCTGAATGAGGACACTCCTATCTACAATGTGTATTACGTAGAAGGTATAAAGCACAATCTTCTAAGTGTTAGTCAAATTTGTGACAATGGCTATCATGTTTTGTTCACTTCATGGGGATGTGAGATTAACAAAAAGCTTGGAAAGGCTATTGCAGCTAGAAGAAGGACTAAAGGAAATGTTTACAATATTCTTGACATATTTGGTAATGAAAAAAATCAAGGTATGTGTCTAATGAGTCAAGTGGAAGAAAGTTGGTTATGGCATAAGAGACTAGGTCACATTAACTTTGACAATATAGTTAGGATCAACAAAAATTAGAATGTAAGAGGTTTGTCTGTCTTATGAAAACCAAAAAATACAGTTTGTAAAGAATGTCTCAAAGGCAAGCAAACAGATGTGAGCTTTAAATCTAAATAACATTCTTCTACTAGGCCTCTACAGCTTGTTCATATAGATCTATGTGGTCCTACAAGGACTAGATCTATCAATGGTGAGAAATATTTCTTTTTATTTGTTGATGATTACTCTCGTATGGTATGGGTTACTTTTCTCAAGCACAAATCTGAAGCATTTGAATGTTTTAAAATCTTTAGAAAAATGGTTGAAAGGGAATCATATTTAAAATTGAAATGTTTGAGATCTGACAAAGGTGGTGAATTCACCTCACAAGAATTCATTGACTATTGTGAAAGACATGGCTTAAAAATATAATGTGTTGCTACCAGAATACCTCAACAAAATGGAGTTGTTGAGAGAAATAACATAACAGTAAAAGAGATGGCAAGGACTATGTTGAATGAAGAAAAATTGCCAAACATGTACTGGAAAGAAGTTGTTCATACAATTGTTTACATCTTGAACAAAGTACAAATCAGAGTGAAATCCAATTTTACTCCATATAAAATGTGGTATGGTAAATCTACCTCAATTGAATACTTTAGAATATTTGGTTGTAAGTGTTTTATCAAGAGAGATGATGATAATTTAGACAACATTAATCAATCTAAATCTGATGAAGGTATCTTTTTAGGATACTCCACTCATAGAAAAGCCTATAAATGCTTTAATAATAGGCTGAATAAGATTATTGAATCTGTGAATGTCAAATTTTATGAAAATCTTCTTTTAGATGTTGAACCTATGCAAGATGATGAGGAAGAATAATTTGAACTTGAAATAAATTCAGAAGGCTTTGAAACAGCAAATTCTAAAAATTCTGAAACAAGTCTTGAAAAAATGTGTGACAAAAACCCCTTCAAAATCTCTTGCTAGAAACCATCCTAAAGATTTGATTATTGGAGATAAGTCTGCAAGAGTTCAAACAAGAAGAAGAACTGCTAAATCTGATGAAAAATCTCACATAGCTAAGCTTACTGCTTTCTATTTAATTACATAGTTTGAGCCAAAAAAATTGATGAAGCTCTAACTGATGAATTTTGGCTTAATGCAATGCAGGAAGAAATTGATCAAATTGAGAAAAATGAGAAAAATCATACTTGGGAGTTAGTCCCAAGACCAGATGACAAGAATGTCATAGGGGGTAAATGGATATTCAGAAATAAACATGGTGAAAATGGAAATGTTGTTCACAACAAGGAAACGTATGTCTGCAAAGGGTATGCTCAACAAGAAGGTATTGACTTTGGTGAAACCTTTGCACATGTTGCTAGACTTGAATCTATTAGAATATTCTTGGCTTATTATGTTTTCAAGAACTGTACTGTATATCAAATGGATGTCAAAAATGCTTTTCTGAATGGCTATTTAGATGAAGAAGTTTATATAGAACAACTTGAAGGATTTATTTGCAAAAACAAGCCTAATCATGTTTACAGGCTGAAAAAGGCTCTATATGGCCTAAAACAAGCACCTAGAGCTTGGTACTCTAGATAGGATAATCACTTGATTTCAAAAGGATTTGTTAGAGGAGGTGTAGACAACAATATTTATGTTAAGATTGAAGGTTTCGATATTCTGGTTGTTGAAACCTATGTAGATGATACTATCTTTGGCTGCAACAATATTGCTTTGAGTAAAAAATTCTCTCAGATTATGGAATCTGAGTTTGAAATGTCAATTTTGGGAGAATTAACTTTCTTTTTGGGTCTTCAAATTTTTCAACTTGAAACTAGTATTTTTCTCTCTCAAACAAAGTATGCAAGAGAGATGCTCAAGCAATTTCAAATCGATAAATGTCATATAGTTAGCACTCCAATGGCTATAGGCTACAAACTTAGCAAGGTTGATGATTCTCTTGATGCAAATCCAACTGACTATAGGTCAATGATTGGAAGCTTGTTATATCTAACAACTTCTAGACCTTATATAATGCAGGCAGTTTGCATGGTTGCAAGATTTTAGTCATCTCATAAGGAATCTCATACTACTGTTGTTAAAAGAATTCTTAAATATGTTCAAGGCACTCTTGATTATGGTCTTTGGTATCCTAGAAGCAATGATTTTTCATTAATTGCATATACGGATGCTGACTGGGCTGGTTGTCTGGATGATAGGAAAAGCACCAATGGTGCTGCTTTCTTTCTTGGTGATCGATTAGTGGCATGGCACAACAAGAAACAATAATTTGTTTCACTCTCCATTGCTGAAGTAGAATATATTGCTACCACATCTTGTTGTACTCAATTAATTTGGATGTCACAAACTCTATCTGATATGGGTATTGAAGTTCCTAAACCTATTTCTATTATGTGTGATAATACTAGTGCGATTAATATCTCCAAAAATCTTGTTATGCACCCTCGCACTAAACACATTGCTATTAAATTTCAATTTCTTCATGAAAAGGTGTTGGCTAATGAGTTTTTTGTGCAATATGTTCCTACACAAGCATAGGTAGTTGATATCTTCACTAAGCCTTTGGCTAAAGAGGTATTTGAAAGACTTCAGTCTAGATTGGGAGTTGGCTCTCAATCTTTACTCTCTTAATACTTTATCTTGGTGTAGGGGGAACTTTTTAGCTCTCTTAGTAGCTTATTGCTGCTTCACATGGTTTTCTATTTTCTGCCCCATTTTTATACCTACAACTCTTTTAGTTTAGCCTCTTGGCATTTCATTGTTTTTCCCTTTGTCCTTGTGACAAAAGGGGGAGAATTATGAGCTTTTGGTTCTGGTTCAGTTTTTTGGTTTGATGGCTCAGTTTTTCCATCAAGGACAAAGGGGGAGTTTGTTATTTTTTCCTTGATGTCAAACTTGGTATTATGGCTCTCTGATCTTGGCAATTCATTGGTTCAGCTATGGTAGATTGGTCTATACATATTATGGCATTCAGTATCTTGTTTATGGACAACATTATTGCTTTGCTTTGGTACTGATCAGGTTGAGCTTCATGTGCAGATAAAGGTTATCTTGCTTACAGGTTTATGGCATGGTTACTCAGATATATCATTATCATTTTTTTTTTCAATTCCATTGATTCTTCTCAGTTTAGTTCACTAGTATTATTGGTTGATCTTGGCACATATCACTCTATGATACTTTACATGTTACATGGAAAATTTGGGTTGGAATTATTCAAAATCTCTCTTTGGCATTCGAGTTTGATATCTCTGTTGGTAAATATGTCATTGGTATATAATATGGTTCATGGATTATAAGCTGATATCATTTGGCCTCTATTTTGAAAAAGGCTATTTCATGGCAATTTTGTAATATTGATTGGTGGCATCGCTTTGGCTTACCTACATTTTTAAATGACTTAAAGTGGAGTCACACTTGTTTTGGGCCTTATATGGTTAACATGGAAATGACAAAGTCATAGCAAGGTATTGGGCTTTATCACATAGTAAAAGACTTTGAATAAATTCATATATGAATTAGGCACCTTAATTTCACAAAGCATAAAATGTAACCCTATCGGGTTTCCTAAGTTTTCATCAAGGGGACATTGTGATTCTGACTTGGAATAAAATTGCAAAGGATACTTGGTCGACATGAAGTTTGTCAAAATTATTAAAAGTCACTTTGAAGTGACATGGCATTGAAAAATTTGAAAAAATTAAAATTACATGGTAATTATTATGTTGGACTTAATGCATGGTATTAGGTTGTTTTGCACAAAAAGTGTGAAGCTCCAGACTTAGAAAATAAATGATTGTTTGATAGTTAAATGGTCTCTATTCGGACCTCAAAAGTGATTATGTTTTGTAAAAGTCATTGGATGTAAATGACTTGAAGGAGGTTAGGGAAAAACATTATTTGTTAGTTTTTTTCAAGGGCTAAAAACCTAGCCTCAGCCACCGCCATGGGTAACTTGTCAAAGCCGTTACTCTCTTTGCTGCAACGTATGGACATATGTGAGAGCTCAAGCATGAAAGGAACTCGAATGGTTTGTTTGATCTCTTATTTTGGTAATCTCTTGGTACAGATTCTCATGCACTCTCTTTCAGACTATTTTAGGTATTCTTCTTATCATTTGAAGTATGGGGAACCATTACTACTCATGGCATGAAAGTAGAAGATAGGTTTTGTTCTTTTATTTGAATCTGAAACTGATGCATTCGGTTCGGTTACTCTGAATTTCTATTTGTGGGTGGTCTGAAATTATTGCTTATTTTTGCTCACCATGACTAGGATTCAGTTGCAAATCTATTTTAGGTTCTCACAGTATGTTATTTGTTGTTTCTAGTAGCATGGAAAATGTTTTTTTAAGGATATAGAGTTTCTATGATCTCCACCTGTCATTATTTTTTAAAGGGTGTCTTAAATATGTATTATTGTTGTATACATTTTTATCAGATGTTATGACATGTAGATCAATTATTCTTTCAGGGTTCTAGTTTCAAATACAAAATTGACAGATTGGCTTTCGAGCAAGAAAGAAACCTTGGCTGAAGATTCAAAATAAAAAATGATTACATCCACCTTTCACGGGCTTTGAGGGTTTTAGTGTTATTTTCTTAATATACTCATTTCTGCTCATTCTGTCAGTAGAAATCTATTTTGAGTGGTCACTTCTCTGAATATGAAAATATACCTGGCTCAATTTGACAAAACTTTGTAACATTGCATATACCTCTGTTGTTGAAAAAGAAAATATAGTGATGTTTTTTTAGATAGAAAAATAGAGAGAGAAACAGTTTGTGAAATGCATGTGAGATTGAATACAACATAATGTATGGTCTATTTTGATAGACATGATATACTTTGATATTGTAAATCTGAAATACAAGAAAATTACAAGTTGTCTTAAGATTAGATAATGAATAGAATTTTGAAGGCTTAACTCAGAACCTTGAGGATTGTAGGTATTGTCTGTTGAGAGGCACTTGTGAGAAAAGAGAGAAACAAAGAGACCCTCTGTATCATTGTATATTATGTAGATTGAAAAGGGGTTGGTTCTCCTTGAAATTGGTGTTTCAAAATGAGGGGTTGGTGCTCAAAAATCAGCCTATAAGTCATTGTTAAAAGTGGTTTTTCAAATATAAGCCTAAAAGGCAACAGTTTAGGAGTGGTTTTTCTACCCCAGGAGGGTTTTCCACTCGGCATATCTTGTGTCACTTTCCTCTTCTGTGGTTCTTCTATTTTATTGTGAGAATGCTTTATTTTGCAATTTTTTACTATCATATTTCTCATTTTCAGTTATATGTGATTGCATTCAATATATGAATGAGTTAATCATTGAAAAAGAGAGCATAAATTTGTTTTGGTTCAGTTTCTGTAAAATTTGTCAAATCAGTTCATGAAACTGATTCACCCCCCCCCCCTCTCAATGTCTTTTTCACTCCAACAAACCTACCATCTATGCATGCCACATCAACATGTTGAAATAATCATTTGTACTTGGTCAACCTTTTTTTGCACAAATTTCACCATCCATAACTTTTACATACACACTCCAACTAACATGATTCAAGCAACGTCATAATCATCTAGATGACCTCTTCGACTTGGTGCCATTTTCGTCCACTTTGCAAATGATCAATTTTTTGGCCTAAAGTCTTCCTCTGGAATCCTCGATTCCATCAAACTTTGACTGAGCATAACTTTTGCATATGAAATTTTAACGTTATTCAAGCCATGTTGGGACTATATCAACAAGGTCTACACAATGGCGATGCTTTCATCGAATTTTAGGCCTCGAAATTTTTTAGGTCTTTTGGATCCTCCTGGATCATTCCTCCCAATTGAGAATCTTTTGAACCACCAAAAGTCTGGTTTTATGTAGAATTTAAGTGAGAGCATTGTTTCCTCACTTGCCTAGTATCATCCTTCCACTTGGCTAGAATTTTGATCATTCGACCCATCACAAAAAAGGAAAAATAAGATAGCATTACTAATACAATCAACTAAATACCCATCAATATTCATTATCACATCCACCATCTACATAGAACTAACTAGTAAAATAACAAGCAACAATATTGAATAAACTGATACGAAGGAAAAAGAATCAACGTTGAATCTCCTAAATAGGAACATCATTATAAAATGAATCTTTCAAACCCTCATTTTCAACCTTTGGTTGAAGTCTTAAATTTGCTTGCAATTGATCCTCATATTGTGCTTTCTGTGACACCTTATCCTGAATAGAAATACATGTGATTATTTAATCTTCATGCTTAATATCACTAGTTGTTATAGACATGATGGTTAACGTATTGCTTGCATTCACAATCATCTTCAAATGCCCTATGTTTACAACAGATCTATCATTCTTCATGTGATGAGCTTTGATAATTAGTTCGATTCCATCTTTAAACAAATGATACCTAATATGTTCCCTATAGAAAATTGCCTTTTTTTCATAAAAGTAAGGACTTCCTAAAACCATCCCAAAGATGTCAAGTGGAATCACATCTAACTCTACCTTTTCTACAAACTTGGATGTGATTGCAAATTAGAGTTTACATTGTCTCGACACATGTAACTGAGCATTATCATGCACCCAACCCAATGGATATGGTTTTGGATGAGGTGTTTTTTTTAATCCCAATTTCTTAACAACTTGTTCATAGATTAAGTTCACTTGTTATCCACTATCTATGAGTGTATCAATTTTACTTTGTTTTGCAATAGTCCTTATATGAAACAATTTGTTCCTTTTACATTCAATAGGGACCTAATTATACTTTAAAGAAGAAGCAAGGGAAGTAGTAATAGTAACAAGAATGATACCTTTTATACCCACAACTATTATCTTGGTTTCATCATCGGAATTTGATTCAAGGTCCTACACGATAGTTGCGGTCTTTTGCTTACCCTTTTGATCCTTGAACCACTTTGGTTTCTAATCAGGATGCAATTTCCAACATTTTTCATCTTCGTGCCCTTTCTTTTTGTAGTGTGAGCAATAAGTCTTTTCCTCCTCTTTCTTTATGGAAGTTGTCCACTGCATTTCCTTCTTCCCTTTCTTGCTTCCCTTCTACTTACTGGATTCCATTAAGAAACTATCATGGCTATTCTTTGTGTTTGTTTCAAGATGAATGGATTACACACTTACTTTTTCAAGGTTAGTTAGATTAAACATAGGTATTGTATGCCTCAAATTTTCACATAATCCACCTATATACTTCAACAAAGTTTCTTGTGTGTATAATTGAATTCCCAAAATTAAAGCTCTTTTCCTAAATTCAAGTGTATATTCCTGTACACTTTTTCATTTCTCTTGCCTTAATGATTTCCAATTCATTACTGCTTGTTGCATGTGACCTAATGGATAAAACTATTTCTTAAGTGCAGTTATAAACTCAAACCAAGAAGAAATAATTTTAGTATATCAACTAAGATCTTGAGTTTTTCTCTCCCACTAGATAAAGGATGTTCCTCCCAATTGAAGTGTGGCTAAATGGATCTTGGAAGTTGTTGGCAACACAAGGTCAGACAATTGAGAGGGGGGGTGAATTAGTTGTCACAAATTTTCAAACCTATTAAACTTATTAACTTTAATTCTCAAATCTGGTTATTAAAAGTGAAAGCATGAATCAACAACACACACATAACACCAAGATTTTTTGCGTGGAAAATTTGTTAGGGGAAAACCCATGGTGGAGGTTAATCCACAAGTTATACCCCGTTAAAAGTATAAGAAAAATATAAGAGGAATGTACATGTATTCAGGTGCACTTCCTAGAGCTCACTGCTCAAAGGAAGACTCACTATCTTATAGAAAATATTCAGATTAAAACCATCTGAATAATTTGAACTAAGAAAGTAGCATCTACAAATGCTTGAGTACAGTTCCGGTTAAGCACATGAAAACTTCTTCACTTTATTTCACTCTTCTTCACACTCTGCTCTACCTTCAAATGATTTGAACCTTTTTTACGCATAGCACTCACACACTTCTCTTCACACCTATCTCAAATGAGATAAACAATCACTTATATATAACCACAACAAGAAATTACATTGCTTTATGTCAGCTTCAACACAATAATAGAATGAATGCAAACTTTCAGCCGAAAACAATAAAGATTATCAATGTGCATCAACCAAAGTCAGCCACAATATAGTAGAGACCCAAAACAATATCCTCAAACATAAAAAACCTTCAAAGATTCTTCCTTGAAGATCCACAAAATGCTTCAAACACCTTGTCGGCCATGAACATGAAAAACATGAACACGCAAGAGAAAATCTTAGATCACGAGCACAATGGTTAATGTAGACATGCAACATAGATAGAACATGATCTAGAAACATCCACAAACACCATAAGAACATACACAACAACTAAGATTACCATAATCACATTGTCTTCTTCCATGAACACCACTTACAGTAACATAATAGCTATCAGAACACATAAACTTATAACTTCCTCAAATCTTCATGCACACATTTGAAGCTTATGGAGTATAAACTAGATAGGCTTGAGAAAAAACCCTTTAATCCTCAACACCTCACTATCAACACAATGAATTTGCTACTATACTGATCTTCATTGCTTCATAGACAACCTGTAACATATTTATTACAATTTTCTCAATATCCTCGTCATATGCAGTCATAAAGATTTTTATGCTAATAGTATTGACATCAAAGACAACCACATATCAGAAACATAAAAACAACATCCAACAATCTCCCCCTTTGGCATTGATGGCAACACATAATGTAAAAAAGTACACTATCAACACAACCAACTCTTCTTCCAACAATCTCCCCTTTACACATTGCTCTTTTCATGTTGTTGTTCTCCCCCTTACTTTTAACTCTTCCATAGTTTTTCACATTATTCTTCTCCCTTTTTGACATCAGTGGAAAAGTTACACAAGCTCCGAGCCACATATCTGAATCATCTGACTACTCCCCCTAAGTAGCAACCACCACAACATCAATCTGAATGAAGATATGACTATGAATGCACAAACTAATGCAAAAAATATGCATCTTAGTTTTTATTAGGAGGGGTAATCACCCCTAACTTCCCTCTGAGATACTCAAAAGTATCTTTAGGAAAATGCTTAGTAAAGATATCTACAATCTGTTCCTTAGTAGGCACATACTCCAGTCTGACTTCCTTATCACTCACTTCATCTCTCAAAAAGTGGTACTTGATAGATATATGATCTGTCTTTGAATGCAACACCAGATTCTTAGATATGTTTATAGCACTTGAGTTGTCATAGAATATGGAAGTAGGTTCATCATACAAAACTCTGATATCTTTCAGCAATTGTTTCATCCACAATACTTGAGTACAATTGTTAGCAGCAGCAATAAATTCAGCCTCTATAGTAGATAAGGAAATGACATTCTGCTTTTTGCTTAACCATGAAATCAGTTTCTCTCCCAAGAAAAATGTGCCACCACTAGTACTTTTTCTTTCATTCACATCTCCTACCCAATCAACATCAGTAAAGGAACTTAAAGTAAGATCATCATCTTTAGGATACCATAGGCCAAAATCAATTGTTCCCTTCAAGTATCTAAAAATTCTCTTCACAGCACTCACATGAGATTCCTTAGGCTCAGCTTGAAATCTAGCAACAATGCACACATCATTCATAATATCAGGTATAGTTTGAGTCAAATACAACAACCCAACAATCATTGATTTGTATCTAGTCTATTTTGCCTTTGGAGAATCATCATCTTGTGTCAACTTGCATCCGGTCACCATGGGTGTACTGTCTGGTTTTGAATCTTCCATACCAAACTTCTTCAATAGTTCTTTCACATACTTGGATTGAGATATAAAGACTTGAGCTATCACCAACATCACTAGAAAGTGGTTGAGCTACTGTAGAAGCATGTGAAACCAAATGACCACTCAAAGAGTGAATATCCTAAATAGTTTGTGTGGTTGCATCCTGGATAATCTCTAGATGATATACTAGATGTGGTGGAGGAAGGGGAGGAGGGGGAATATATGGGTGCGAGACTACTCTAACTGCCCCTGGTCTATCCTGGGGCATACCTCCACTGATGCCCTGTAAGGGTTTAATGTCAAAGTAATTGACATGATTCCCTAACACAAACTCAGCATATAATTTTTTAATATAGTAAAATGGTATATCAGAATTGTTGTTCAGTGGTTTATCAAAAACCATACACCAACAATCCCAAAAGTTATCTACAATGTCCCTATTTGTAAACCATTTTATAGAAAGTTTTGCTTTATTAACATTAACTGGAAAATTGGTGCGGGGGTTAACGAATAAAGAGGCTATTAAGGCTTTGGTTATTTGGAGTTCTTTCACATCATTGTAAGACAATCCACATGCATAATATTCCCTCATGTCTTCTCGCCACGAATGAAGGGCATTATGTTGGGTGGAGAGGGTTTCTATATTTTTAATTATTTCCTTCAATGTGTTTGTCATCTCGGATAATTGAGGGATTGTCTTATAAACTTCACAAATGCCCCTCAATTGCATCAATTTTTCACCAACTAAGTCTTCAATTGGTGGCTACAGAGGTGCTGGAGCATTTGACATTTGTGCATTTTCATTCTCAGCCATAATACTTGATTAAAGTTAAAAACCAATTAATCTAATTAAATTTACACAATATAAATAAAATTATTGTAAAAAAAACCCTAGTTTTAATAAAAATCCAAAAAAAACCCTACTTTTTCACAAAAATCCATAACAAACTCTATTTTTTGATAAAAATACATCAACAACACTAGTTTTTAATCAAAATCCATAAAAAACATTAATTTTTAATAAAAATTAATTGTAAACTCTAGTTTTTAATACAAAACAATAACAAACCCTACTTAAAAAAAATCATAAAAACTACTTAAAATTATAAAAATTTAATTGAAAAATCGATTAAAACATTAAAAAAAACAAAAAACTTACCTTTCAAATCGGATATCTGATATTGAATTCTCCATGTGCGCTTGCGTTTGCAACTTCAAAATGTTTAAAATGACTTTAAAAGGCTGCTACTTTTTCATTTATATACGCAACTCAAATCAAATATCTGATTTGTAAATTTAGGTTTGGGCATTGCTTTGGAGCAATGTACTGACACCCAAGCCTAAAAAAAGTCAACTCGAGATTTCTCCATTTTTGAGTCGATGCAAAACGGAATTTTTTTCCCATTGCCACTTTTTGGCCCATCATGATCCTGCACATACCCTTCATTCGAATTATTTATTTGAGGAAAATGGAAAATGGGCATTTAATTAAAATAATTTGCATAATTATTTTAATTAAATGAGAGGAAATATGAAAAGAGGTATTAAATAATTAGGTTGAATTAATCATTTAATACAAGAGACACATGGAGGACAATTAAATAAATTTGAAAATTATTTAACAATGGAAGAATTAAAGGGGGAATGAATACTTAAATCATTAATAATAATTATTTAACCATATATGAAAACCGATAAACAAATAATTAAAAAAATAATAATTTATTTAATTATTGAAGAAAGGGGGATATTAGCGAGCAATTAATGTATTTAATTGATTGGGATAGAATAAAACTAAGAAGTGAATTAATTAAATATTTAAAAATTATTTAAGTAATAGAGGAATAGGATCAAGAATAATTAAATAATTAAAATTATTTAATTATCGAAAGATGAAGACCAAGGAAATCGTCACTCGCAGACTTAGGGCATTTTTTTAGTGTCTACATTTTGCCCCTCTTGGACATAATGCAGTTCATCACATTGTGTCAAAGAAATTCAGTCAAAAGATGCCCCAGTGAAGACAGGGTATAGGTATGCCCCCTCGGGAAAATTTTACAAATTTTTAAAAAATTTCAAAAAAATTGGAAAATTGTCCTAATAAGATAATTTGACAGCCAGAAATTCAATGGTGAAGACATAATCGATTTTCAAAGTCGGTAAAGGGGTCAAATTCAAGTTCAAGTTCATCAAAAGGTGCACCCAGTAGACAAGGCATGTGAAAACCCTAATTTTGACCCTATAAATAGCAATTGGATTAGAAAATAAGGTCATTTGTGCATTCCCAATTTAGAAATTCTTAGAGCTCTAAGTGATTTAGCTATAGAGATGTCACCTATTTCAGAGGCTTCCCACCATAGATATCACATTCGTAGGTACTCTCATCCTGAGGGAGCACCCACCCCAGTGAGTACCTAAAACTTGCTTTTGATTTTTTTGTTTTTCGTGCATTTAGATAGGGACAAAAATTAGCAGGCAATTGCGTCGCAAGATTTTGCAACGCAATTGCATGTGCATTCGATGCAGGTGATAAGTGGTTTGTCGTGATTGCCTTGGCACAATGCAATTGAATTAGGGTTAGGGGAGGGACAATTGCATTGTGATGCACAAAACAATGTGATGCAACTGACTTTTTGAGTTGCACATACAGCCAGGAATGACACAATTGAAAGGATACGATGCAAGCATTGTACGATATGACACATTTGAAAGGAGAGTGACACAATTGCAGTTGCAAGCCAGTTAAAACTATGTGCGACACATTTTGAAAAAAAAATAGCGACTCAATTGCTTGGTTAAAAGTTTGCCCCAGATTAGGATATTTTTACTTGGTCAACTTAGGTCGAATAGGTCAACTGAAGGTCTTGGATTGACATGATGGTTTTGTTGGAATTATGTGCCTTAATCCCACTGGCCTTTAATTCCATGATTGTATCGCTATACCACCAGGTAATGGCGAGAGAGGTGCGGTAGCACGGTTACCGCCATACCTCGGGAGCCTTCTAGTTAAGTTGCATGCCAGTTTCTGATTTATGGCATAGTAGTATGTGTCTTTGAGGCAATTTGAAGGAATTAAAATCATCAAAGGAACTGTTGTTCTTAGATGTTCCATTCTAATATGACCCAGTTTCCACAAAAAAGTGGTATCAAAGTTGGTAAAGGGAGGTTAAGGGCTTTTCTGATATCAACAAGTGGTATCAGAGCCATCTTCTGGTTGTTGGTTCTAGGTATTTCTCCTGTGAAGATTTCTTAGTCTATCAGGCATGAGGAAATCTGAAGGAATCGGTTGATGATTGATCCTTTTTGATGAGTAAAAGTTCCTACTCTTTTGAGACAACACGCATCATGAAGGACATTGAAGATGGATAATTTGGAGTTGATCATATTGTGATGATGTGGTCTGAGGCTCCTAGTTGGCAGCGAATGATCCTGATGCAATGGGTGTGAGTTTATGCTTATGGTTATGTTGCAGCAGAGCATGGTTCATATTGGGTTTTTGTGTGAGAGGCTCCCTGATGGTATGGAAATACTTGGGTTGTTCTTTAGCCTTGGAGTATTATGCTTGTGTTGGGTGATTTGACTTGGCATTCAAGGATTTGTTCTCTATTACCTTGATTGCATAAAGGCTATGAAGTTGATCTCTAGTTGGTCTGAAAAATTCTAAATAGCCTGGATCTCTCAAATGCATGTGCATGCTTGTGGTTCTAGAATTGGTCTAGAATGGGCCTGAAATTCCTGTACTACTTGTTCCTTTTTGGATACCTTGTACTTGCATGTTTTAGATTCATGTTCTTTGGTTCTGAAGGTTTTTAATAGAATTTCCAAAAAACTCTATGATGCATATACATGTTAGTTCATTGTTCTGGTTAACCATGATGGTTGTGTGTAGAATCTTGTGTTGTCCAAATGTGTAGTGGATATAGATGTGCATGGGTGTTTTAGAAACATGGTGGTTTTGTAGGTTTTGCACGGTCAAGAAAAACTTGTGGTTTTGTGGAGCTACTGGTAAAAACTATTTTCTAGACCCTGGCTGTTTGGGATTTTACTAGATGAGATAGTTGTAGTTCTACATGTAAGTGTTTGTTTGTTGGTTTCCTAGACTATGGTGCTTGAGTTGTGGATGTGATTGGAAAATTGAATTTGGTTTTGATGTGGTGTTTGAGTCAAGTTTATCTACATTGTTGTTCGCTTTGAGATCTTAGTTTTGCAGTTTCTATTGTGATGATGGATTTTTCACTTTTGTTGTGATTGATCTTTGAGTTATAAGGTTGGTGGATTAGCTACCCATTGGCTACAGTGAGATAACTCGGAAGTGGACTTTCTATATCCGCAAGGTTGATTCAGTGTTGGTGTAGTTATGTTAGCTGGCCTTGTCTATGGTCACTTGTGCATTGGCATGGTTGCTTCTAGATGAGAGGAAGGACAACATTGAGTACCTGAATAGTCAATTATTGGGACCTGTAGCATGTGTATCATGATGTCATAGAGAGCTTGATACACATTATAGTGTAAGATTTTGACAGTGATGGTGTGGTCTGAATGGCTTGGAGATCTTGGTGTTGTTTGACAGTTTTGTCAAATGGACATGTTGTCGATTGTACCTAGAGATTTTTTAGATTAGCAGATGTTTGGTCATGATGCTTGGAAAGCTTGGATGTCACGGTTCAGTGGGAGCTTTAGCAATGACTGTGAATTCATCACTTGGTGGTGAATGATCTCCTTTAGTGTTGCAGATGTTACTAGGAGGGACTCTTAGATCTTGTTGTTGTAGAAGGGTTCTTTCACATTTGCATGGACACTATTTGAGGATGTACAACATCTTGGAACCATGGAGGACATTTGGAGTCTTTGGTTGAGGTTTTGGCGGTGCTTGACAAGTGATGGTGGTTTGGAGCTTTTTTGCTTGATGTCATGTATACTCTTGCTTGTGCATTAGATTTTTGGAATGAGGCTTTTTTCTTGAGACCGTGATGAAGTCACTTGGAGCATGGTATCTCCTAATGGGGATGTAGATCATGATGTCATGATAAGTTCTTGTTTCAAATGTTTGGAGCTTTGACAGTGGTCTAGATTTTCTCTATGTTTTGAGTACATTGGTCATATGCTTGAGAACTTCATGTTAAGTGTAGTAATACAGATTGGAGTTTAGCATGAGATGATCGGTTGTTGGTGCTCATGGATACATGGAGAATGAGGTGAGGCTATGATTCTCTTGAGATGAGAAAGGTGTTGATTACAGTTGAAATTTTGAGTAGCCTACACCTTGTTTAAATGTGATTTCAACAGAGACCAATGAGGAGATTTCTCTTGGATGAGTCATGGTGGCTTGTATATCTTGGAGGAGCATTTTCTTTTCCCACTCTTGGTCTTCTCCACAGTGAAGTTTATTTGAGAGATATTCTCCCACTGTATCTTTCAGATGTGTTTTATGCTTTCTTTCATGATATGGATCTTGAATTTCTTTTTTAAGGTTCTGGAGGATTCATAGTGGAAGGTGGACAACATAGTTTATCTCCTTGAGCTTTTGTGTTGTATCATTTTTTATGAGAACTGGTAAGAGATAGTTATATGGGTTGTTTTCTTGAAATGGGAAATGAAGTAGTTTGATCTTCTTTGAGATGCTTACATCCATGATTGGTTACATGTTACATATGTGAAGTTTGAACGGTTGGGTGTTGTTATGGCTTTTCCTTTGGGATGTGAAGGAGATCATACTTGTCACAGTTGGATTTTAGAGGTGTATGTAGGAGGATGTTCTATAGGTATATGTTGTGCAGAGTTTCTCTCTTTGGTTTTGGTTGTCTTCCTCAAAGTTTGATTTCATTTTACATTGGTTCAGATTTGTTCGAAGCTTTGGTTTTCACTCTAGTTTTGAGTGGTAACTTGGATGTTCTTTATCTTTTTCCTATGTTGGGTGTTGAAGAACTTGGAAGAACTCTGGAAGGCTATTGAGAGAAATGATTCTTGTAGTAGTTGGTTGCAGGTTATGCACTTCATTATAGATATTTCCTTGGTACTACATGGTTATAATTTCTATGTGCTGAAATTGGTAGACTTGTTATGTTGTTGATATTTTAGATTTAGCATTACCCATGCAGTGGGAGTACCTGGATGTGTTTGGTCTTCTTCGATTGGTTTATGCATGATGCTTGTATCTGTGGTTGATGGGTTGGTTTTACTACTAGCACGAGTTTACTAATGTGGATAACTTGAAGGTATGTGTGATTGGATGAAATAGCACTTGTTGTGGGTGCTATTTTTAGTCACATGGGTTTATCAGTTGGATAGGAGCAGTCAAACTGATTGTTGTCTTAGTTGATGTTTTTTATCTTGTTTTCTAGAGTGATGGAAAATTTTGTTGTTGATATCACTGAGATATTTTGCTTGTGTTCATTGGACTGGTGCATATTCACCTTGGCTTGTACCTTTCTTCCATAGGTGGCATGTTGGAGGATGACAGGGATTGTTTCCTAAATGGTGGACATCTTAAATGTTGTAGAATTCTTGATGGAGCATGAGAGCATGATTGATATCTATGTGGTTTCATGGAAGACTATGATTGGTTACAATGTTGGACAGTTAGTTTTAGTTGGATACTTGATTATGTTGCAGATTGTCTGATAGATTTTTATTTATGGAAACGTGTTGGTTAGGTGTCCTGAATGTTGTTAAACAGGGTCTGAACTAGTGGTGCTAGTGTGATCTTAGTAGTTCCTGAGTGCTCTGGAGGTGCCAACATGATCTTCGCCAAGTGAGAGATTTTTGGAATTGTGTGCCTCAACCCCACTAGCCTTTACATTCATTATTGTACTGCTGCACGACCAGGTACTGGTGAGAGATGTGCACTAGCATAGTTACCACCATAATGCAAGAGATTTCTGGTTGAGGTGTGGTAGTACAGTGTTACCACCATACCACAAGAGTCTTCATACAGAGGTGTGGTAGTCTGGTGGTACTGTGATACTGTAGGTGCCATCTCACTGAGGAGTGGTAGCACGGTTACCACTGTACCATGGGAACCTTCAACCTGCCGAGTGGTAGCGTGATATACCACCACACTAGGATAGGACCTGGAGGAGCTTATGGTGGTGTGATGTAGTCACCACCACACCATGAGGGTGTTATGTCTTGGATGTGATAGAGTGGTGGGCATTTGAATTTATCTGGCTAGATGTGATGGTTGAATAGAGCCGACTTGGTGGACTGTGCTAAGTTGGTGGTGACCATTCTAAAACTGGCAAGAATGACTGTTGATCTGCAGGGAAACTATACAAATGGTTTTGTATAGGAAATGAACAGATCATTGGCTTGGCTAAAATGAGGGTTTGTTATGGAAGTTTCCAAGAGTGAGTATTCGAGCAGTATGCATATAGCATTGTAACTATGAGAACATTGAGACACACAAAATAAAGAAGAATGTGAACCTGTGGTGGTTGTGAGGTTGTGCCAGCCAAGAGGGTGGCTGAGTGAGTTGACTGGAAATGAATCTGCATTGTATGTTGTGTGAGAACATTGGAACAATGCGAGGGTTTTGAATAATGTTGTTTTCAGTATTCTCCAAATGGACAAGATGTAAACTCTTGAAGAGCATAGCTTTGAGATTTTACTGTAACTATTCTTGTTGTTGATTAATACAATTGAGTTGCGTGTTTTGGAGGGTGGGGTTTTTTACCCAAAAGGGTTGACCCCACGTAAATCTATGTGTTCATTTGTTTGTCTTTCATGTTGTTTGATTCTATAATTTGAATATGTGCATAAGTGTTTTAATCTGGTTAAGTTGCATGTGCTTTTCTCATAAGGGTTAATGTGGGAAATCAATTGTGCCAGTTTCTGCTTTATGGCATAGTAGTACGTGTCTTTGAGGCAATTTGAAGGAATTAAAATCACCGAAGGCACTGGTGTTCTTAGATGTTTCATTCTAAGATGACCCGATTTCCACAATAGGTTTGCTTGATGATTTCAAGAGTGTCTACTACCTATCTACACATGGGAGTTGAGACTAGATGTTTTCTGACTACGGGACTAGTCAGGCAACAAGGAGAGGTAGGCATTGTTGGGCTTGGATTTGATTTATCTCACCTATATGCCCATTATTAGGGAAAACAAGGGCATGTTGATAGCATTGGCAGAGTGATGGCACTCTGAGACTAGCAACTTTCACTCACTAAAAAGCGAGGCGATAGTCACCCTTGAGGATGTATATAGCATCCTATGGCTACCGATTCATGGTGAGCGGGTACACTATGATCTTGAGTGATAATTGCAGACACTTTATGAGTACTATGATTGTGATGATGATGCAGATCTTGAGATATACGGGTACGATATTAGATGGGAGACCTTGATAGAGCGGTATGATTGATATGATTGTGTCTTGTGCACACTGATAGAAAGGGTGATGATCCTTGATCATAGAGGACACGGTTTTCTAGTGGGCCGGGGAGAGATGCTTGGGTCGATGGTTTGTTTTGGAATAGTGTATGCATGGGGGCCATGCTTATTGGCTATGCTCTATTTCTAGCTCCATGATATTTCTTACAAGGGAGGGCAGAGTCTAAGTTGTGGGGTCACTTTGCTGATAATATGGACTTGGGAGCACATAGTAGTGTTCTGACCTCGGGTGGTATGACAACTAGCAGCTGATGCTCCATATTCCTATATGTATCAAGGATCCCTTACATAGACACATGTGGGGGATGTTGGTTACTACAGGCATGGGTTGGACACCTTATTTAGTTTCATCTAGAGACCTTATAGAGCCTATGATTTATGGGTTAGGGAGGATGATCAATTGCCATGGTGTCGACAACCTAGGTACCTCATTGGGTGCACAGTGCATACTCAACACATTATCAAGATGTATATCCCAGAGAGGGTTCAAAGGAAGTTCAGGAAGAGATAGGGTGTTCCAGTTGGCATTGCAGAGTTTGCCTGGTCCTCTCAAGAGGCTCATTGATGGGGGCCTAAGATTATTTTTACTATAGCCGAGTAGGAGATTGATGCCCTGCAGTCACTAGATTGGGAGTGGAGAGGAGGTGATGTTGATGCAAGTATGACACCAGAGTATGATTCTTGGCAGTTGATTCACAAACCAGTTCCACTGACAGATCCCCATAAATGAGAATTGATAGATCATAGAGGTAGGGTCTTGAGAGGCCTACGAGGTGACAGGGGTTAGAGGAGCGGAGGGAGAGGAGATGGTGGATAGAGGGCTGGAGGAGGACGGGGAGATGGGCAAGGAGGAGACTCTCACAGGAGGAGCAACAGAGGATGATGAGAGGGGAGACAACTACCACTGATCAGGGAGGAGGAGGGGATGGAGGAGGACCAGCCTGAGGTGGCTAAGGTGGCAGTTTAGGAGGGGGAGCAACATGTTGAGATACCCACTCTAGAGGTAGCACAACCAAAGGTGGAGGCGATGGAGGTTGAGGTAGTAGGAGAGGGAGGATAGGAGGAGCATGTCAAGGAGGAGGCAGAGATGGATGAGGTGGAGAGAGTCCTCCACGAGAGGATCATATAAGGGATGGGAGATGTGGAGATAGAGGAGGTGGGGGTCATAGGGGAGGATGGATCCATAGAGTAGAGGATAGTCAGGCTACAGGATCGGGTACAGGCCCAAGAGGCCAAGCTGTAGACTGTTGATGAGACAAAAAAATGTCTTATCTATTAGCTAAATAAAAGCATGTATTTTACTTAATTATGAAGTTTATCAAGACTAGGCATGATGAGGAAAGTAAGATTTTTAGTTGGAGCAGTCAAGATTTCATCATATCTTGAAAATTACAATCTGGGTTCTTGAGATTGTTGGACAGAAATGAGGAGACAAGAAATTGAAAAAATCCATTAAATTTCACAAAAACCTAGTTCGTGGTTCAAGAGAAAATTTCACCAGTCCAATGCTCCAAAACTTTGCTTGCATGCTCTAGAATTTCCAGAGCTAAAGAAGGATATAAGTGAAGGATAAGTGTGATAGCATTTATGAAAAGGTTGAGTAGTTTGGGCTTCTATGAGTAGTTAAGGGATAGCAATTGAGAGCATCTAGGGGGAAATTCAAAGCATCTAAGGTGGGTTGTTGGGTTGTGTAAACAAACGGAGCATATCTAGTAGATAATTTTGGGCAATTTGAACCTTTTTACAAGCATCTAAAAGCTGTTTTATGAGCATTAATGATACATAAGCTAAAGTCATAACTATTTTAGCTCTCTAACACCTTTTTGGAGCTTGTTAAAGGGTTGAAAAATAGGCATATTTGTTTTGGACGTGACCAAAGGAGATTGACTCAACAAGATGAAGCAAAGACTTATATTTTCCTCCCAACATATGTTCCTATCTTCTAGCAAGTTGTTGCATAGTTATAAGGCTCATCTTTTAGAATTCTATAAATTCATTGTAATCAAGGAATCAAATGGGGAAGAGTTTTATAAAATAATAGAGTTCAATTTTTAGTAGCAATAGTGTAGTTGTTTGTAGTTTTCATTTCATAGTTTATTTTCCAGCAATCTTTCCATTCCTTGTTATTTACATTTATAAAATTTCCCTTTGAATGCTTCTTAAGATAGATTTCATTTCAGCATTTTCATTTACCAGCTCTTAGATTAGATTTTTTTCCAACAATTTATTTCATGCATTACCTTTCAATTCTATTTGTAGAAAAAGAATGTCATGCAAATGATTTCTTCTCCCTCTTGCATATTGTAGTGGACACCACCCTGGATTAAAATTTATAATTAAATGATGAGGATTATAATGACCTTCATCAATCATTACGGTAGAGAGGGACAACCTTAAGGGCGAGAGGGACACCATGCGAATTAAGAGGGATCTAGTTGTTATCAGTCGGCATCAGATAGATCAGTGCATAATTGAGTTTACAGCTACATGAAGTGGCTCTATGGTAGATGTTGCACACGAGTATGCTTGATCCAGTAGGGCCATGTACTATTATAGAGATCTCTATGAGAGGGTCGTACCACCAAAGAGGAGGGAGCCCACATTTTTGGAGATTGATAGTGGTTCACGGGGTAGGTCACACAATAGGACACACTTAGAGCAGGTATGAAGGGGAGACATCAGATGTTAGATAGGCTACACCATATGACAGGCCTCCTACCATAGAGCACAGGGCTAGGGAGTCACCACATAGGGAGGGAAAGGATGCCCCAGGGATAGGAGATCAGGGCAGCTCGGGATAGAGCATCTTTTTATGCATTATGTTATATGGACACTTATATTTTTTATTATCGAGCCTACGAGCTCCATTTTTATTGGATATGACACATCTTGACATTGTACCTATGACACATTATTGAGTGATATATATGATATGATTTTTGGTGGTGGTTGATGATATACATTGTTATATGATTATGCTTTTATGTTTATGATGATGACATGTTATGGATGTTCATGTTGTGATTATGATGTTGATGGATGCATTCTATATGATGATGTCATGGTTTTGATATGCTTTATGGTTATGCATTTAGGATTATTTTATGAATGTCTTATGCCCTTTTTGATATGTATGGATGCTATACACAAGATGGATGACCTAATTCGATAGATGTAGTATGATGGTGCGATGCATGCACGATTATGTATATTTGTATTATTATGATATGTATGAATGACCTAACATTATGAATGTGATATAATATGGAGATGCAATTAATGTTAATATAATGGAATGTAGATGCAATTTAATGTTAATGCAAAATATAATGATTGAGAATGACTAATATGAAATGAAAAATGTGATGTATAATATTCTATGTTACTGTATTATTAATGTGATGTAATGTATGTGATGCAATGTATATGGAATGTAATGTAATGTGATGTGGAATGTAATGTGCAGAATCTATCATAATGTAATGTAATGTGACATGAAATGTAATGCTATGCAATGTGATGAATGACCTATGATGCAATGCACAATGCAATGTCGTGATTTGTTATAATATGATGTAATATACTATTAATTCTATATGGATGATCTCTATATTTTTGTAAGACTCTGACTCTCCAAATATGAGAAATTTGACAATCTGTGTGAACTTCTTTGTTTCTAGGATTTTATGTTCTGGCTTTACATAGTAATCTTCACCAATGATATAAATATTGTACAAATTCAGTAGTTGAGAACCTCCTAGTTCTTCAATATTGACATGAATATAAATCCTAATGTCTTCTATGTGTAAAAATCCATACGGAACAAACGGAAATGCTCCTAATGGATTGGTCTCTAAAGACTTGTAAGGATGCCATTTGAATTTAGGACGAGGTTTGTCCTTGACTTCAACTACTAGAGGAGTATTCATTTTGACCAAATCACAAGTTCACGAAGTTTTTTGAAAAATACTTTTTTCGCTGGATCGTAATTTGAAAGTTGAATCACTTCGATGCTTGAATTTTGCCTCAAATCACCAATGATCGCCTAAGAGCTCTCCAAACTTCTTTTCTCCAAATGCAAAGTGACAAACAAAGAGTAGAAATGACCTTTTATCACTTGCATGCCTAACATTTTTTTGTAATAAATGCTTCAACCCTAATACATCCGGTTACCCTATTCCTATACATTGTGACGGGTAAAACTTTTGTGGACCTCCAGTATAGCATACCACTTTATCCAATGAGTTCAACAACATTTTTTGATTTTTTATGCATCTACTGTACATATCCACATCCGGTATCACTTACCGGTTAATGGGGTTATATGATTTTCATGACTGCTCCCCCTAGGCCAAAGGCCTGAGACTAGTTCCTAGAGGAATTACCAGAAGTAGGTTCTGGTGCTGCCACATTTTATTCAACTGCAATAGAGGGATATTTATTCACCCATTTCTTTTGCATCTATTTTCTGACTACATATGTAATGAGTTTTCATTTTCCCTTGATATCCTTTTGCATGTATTTCCTTTGATTTATTTGACCTCTTTTGTTCCAACAGAATGTAGAAATGTGTCCAATTTTGTTGCAGTTGTAGCACACAACATTTCTTTTTCCAGACCAGTTGTTCCATTGATTTCCTCTTGATCTACATTGGTTAGCAGTATGGCCAAGTCTATTGCATTCATAGCATCTGGTATTTCTATGAAATTGATTCATCATATTTATGCATTCATTTGACTTATGACCAACCTTATTACAATTAAAACATTGTCCTGAGAAAGATGGACCACTTTGATGCATCCTACTTCTACACTGAGAAGCCATGTGTCCAAACTTATTGCAATTGTAACAATATCTATTAAATCTCTGAGCATTAGGTTGCCTTACTAGATACCTTCCAAATTTTTTCATTTGATTTCCTTGTCTAGATCTCCTTTGCTCAGATCTAGAACTTTCTCCTTCTTCATATCCAAGATCTCACTTGTCACCATGAGTCCTTTGATTGATATATAGTTCATCAAGCATGACAGAGCTGGATTTGAACTTTTCTTTATACTCATTTGTTGTAGAAAGTTCATTTCTGAGATTATCCATCTGCTTTTCAAGTGCTTCTTCACTATTTTTAGATTTTTCGAATTCATCATCCAATCGGTTGCATACTTCAGATTTTTCTTTCAGGGACTGTGCTAGATTCTCTTCATTCTTCTTTCTATCTTCAATCTCCTTGGTCATCTTCATCATGCTAGATACCATCTCATGCTTTAGGACTGTATTATCTCTAGTAAGCTTCTCAAATTACTCTATCTTTTCTTTCAAGGATTGACTGGGTTGTTCTTCCTCAATGCCCTTATTGTCACTCTGCTTGATCTGATCACAAAGTTCCTTTCTCTTCTCTCTAGACTTATTGATTTTGTCTTTCATAGAATGAATTTCTCATCATCTGAGAGGTTTGCTTGAAATTTAGGAACTTCAGCCTTTGACTGATCAAGATCATCCAGGGCCACCAAAAGCTGTTGTTGAAGACTGCTTGAATCCATTAGAACACCTTCCATGATCTCCCCAAGCTATTAGAATTCTTTCAGAGGAACTAGCTCTGATACCAATTGTTGGAAACAAGCTACACTGAGAGGGGGGTGAATCAGTGTTGTGCAAAAAATTAACTTTAAATTAACCTTTATCTTCAAATAATTAACAACATTCAATCATAATACATAAACAAGAAAATAAACACAACACCATAACACAAAGATTTTTATGTGGAAACCCTATTAGGGGAAAAACCATGGTGGATAGCCAATCCACAATTATGATATGAGTATACTCAAATGAAGATTACAAAAAGGGGAATGCACTTGCATTCAAGTGCACTACCTTACAAAAGATAATTAGATTAAAACCATATGAGAGTTTGAACTGAGATAGATAGCATCTAAATATTCCTAATTATAGTTCTAGTTAGGCGCAATATATAATCTTTTGTCCTATAGACTAATTCTACACTTCTTCTCTATTATGCTCACACTCGCAATATAGATTCTCTATGTGCAAGTGAAAATACACTTAATCACTCTTCTGCTCTACTTTAACTCACTATCTACATCAACACACAACTCATACATCATACAAAATGATACAAATGATCTTATATATATATCTACAATCATAGAATTCAATTACACTTTGTCGGCTTCAATAGAACACAAAAATAATTACAACTGTCAGCTAGATCCTTGATTAAATCTTTATGTGCATCCTCCAAAGTTGGTTAAGACATATAGGAGACCCAAATAAATATGATCGAGCATGAAAAAATTTAGTTAATTATTCCTTATACATCCATGACATAATATATTCCTAAAGTCAGCTCCAATACAATAAAGACTAAGAATAAGCCAACCAGACCTTCTAACTTCTACACAAATTGATATGAGCCATTGGACTTCAGAAGTAACAGAGATATTATACCAAAAATAATTTCCTAATATGCATAACACAAAATAATAACCTGAAATCTTCATACAGATCGATGAACATTGTGCTACCAGATACTCTATTCTGCCTTATCAATCTTCAATATGTTTGTTGGTATGATCAATGATAGTGTGCGTATCTGATCATTGATTTGAGTTGCCATCAATGACAACACCGAGTGATACTGGAGTGTCTCTTGCCAACATGCAGTCATTAAGGAAAGAGAATGGACAAAGTGTACAAGAATATACACTTGAATTTAGGAAAAGAGCTTTAATTTTGGGCATTCCATTATACACACAAGAAACTTTGTTGAAGTATATAGGTGGATTATGTGAAATTTTGAGCCATACAATACCTATGTTCAATCTAACTATCCTTGAAAAATTTAGTGTGTAAGCCATTCATCTTGAAATAGGCACGAAGAATAGCCATGATGGCTTCTTAATGGAATCTGGTAAACAGAAAGGAAGCAAGAAAGGGAAGAAGGAAATGCAAAGGACAACTTCCATAAGGAAAGAGGAGGAAAAGCCTTATTGCTCACACTACAAAAAGAAAGGGCACAAAGATGAAAATTTTTGGAAATTGCATCCTGGTCAGAAACCAAAGTGGTTCAAAGATCAAAATGGTAAGCAAAAGACCGTAGCTATAGTGTAGGACCTCAGATTAGATTCCGCTGATGAAACCAAGATAAAAGTTTAGGGTATAAAAGGTATCATTCCTATTGATATTACTACTTCCCTTGCTTCTTCTTTTAAGTATAATTAGGTCCCTGTTGAAAGTGAAAGGAACCAATTGTTTCATATAAGGACTATGGCAGAACAAAGTAAAATTCATACACTCATAGATAGTGGATCACAAGTGAACTTAATCTTTGAACAAGTTGTTAAGTGTAGGCACTGAAAAATGTCTTAAGTCTCCGAGCGTCATTTTTCTTGGTCTTCGTCTTCAGATAATTAAATAATTTTAATTATTTAATTATTCTTGATCGTATTCCTCTATTAATTAAATAATTCGTAATTATTTAATTAATTCACTTCTTAGCTTTATTCTATCCTGATCAATTAAATAAATTAATTGTGTCGCTAATATCTCCCTTACTTCAATAATTAAATAAATTATTATTTATTTAATTATTTTCTTATCGCCTTTCGTCTATGGTTAAGATTTACTTTTAATGATTTAACTATTCATTCCCCCTTTCAATTCTTCCATTATTAGATAATTTTCAAAGTTATTTAATTTTCCTCCATGTGTCTCTTGTATTAAATAATTAATTCAGCTTAATTATTTAATACCTCTTTTCATATTTCCTCTCATTTAATTAAAATAATTATGAAAATTGATTTAATTAAATGCTCGTTTTCCATTTCCTCAAATAAATAATTTGAATGAATTTTTCATTTTTCAACAACCAAATATTCGTTTCTCATGAATTAATTATTTTCCAATTTTTAATTCATCATTTATCCCTCCACTTTCTCATTAATCTTTGTCATAGTCGTCTTTTTCATAACCATCAGTGTCATAGCCGTTGGCATCATAGCCATCCCTAGACCACCACTTTTGGTGCATCAATCCTCCATCCTTGATTTTGGAATCTTTCTAGAAGATTGATCTCATTCGTTTGTTTGAATGGTTGTCTATTAAATAAGCCTTTCTCCTCCATTTTTTCCTTAATAGCCCTTTTATCTCCAACTTTCTATTTACTATTTGCAAGTTATTGCACAAGTTCTACTTCAAATTTGAGGGAAAATTTTACAAAAGGAGAAATAGGAGAGACAAGAGAATTGAAGAAACTTCAATGGGGAGTGTTTTATTTGAATTCTTTTAGTTTATTCTCCCTTTATGGTTGTTTTCTCTTGTTTGGATTGGGGTCTTAGCTTAGATTTTTTTTGTGGCTATCACTTAGTCTTTACTAACCTTGATTTTACCCCGTCTTACATTGGTGAACCTGACATGAAAGAAGTTTTTTGCAGAATCGTACAATTTTTTCTTGTTTTGTAGGGATTTAGTATGGAATTACGCAACTATGAAAAAAATGATGCAGCTGCCAAGAAATGATGCATTTGACAGGAGAAACAACATGATTATTTGGAGGGCATTCAAATTTAAAATCATGACGCATCTGTGAGAAGCAGTGATGCATTCATGGGTGAAAATGTTTGAATTCAAAATCGCAACACAACTGCTTTGGTGTGACACGATGCAACTACTCTGGTGTGACGTGACACAATGACACATCTACGGCCTCGAACGACTCAACTGCTTGTCTAGTATAAATTTCTAGCTTTTGTTTGTTTTTATTTTCCTTTCAGATTTTTGAGTAGAGTAAGGTTTTTGTGTGCTAACTTTCTATTTTCAGCATGTGGTTTTGGAGTTAGGGAGTTCCCAAAAAAATTTTCTTTAGAAATAAACAAAAAAATTGAGCTTCACATTAGTTTAGTTTTAAGAAAATCTTCATTTTTTTTGTCTTCTACAACTTGCATCAGGATCATAAGGGTAAAAGTAACCTACATATTTCATTCATAAGGTTTAAAAAGAATGAAAATCTACATATTTCACTCATGGGTATTAAAATGATTATGCATAAAACATCATTGGATTAAAATTTACAAGTGTCTTCAAATCATAAGCAAAGGGTAAAATCAGCAAGTTTCTTTTGTGTTTGGTGAGTTGCAAATTGTCACAAAGTATGTATGTTCTCCACTCGCACCATTCAACTATCTTGAGTGATCAAAAGTACCTCTTTGGAATTTTTACAATCACACCATACATTTGGATTTGGTGCTTAAAATGAACCCCATGTGAGTGTGAGGCAAAGGCACTAAGTACGCTCTTTCCTTACGCTTCGTGGGATTTGGGATAATAATAAAATAACTGTACTTCCTTGCTATTGTTTACCCTTTATTAGAGGGCCTGCCACCTCACTTCAAAAGGTGGGAATGACCCAAGTGATAACAAAGCTAAGGCTAATCTCTTCCAAACCACTATATAAGAGATGTTCTTTTTTATGAAAGTCATTTAGCAATGGGTGTAGATGTGTCATACTGACAAGTGATGCCCTCATTAGCCCTGTGAGCTACATTAAAATCCTTCCTTAGGGAAAGGATTGGGAAGCCTCTTGACTTGCCATAGTCTTGAGCTAATCTTTCCACATGTATGGCCACTTTGAACATATTCCCTTACTAAAAACCATTTGTGTTAGTTTCCAAAAACCCTTTTATACGCTCGTTGATCATAGGAGGTCAGACCTCTAAAGGTGCCCCATGTCTTCACTGAGCATGTGTAGAGACAATAATTCCTCCTTGGGGGAATAAGACTTGGTGAGACTGACAAGTGAGTGTCATGGAGGGGAGCCAGTGCCACAAATTCTCTAGTTGTTTGCCTTGTTCAAGTGGTTGGAGAAATCCAAGTGGGGATATCAACTAGTGATTTCCTTGCCAACCATAGGGCTTGTGCATTGTTGTCTATGTGTGATTTATTTTTAAACATTTTCACACCCAAAAATAGACCAAAAACAAGTGATTAATACTGCATTCTATTTTTTCCAATCAAATTTCATAAAAAAATAGTCAAAACCATCAAACTATCAAAAACAACATTCTATTAATCGTAACTTTCAAGAACAGAGCCACAACTATTATCTTGCACCACAACTGATACCTTGAAAACTACAACTGTCTGCCTAAACCATATTTATTGAAAACAAAGCAGCAACTGTGATCTTGAACTACAACTGTACTTTGGAAACCCACAACCTAAAATGATGCATTTGTAGAAAACAAAGATGCAATTGCACGATAACCAGAAATTGACAAAATCCTTGTTCTAGATCAATCAAACCATTTTCATAGTGATCCTGATTGCTAAACCAGAGACTTGCAAGCTTTTACCAGTCCATTCCAACATTACCATTTAGGATTTCACCACATTTTAGGTTGTATACTTACCTTTGCATAATCAGTTTTACACCTTAGGTTGCATATACCTTATTTCAGACTTAGGAAGACCATTGAGCTTTTGGACAGTCCTTGGTTGCTTATCCATTTTGTGATTGACCTTAATCCTCCATTTTATCAAAACTTGTCATTATCACCTTATCAAACTTGAGTCTTAAGCTTGTGTCCTAGCCTTGACTCAACCTTGTCAAAATTACCCTCTTGATTATCACAAAGGTCAATGAAATTTGGATTTTTTATCTTGGGCCTACATTAGCTTGATTTCCATCCTTTTTCTCAAATTCTATAATTCATACCCTTAGTATCATCATAGTCTCATTTAGATTCATATCATACCCCTTAACCATAGCTTTAACCATCATCCTTTCAGTCCTTAGCTTTTACATTTGATTTGTACTTTCACTTTGTATCCTTATCCCAAAAAAACCAAAAACATAGTTTAAATTTCATCTTAATCCTTAGTTGCACCCTTGCCTTTGATCAATTAAACTTTGCATCATTTTAGTGTCCTCATCATTTTCCTTGATCATTAGTTAATCAAAAATTTAGAATCCTTAGCCACCATTAGTCTCATTTACCCTCATCCTTTGGTTATTATCACCCTTGCATAATACCTTGCATCCTTATATTCAAAAAAAAATTAAAAACATAGTCTAGCCTCACTTACACCTTGCATTACCTTCCCACTTGCAAGTCTCACATGGTTGAAACAAGGTCACAAACCAAAAGAAAGGACATGGATTTTTCAAGTGACCCTTTAATGACACTACCCTTGGGATAAATTCAAATCATTCTACTCCACAAAGAGAGACACCTCAAAGAGACCTTACATTGGGAAATTTAAACCTAGATGAATTCAACAAGAAAATGACTCAAGAAGAAAGTGAAAGAGCTTACCAAGATACAAGAGTTTTAAGCATGGTTGATCAACTTGTTGGCATTGATCCTAATAGATTCTTCTATGCACTAGCTAAAAAAGGTGCCAAACTCCCTCAAGGCTTTGATGTATCAACCATTGTAGAACAAGAAGATACCCAAAATCCATTTGCCTTAGGGATGCCCTCCTCACAACAAATGTCAACCATACCATTTGGTACAACAACACACATGGCAACCACTACCACACATATCCCTAGAATCCCTACATTTGGAAACAAACTGACCGCTACAATTACACACAGACAAACTTTCACAATTGAAATCTCATCAAATTCCATGGGTAAGACCTTCACAAATCCTATTTTTCAAAACACCAATCAAGGTCATACATCACAAGGTCCCACTCCATGATTTCAAAATACAAGCCAAGGTCCTATACCTACACTTCAAAACACAAGCCAAGGTCCCATACCTACACTTCAAAACACAAACCAAGGTCCTTCATTCCAATTTCAAAGAACACCCTCATCCAATCAAAACCAACCAAATAAATCTAGAACGATTCGCATTGCCCCATGAAGGGTTCCCAACCAAAATGTTAATCAAGGACCTACACCATAATTTCAAAACATTAACCAAGGACCTCCTCCATCATTTCAAAGTGCTAATCAAGGATCCATACCATCCTTCCAAAACATAAATCAAGGACCAACATTTCAAACCTAAGGAACAAATCAAGGACTACACCACAAATTCAACACACCATACCAAATGCAAACATGACCTTTGGAAAAAACCTAAATGGCAATTTTATTCCAAACCAAAACAACACACATGATAACCAAGGTCCCACACGTCAAAATACCAATTCCAATTCAAATTTGGCATGTGACCCCAATACCAACACCATAACACAAAATCAAACCAATGCAACACCATATCTTGCAGATACTTTGATGCAACAAATTCAGGCCCTTCAACAACAAATCACAAATATACAATTGGGGACCAACAAGAAGACCTATTCCATGGAGGAATTGTGCCCCTTTCTATTTGATAAAAATCTATATATGCCACTCTTTCCCCCTCATTTCACGACACTGGACCTTTTCCTAAGTATAAGGGGATAGGGGATCCAATAGAGCACATTCTAGAATTCAACACATCATGTATGGTCCTAATTATTTGATGAGACTATTCCCACAAATCCTCACAGGGCCAACTCTAGATTGGTTTGCACATTTTCATCCAGGGATTAGAACATGGGGTGAACTGGATGATAAACTCATTAATCATATCTCCTTCAACATTAAAAATTATTTCACCCTTGCAAAATTGAGCACAACCAAACAAGAAGAAGGGGAATCACTCACCTCATTTTATCAAAGATGGTGAGGTTTGGTTAGCAAATTCCCTTGTCACATTCCTGAGAAAAAATTTGTCACCATGTTTGTTGAAAACCTTGACAAAGAAATGATGGGTAGCCTACAAATATGATGTTGCACAAAATTTGATGAAATCCTTAAGAAAGGGGTCCTTATCACAAAAGGACTAGTCAAAATAAACAAAGAAACTTCAAAGCCCAATAATGACAAAAGAAAGTATTTGTCTCAAAACAAGAATGTCACAAATGATGGATTTTTTGATGCCAAAATGATAACCAAAGGTCCAAACATTCATCTTTAAGGCCCCTCATCATCAAATACACCAAACACATCAAACACCCAAACACAAGGTCAAAACCAAACACTGAATACCGTCCAAAACAATCAACAATGTGAAGATCCTGCCTACGCCAAGAGAACATACACCCCATTGGGTGAGCCTATTGAATCAGACCTTAAAAAAATTGTGCAATCTAATATCATCACATTACACGATATCAAGAATTATGAACCATCATTAATCAAACCCAATTGGTGGAAAGAAGATGAATATTGTGAATATCACCATGAGAAAGGACAAAAGACATCCAAATGTTGGATACTCAAGAATATCATCCAAGGCCTTATTGAAAATGGAACCGTATCAGTGGGGGATTCAAGATTTATGCCCCATAAATCACTCCATAGGTCTGCTCCTATCTTCTTCACAATCCCTTCAAACCCGCTCCAAGTCACTTGCATGGAAATCTTCATCTGAGGGATTTTGTACCCTTCATGCTTTGTGTTGTCTTGGTCTTGCCATGCTTGATCCTTCTCAAATGGATCTTCTTGCTGCTATTTGTCTTCATTGACACCTGCAAATGGTGTTTCCCAAGATTTGACACCTGCACACAAAAATTCAGTACACAAAGCTAAACATCCATATATTAGTATCTCTATTTCATGCTCTTCCATAAGCTTTTACCAACTACACATGTATCTTTACCCTTCAAATTTTCTCTTCACAATATTTCTTAGGATCTTTATGGTTAGAACCATCCCCATAGTAGCATACATCTTCCACATAACCAAATATGACAAACAAGTACAATCCCCTATCCTAACACCATATTCCTCAAACTATTCTTCTCTAGCCTTCACTAGGCCACTCACCATCAACTCTTCCTCTCAAGTTTCCCACCTAATCTACTATTTGCAAGATTAAACATTTCAAGTTTGATAGGTTGAGAGGTCAAGTGTGATCTATTTATGCTAAATAAGTTCAATCAAGACCATTTAAGGTGTATTAAGTTGAATTTTTGAGTCTAGGGATCCAATATGCCAAAAATGCATTCTTGCTTCAAAATTGTCAAAATTGCCATGTAGTCTTTTGAAGGAAAATTATTAAAATTGTAAAGGGAAGTGAAATATAGGAGTCTAGAAGTTTATTTAGGGTTGAAATAAAGGTTCTTGACTAGATTTTCACAACAAGCTATGGTCTCATGTCTTTTTTTTGCATGAAAATCAACGTTGGAGTTCAATTGGAGGCTGAAAACTACTTGTAAGGGCATCAATAAATCTTGTTCTACAACTCGTATGACCAAACTGATTGTTCCATCATGTCTGTATGGGTACATTTAGGTTAGGCATGGTTCCCTTTCACACCCAAACAGGCTGAAGCAGTCTGAGCTACGTTCAATCGGCGAAATCCCTTAAGAGTCCAAAGTGTAGAAGGGTAGAAATATTTGACGGACTGTTACTCAAAAATCATGATGCTTACAGACTCTTTGTATGAGGCTATGGGTCATGTTGGGACCATCTACAATAACTTCTCTCATTTTTCTATATCTCAGAGGTGTTTTCCCATGGTGATGAGTTTTCAGTTGAGGGAAAAGTTGTTAGATGAAAGTAGTGTAAAGTTGCAAAGTGGTGCACCTTTCATCCTCCAACTTGTACGACCAAATAGATTGTTCCAACACATTTTTATGGGTATTTATACACTAGGTATTGTCCTCTTTTTCACCCAAATACATTGAATCACTCTGAGCTACATTGGACCAGCGATTTCCCTTAAGAGTCCAAAGTGCTAAAAGGCAGCAATCTTTGAAGGGCTATTTCTCAAAAACCATGACACTTAAATACTCTCCATTTGAGGATATGGGATCATGTTGGGACCATCTACAATAACCTCTCTCCATTTTTTCTATCTCAGAGGCATTTTCCCGTGGTGATGAGTTTTTAGTTGAGGGAAAAGTTGCCAAATGCAAGTCGTGCAAAGTGGTGCAGCTTTCATTCTCCAACTCGTACGACCAAAAAAACTATTCCAACATGTCTGAATGGGTACATTTATGCTAGGGATGGTCCTCTTTTGCACCTAAATATGCTGAATCACTCTGAGCTACATTGGACCGGCGATTTCCCTTAAGAGTCCAAAGTGCTAAAAGGCAGTAACCTTTGAAGGGATATTTCTACGAAACTGTGATGCTTACAAACTCTCTATCTAAGGCTATGGGATCATTTTGGGACCATCTACAATAAACTCTCTTGGTTTTTGCTATTTCGGAGGCGTTTTCCCATGGTAATGAGTTTTTAGTTGAGGGAAAAGTTGCCAAATGCGAGCAGTGTAAAGTTGCAAAGTGGTGCAACTTTCATTCTCCAACTCGTACGACAAAATAGACTATTCCAACATGTCTGGATGGGTGCATTTATGCTAGGTATGGTCCTCTTTTGCATCCAAATACGTCAAATCACTCTGAGCTACATTGGATAGATGATTTCCCTTACGATTCCAAAGTGCTAAAAGGCAGAAATCTTTGAAGGGTTATTTCTCGAAAACCGTCATGCTTACAGAATCTTCATCTAAGGCTATGAGATCATATTGGGACCATATACAATAACCTCTCTCAGTTTTTTCTATCTCATAGGCATTTTCCCATGGTGATGAGTTTTTAGTTGAGGAAAAAGTTGCTAGATGCAAGCAGTGTAAACTTGCAAAGTGGTGCGACTTTCATTCTCCAACTCGTACCACCAAATGAATTGTTCCAACATGTATGTATAGGCACATTTATGCTAGGGATGGTCCTCTTTTGCACCTAAATATGCTGAATCACTCTAAGCTATATTGGACCGGTGATTTCCCTTAAGAGTCCAACTCGCACTAAATACAACTTTGAAAAAAACAAGCCAACTGTCGTGTCCAAATGGTCCATGTGCTTGCATTTGAGCTTCAAAACGAATGCATCTTTGAAGAATCTTTGATTGGATGACATTCCAATCTGCCTCCCACTATACCCTCCTTAACCAACTAAAAGAATCTGTGCACTGTTGAATCAAGTGTCCCTCCCTATGACAATGTTGAACTACACCAATCAACAATAGAACATGTATCACTAATTTTTTTTCCTGAAATCTTCAATTGCTCCTTAACTAGAGGTCTCTTTACACATGCACCTACTCCATCATGCTCCCCTTTTCCATGCCCAACTTCAAAAAAACTCCAACTACTAGGTACACCCCTCTCTACATGCATTCTACTCAACCAATAAAACATATGAGAATTCTTGAATTGACCTATGTAGTTATCTGACCAAATGAGATGTCGGCCCAGTGCTATATCATGCTCCTATAAGAACTCAAAAAAAATCTCAAAACAATGTTGAACATACTCGGACGAGTGAGATCTATCATCACCCATTAAAAAATGATACTCTTTGATTATCTTTTGATCCTCCTCTATACTATCAGGTGCATGTATAAACGTTATGTGGACAAAAATAGCAATGTAAATGGAATTTTAATATTGAGATTGTACATCATTTTGTGGTTGCAATGTGTATTTTTCTGCAAAATCAACCACTGATATAATAGTGCCAATCAGAAAAGAGTCCTTACACATCATGAATTTTTTATCCAACCACTGAGACCTATGACTATGCCTTGCATACATGTAGAAAATATTTTCCTTAAAATCTGAAATAAAATCAGCAACACTGCATTCTTTTGTAACCAACTCGCATCTAGAACCTTCACCTCCACTCTACAAAGTATATTTGACTATCTCATATCTCTTTTTCTCAACAAGCTTCTTTCCAAATTCATGTTCAGAACCCTCATGAAAACATTGAAAAAACTTTGACAAGCCACCACATTATGAGCACTTCGCATTTAAACAATCATTTCTATAGAAAAATGAACCATCATCTCTAGAACATAAAAATAGATCTAGTAAGTCCCTTGATGATTTCGGAAGATGCATTGCACCACACTCCTGCAACATTTCATTAGTATGGAAAGTAGAACGGATATAACATAATAGTTCATGGTACATTGAAAACTCCACATGGTATTTGCAACAACAAGTATTACGAATCTTAAGAGGCACACAATAAAATGGCTTCAAACCTTCAAAATTCCTTTGCGAGATTTCCACATTTGGATGTGTTTCAATAAAAAATTTGAACAACATTGTTTGGCTTGATTCCAAGAAATTTTTAGGATGTGGTGTACGGTCTCGATTTCCAATTCTTAACTTTAAAACATCCTTTGCATTGGGTGATACACTAGAGTTATCATGCCAAAATTGTTGAATTACCTACTTTACATTATTAGTTAGCTTCTTATTAGCATGTGGAAGCCTCCTGACAAAAGCCCATGTATCATTTTGAAGAGGATCATCTATTCTTTCTCTTCTTGCAAGTTCTCTATCCAATGTTTTATAATTTATATCAAAATCAATACAAGTTTGTCTCATAAAGCGAACCTTTTTCAATTGATGGATTACTAGGGTGGTTGTAATGACTCTCTGAGAAGCTCTCTTATCTTTTTCCTTGTTATTTTTTCCAATAGACTTGAGAGCGTTAAAAACATTTTTGACAATCTTCTTGTTCACACAAATCTTCAATTTGGCTAGAAAAGGTCTCATCTTTTTCATCTTTAGCAATTGTACAAAAATTTGGCATTGCTCGGTCAATGTCTTATCACTAAAATATTGGTTGAAAAGTCTTCTAGCCCACAACCGAATAGTTCGTGTTGACCTCTTTCCTTTAAAATTGTTTATAATGTTATCATCAATTTAAAGTAACCATATAGGGGTTCTTGAAGGTCTTGAATTTGGAATATGTCTTTCTTCCACACAAGGTTCTTCATTTCTCATGTAATATGATGAAATATAATTTATACTTGCTTCAATATTATGTTCAACATCTTCATTTCCAACATTTTCAACTTGAAAATTTTCAATATCAATTTGAATAATTTCATTCCCAATTTTAATATCATGTTCAACATCTTCAATTCCAACATTTTCACCTCAAACATTTTCATTATCAATTTCAATATTTTTGTTCCCAATTTGAATATCATGTTCAACATCTTCAATTCCAACATTTTCACCTTGAACATTTTCATTATCAATTTCAATATTTTCATTCCCAATTTGAATATCATGTTCAACATCTTCAATTCCAACATTTTCACCTTGAACATTTTCATGCCCAATTTGAATATCATGTTCAACATCTTCAATTCCAACATTTTCATTCCTAATTTCAATATCATGTTCAACATCTTCAATTCCAGCATTTTCAATATCAATTTAAACATTTTCATTCCCAATTTCAATATCATGTTCACATTTTCACCTTGAACATTTTCAATATCAATTTGAACATTTTCACCTTGAACATATTCAATTTCCTCTTCACTTGAAAGACCATAGGGCTTAGGTTCACCAATATTTAACATACCTTGTCTTCTCTTCCTATGACCTTCTCTATCTCTTTGTCTATATTCTTCAATTTTTTCTTTTCTAAGATTTCTCTTACGCTTTTGCTTCCGACAACTACTGCTCCCCATTATACCTCATAAAAGATGCTAAAAAATCATTTCTTATGAAAAATTTGAGTAGAAGATGCTCCAAAAAGTTGATATTTGTCTCTTCTTGTCTGAAACCACGTGTTTTTCACCTACAAAGTGCTGCAAATAGAATGTAGGGTCCATTGGAATGCACAAAAATGGCCCACATGGGATTTTTCTATGGCCCACAAATCCAATATCCGATATAATCTGATATCTGATTTGGAAAACATTTTAAAATGTTTTGCAACTATAAGATTTTAGCTCTACACATTGGAGTTTTACAAATCGGATATCCGATTTGTGCCCACATAGACCTAAGGGTTAATGGTAGAGAGTGGGAGAGTGGGAGATTGAGAGAGGGAGAGAGGGAGAGTGGGAGGGAGAGAGGGAGAATGGGAGGGAGAGAGGGGGAGGGAGGTGGGAGAGTGAGAGGAGAGTTGGAGAGTGAGAGAAAGGAGAGGAGAGAGGGTGAGAGAGGGTTTAGGTTTGAGAGGGGAGAGGAGAGCCCAGGAGGAGGAAAAGGGATAGGTGGAAGTGAGATGGAGAGAAGGGTTTAGGGTTGAGGAGAGAGGAGAGGAGAGAGGGAGAGGGAGGGAGAGTGAGAGGAGAGTAGGAGAAGGAGAGGGAGAGTGGGAAGGAGAAAGAAGGAGGGTGGGAGGGAGAGAGAGAGAGAGGTTTTGGGGTTGAGGAGAGTGGGGTGAGAGAGGAGAGTGAGAAGTGAGAGGGGGAGTGGGAAGTGAGATAGGAGGAGAGGGAGAGTGGGAAGAAGAGAGGGAGAGTGAGAGAGTGAGAGTGGGATAGAGGGAGAGGGAGAGAGGGGGAGAGGGAAAGGTGTAGAGTGAGAGGGAGAGAGAGAGGAGTTAGGGTTGAGAGAGAGAGAGAGAGTGGGAAGGAGAGAGGGAGAGTGGGAGAGAGAGGGAGGGAGAGAGAGGGAGAGGGAGAGGGAGAAAGGGAGAGTGGGAGAGGGAGAGAGGGAGAGAAGGAGAGGGAGAG
>CM021102.1:4199038-4230638 GCA_007115665.2 Sequoiadendron giganteum
AATTGGTGGAAAGAAGATGAATATTGTGAATATCACCATGAGAAAGGACAAAAGACATCCAAATGTTGGATACTCAAGAATATCATCCAAGGCCTTATTGAAAATGGAACCGTATCAGTGGGGGATTCAAGATTTATGCCCCATAAATCACTCCATAGGTCTGCTCCTATCTTCTTCACAATCCCTTCAAACCCGCTCCAAGTCACTTGCATGGAAATCTTCATCTGAGGGATTTTGTACCCTTCATGCTTTGTGTTGTCTTGGTCTTGCCATGCTTGATCCTTCTCAAATGGATCTTCTTGCTGCTATTTGTCTTCATTGACACCTGCAAATGGTGTTTCCCAAGATTTGACACCTGCACACAAAAATTCAGTACACAAAGCTAAACATCCATATATTAGTATCTCTATTTCATGCTCTTCCATAAGCTTTTACCAACTACACATGTATCTTTACCCTTCAAATTTTCTCTTCACAATATTTCTTAGGATCTTTATGGTTAGAACCATCCCCATAGTAGCATACATCTTCCACATAACCAAATATGACAAACAAGTACAATCCCCTATCCTAACACCATATTCCTCAAACTATTCTTCTCTAGCCTTCACTAGGCCACTCACCATCAACTCTTCCTCTCAAGTTTCCCACCTAATCTACTATTTGCAAGATTAAACATTTCAAGTTTGATAGGTTGAGAGGTCAAGTGTGATCTATTTATGCTAAATAAGTTCAATCAAGACCATTTAAGGTGTATTAAGTTGAATTTTTGAGTCTAGGGATCCAATATGCCAAAAATGCATTCTTGCTTCAAAATTGTCAAAATTGCCATGTAGTCTTTTGAAGGAAAATTATTAAAATTGTAAAGGGAAGTGAAATATAGGAGTCTAGAAGTTTATTTAGGGTTGAAATAAAGGTTCTTGACTAGATTTTCACAACAAGCTATGGTCTCATGTCTTTTTTTTGCATGAAAATCAACGTTGGAGTTCAATTGGAGGCTGAAAACTACTTGTAAGGGCATCAATAAATCTTGTTCTACAACTCGTATGACCAAACTGATTGTTCCATCATGTCTGTATGGGTACATTTAGGTTAGGCATGGTTCCCTTTCACACCCAAACAGGCTGAAGCAGTCTGAGCTACGTTCAATCGGCGAAATCCCTTAAGAGTCCAAAGTGTAGAAGGGTAGAAATATTTGACGGACTGTTACTCAAAAATCATGATGCTTACAGACTCTTTGTATGAGGCTATGGGTCATGTTGGGACCATCTACAATAACTTCTCTCATTTTTCTATATCTCAGAGGTGTTTTCCCATGGTGATGAGTTTTCAGTTGAGGGAAAAGTTGTTAGATGAAAGTAGTGTAAAGTTGCAAAGTGGTGCACCTTTCATCCTCCAACTTGTACGACCAAATAGATTGTTCCAACACATTTTTATGGGTATTTATACACTAGGTATTGTCCTCTTTTTCACCCAAATACATTGAATCACTCTGAGCTACATTGGACCAGCGATTTCCCTTAAGAGTCCAAAGTGCTAAAAGGCAGCAATCTTTGAAGGGCTATTTCTCAAAAACCATGACACTTAAATACTCTCCATTTGAGGATATGGGATCATGTTGGGACCATCTACAATAACCTCTCTCCATTTTTTCTATCTCAGAGGCATTTTCCCGTGGTGATGAGTTTTTAGTTGAGGGAAAAGTTGCCAAATGCAAGTCGTGCAAAGTGGTGCAGCTTTCATTCTCCAACTCGTACGACCAAAAAAACTATTCCAACATGTCTGAATGGGTACATTTATGCTAGGGATGGTCCTCTTTTGCACCTAAATATGCTGAATCACTCTGAGCTACATTGGACCGGCGATTTCCCTTAAGAGTCCAAAGTGCTAAAAGGCAGTAACCTTTGAAGGGATATTTCTACGAAACTGTGATGCTTACAAACTCTCTATCTAAGGCTATGGGATCATTTTGGGACCATCTACAATAAACTCTCTTGGTTTTTGCTATTTCGGAGGCGTTTTCCCATGGTAATGAGTTTTTAGTTGAGGGAAAAGTTGCCAAATGCGAGCAGTGTAAAGTTGCAAAGTGGTGCAACTTTCATTCTCCAACTCGTACGACAAAATAGACTATTCCAACATGTCTGGATGGGTGCATTTATGCTAGGTATGGTCCTCTTTTGCATCCAAATACGTCAAATCACTCTGAGCTACATTGGATAGATGATTTCCCTTACGATTCCAAAGTGCTAAAAGGCAGAAATCTTTGAAGGGTTATTTCTCGAAAACCGTCATGCTTACAGAATCTTCATCTAAGGCTATGAGATCATATTGGGACCATATACAATAACCTCTCTCAGTTTTTTCTATCTCATAGGCATTTTCCCATGGTGATGAGTTTTTAGTTGAGGAAAAAGTTGCTAGATGCAAGCAGTGTAAACTTGCAAAGTGGTGCGACTTTCATTCTCCAACTCGTACCACCAAATGAATTGTTCCAACATGTATGTATAGGCACATTTATGCTAGGGATGGTCCTCTTTTGCACCTAAATATGCTGAATCACTCTAAGCTATATTGGACCGGTGATTTCCCTTAAGAGTCCAACTCGCACTAAATACAACTTTGAAAAAAACAAGCCAACTGTCGTGTCCAAATGGTCCATGTGCTTGCATTTGAGCTTCAAAACGAATGCATCTTTGAAGAATCTTTGATTGGATGACATTCCAATCTGCCTCCCACTATACCCTCCTTAACCAACTAAAAGAATCTGTGCACTGTTGAATCAAGTGTCCCTCCCTATGACAATGTTGAACTACACCAATCAACAATAGAACATGTATCACTAATTTTTTTTCCTGAAATCTTCAATTGCTCCTTAACTAGAGGTCTCTTTACACATGCACCTACTCCATCATGCTCCCCTTTTCCATGCCCAACTTCAAAAAAACTCCAACTACTAGGTACACCCCTCTCTACATGCATTCTACTCAACCAATAAAACATATGAGAATTCTTGAATTGACCTATGTAGTTATCTGACCAAATGAGATGTCGGCCCAGTGCTATATCATGCTCCTATAAGAACTCAAAAAAAATCTCAAAACAATGTTGAACATACTCGGACGAGTGAGATCTATCATCACCCATTAAAAAATGATACTCTTTGATTATCTTTTGATCCTCCTCTATACTATCAGGTGCATGTATAAACGTTATGTGGACAAAAATAGCAATGTAAATGGAATTTTAATATTGAGATTGTACATCATTTTGTGGTTGCAATGTGTATTTTTCTGCAAAATCAACCACTGATATAATAGTGCCAATCAGAAAAGAGTCCTTACACATCATGAATTTTTTATCCAACCACTGAGACCTATGACTATGCCTTGCATACATGTAGAAAATATTTTCCTTAAAATCTGAAATAAAATCAGCAACACTGCATTCTTTTGTAACCAACTCGCATCTAGAACCTTCACCTCCACTCTACAAAGTATATTTGACTATCTCATATCTCTTTTTCTCAACAAGCTTCTTTCCAAATTCATGTTCAGAACCCTCATGAAAACATTGAAAAAACTTTGACAAGCCACCACATTATGAGCACTTCGCATTTAAACAATCATTTCTATAGAAAAATGAACCATCATCTCTAGAACATAAAAATAGATCTAGTAAGTCCCTTGATGATTTCGGAAGATGCATTGCACCACACTCCTGCAACATTTCATTAGTATGGAAAGTAGAACGGATATAACATAATAGTTCATGGTACATTGAAAACTCCACATGGTATTTGCAGCACTTAAAGTCAGTCGATCAATCAGATCAAATCGGATCCGTCGGATCAGATCAGATCGATCTCAATCGATCAGATCGAAATCGATCGAGATCCATCTCGATCAGATCAGATCGATCCATCGTCGATCCATCGTCGATCGATCGATCAGGTCAGATCAGATCCTTCCTTCCGTTTCCATCCGGTCTTCCATCCATCCATCCTTCCTTCCGTCCATGTTTCTTCAGATCCATCCGATCCTTCCATTCCATCCGTCCATTCCTGGAGAGGAGGTGGGAGGGAGGAGGGAGATGGGGGTTGAGGGTTTGAGGGGAGGGAGAGGGAGGGAGAGAGAGAGAGGGAGGGAGAGGAGGTGGGAGGAGGTGAGAGGAGGAGGAGAGAGAGAGAGGGAGGGAGGGAGAGAGGGAGATGGGGATAAAGGGAGGGAGAGAGGGAGAGGGAAAGAGAGTGAGATAGTGAGAGGGAGATATGGAGAGGGAGAGGGAAATGGATAAGGGAGAGGGAGAGGGAGAGGGAGAGGGAGAGATAGAAGGAGAGGGAGTGAGAAGGAGAGGGGAGAGTGAGAGAGAGAGGGAGAGTGGAGACTAAGAGGGATCTTTTGAGAGAAGGAGAGAGGAAGTGGGAAGGAGAAGAGGAATTAGGAGGGAGAGGAATGAATGGGGTTGAAGCGAGGGGAGGAGAGGGAGAGAGGGAGAGGGAGGAGAGGGAGAGGGAGAGAGGGAGAGGGAGAGTGGGAGAGGGAGAAATGGATATGGAGAGAGGGAGAGGGAGAGGGATAGAGGGAGATTGGGAGAGAGAGAGGGAGAGTGGGAGAGTGAGAGAAGGATAGGGAGAGTGGGAAGGAGAGAGGGGGAGTGGGATGGAGAGAGGGAGAGAGGGAGAGAGGGAGAGAGAGGGGGTTTAGGGTTGAGGGAGAGAGGGAGAGGGAGAGAGGGATAGGGAGAGAGAGAGAGCGAGAGGGTAGAGGGGAGAGAGATAGGAGTGATTGAGTGAGAGACTTGGGAGAGAGAGAGATGGAGAGAGAGAGGGGGAAAGAGATAATATTTTATATATTAGTAATATATATATATTTAAATATTTATACACCAACTAAAATATTTAAATAATATTTAAATATTATACATAATAATATAATAAATTATATATTAAATACATAATTCGGTAAGAGATTATCATAAATTGTATATTATATATTACATTATAAACTATATTGTATATTATATATTAAATTATAAACTTTATTGATTTTTTAAAATCATATATTATAAATTGTATAACATTTTTTAAACTCATATCTAAAAAATATCAGTTATCAGATTCAAATCGGATATTCGATTCCATGACCCAAAATTTAATGCCTAGGGATTAGGCTCGGGCTTACTTTGGAATTGGGTTCAAACCTGCCAATCCTAAGAAGTCAACATGAAAAATGTGTTTAACAACTTACCTTGCTTTTCCAGACTTCACCCATGTGGTTGACAACTTTTTGTTTACCCAAAATTGATGAAACGAAAAGGTTTTGTAAAGGATCTTCTCAGCTTTCCACCAATATAGATTATACTTTACTTTGAATCTAATAAATAATTATTATTCATTTTCTATTAGAATTATGACTAAAGTCTTGATTGATAGCCTAATTGAAAAACATCTATAGCTTTCAAACGGTATCACATTTTTTGAATCCAAAACATGTGTCACATTCTATGCTTCGCATATTATAGGATTAAAAAAAAATTAAAAAAAATCATGAAGTTTTGACCAAGTTAAGGTGGTCAGACATACGAGTTTTTATATTTTTTAAAATTTGTAATAAAAAATTCATAATTAATTATTTACTTTGAAAAAAATTACAAACAAATATGCATCACATCTAGACATGAGTCCTCTACTTTTATCTAAAATCTTATAAAAAAATATTATCATTTTATTATGGTTAGGGTGGTCAGACAGACACCTACTTCTTATTTTTCCTTGAAATTTAAGTACTACTGCATTGAAATTTCAATTTCTCACCAAATAGATGGTTTTTTTTAGAAAAATAAACCTAGTAGTTTAGAAACTACATTCAATTTTCCACATATTCTATTCTTACATATTTTTGAAATAATATAGATAACTTATTCAAATTTTTACATTAAGTTGCCTAACTCTGAATTTTCTGAATTTTCATTGCCCACTAAAGGGCCTATTTTTTCCATGATGATCCTGCACATACCCTAAATTATTCATTTTTCCACTTGACCAAATATTCTTTTCTCAAGAATTAATTATTTTCTAATTTTTTCATCCTTTATCCCTACACTTGCTCATTAATCCCTGCCATAGCCACCTCTATCATAGTCGACAGTGTCATAGTCATCGGTGTCATAGCCGTCCCTAGCCCACCACTTTTGGTGCATGAATCCTCCACCGTTGATATTAGAATCCTTTTAGAAGATTAATATCATCCGTTCATTTGAATGGTTGTCTATAAAAGAAGCCTTTCTCCTCCCTTTTTGCCTTAACAACCATTTTATCTCCATCTTTCGACTTACTATTTACAGGTTATTGCACAAGTTCTACTTCAAATCTGAGAGAAAATTTTGTAAAAGGAGAAATAGGAGAGACAAGAGAAGTAAAGCAACTTCAATGGGGAGTGTTTTGCTTGAATGATTTTAGTTTATTCCCCCTTTATGATTGTTTTCTCTTGTTTGGATTGAGGTCTTAGCTTAGATTATTGTTGTGGTTGTCACTTAGTCTTTGCTAGCCTTGATTTTACCCCATCTTACATTAAGAAATTTGGATTAAAAACAACATCTCATCCAAGCCCATATCCATTGGGTTGGGTGCATGATAATGCTCGGTTACATTTGTCGAGACAATGTAAACTCCGATTTGCAATCACATCCAAGTTTGTAGAAGAGGTAGATTTAGATGTAATTCCACTTGACATGTGTGGGATGGTTTTAGGAGGTCCTTACTTGTATGATAGAAAGGCCATTTTCTATAGGGAATATAACAAGTATCATTTCTTTAAAGATAGAACATAATAGGAATGAAGAATAGCCATGACAGATTTGTAATGGCATCCGGTAAGCAGAAAGGAAGCAAGAAAGGGAAGAAAGAAATACAATGGATAGCTTCCATAAAGAAAGATGAGGAAAAGCCTTATTGCTTACACCACAAAAAGAAAGGGCATGAAGATGAAAAATGTTGGAAATTGCATCCTAATCAGAAACCAAAGTGGTTCAAGGATCAAAGGGTAAGTGAAAGACTACAACTATCGTGTAGGACCTTGGATCACATTTCAATGATGAAACCAATATAACTGTTGTGGATATAAAAGGTATCATTCATGTTTCTAGTACTAGTTCCCTTGCTTCTTCTTTAAAGTATAATTAGGTCCTTGTTCAAAGTAAAAGGAACAAATTGTTTCATATAAGGACTATTGCAAAACAAAGTAAAATTGATACACTCATAGCTAGTGGATCACAAGTGAACTTAATCTCTAAACAAGTTGTTAAGAAATTGGGATTAAAAACAATACCTCATCCAAAGCCATATCCATTGGGTTGGGTGCATGATAATGCTCAGTTACATCTGTCGAGACAATGTAAACTATGATTTGCAATCACATCCAAGTTTGTAGATGAGGTAGAGTTAAATGTAATTCCACTTGACATTTGTGGGATGGTTTTAGGAAGTCCTTACTTGTATGACAAAACAACCATTTTTGATAGGGAACATAACATGTATCATTTTTTTAAAGATGGAATTGAATTCATTGTGAAATCTCATCACATGAAGAATGATAGATCTATTGTAAACACAGGGAATTTGAAGATGATTGTGAATGCAAGAAACACATTAACCCTCTTGACTATAAAAACTAGTGATATTAAGAATGATGATGAAATAATTACATGTATTTCTAATCATGATAAGGTGTCACAAAAAGCACAATATGAGGATCAATTTCAAGAAAAATTAAGACCTCAGCCAAAGGTTGAAAATGAGGGTTTGAAAGATTCATTTTCTAATGATGTTCCTATTTAGTGTTAGTGTAATTAATTAATTAATTATTACACTAGCATAAGTTAACTTAGGTTTTAATTAATCATATTAGTCCTAAGTTGCATTTAATCATTTAATAAAGTTGTTGAGATAAGATTCCCTTCTAGAAGGTGAGTTGTCTTTTCTAGAACTTATCTCCATCTTGTTATCATTCCCTACGTAGTTGGTTAGGGTTTCTTGTTGTTACATGAAGTGTTATTTGAACACTTGGCAACATCCTTTGCATTTCAGGTTTAGCACTTGCCTATATAATCAGGCATATGTACTCTTTGTAAAACATCCATCTATCAATCAATCAATACTTTCTTTGTGGTTGAATATTTCTTCAAATCCTTGTTTGTTTTCTCCATCCATTCTCTTCCTTGTGACAGGTATCCATTTGCATGCAGGTGATCTTGGAGTCTGAAGTTGGTTTTGACAACTTCTACATTTAGGAGATCCAACATGTTGATTATTTTCCTTCGCATTAGTTTATTTAGTATTGTTGCTTGTTATTCTACTAGTCAGGTCTATCTGGATGGTGGATGTGACAATGAATATTGATGGGTATTTAGTTGATTGTATCATCAATGCTATCTTATTTTTCATCTTGTTTGTGATGGGTCAGATGATCAAAATTCCAGCCGGATGGAAAGATGATACTAGGAAAGAGAGGCAACAATGCTCTCACTTAAATTCTACATAAAACTAGACTTTTGGTGGTCCAAAAGCTTCTCAATTGGGAGGAATGATCTAAGAGGATCCAAAAGACATCAAAAATTCATAGTCCTAAAATCCCATGAAAGCATCGCCATTGTGTAGACCTCGTTGATATGGTCCCAACGTGGCTTGAATCGCATCAAAAGGTCATATGCAAAAGTTATGCTTAGTCAAAGTTCGACAGAATCAGGGATTCCAGAGGAAGACTATAGGCCAAAAATTGATCATTTGCAAAGTGGACGGAAATTTCACCAAGTCAAAGAGCTCATTAAGACGATTCTGACGCTGCTTGAATCATGTCAATCAAAGTGTGTACGTGAAAGTTATGGCTGGTAAAATTTGTGCAAAAAAAGGTTGACCAGGTATAGATGATGACATCAGCATGTTGATGTGCAATGCATAGGAGGAAAGCTAACTTGGACCAATGAGAAGGTGACACATGGAATAGGGTGACGTGGCATAGTTCGACAACATGGACCAATCAAATACTGACATGTGTTCAAGAATTCGCAAATAAGAAAGGGCCACGTGGCACCTCCGGGTTCATGGTGTCTTATGTGTTTGTTGGGTTTTTAAAATATTATTGAGGGGTGAGTGAAATCTTCAACCTCCCACCTAAAGTCCGACTACTTTCATTTTTCGCTAATTTTCAGGCTCATCCGGAGCCTCTAAGTGCCTCAAAATTGACTTCGAAGATTTTAATAGGATTTTTAGAAATTGAAATTTTAATATCTCTCAAATGAAAAATGGTATCAAAGTTATTTCTTCGCCATTGACTTCAATTCACCATTTTGGAGGTTTTTGTAAGATTTTGTATCCAACCGTGCATAAATGCAAACTTACTCAAAATAGTAACCCTGCCAAATTTAGCCCTTAGTAAAAAGAAACAACATATATTTTTGGGCGATGCAAGATTTCTCTTACACCCTAGATGCTCCTACATCATGGATCAATCAAATACTAACACATGTCCAAGAATTGGTGAATAATAAAGGGCCATGTGGCCCAATGAATAGATTCCATGTGGCACCTCCAAGTTCATTGTGACTTATCTATTTGTTGGGTTGTTAAAATATTATTGAGGGGTGGTCAAACCCTCAACCTCCCCTATTCTACTTTTCCTCTCAACCATCAGACCACACAAATTCCTCAGGAGGTATATGGCATCGATTTCATTTAAAGAGCATCTAAATCTATATTGGGCCAAATGGGAGGTCTGGCGGTTTGAACCGTCGACCACCAACCACCTGATACCAACGGCCACCACTATGCCACACATGTTCTTCAAACATAATAAGGATACATGTTATATTTAAAGTATAACGAAGGCTATAAATGGGAGTCGAGAGGTTCGAACCCCAAACCTCCCACCTCAAATCACGTCCAACCACCAATGTGCCACACTCATTCGTTTGAAATGATGATTGCAATAATCATATTTTTGGTTAATTGTGTCTAGTTTCACCATTTGAAACTAGAATAAATTAAGACAATTTGAATTCCATTTGAGAACCTAAAAGAAATAAAGAATAGAATAAGAAACATTATTAAAACACTTTTTCATTAGTCAAGATTCATGTTAGCAATGCATCAAGTTCATAAGTACGATTTTTCCATATTTTTATGTTCATTTTTTTGTTAGGACATCCTATCAACAAGAAAATATTCCTTGTATGAGTTGTGCATCATAACTTCGATCCATCAAGGACATCAAGTATGATTCCCAAGTTGCAACACTTTTCTTTTATCATTTTTTTTATCCATTTGCCTCTTCCTGACCTAGGGTAAGAAATCTTTACATCATCATAATCATTGTGGAGGTGGAAACACCAAAAGAAGGGTTTTAATTAGGAAATATCCTATATGTAACAACCCTTTCTCCCCTCTCTTGTTTTTAGTTGGAAGATCTAAAGTGGACTTGGGAGAATATTGAATACCTAATAGCAAGATCAAGCATTCAACTCTCACATTTCAATAATTTAGGGCAAGCAGGATTATTCATCAAGAGACAAAGTTCAAAAGATAAGTCTACCAAGAAAGAGGCTATAGAATATTACCTACAAGTACATGTTCATAGATTCTATAAAGTAGCATCTTCTAGTCTAGGGTGCCACCACCCTTGACCAAGCAATTTCAACCCTAATTTGCATGCTAGATTCCTTTGTCTCTGCATTTTGTTGTTTTGTCATAATTTTCTATAATTTAGTCTTACATTTTTCTATATTCATATATGCTTGTTGTAGATTCATAGTTAACCAAGTTTATTTTCATATCACATACATCACATCCAATATCAAATCAACCCCCATAAAAAAAAGGGAATAAAACCTTGATCAACCATACAAGCTCTTTCATTGAGGATAGTAGTGTTGGAAGTATGAGGAGATTGTCATTGATGATGTTGGTTGGCAACATGAGCATGGAGAATGTACATAGAAATGTAATACAGTGATGTAATTCATGTCAACATTGTTGTGGATCAGTTTGATTAAATGTAATATATTTTTGAGGTGTTTAGGAGGTCATTTGTGAAAGTAGATTTGGTCTGAAAAGTTGAGTAGTGTGAAAATTTGACTACGTGTCAGAACTGCTAGTTCAGGGTTACAATGTATCAGTTTTTGGGTTTGCACCACTCCAAAAAGGAATATTTTTTTCTACACTTCTAAATTCATTTTTGTGGGTTTTAGAAGAATCTAAATCCAATATTTCATCTTGTTTGGAAAATTATTTTGGGAGATATGAATGATAGAATCCAGTCTGGCATTTCATAGTCATTTCATGTATAGTGTGTGAGTGTGGGAGATTTTGCACTCCTCTGCAGATGAGTCTTTGATGTTGTGGTGTTGAAGTTAAGCTGCTAGATGTCAAATGAGTGTAAATTCCATATGGTATCATGTTTTGAGGTCCATGTGTTTAGAATTGGATTAATATTTGAAGGATTTTTGTTTAGGTCCTACAGTGTGCTAACCTAACATGTTTGATGTCTATGTGAAGGATTAATATGTGTTGTTCTTTTATATGGGATATATTTTATGTCCATGCTAACCTATCTTAAGGTATTTTGAGATTTGAATTGAGGTGTGTGTTATGGATGATAAGGTTTGGATTTGAAAAGTTGATTTTGTGTGTTGCATCCAATTAGATCGACCTAATTGATGTTGCACTTGATGTCGATATACATGCTAAATTGTTTTCAGTGTTTTGGGGATGTAGAGAGATGATGTATTTGAGATGTGTGGTGTGAATATGATCAAAGCGGAGATAAGTTGTGAATGTTGAGATCAGAATTGTGTGAATGCAGAGTAGGGCAAAGCATTAATCTATATTAGTGTGAAGATTGATACTATACTTCATTGGAACTGTATTATTGCATATTGTAGATTATTTTGTAACAATTCAAAATAGGTTGTAAGCCAACCCCTCTCTCTTCTATATTTTTATCAATGGCTAGTGATTCCACTTCGACAATGAGTCTACCTATACTGAGCATTTTTGTAATATACTATAATCGGTTATAATATATTGTGAGCTAACCCTTAGCGTGGTTTTCTCTATTTTTGGTTTTCCATGTAAAAATCATGGTGTTCATGTGTTATGTGATGTTGTGGATGTTTTTATGCTTTCTTTGCTTACTGCAGTTGAATATTCTTTGGTAATTGGATGGAAAATGTTTGAATGGTTTAATAGAATACTAATTCACCTCCCCTCTCAATATTTCAAGTGTTCAACAGTTGGTATTAAAGCCTGGATCCTTGGAAGGAGCTTAATCACTTTGAGAAGATCTTGGAGATTGAACATATGGCTAATAGGAAGTTCCCTATTCCTCCTAAAGAGATTCCTATTGTTGGATGCATAGAACATTGCATGCTTGACAAAGATGGAGAACTCAAAGTTTCTCTTGAAGATCTTGATAAAATTGAAGGTGAAAACAAAGATCTGAAGGAAAATGATAAAGAAGAAAATGAATGCATCAAAAAATCGAGAGAGAAAAATAAGAAATTTAGAGAAATGCATAAGGAAGTTAGTGAGCAATTGAATCAAGAAAATTTATCCATCACTTGTTTGAAAGTGTAAGTTGAAGAAAAGAAAAGAGTTGAGGAATGTCTAAATGCAATAGTGAAAATAAAATCTGATGAATGCATGAGGCTTGAACAAGAAGTGGTTAACCTAAGATCAGGTATGGAGAAAGCAATAAGTCATGAAGATAAATTCAAGACAAGTTCCACAATGCTTGATGAGGTGATTGCAGGTCAGAAAGAATCCAAAGACAAAGGTAGATTGGGACTTGAAAAATGTGAAAGCTCAATAGCATATTAGACACATAATGAAAAAAAGATCAATGAACTAGAGAAGACTAAAGACAAGAAGAGTAATGACAAGATCTGGAATCAAATAAATAGGCTAGAAGACCTCCGGTCAGACAACCAAATTCTCAAAGGTACCCATCTTTCAATGGTTTTTGTTTCTCTTGCAATAAATTTGGACATAGAGCAAGTGAGTGTAGAATTCAAGTGATGAATGCATATAACAATGGTAGAATGATTCAACCTTTCAATGGTTATTATTATACATGGTATGTATTTGGACAGGCTAATCAATGTATATCTAGAATGAATAGAAGGAATATTGTTCAAAAGAATGTTTTATTTCACAATTTTAATAAATCTAGACATATTGCTAAGTTTTGCAGAAGCAGAAACACAAAGAAGGATAATATGGTAAAGAGGAATGAACCAGTCAAAAAGGTTGATCCAATTGAAGTAAAGAAGGAAATGGAAAAAAATTGGTGAAAGAAGGAAGAGATAGAAGACAAGGGAGAGTTTGTACCACCCTTCAGTGTAGATGTTTCCTCTAGAAACAAAGCCAAGAGCTATGGCTTAAGAGGAGCATCAATACATACTTTTATCCCCCACCAAAAAAGAGGTGTTGAAGCTACAACATGAAGATATGTGATAAAGAACAACATGATAGATCTATTGGTGAAAATTATGGAAGAAAATATGTCAATAATGATATTTGTGGAGCTTGAGAAATTGTCTGTGTTGGAAACACAAGGGCAGACAACTGAGAAGGGGGTGAATCCGTTGTCACATAAATTATACTTAATAAACTTATTCTCAAATCTGATAAATAAACATGAAAGCATAAACCATCACCACATCAAAAACACACATAACACCAAGATTTTTGCATGGAAACCCTGTTAGGGGAAAAACCACGGTGGAGGTTAATCCACAAGATTATACTCTATTAAGAGTATTACAAATGGGGAATGCACATGCATTCAGGCACACTACCTAGAGCTCACTACTCAAATACCAAAGGCTTACTACCCAAAGGAAGACACACTGTCTTACAGTCACATTCAGATTACACCCAAAGATTTGAATTGAGAAAATAGCATCTGCTAATGCCTGATTATAGTTTCGGTTAAGCACATGAACACTTCCTTCTTCTCACTCTTCTTCAAACTTTACTTTTACCTTCAAAATATTAGAACATTATTCGCACATAGCACTCGCACATCTTACTCTCCAATTCACACCATGCATCAAATGGTATAAACAATTGATCATATATATCCACAATCGGGGATAACATCAACTACATGTCGAACCAACAAAATATGAAACGTGTACAAACTGTCGACCCAAATTAATAAAAAATTTATCAATGTGAATCAAATAATGTCAGCCAAAACATAGAAAGGACCTGAAACAACATATGTCAAACATGAAACACCTTAAACAATTAGCCTCAAAGATCCACAACACACTATGATCACCCTATCGGCCATGATCATGAAAAACATGAACTCTCGAAAGAAAATCACCAATCGTGAGCACAACAATCAATGCAAACCAATAATACAGATAGAGAATGATCTAGAAACATCCAAAAGAATCATGAATCACCACAAAAGCATGTGCAACAACTCAGATTACTAGAATCGCATCATCTTCTTTCAGGAACACCAACTACAACAGCAAAACAACTATTGAAACACCGATACTCATAACTTGATCAAATCTTCATGTGAACCTCTAAAAATTCAGGTGGATAAACTAGATATAATTTTCAACAAACCCTTTAATATGAAACTACTTATCCTCAATATACTAAGCTAGCCATCATATTGAACTTCACTGCATCACTGACAACCTGCAACTTATTTTATTACAATTTTCTCAATATCCTATACATATACAGCCTTAAAGACATTAATGCCAATAGTGTTGACATCAATGACAACCACATATCAGCAATATCCAACAATTTCTAACAATTTCCAAAAATCTCCCCCTTTGGCATTGATGGCAACACATGATGTGAAAAATAGCATCAATGACACTTTCTCCCCCTTAGGTTTTGACTCTTTTCTCCTTCACTCTTTCATAGATTTTCACATGACTCTTCTCCCCCTTTGAAATCAATGAAAAAGGTACACATTATCTTTCTCCACACAAGCTCTAAACCACATATCTGAATATCTGACTACTCCCCCTGAGTAGCAGCCACCACAACATCAATTTGGATCATAGGATATGACTATGAAATGCACAGACTGATGCAAGTCATTGCATCTTAATTTTGATTAGGAAGGGTAATCACCCATAGCTTCCCTCTGAGATACTCAAAATTATCCTTAGGCAAGGGCTTGGTAAATATATCTATAATTTGTTCCCTAGTAGGCACATACTCCAATTTGACTTCCTTTTCACTCACCTTCTCTCTCAAAAAGTGAAACTTGATAGATATATTCTTGGTTTTTGAATGCAACACCAAATTCTTAGAAATATTAATTGCACTTGAATTATCATAGAACATAGCAATAGGTTCATCATACACAACTCTAATATCTTTCAACATATTCTTCATCCACAATACTTCAGTACAATTGTTAGCAACAACAATGTATTATGCCTCTGCAATAGATAAAGAAATGGAATTCTGCTTCTTAACCATGAAATTGACTTCTTTCCCAAGAAAAGTGCACCACCACTAGTACTCTTTCTGTCATTCACATCTCCTTCCCAATCAGCATCAGTAAAAGCACTCAAATTAAGGTCATCTACTTTAGGATACCATAGGCTAAAATCAGTTGTCCCCTTCAAGTACCTGAAAATCCTCTTCACAACTGTCACATGAGATTCCTTAGGATCAGCTTGAAATCTTGCAACAATGCATATGACATTCATGATATTAGGTCTAGTTTTAGTCAAATAGAGCAATCCACCAATCATGGATCTATATCTAGTCCGATTTATTTTAGGACAGTCATCATCTTGTGTCAACTTACATCCGGTCACCATAGGTGTACCAACTAGCTTTGAATCTTTCATACCAAAATTCTTTAGCAATTCTTTCACTTACTTGGATTCAAATATAAAGATCCCTTTATCTAGTTGAGCAATTTGTAATCCCAAAAATAATTTCATTTCTCCAATCATAGACATCTCAAACACACTCTACATCTCATAAGAAAACTTCATGCACAAACTATCATCTCCTCCAAAAATGATATCATCAAAAAAGACTTCAACAATCAAATCTTTATCATGATCAATCTTGAAATAAAAGTTACTATCAATAGTACCTTTATTAAATCCAAGCTTCAACAAATACTTGTCCAATATAGCATACCATGCTCTCAAGGATTTCTTAAGTCCATACAATGATTTCTTCAACCGACAATCCACATATCCCTGATCAGTCAATTGAAATCCATCAGGTTGCTTAATATACACTTCTTCATCCAGTTCACCATTTAAAAATGCTGACTTGACATCCATTTGATAAACCTTGAAGTTTTTGTAAGCAACATAAGCAAGAAATAGTCTCACAGCTTCAATCCTAGCAACAGGAGCAAAATTTTCTTCAAAGTCAATTCCTTCCATTTGAGAATATCCTTTACACACCAGTCTTGCTTTGTTTCTAACAACTTCACCTTGCTCATTCAATTTGTTTCGAAAGACCCATTTAGTTCCAATTACATTTTTGTCCTTAGGTCTAGGAACAAGAATCCATATATCATTCTTCTCAACTTTAAGTAGTTCTTCTTTCATTGCTTCCACCCAATGTTCATCTTTGCATGCTTCATTGACACTATTAGGCTCAGTCTTTGAGATCAAACAATATTCTTCTGTAATTATTCTCCTAGTTTGAACACCTTTGTTCTTATCACCTATAATATGATCTTTTGAATGATTTAGTCTTGCATACCTTGGATTCTTAGGCTTCTCTTGAACTTTAGGCTCTTGTGATCTCACTTCAACACTTTCACTAGTTTCTTCTTCTTGGTTTTCCTGATTTAGAGTCTGATCTTTCTTTCCTTTATCTGTATTGTTATTTTGATCATCTGAATTATATATGTACATTCTGGATTGTCTAAATGTGTCTTCATCAACCTTTACATTATCACTTTCAATTACTTTCCTTAATCTCTTTTTGTAGCACCAGTAGGCTTTAATTTTAGTAGAATAACCAAGAAAGATTCATTCATCACTTCTAGCATCAAACTTTCCTATATCTTCATCTCTTTTGATATAGCATTTACTTCCAAAGATTTTGAAGTATCTAATAGTAGGCTTATGACCAAACCATAGCTCATAAGGAGTCTTGTCGGTATCACCTTTGACATGTACCCAGTTGAGAATATAAATGACAGTTGTCACAACTTCTCTCCAGTAGATATGAGGGACATTTCCTTCCAGCATCATAGTCCTAGCAGCTTCTTGAGTTGTCCTATTATTCCTTTCCACAACTCCATTTTGTTGAGGGGTCTGCAATGCAGATAATTGTCTCTTTATCCCATTCTCTTCACAGAAAGAATTAAACTCACCGGAAGTGAATTCACCACCTCTATTTGATCTCAGAAATTTAATCTTTAGACTTGTCTCTATCTCAACCATAGCCTTAAAAATATTGAATTTCTCTAGAGCTTCAATTTTTTCCCTTAAGAAAGTAACCCACATCTAGCTAGAATAATCATCAATAAGTAACATGAAATACCTGTCTCCTTGTAGACTTCTGACTCTAGAAGGACCACACAAGTCAGTATGCGCAACCTCCAACACTTCATTTGAACAATTTTTTTTGCTTCAGAATGAAACTCTAGTTTGCTTCCCTAACTGGCATTCCTTGCATATAGTATTAGTAGGTTTTATCAACTTAGGAAGATCTCTCGTTGCCTGAGTAGAACTTATCTTCATAATATTATCAAAGTTTATATGACACAATCTCCTATGCCACAACCAACTTTCATCAACTTGAGCAATCAAACAACTTTTACTAGTAGTACTTAGGTAAAAGATATTACCTTTTGTTTTTGTACTAGATGCAATCACATTTCTAGAACTCCCCAATATTCTACACTTTCCATCCTTCAATTGAAGATTATATCCCTTTTCAACCATCTGTCCAACACTTAAGAGATTATTCTTCAAACCTTCCACATATAGAACATCATTAGTATTATGCTTACTATCAAAAGAAATAGATCCTCTACCACAGATTACACTAGATTTGTCATCACCAAATCTTAAAACACCACCATCATACTTTTCCAGGCTCACAAATTTACTTTTATGACCTTTCATGTGATGAGAGCATCCATTATCAATCACCCATTCATATTTTCTTCAACTATGGCAGCTAGAGCTTTCTCCACATTCATACAACTAGTAGAATCAATAGGTACAAGATTATTTTCCTTGATCGCAATAAATACCCATTCATCCTCACTTGCATTTCCTTTATCAGATTCATTATCTATCACACCTTCATCAGCAGCAAAATAACAGTTTCTTTGGAATCTAGGCTCGTTAGATCTTGGCTTAGGAACTCTTTCAGGAAAACTTGAGGCAAAATGACCTATCTTATTTCAAGAAAAGCATTTAAGAGGCAATTTCCCTTTATACTTACCTTCTCCTTTGGCTACCCTCTTGTCAAGAAGTGCTTCAACCTCATCTAGTTTTCTCTCTTCTTCTTCAATCTCTCTCACTTCCTGCTCATACTTAGACATTCTTCTAGAAGAAATTTCTCCCGGATCATATCTCTGCCTATCTTTTCTAGAGATAGTAGCTTTGGATGCAAATTCTGCCTTAGGAAGAGATTCACCAAACTCACTTAACTCAAAAGCAGCAAGCTTACCAATCAACACGTCCCTAGTTACATTTGTCACAGTTCAGATCTCCTCAATAGCAACAGCTTTGTGTTTGTATGCAATAGGCAAGGATCTAAGCACTTTAGCAATAATATTTGATTCTTCCAATGTTCCACCATCACATCTGATACTACACACAAGTTCATTCACTCTCTGCATAAAAGAAGTGATGTTCTCATCTTCACCCATTCTCAATGTTTCATATTTCACTTTTAGGCTTTGCAGCTTAGCAATCTTCACATGGTTATCACCTTCATACAAAGTTTCCAGCTTTTTCTAGATCTCATAAGCAGTCTTCAACTCCATTACATTTTTCATTTCAGAATCAGTCAGAGCACTCAATAGTTCTTCCTTAGCCCTGATATTGTATTTGGCTTCCTTGATTTCACCTGGAGTAGAAGAACAATTATGTGGGATGATATATCTATTCTTTGTAATCCTCTAGTAAGGTTCGCCAATGCATCTCAGAGGACACTCCATTCCAATCTTCCATAGAGAATAATTTGTTCCATCAAATATCGAACTATCCTTCTTATATGTCACCATCTAGGGTCACCTCAAGTGATCAAGCTTCTCCAGAGGAACCTTCTCTAATACCAATTGTTGGTTGCACAAGGGTAGACAACTGAGAGGGGGGTTGAATCAATTGTCACATAAATTATACTTATTAAAATTATTCTCAGATCTGATAAATAAACATGAAAGCATAAACCATCACCACATCAAAAACACACATAACACCAAGATTTTTGCATGGAAACCCTGTTAGGGGAAAAACCACGGTGAAGGTTAATCCACAAGATTATACTCTGTTAAAATTATTACAAATAGGGAACGCACATGCATTCAGGCACACTGCCTAGAGCTCACTACTTAAATACAAAATTCTTACTGCCCAAAGGAAAACACACTGTCTTACAATCACATTCAGATTACACCCGAAGATTTGAATTGAGAAAATAGCATCTGCTAATGCCTAATTATAGTTCCAATTAAGCACATGAACACTTCCTTTTTCTCACTCTTCTTCACACTTTACTTTTTCCTTTGAAAGATTAGAAAATTATTCACACATAGCACTCGCACATCTCACTCTCCACTTCACACCATGCATCAAATGGTATAAAAAATCAATCATATATATCCACAATTAGGGATAACATCAACTACATGTCGGACCAATAAAATATGAAATGTGTACAAATTTTCAGCCCAAATTAATAAACAATTTATCAATGTGAATCAAATAATGTCGGCCAAAACATAGCAAGGACCCAAAACAACATGTCTCGAGCATGAAACACCTTAAATAATTTTCATCGAAGATCCACAACACGCTACAATCACCCTGTCGGCCATGATCATGAAAAACATGAACTCTCAAAAGAAACTCACCAATCGCAAGCACAACAATCGATGTGAACCAACAACATAGATAGAGCATGATCTAGAAACATCCATAAGCATCATGAATCACCATTGAAGCATCCGTAATAACTCAGATTACTATAATCACACCATCTTATTTCAGGAACACAGGCTACAACAACAAAACAACTGTCGGAACACTGATACTCATAACTTGATCAAATATTCATGTGAACCTCTGAAATTTCAGGTGGATAAACTAGATATACTTTTCAACAAACCCTTTAATCCACAACTCCTTATCCTCAATATAATGAGCTAGCCATCATACTGAACTTCAGTGCATCACTGACAACCTGCAACTTATTTTATTACAATTTTCTCAATATCCTCAACATATACAACTATACACATCTAAAAATGGTCACGGTTAACCAAACCTGTTAATTAATTAAATATGAATTATTTAATTAATATTCTTAAGTCATCTACATATAAATAAATTAAATTATTTATTTATATTGTTCATTTTTTTAGTTCTCCTAATTTAATTAAATAAATAAGTTTATTTAATTAATGCTATTTTCCTCTTAATTAATTAAATAGATTTCACAATTTATTTATATTAATTATCACAAGTTTAAATTCTAAATTTAAATGATATTCTTCATTTCACATTTAATTAAATATTTTCAAATATTTAATTCTTCTCTCTTCTCACATAATTAAATATTTTCAATATTTAATTAAAAGCTTTTCATTTCTTCTCACATAATTAAATATTTTCAATATTTAATTAAAAACTTTTCATTTTCCACACATAATTAAATATTATCTATTTTAATTATGGACACATCTTCCATTTGTCTCTTCATTTTCCATCTGTCTTTTTGAAATTCCATCTTCTTTTCGAATTCTCGATCTCTCACCGTTCATTTTAACAGGTTTGAACTCAACCGTTGATCTTGGCCAATTGAATTCCTACCTTCAAAACTTTATAAATATAGCCCTCTTATGAGTTGAAAAGGACCTCGAATACTAGATTTTCATGCGTAGTTATTATAGTCGCATTTTCAGCATTTCTAGCATTTTAATTAGCATTTCAATTTCATAGCTTAAAGCATATTAGCAATGCACATGCATTTTTATTAATCTCATTCTCTCAAGTTGCCATTCTACAAGCTTGCTGTTTAAAACAATTGAGAGCAAGCATCTTGAAACGAATCCTTGGAGATAGAGGACAATGGGACGAATTTGAAGGAGCTGCTTGTGTTTTAGAGTTTGCATTTTGCTTTCTTTAATTTAGTTTCTTTAATCTAATTTTTCATTGGTGTATTAGTTTAGATTCATTTTGATTCGCACATTCTAACATACACATTTATGGGGCCCACCGTGGGGCCAAGCCTCACATTTAAACATTTCTTTTTTTAGATTTTTCTGGCAGGTGACAGGCTCAAATCACGTTTTGGTGCATACGAGGCCCGGTTCGGCGCATATGACCACTGTTTCGGTGCATAGACGACCTATTTCGGTGCATACATTAACTATTTCGGCTCATCCATGGCTTGTTTTGGTGCATAGACACTTTGTTTTGGCACATCCCTGTGAGATATTTCGGCACATACATGACCTATTTCGGCGCATAGACGACCTGTTTCGGCGCATACAGTTGTAAAAAATTTAAATTCTGATTTCGACACAATCCATGGACAGGATTTTCAAATTTTATTTTTAACAGAATGAAGCAATCCTAGGGTAGACATTTAAATCTGAATTAACCAATCCTAGGATAGTCACCAAACATAAATTTTCTTTTGGTTAAAATGAATCCCATGTTTTTGGTGAAGCAACATCTTCACTTAGTGTAGAGAATTTATCAATTTGGGATTTAAAATTGAACCATTATTGTTTGTTGTGATTGTGGGTAATAGGTTTATGCTCTCCCCTTAATTGGGTGATCAGAACACCAGACTTACCTTTTATTTTCTACAAATTAATGCTTTATTACATCCTTTAGAAGGCCTGCTCTTATGGGAAAAAGTACTCACCCAAGAGGAACGACCTAAGTGGGAAAACCTAAAGCCAAGGTTTCCAACCCACTTTAATCAAAAGCAAGTTGTTGATGAAAATCCAACTTGACAGTAGTGCGTAGGATAACCATCCCCAAAACCTTTGTTCTAAAGCTTGGGAGGTCTCTCGAGTGAGTATATCTATTTGCCACACTAAACGAATACCCTTACTACGAACCATAGTGTAGAAAGCCATCCATGTCAGTATCCAAACATCATCTTAATCATGGTGCAAGGGGAGGGAAGAATCTGCCCCTAAGACACTCACCATATAGTCGCCACGAATTGTTTTCTCAAGGGATTTGGTATCCACTTTCATCACTTTGAGTACGCACCTAAAAAAGACAAAAACACGGGCACCCTCTAAAAGGTGACAAGGCTGTGTGAGTCAACGCGATTTTAAGTTGTGGGCTGTGATTACTATGATGACCTATTTGAAAAATTAAGAGTGAGTCTGACTGAAGTTCTTATCTTGTTTAAAACCTATGGAAATCTCAAGAACATACACTCTTTGTTTAGATTTTAGGATTAAACAAAACAACTGTCTGCTTCTATGCTATGTTTTTCACATTTAAATCGGATTAAGATCATCCAAAACAAAAAAAATTTATCAGTTGTCAAAACATGTTGGTCTCAGGAGTAATTTAGTGCATCCCGGGTCTGTTTTAGCGCATTTGTGCTCTGTTTTAGCGCATTTGTGCTCTATTTTAGCGCATCTGTGCTCTGTTTCAGCGCATATGTGCTCTGTTTCGGTGCATCTATGCTTTGTTTCAGTGCATCTGTTATGTTTCAGCGCATTCTCTATTTTGGTGCATCTATTTTCCGAGCCTAGGTGATTTTCTGACTTTCAGAAAATCAAGTCTTATCGGTCTAGTCTTTCCCATGCTCAGAGTTTGGAAGTCTACAACTTTTGTTAAGAAGTCCTTAGAAAGAAAGATTAGAAAGCCCAAGAAGTCTCTCAGTTATAAGAAATTATTGAAAAAGAGGAAATTTTTATATCAAAGTCGAAAGGTCCTGCTTGAACACAAAACCTTTATTCATCGATATCATGACTATGTTAGAGGTTTCACTGACGATTATGTTGTAGAACCCTTATACTTAAGAGCTTTCTTTCAAAGAAGATCCCTTTCTCAAAGGCATAACCACAGTCAGCGTATTCATTCCTCTTATATTCCCCAACCTGCAATCACATACGCTACTCGTCCAAATCAAATTCTGCAATAGAGAACTCAAACGCATTAGGCATCCATTAAATTCATCTTTCTACAAAGCTAAGATCAAACTTCACAAAGTGCAAAATCATCTTTATTTTCGATCTTTGGTTTAATTCCCACAAACATGATTTTCATCCTTTCACTCAGGGAATCACGAGCTAAAGATTAAAAATCATTTTAAGTCATAGAATCTTCATTCTATCCTAACTTTCATATCCATCACCATTGCATTATTTCATTTCTTTGATCAAAGTTAGTAGAATTTGAGTAAAGCTTATGCCTGTTACCACAAGATCTCGAAAGCACCTAGAAAAAGATGAAAGTACAGTGAACAACATGGGTGACAATAGTGAGATGGAGGAAAACCTCTTTAACAATTCAAATACTTAAGAGTTAACGGAAGAAAAGCTCCAAGAAGCGGAGCAGAATCCCCAATTCCATACTCTTATGGAAAGGATTTTAGAACGAAATAAGGAAAGATATTTCCTTTCATTAGCTAATCAAGGAGCTAAGTCACTTGTTGATTTTGACACAGAAGGGCTTAAGGAGGATCCTGAAATTCCTCTCAATGATTTTGGTGCCCTTACTCAATAGATAAAGGAATTACAAGGACAAATAAAAGAAATGCAAGGGGGTACAACAAAGAAGTATGTTTTGGATGAAATATGTTCTTATCCATTCGATAGGAGTCTTTGAATGATTCTTTTTCCAAAACATTGTGAAATCCCTAAGTTTGATAGGTATAATGGGAAAACTGACCCCATTGAGCATGTAAGGGATTTCTGAAATATGAGCTTAGAATTTTCTCATAACGATACCTACTTAATGCGGTTGTTTCCATGAAGTCTAGGTGGACAATCCATGGAGTGGCTTTCAAAGATCACTCCCCCCATCAAAACCTTTGAAGAGTTGATAAATAAGTTTATATCACAATACTCTTACAACATCCAACACCAGATAACCATGCTTGATCTATGTAAGATAAAATAAAAAGTAGGGGAATCTTTCACTACTTTTTTGCAAAGGTGGAGGAGGGTGTTTGCTAAATACTCTCATCCTATTCTTGAAAAAGAAAAGATGGAGATCTTCATTAATAGTCTTAATCAAGAAATGAGTTACAGACTAAACCTTCACTGTCCGCAATCATTTGAAAATTTGATTGAAAATGCAATTACTATTGAAGGTGCATTGATCAAGCGTGGAGTTCTAAAAATTGATAAAGAGGGTTCAAATTCGTACAACAACAACAACAACAACCATAATAATAAAAATGACAAGTCACGATTTTGGACTCGAAATAAAAGTGTTGTGAATGATGGGGTCATAGGTGCTAACAACATGAATACAAAGCCCGCCGTCCTTAATGTGTCAGGTGTTCAACGTAACAATAATACTGGAAATTCTAGTACCCAAGGCAATGTTTCCAATCAAGGAAACACAACTAACAATCGTGGAAATAATTTTGGCAATAATCAAAATTCAAATGCGCCCAAATCATCATATTTTTTGAGTCGACGAAGTTTCACTCCCTTGGGCCAATCTTTGGAATCCATTCTCAAAGAATTATTGAATCAAAACGCTATTACATTGCCACCACAAAGAGACTATGAGCCTCAAGTTAAACCACCATCATGGAATGACTCACACTTCTGTGATTATCATAGGTGCAAAGGTCATAAGACAAACAATTGCCAAGGGTTAAACAATATTATTCAAGATTTGATTGATAATCATACCATCACAGTTGAGAGACATAATGTCAATAATGACCATCAAGCATTCAAGAATCCGCTCCCTAATTATCACAAAGGGGAATCCTCGAGTGACAAGGGCAAGAATGTTAATAACATCCACGACATTATTATCAATCATATCTATACTGACGATCCTCAAATCAACGCTATCTGAATTGAAGGTAAGCAAGAATATCGAGAGGTCAATGTTACGACAAGGGGACAAGCCAAGATCATTGTCAAAGGTGGCTCATCTAAAGCAGCAATTCCCCCTCCAAGTCAATACAATTTGGTTGATCAACTGTGAAAAACATCAGCCCAAATTTCTATCTTGGAACTTTTAAAGTTATCACTTGCACATAAGGACATTTTGGAAAAGGCTCTTGTTGGTACAACTGTATCTCCTAATCTGGATATCGATAAATTTCAAGCCATGGTGGGACACTTGTCCTCCTACACATGTTTATCTTTTTCTGAAAAGGATGATTCATCGATAACCCATCTGCATAATTCATCACTCTATTTAGAAGTCATGGTTCACAAAGCCCGCATTAGACGTATTCTCATAGATGGGGGAGCCAGATTAAACATTTGTACTTTAAAATTGGTCGTAGCTTTAGGATATTCAGCAGACTTTATAGATCCATGGAGGAAAATTACAATCAAGGCATATGATGATGAAGAAAGAACTTCAAAAGGTCTCGTCATGTTACCAATCAGAGTGGGACCTATTGTGAAGAATACCTTTTGTCAGGTTCTTGATCGGGATCTAACCTATAACATACTATTGGGTCGTCCATGGATCCATGATATGCAAGTTGTTTTGTCTACTTATCATCAATGTTTGAAGTTTCCATACGATGGACAGGAAGTAACAATACCTGTTGATCACATTAGCAGTCAAACTTTTTCTAACCTAAGAGCAACTCAGGACACATTCATCCCACATAATAGAGAGGCTTTGGCCATATCTACATACAAAAACAAAGAACAAGCGCAAGAAATGATAAGCAATTTTGGCACCAAGTGAAAATTGAAAGATAATGGGGTGGGAGATTATTCTTTATCTCTCTCTAATCTACCCCTATCTCCAAGATCGCATGGTCAGCCGTCAACATCTACACAAAAGGCTGCAGTAGCTTTAGCCTTGACTTCAGCTCCCATTACCAAATTCAACAGGATACTTATCAAAGAAACTGAAGTAGAAGACAGAGCTATTCTTGATTGGCTCTATAAAGATGAAGAGGAATCCATACAACATATTAAGTTACCCACAAAACAATATGGAAAGGGTTATGCTATCATGCAACAAATGGGTTATGAAGGAAATGGCTCTATAGGTAAAAGGAAAGAGGGTATTGTTGAACTTGTCCAATTAAAAACAATGCACCCAAAGGATAAAACTGGCTTAGGATATGGTGAAGATACTAAGGAAGAAGTAGTGCAACTATCATCAAATGAGGAGTTAGCTGAAACTATTCTGCGAATTCAAGAAAACAATTCTGACACTGACTCCAATGAATATGAATGGGACACCATCTTTGATGATCAATTCTGGAGGGATAAAAAGGTCGATGTCATACACAAATTCTCACCGGCATTCTTACAAGGAGAAAGCTCAAGGTCTCCATTTGATGACATTCTACAAAGCAACCATGACTCAAGTGAGACCAATTCAATTCAAAGTGAGATAGATCATTTTGAGGAAGATACCATCTTAGACTTCTCCCATAATAACGTTGACAATAACATCATGAACCTAACAGCCAACGACCTTACTCATTCTAATGATCCATTACCTTTGGTACATCTCGAACTCATTGATTGGGAACAAATAGCACCCATTGATGTTCCAACTTTTCCAAACGACGAAACCATAATAAACTTTCTTTGTTCATCCCATCCCGAAACAAGTTCCACCGGGGAATCACAAGATTAGAGTTTTTGACAGGAAAGTGCCAAGTTTCTCAGGTATGAAATAAATAATATAAAAGAAAGATCTAATGGTGAAAACCTAACAAAGGCAATATTAGATCAAGAAAAAAGAAAAATGAAAGAAAGATCTAATGGTGAAAACCTAACAAAGGTAGTATTAGATCAAGAAAAGAGAAAAATAAAAAGCGTATCCAATGGTGAAAACCTTTCAAAGGTGCCAGAGGATGGGAAACCTGACACTCTTCTAGAATATTATCAGGAAAGATCTTCGATTCTAATTGAACCAACAAAGGTACTCAATATAGGTACTACAGAAAAGCCTACAGTTTTGTAATTCGCTGCATCTCTGATAGATGAAGAAGCACCTAGATTCACATAATTTCTCAAAGATAATCAAATCAGTTTTGCATGGTCCTATGCAGATATGCCTGGATTGGATCTAGATCTCATCATGCATCATCTATCTATTACATCGAGGGCAAAGCTTGTAAAACAGAAACTCAAAAAAATGCATCCACATGTTGCGTTGTTGGTTAAAGAGGAATTAAAGAAACTCTTAGATGTTGGATTCGTTCGGTCCATAGATTATGCAGAATGGATTTCCAATATCATGCCTATTTCAAAGCCAGATGGAAGGATTAGAATTTGCACAGATTTCAAAGATTTGAACAAAGCATGTCCTAAAGATGACTTTCCCTTACCAAACATTGATATGATTGTTGATCTAACTGCTGGACATGTAATGTACTCATTGATGGATGGATTTTCTAGATACAACCAGATAAAGATTGCACCAGAAGATCAAGATAAAACAGCATTTACATGTCCTTGGGGTACTTATTGCTGGAACGTAATGTCATTTGGATTGAAAAATGTAGGAGCTACATACCAATGAGTAATGACAATAATTTTTCATGATATGATGCATACATTCATGGAAGATTATGTTGATGACCTCCTTGCCAAATCTAACACCAGAGAAGGACACGTAGATATCTTATCAAAATTCTTCAAAAGAATGGAAAAATTCAAAGTGAGACTTAATCCAAAGAAATGCGTTTTTGGAGTAAAATATGGAAAGCTATTAGGTTACATTGTATCAGAAAAGGGAATTGAAGTGGATCCGGCTAAGGTACAAGAAATTTTTGATATGCCACCACCCAGGAATATTAGTCAACTACGCTCTTTACAGGGATGGTTACAATCTATTCGAAGATTCATTGCTCAACTAACGGATAAAAGTTTACCATTTACACATCTCTTACACAAAAATGTTCCATTCAAGTGGGAGTACAAATGCAAAGCAACATTTGATCAGATAAAGTAGTATCTCATGAATCCACCAGTATTGATTCCACCAGTGCAAGGGTGTACCTCTCATATTATATATTGCTGCCACGGAAGTATCTTTAGGAGCGTTATTGGCACAAGAAGACAACTCAGGAAAAGAACGAGCTATTTATTACATCAGTCGAACCCTAACAAGTCATGAGCTAAATTATACCTTCATTGAAAAACTTGTTTAGCAGTGGTGTTCACTTCTCAAAATTTATGACACTACATGCTAACTCATATAGTAAAGCTTGTGGCTAAGATTGACCCACTCAAATATCTTCTAAGTAAGGCAACCTTAACTGGCAGGTTGGCTAAATGGGTTATGATCCTAAGCGAATTTGATATTCATTATGTGGATCGAAAAGCTATAAAGGGACAAGTAATTGTAGATCAATTAGCAGAAGCACCAATACCAGCAGAACACCCAATACATGTTGATTTTCCTGATGCCGACGTGTTCACAGCAGATATCCAGCAGTCATGGTCACTTTACTTTGATGGTTCTTATACTCAACATGGTTCAGGAGAAGGAATTATTTTTATTACACCTCAAGGACATACAATCCCAAAATCTTATCGGCTAATGTTTCCTTGCACAAACAACATAGCTGAGTATGAGGCATTGATAATCGGCATAAGAATTGCAGTAGACTGGAAAATCGTAGAACTTCAAGTTTTTGGTGATTCACAACTTGTTATAAATCAAATCAATGACGAATATCACACTAAAGATGACAAGTTGATACCTTACAAAAGAATGGTGGAAGATCTCAAGAAATACTTTGTTAATATCAAGTTCATACAGATTCTGCGCATTGATAATAAAGCAGCAGACGCTATGGCTACAATCGCCTCTCTACTCCAATTGAAAGAGAATAAAAAATGGTACGATTTCTTGGTGGAACAATTATTTTCTCCCGCCCATGACAATCCTGAAACTCAAATCATTTGCCATCTGACGAGTTCTGACTCTTCCTTATATGGCCAAATTTACACTTACCTAAAAGATACTACTTTACCCTTAGGCTTTTCTAGGAATCAAAAATGAAATTTCATTTGTCAGTCATCCTGTTACACCTTAATTGTTGACGTCTTATACCGGTGTGGTCTGGATGGTACCCTCCTTAGATATCTTGAATGCGATGAATCGGAAAAGGCCTTGCAAGAGGTCCATGGTGGAATTTGTGGGACACATTCAAGTGGACTAACCTTAACAAAGAAACTTGTAAGATTAGGGTACTATTGGCCAACCATGGAGAAAGAATCATTCACCTTTGTGAAGAAATGTGCAAAATGTCAGATTCATGGCAATCTCATTCATGCTCCTACTCGGGAATTACAACCCTTCACCACAACATGGCCTTTCACTCAGTGGGGATTGGACTTGGTTGGCAAGATACATCCATCATCTTCAAATGGACATAAATTTATCATTACAGCCACTGAGTATTTCACTAAATGGATTGAAGTTGTTCCTCTGACAACTGTTATAGCGAAACAAATCTCTTCATTCATCTTGAATTATATCATTTGTAGATATGGCATTCCTAACTCCATTATCACAGACAATGGTAGACCCTTTAAAAATCAGGATGTTGATGAACTATGTGAAAGATTTCACATCCAACACAGGCTCTCTACACCTTATTATCCACAAGGGAATGGTCAAGCCGAAGCTTCAAACAAAACAATTCTAAAGATTTTGAAGAAAACAGTGAATGAAGTAGGTCGTGATTGGCATGTCCAATTGAATCCAACATTATGGACCTACAGAACAAGCATTTGCACACCAACAGGAGCTACTTCTTATGCTTTGGTCTATGGAGCAGAGGCTATTCTACCACTAGAAGTTGAGATTCCTTCACTTCGAGTATCACTCAAAGGGATAATTAATGATGAAGACTACAGAGTATCAAGGTTGCAAGAGCTAGAAATGTTTGATGAATAGTGTCAAACTACAGTTAATCACTTGAAGGGATATCAACAAATTATGTCTTGCAGCTACAATCACAGAGTCAAACCACAAAATTTTCTGGGCCCTGTTCGAACCTAATTGCCTTGGCCCATTCGTTACCATTGTAGCATATGGATCAGGGGCATATCAGTTGTCAACAGTAGAAGGGGACCTGTTCAAAGATCCCACCAATAGCATTCATCTGAAAAGGCTCTACACTTGAGAAAATATCAAAAACAATATAAAAGATCTTGAAAAAAAAAAATTACCTTGATGAAAACCTGGCAAATAGGCATCTTGGTAATAGCGAAAAAATCATAAAATCAAGAAAAAGTGCAATAAAAACAAACAGTGAAAACCTAGCAAACAGGCATTGTTTGTGATTTTATTTGGCTCTCTCATCTATTAGGATTCATTCTGCATATCCGTCTTTTCATCGACATCACACACACACTTCACCATCACATTCGCATTGCATCATTTCCTTGGAACAACAAGGATCTCATCATGGCTTGATGATTGGAGGTTTATCCATCGCAACAGTTGTGTCTAGCAAGAGTCAGAGTACAAGGTCACTAGGGAGCAATTCGCTTCTTGAAGCTTTTCTAGCAGGTAGTCGGTAGCATGTGTCTAGCATCAGAATATCGGAAACAACAGTCTTGCCCAATTAAAATAAGCTTACATGACTATTTTGACAGATGATTTAAAAAAAATTGGATGATCTTAATCTGAATAAAATGAATGACAAACTTAAAAGCATAAGTTGCAATTGTTGTTTTGATATTTGATGACATCATATCTTTGGAGTGGTTCAATGATGTACTGAACTAGAATCACAAGGAAGAAGTATGATTTTTCTTTGCTTGCTGTCTGTAAGCTAATCATTAGTATTGTGCAAATTGGTCGTGGGACATGATCTACAATGGATCATTGATGACATTTTAGAATTTGCACAAGAAAATGGTTAACTTTTGTCTGTTTATGCAAGCAATACTTAGGTCATCTTGGTTCAATATACCTCGATGCTTGTATTAACTTGCTACATCAAACATTATGAAAGTAGTACTTAGGTCATCATTGGTGCTAACATACCCTTTGATGCTTGTACTAACTTTCAACATATCAAAAAGGCTCAATGATGACAATTAAACACAGCAAGAAATGGCAACAAGGAGAATGGTTCATTATTTCATTATTAGGATTGCATAATTCATTGGCATTTCGAGGGCCTTTTCAATAGATTTTTGAGTGTTGGCCACATTCTTGAATATCTTTT
>CM021102.1:4230738-4242805 GCA_007115665.2 Sequoiadendron giganteum
ACCCGAAGATTTGAATTGAGAAAATAGCATCTGCTAATGCCTAATTATAGTTCCAATTAAGCACATGAACACTTCCTTTTTCTCACTCTTCTTCACACTTTACTTTTTCCTTTGAAAGATTAGAAAATTATTCACACATAGCACTCGCACATCTCACTCTCCACTTCACACCATGCATCAAATGGTATAAAAAATCAATCATATATATCCACAATTAGGGATAACATCAACTACATGTCGGACCAATAAAATATGAAATGTGTACAAATTTTCAGCCCAAATTAATAAACAATTTATCAATGTGAATCAAATAATGTCGGCCAAAACATAGCAAGGACCCAAAACAACATGTCTCGAGCATGAAACACCTTAAATAATTTTCATCGAAGATCCACAACACGCTACAATCACCCTGTCGGCCATGATCATGAAAAACATGAACTCTCAAAAGAAACTCACCAATCGCAAGCACAACAATCGATGTGAACCAACAACATAGATAGAGCATGATCTAGAAACATCCATAAGCATCATGAATCACCATTGAAGCATCCGTAATAACTCAGATTACTATAATCACACCATCTTATTTCAGGAACACAGGCTACAACAACAAAACAACTGTCGGAACACTGATACTCATAACTTGATCAAATATTCATGTGAACCTCTGAAATTTCAGGTGGATAAACTAGATATACTTTTCAACAAACCCTTTAATCCACAACTCCTTATCCTCAATATAATGAGCTAGCCATCATACTGAACTTCAGTGCATCACTGACAACCTGCAACTTATTTTATTACAATTTTCTCAATATCCTCAACATATACAACTATACACATCTAAAAATGGTCACGGTTAACCAAACCTGTTAATTAATTAAATATGAATTATTTAATTAATATTCTTAAGTCATCTACATATAAATAAATTAAATTATTTATTTATATTGTTCATTTTTTTAGTTCTCCTAATTTAATTAAATAAATAAGTTTATTTAATTAATGCTATTTTCCTCTTAATTAATTAAATAGATTTCACAATTTATTTATATTAATTATCACAAGTTTAAATTCTAAATTTAAATGATATTCTTCATTTCACATTTAATTAAATATTTTCAAATATTTAATTCTTCTCTCTTCTCACATAATTAAATATTTTCAATATTTAATTAAAAGCTTTTCATTTCTTCTCACATAATTAAATATTTTCAATATTTAATTAAAAACTTTTCATTTTCCACACATAATTAAATATTATCTATTTTAATTATGGACACATCTTCCATTTGTCTCTTCATTTTCCATCTGTCTTTTTGAAATTCCATCTTCTTTTCGAATTCTCGATCTCTCACCGTTCATTTTAACAGGTTTGAACTCAACCGTTGATCTTGGCCAATTGAATTCCTACCTTCAAAACTTTATAAATATAGCCCTCTTATGAGTTGAAAAGGACCTCGAATACTAGATTTTCATGCGTAGTTATTATAGTCGCATTTTCAGCATTTCTAGCATTTTAATTAGCATTTCAATTTCATAGCTTAAAGCATATTAGCAATGCACATGCATTTTTATTAATCTCATTCTCTCAAGTTGCCATTCTACAAGCTTGCTGTTTAAAACAATTGAGAGCAAGCATCTTGAAACGAATCCTTGGAGATAGAGGACAATGGGACGAATTTGAAGGAGCTGCTTGTGTTTTAGAGTTTGCATTTTGCTTTCTTTAATTTAGTTTCTTTAATCTAATTTTTCATTGGTGTATTAGTTTAGATTCATTTTGATTCGCACATTCTAACATACACATTTATGGGGCCCACCGTGGGGCCAAGCCTCACATTTAAACATTTCTTTTTTTAGATTTTTCTGGCAGGTGACAGGCTCAAATCACGTTTTGGTGCATACGAGGCCCGGTTCGGCGCATATGACCACTGTTTCGGTGCATAGACGACCTATTTCGGTGCATACATTAACTATTTCGGCTCATCCATGGCTTGTTTTGGTGCATAGACACTTTGTTTTGGCACATCCCTGTGAGATATTTCGGCACATACATGACCTATTTCGGCGCATAGACGACCTGTTTCGGCGCATACAGTTGTAAAAAATTTAAATTCTGATTTCGACACAATCCATGGACAGGATTTTCAAATTTTATTTTTAACAGAATGAAGCAATCCTAGGGTAGACATTTAAATCTGAATTAACCAATCCTAGGATAGTCACCAAACATAAATTTTCTTTTGGTTAAAATGAATCCCATGTTTTTGGTGAAGCAACATCTTCACTTAGTGTAGAGAATTTATCAATTTGGGATTTAAAATTGAACCATTATTGTTTGTTGTGATTGTGGGTAATAGGTTTATGCTCTCCCCTTAATTGGGTGATCAGAACACCAGACTTACCTTTTATTTTCTACAAATTAATGCTTTATTACATCCTTTAGAAGGCCTGCTCTTATGGGAAAAAGTACTCACCCAAGAGGAACGACCTAAGTGGGAAAACCTAAAGCCAAGGTTTCCAACCCACTTTAATCAAAAGCAAGTTGTTGATGAAAATCCAACTTGACAGTAGTGCGTAGGATAACCATCCCCAAAACCTTTGTTCTAAAGCTTGGGAGGTCTCTCGAGTGAGTATATCTATTTGCCACACTAAACGAATACCCTTACTACGAACCATAGTGTAGAAAGCCATCCATGTCAGTATCCAAACATCATCTTAATCATGGTGCAAGGGGAGGGAAGAATCTGCCCCTAAGACACTCACCATATAGTCGCCACGAATTGTTTTCTCAAGGGATTTGGTATCCACTTTCATCACTTTGAGTACGCACCTAAAAAAGACAAAAACACGGGCACCCTCTAAAAGGTGACAAGGCTGTGTGAGTCAACGCGATTTTAAGTTGTGGGCTGTGATTACTATGATGACCTATTTGAAAAATTAAGAGTGAGTCTGACTGAAGTTCTTATCTTGTTTAAAACCTATGGAAATCTCAAGAACATACACTCTTTGTTTAGATTTTAGGATTAAACAAAACAACTGTCTGCTTCTATGCTATGTTTTTCACATTTAAATCGGATTAAGATCATCCAAAACAAAAAAAATTTATCAGTTGTCAAAACATGTTGGTCTCAGGAGTAATTTAGTGCATCCCGGGTCTGTTTTAGCGCATTTGTGCTCTGTTTTAGCGCATTTGTGCTCTATTTTAGCGCATCTGTGCTCTGTTTCAGCGCATATGTGCTCTGTTTCGGTGCATCTATGCTTTGTTTCAGTGCATCTGTTATGTTTCAGCGCATTCTCTATTTTGGTGCATCTATTTTCCGAGCCTAGGTGATTTTCTGACTTTCAGAAAATCAAGTCTTATCGGTCTAGTCTTTCCCATGCTCAGAGTTTGGAAGTCTACAACTTTTGTTAAGAAGTCCTTAGAAAGAAAGATTAGAAAGCCCAAGAAGTCTCTCAGTTATAAGAAATTATTGAAAAAGAGGAAATTTTTATATCAAAGTCGAAAGGTCCTGCTTGAACACAAAACCTTTATTCATCGATATCATGACTATGTTAGAGGTTTCACTGACGATTATGTTGTAGAACCCTTATACTTAAGAGCTTTCTTTCAAAGAAGATCCCTTTCTCAAAGGCATAACCACAGTCAGCGTATTCATTCCTCTTATATTCCCCAACCTGCAATCACATACGCTACTCGTCCAAATCAAATTCTGCAATAGAGAACTCAAACGCATTAGGCATCCATTAAATTCATCTTTCTACAAAGCTAAGATCAAACTTCACAAAGTGCAAAATCATCTTTATTTTCGATCTTTGGTTTAATTCCCACAAACATGATTTTCATCCTTTCACTCAGGGAATCACGAGCTAAAGATTAAAAATCATTTTAAGTCATAGAATCTTCATTCTATCCTAACTTTCATATCCATCACCATTGCATTATTTCATTTCTTTGATCAAAGTTAGTAGAATTTGAGTAAAGCTTATGCCTGTTACCACAAGATCTCGAAAGCACCTAGAAAAAGATGAAAGTACAGTGAACAACATGGGTGACAATAGTGAGATGGAGGAAAACCTCTTTAACAATTCAAATACTTAAGAGTTAACGGAAGAAAAGCTCCAAGAAGCGGAGCAGAATCCCCAATTCCATACTCTTATGGAAAGGATTTTAGAACGAAATAAGGAAAGATATTTCCTTTCATTAGCTAATCAAGGAGCTAAGTCACTTGTTGATTTTGACACAGAAGGGCTTAAGGAGGATCCTGAAATTCCTCTCAATGATTTTGGTGCCCTTACTCAATAGATAAAGGAATTACAAGGACAAATAAAAGAAATGCAAGGGGGTACAACAAAGAAGTATGTTTTGGATGAAATATGTTCTTATCCATTCGATAGGAGTCTTTGAATGATTCTTTTTCCAAAACATTGTGAAATCCCTAAGTTTGATAGGTATAATGGGAAAACTGACCCCATTGAGCATGTAAGGGATTTCTGAAATATGAGCTTAGAATTTTCTCATAACGATACCTACTTAATGCGGTTGTTTCCATGAAGTCTAGGTGGACAATCCATGGAGTGGCTTTCAAAGATCACTCCCCCCATCAAAACCTTTGAAGAGTTGATAAATAAGTTTATATCACAATACTCTTACAACATCCAACACCAGATAACCATGCTTGATCTATGTAAGATAAAATAAAAAGTAGGGGAATCTTTCACTACTTTTTTGCAAAGGTGGAGGAGGGTGTTTGCTAAATACTCTCATCCTATTCTTGAAAAAGAAAAGATGGAGATCTTCATTAATAGTCTTAATCAAGAAATGAGTTACAGACTAAACCTTCACTGTCCGCAATCATTTGAAAATTTGATTGAAAATGCAATTACTATTGAAGGTGCATTGATCAAGCGTGGAGTTCTAAAAATTGATAAAGAGGGTTCAAATTCGTACAACAACAACAACAACAACCATAATAATAAAAATGACAAGTCACGATTTTGGACTCGAAATAAAAGTGTTGTGAATGATGGGGTCATAGGTGCTAACAACATGAATACAAAGCCCGCCGTCCTTAATGTGTCAGGTGTTCAACGTAACAATAATACTGGAAATTCTAGTACCCAAGGCAATGTTTCCAATCAAGGAAACACAACTAACAATCGTGGAAATAATTTTGGCAATAATCAAAATTCAAATGCGCCCAAATCATCATATTTTTTGAGTCGACGAAGTTTCACTCCCTTGGGCCAATCTTTGGAATCCATTCTCAAAGAATTATTGAATCAAAACGCTATTACATTGCCACCACAAAGAGACTATGAGCCTCAAGTTAAACCACCATCATGGAATGACTCACACTTCTGTGATTATCATAGGTGCAAAGGTCATAAGACAAACAATTGCCAAGGGTTAAACAATATTATTCAAGATTTGATTGATAATCATACCATCACAGTTGAGAGACATAATGTCAATAATGACCATCAAGCATTCAAGAATCCGCTCCCTAATTATCACAAAGGGGAATCCTCGAGTGACAAGGGCAAGAATGTTAATAACATCCACGACATTATTATCAATCATATCTATACTGACGATCCTCAAATCAACGCTATCTGAATTGAAGGTAAGCAAGAATATCGAGAGGTCAATGTTACGACAAGGGGACAAGCCAAGATCATTGTCAAAGGTGGCTCATCTAAAGCAGCAATTCCCCCTCCAAGTCAATACAATTTGGTTGATCAACTGTGAAAAACATCAGCCCAAATTTCTATCTTGGAACTTTTAAAGTTATCACTTGCACATAAGGACATTTTGGAAAAGGCTCTTGTTGGTACAACTGTATCTCCTAATCTGGATATCGATAAATTTCAAGCCATGGTGGGACACTTGTCCTCCTACACATGTTTATCTTTTTCTGAAAAGGATGATTCATCGATAACCCATCTGCATAATTCATCACTCTATTTAGAAGTCATGGTTCACAAAGCCCGCATTAGACGTATTCTCATAGATGGGGGAGCCAGATTAAACATTTGTACTTTAAAATTGGTCGTAGCTTTAGGATATTCAGCAGACTTTATAGATCCATGGAGGAAAATTACAATCAAGGCATATGATGATGAAGAAAGAACTTCAAAAGGTCTCGTCATGTTACCAATCAGAGTGGGACCTATTGTGAAGAATACCTTTTGTCAGGTTCTTGATCGGGATCTAACCTATAACATACTATTGGGTCGTCCATGGATCCATGATATGCAAGTTGTTTTGTCTACTTATCATCAATGTTTGAAGTTTCCATACGATGGACAGGAAGTAACAATACCTGTTGATCACATTAGCAGTCAAACTTTTTCTAACCTAAGAGCAACTCAGGACACATTCATCCCACATAATAGAGAGGCTTTGGCCATATCTACATACAAAAACAAAGAACAAGCGCAAGAAATGATAAGCAATTTTGGCACCAAGTGAAAATTGAAAGATAATGGGGTGGGAGATTATTCTTTATCTCTCTCTAATCTACCCCTATCTCCAAGATCGCATGGTCAGCCGTCAACATCTACACAAAAGGCTGCAGTAGCTTTAGCCTTGACTTCAGCTCCCATTACCAAATTCAACAGGATACTTATCAAAGAAACTGAAGTAGAAGACAGAGCTATTCTTGATTGGCTCTATAAAGATGAAGAGGAATCCATACAACATATTAAGTTACCCACAAAACAATATGGAAAGGGTTATGCTATCATGCAACAAATGGGTTATGAAGGAAATGGCTCTATAGGTAAAAGGAAAGAGGGTATTGTTGAACTTGTCCAATTAAAAACAATGCACCCAAAGGATAAAACTGGCTTAGGATATGGTGAAGATACTAAGGAAGAAGTAGTGCAACTATCATCAAATGAGGAGTTAGCTGAAACTATTCTGCGAATTCAAGAAAACAATTCTGACACTGACTCCAATGAATATGAATGGGACACCATCTTTGATGATCAATTCTGGAGGGATAAAAAGGTCGATGTCATACACAAATTCTCACCGGCATTCTTACAAGGAGAAAGCTCAAGGTCTCCATTTGATGACATTCTACAAAGCAACCATGACTCAAGTGAGACCAATTCAATTCAAAGTGAGATAGATCATTTTGAGGAAGATACCATCTTAGACTTCTCCCATAATAACGTTGACAATAACATCATGAACCTAACAGCCAACGACCTTACTCATTCTAATGATCCATTACCTTTGGTACATCTCGAACTCATTGATTGGGAACAAATAGCACCCATTGATGTTCCAACTTTTCCAAACGACGAAACCATAATAAACTTTCTTTGTTCATCCCATCCCGAAACAAGTTCCACCGGGGAATCACAAGATTAGAGTTTTTGACAGGAAAGTGCCAAGTTTCTCAGGTATGAAATAAATAATATAAAAGAAAGATCTAATGGTGAAAACCTAACAAAGGCAATATTAGATCAAGAAAAAAGAAAAATGAAAGAAAGATCTAATGGTGAAAACCTAACAAAGGTAGTATTAGATCAAGAAAAGAGAAAAATAAAAAGCGTATCCAATGGTGAAAACCTTTCAAAGGTGCCAGAGGATGGGAAACCTGACACTCTTCTAGAATATTATCAGGAAAGATCTTCGATTCTAATTGAACCAACAAAGGTACTCAATATAGGTACTACAGAAAAGCCTACAGTTTTGTAATTCGCTGCATCTCTGATAGATGAAGAAGCACCTAGATTCACATAATTTCTCAAAGATAATCAAATCAGTTTTGCATGGTCCTATGCAGATATGCCTGGATTGGATCTAGATCTCATCATGCATCATCTATCTATTACATCGAGGGCAAAGCTTGTAAAACAGAAACTCAAAAAAATGCATCCACATGTTGCGTTGTTGGTTAAAGAGGAATTAAAGAAACTCTTAGATGTTGGATTCGTTCGGTCCATAGATTATGCAGAATGGATTTCCAATATCATGCCTATTTCAAAGCCAGATGGAAGGATTAGAATTTGCACAGATTTCAAAGATTTGAACAAAGCATGTCCTAAAGATGACTTTCCCTTACCAAACATTGATATGATTGTTGATCTAACTGCTGGACATGTAATGTACTCATTGATGGATGGATTTTCTAGATACAACCAGATAAAGATTGCACCAGAAGATCAAGATAAAACAGCATTTACATGTCCTTGGGGTACTTATTGCTGGAACGTAATGTCATTTGGATTGAAAAATGTAGGAGCTACATACCAATGAGTAATGACAATAATTTTTCATGATATGATGCATACATTCATGGAGGATTATGTTGATGATCTTCTTGCCAAGTCTAACACTAGAGAAGGACACATCGATATCATATCTAAAATTTTCAAAAGAATGGAACAATTCAAAGTGAGACTTAATCCAAAGAAATGTGTCTTTGGAGTAAAATCTGAAAAGTTATTAGGATACATTGTGTCGGAAAAGGGAATTGAAGTGGATCCAGCTAAGGTACAAGAAATTCTTGATATGCCACCACCAAGGAACATTAGTCAATTATGCTTTTTATAGGGACGATTACAATCCATTCGAAGATTCATTGCTCAACTGGCAAATAAAAGTTTACCATTTACACATCTCTTACACAAGAATGTTCCATTCAAGTGGGAATACAAATGTGAAGCAGCATTTGATCAGATAAAGCAGCATCTCATGAATCCACTAGTGTTGATTCCACCAGTACAGGGTGTACCTCTCATATTGTATATTGCTGCCACGGAAGTATCTTTAGGGGCGTTATTGGCACAAGAAGACAACTCAGGAAAAGAGCGAGCTATTTATTACATCAGTCGAACCCTAACAAGTCACGAGCTAAATTATACCTTCATTGAAAAATCTTGTTTAGTAGTGGTGTTCACTTCTCAAAAATTATGACACTACATGCTAACTCATACAGTAAAGATTGTGGCTAAGATTGATCCACTAAAATATCTTCTAAGTAAGGCAACCTTAACTAGCAGGTTGGCTAAATGGGTTATGATACTAAGCGAGTTTGATATCCATTATGTGGATCGTAAAGCCATAAAAGGACAAGCAATTGCAAATCAATTAACAGAAGCACCAATACCGGTATAACACACAATATAGGTTGATTTTCCTGATGCCGACATGTTCACAGCAGATATCCAACAGTCATGGTCACTTTACTTTGATGGTTCTTACACTCAACATGGTTCAGAAGTAGGAATTATTTTTATTACACCTCAAGGACATACAATCCCAAAATCTTTTCGGCTAATGTTTCCTTGCACAAACAACATAGTTGAGTATGAGGCATTGATAATTGGCATAAGAATTGCAGTAGACTGGAAAACCGCAAAACTTCAAGTTTTTGGTGATTCACAACTTGTTATAAACCAAATCAATGACGAATATCACACTAAAGATGACAAGTTGGTACCTTACAAAATAATGGTGGAAGATCTCAATAAATAATTTGTTAATATCAAGTTCATACAAATTTCGCGCATTGATAATAAAGCAGTAGACGCTATGGCTACAATCGCCTCTCTACTCCAGTTGACAGAGAATCAAAAACGATATGATTTCCTAGTGGAACAATTGTTTTCTCCCGCCCATGACAATCCTAAAACTCAAATCATTTGACATATGATGAAATCTGACTCTTCCTTATATGGCAAAATTTACACTTACCTAAAAGATACTACTTTACCCTTAGGTTTGTCTAGGAATCAAAAATGAAATTTCATTCGTCAATCATCCCGTTACACCTTAATTGTTGACGTCTTATATCGGCATGGTCTGGATGGTACCCTCCTTAGATGTCTTGAACACGATGAATCGGAAAAGGCCTTACAAGAGGTCCATGGTGGAATTTGTGGGACACATTCAAGTGGACTAACCTTAGCAAAGAAACTTGTAAGATTAGGGTACTATTGGCCAACCATGGAGAAGGAATCATTCACCTTTGTATAGAAATGCACAAAATATCAAATTCATGGGAATCTCATTCACACTTCTGCTCAGGAATTACAACCCTTCACCACAACATGGCCTTTCGTTCAGTGGGGATTGGACTTGGTTGGCAAAATACATCCATCATCTTCAAATGGACATAAATTTATCATTAAAACCACTAAGTATTTCACTAAGTGGATTGAAGTTGTTCCTTTGATAACTGTTACGGGAAAACAAATCTCTTCATTCATCTTGAATTATATCATTTGCAGATATGGCATTCCTAACTCCATTATCACAGACAATGGTAGACCCTTTAAAAATCAGGATGTTGAGGAACTATGTGAAAGATTTCGCATCCAACACCGATTCTCTACACCTTATTACTCGCAAGGAAATGGTCAAGCTGAAGCTTCAAACAAAACAATTCTAAAGATTTTGAAGAAAATAGTGAATGAAGCAGGTCGTGATTGGCATGTCCAATTGAATCCAGCTTTATGGGCCTACAGAACAAGTATTTGCACACCAACAGGAGCTACTCCTTATGCTTTGGTCTATGGAGCAGAAGCTATTCTACCTTTGGAAGTTGAGATTCCTTCACTTCGAGTATCACTCAAAGGGTTAATCAATGATGAAGATTATCGAGTATCAAGATTGCAAGAACTAGAACTACTTGATGAACGGCGTCAAACTGCGGTTAATCACTTGAAGGGATATCAACAAATTATGTCCCGCAGCTACAATCATAGAGTCAAACCACAAAATTTTCAAGTGGGTGATTTGGTTCTCAGAGAAAACCCTTGAAATCAACAAGATCAAGAAAAGAAAGGCAAGTTCAAACCTAATTGGCTGGGCCTGTTCGTTATCGTTGCAGCATACGGATCGGGGGCATATTAGTTGTCAACAACAAAAGGGTACCTATTTGAAGATCCAACCAACATAATTCACTTGAAGAAGTTCTACGCCTGAGAAAATATCAAAAACAATATAAAAAGTCCCGAAAAAAAAAAAACCGTTTTCATGAAAACCTAGCAAACAGGCATCTTGGTAATAGCAAAAAAATCAAAAAATAAAAAAAAAGTGCAATAAAAAAAAATAGTGAAAACTTGGCAAACAAGCATTGTTTGTGATTTTATTTGGCTCTCTCATCTATTAGGATTCATTCTGCATATCCATCTTTTCATCGGCATCATGCACACACCTCACCATCGCATTCGTATTGCATTACCTCCTTGGAATGACAAGGATCTCATCATGGCTTGATGATTTGAGGGTTATCCATCACAATAGTTGTGTCTAGCAAGAGTCAGAGTACAAGGTCACTAGGGGGCGGTTCGCTTCTTGGAGCTTTTCTAATAGGAAAAATGGCAGCATGTGTCTAGAATTAAAATATCAGAAACAATAGTCTTGTACAATTAAAATGAGCTTATATGACTATTTTATAGATGATTAAAACAAATTGGATGATCTTAATTTGAATAAAATAAATGACAAACTTAAAAGCATAAGTTGCAATTGTTGTTTTGATATTTGATGACATCATATTTTTGGAGTGGTTCAATGATGTACTGGACTAGAATCACAAGGAAGAAGTATGATTTTTCTTTTCTTGCTGTCTGTAAGCTAATCATTAGTATTGTGGAAATTTGTCATGGGACATGCTCTACAATGTATCATTGATAACATTTTCGAATTTGCATAGGAAAATGGTTAACTTTTTTTTTTTTAATGCAAGCAATACTCAGGTCATCTTGGTTCAATTATACCTCGATGCTTGTATTAACTTGCTATATCAAACATTATGAAAGCAGTACTCAGGTCATCATTGGTGCTAACATACCCTTTGATGCTTGTACTAACTTTCAACATATCAAAAGGCTCAATCATGACAACTAAACACAACAAGAAATGGAAACAAGGAGAATGGTTCATTATTTCATTTAGGATTGCATAATTCATTATTAGGACTGCATAATTCATTTGCATTTTGAGGGCCTTTTAAATATATTTTTGAGGGTTGGCCACATTCTTGAATATCTTTTTCAGACAAAGGTGGAGTATGACTGGACATTTGTTACATCTCAT
>CM021102.1:4242905-4466817 GCA_007115665.2 Sequoiadendron giganteum
GAGGTGTGTTTGAAGCAAGTGGGAAGAGGTGCATATCGAAAAAAACTCTTTGCGATAATTTTTCATTTGTGGTTTGCGATTTGTGGTAGGCTATATTATTTGATTTTCGATAAGGTATTGTTGATTGTTTCAAATTTTGATAAGGTTTTGTTGAGAAAAGACTATATTGTTTGTAAAAATGAATATTGTTTGGTTTATGGTTCACATTTTATGGCTATGGTTTTGAATAGGTTTGTAAATATGACTTTTTGTGTTTTGTGGGTTTCTCCATCTGTATCGGTGTTCAAACCAATATTGTTTGATTTATGGCTTCCATTTTGTGGTTATGGTTGCAAAGAAATAAAATAGTTAATGTTATACAGTTTATGTTTGGTTCCATTGGGAATGGTTGATTATTGTTCTCTAGCTTAGACTATATTGTTTCATTTTCGAAAAGGTGTTGTTGAAAAGGCTATATTATTTCAATTTTTGATAAGGTTTTGTTGAGAAATAGTATATTTTTGCATGGGTTTGTTACTGTGAATTTTTTGTGGGTTTCTCTAAGTTATGGCTTCCATTTTGTGTTGTGTTTGCAAAGGAATAAAATTGTTGACGTTATGCAGTTTTTGTCGATTGTTGTTGTCTAGCTTGGGCTATATTGTCTCATTTTCAATAAGGTGTTGTTGAAAAGGATAAATTGTTTCAATTTTCGATAAGGCGTTGTTGAGAAAATACTATATTGTTTGTTAAAAGACATATTGTTTCGTTTATGGTTGGCATTTTGTGGCTATCATTTTGCATGGGTTTTGTGGCTATGGTTTTGTGGGTTTCTCCATTTGGGTCACTGTTGAAACCAATATTGTTTGATTTATGGCTTTCGTTTTGTGGTTATGGTTGGAACGGAATAAAATAGTTTATGTTATACAATTTATGTTTGATTCCATTAGGCATTGTTGATTATTGTTCTCTATCTTAGGCTATATTGTTTCATTTTCCATAAGGTGTTGTTGAAAAGGCTATATTCTTTCAATTTGTGATAAGGTTCTGTTGAGAAAAGAGTATATTTTTGCATGGGTTTATTACTATGAATTTTCGATCGTGTTGTTGAAAAGGCTATATTGTTTCAATTTTTGGTAAGGTTATGTTGAGAAAAGAGTATATGTTTGCATGGGTTTGTTACTCTGAACTTTTGTGGGTTTCTCTTTATGGCTTCCATTTTTGTGGTTGTGTTTGGAATGGAATAAAATTGTTAACATTATGTAGTTTTTGTCAATTGTTGTTCTCTAGCTTGGGCTATATTGTCTCAGTTTTGATAGGGTGTTGTTGAAAAGGCTATATTGTTTCAATTTTTGATAAGGCACTGTTGAGAAAAGACTATATTGTTTGTTAAAAGCAATATTGTTTCGATTATGGTTGGCATTTTGTAGCTATCATTTTGCATGGGTTTTGTGGCTATGGTTTTGTGGGTTTCTCCATCTGGGTCGCTATTGAAAGCAATATTGTTTGATTTATGGCTTTCGTTTGGTGGTTATGGTTGCAACGGAATAAAATAGTTAATGTTATACAATTTATGTTTGATTCCATTAGGCATTGTCGATTATTGTTCTCTAGCTTAGGCTATATTGTTTCATTTTCAATAAGGTGTTGTTGAAAAGGCTATATTGTTTCAATTTTTGATAAGGTGCTATTGAAAAGGATATATTGTTTCAATTTTTTATAAGGTTCTGTTGAGAAAAGAGTTTTTTTTTTGCATGGGTTTGTTACTATGAATTTTGTGGCTTTCTTTTTATGGCTGAACCATTTTCTAGCTATGTTTGCAATAGAATAAAATTGTTGGTGTTTTGTGGTATCGTTTTCCATGGGTTTTGTGCATTGTTGATTTTTGTTCTCTAGCTTGCGCTATATTGTTTCATTTCTGATAATTTTCTCATCAGAAAGCTATATTGTTCCATTTTCGATAGGGTGTTGTTGAGAAAAGACTATATTTTTGCATCAGTTTGCTACTTTGCATTTTTATGTTTTATGGGTTCCTCCATGTGGGTCATTGTTGAAACGAATATTGTTTGATTTATGCCCTGTGTTTTGTCCCTATGGTTGCAACGTAATAAAATAGTTAGCCTTATAAATTTTATGTTGATTTCCATAAGGCATTGTTGATTGTTGTTGTCTAGCTTTAATATAGTTAACGTTATACAGTTTATGCTGATTTCGATAAGGCATTGTTGACTGTTGTTGTTTGGCTTAGGCTATATTATTTCATTTTCAATAAGGTTCTATTGAAAAGGATATATTGTTCCAAGTTGTGATAAGGTGGTGTTGAGAAAAGACTATTATTTTGCATGGCTTTGTAACTATGTTTTTTATGTTTTGTGGGTTTTTGCATCTGGGTCGTTGTTTAAGCCAAATTGCATTTTTGTGGATATGGTTGTGTACACATCTAAAAATGGTCATGGTTAACCAAACCTGTTAATTAATTAAATATGAATTATTTAATTAATATTCTTAAGTCTTCTACATATAAATAAATTTAATTATTTATTTATATTGTTCATTTTCCAATTCTTCTAATTTAATTAAATAAATAAGGTTATTTAATTAATGCTATCTTCCTCTTAATTAATTAAATAGATTTCACAATTTATTTATATTAATTATCACAAGTTTAAATTCTAAATTTAAATGATATTCTTCATTTCACATTTAATTAAATATTTTCAAATATTTAATTCTTCTCTCTTCTCACATAATTAAATATTTTCAATATTTAATTAAAAGCTTTTCATTTCTTCTCACATAATTAAATATTTTCAATATTTAATTAAAAACTTTTCATTTTCCACACATAATTAAATATTATCTATTTTAATTATGGACACATCTTCCATTTGTCTCTTCATTTTCCATCTGTCTTTTTGAAATTCCATCTTCTTTTCGAATTCTCGATCTCTCACCGTTCATTTTAACAGGTTTGAACTCAACCGTTGATCTTGGCCAATTGAATTCCTACCTTCAAAACTTTATAAATATAGCCCTCTTATGAGTTGAAAAGGACCTCGAATACTAGATTTTCATGCGTAGTTATTATAGTCGCATTTTCAGCATTTCTAGCATTTTAATTAGCATTTCAATTTCATAGCTTAAAGCATATTAGCAATGCACATGCATTTTTATTAATCTCATTCTCTCAAGTTGCCATTCTACAAGCTTGCTGTTTAAAACAATTGAGAGCAAGCATCTTGAAACGAATCCTTGGAGATAGAGGACAATGGGACGAATTTGAAGGAGCTGCTTGTGTTTTAGAGTTTGCATTTTGCTTTCTTTAATTTAGTTTCTTTAATCTAATTTTTCATTGGTGTATTAGTTTAGATTCATTTTGATTCGCACATTCTAACATACACATTTATGGGGCCCACCGTGGGGCCAAGCCTCACATTTAAACATTTCTTTTTTTAGATTTTTCTGGCAGGTGACAGGCTCAAATCACGTTTTGGTGCATACGAGGCCCGGTTCGGCGCATATGACCACTGTTTCGGTGCATAGACGACCTATTTCGGTGCATACATTAACTATTTCGGCTCATCCATGGCTTGTTTTGGTGCATAGACACTTTGTTTTGGCACATCCCTGTGAGATATTTCGGCACATACATGACCTATTTCGGCGCATAGACGACCTGTTTCGGCGCATACAGTTGTAAAAAATTTAAATTCTGATTTCGACACAATCCATGGACAGGATTTTCAAATTTTATTTTTAACAGAATGAAGCAATCCTAGGGTAGACATTTAAATCTGAATTAACCAATCCTAGGATAGTCACCAAACATAAATTTTCTTTTGGTTAAAATGAATCCCATGTTTTTGGTGAAGCAACATCTTCACATAGTATAGAGAATTTGTTAATTTGGGATTTAAAATTGAACCATTATTGTTTGTTGTGATTGTGGGTAATAGGTTTATGCTCTCCCCTTAACTGGGTGATCAAAACACTAGACTTACCTTTTATTTTCTGCAATTTAATGCTTTATTACATCCTTTAGAAGGCCTACCGTAGTGGGAAAAAGTACTCACCCTACGGGAACGACCTAAGTGGGAACACCTAAAGCCAAGGTTTCCAATCCACTTTAATCAAAAGCAAGTTGTTGATGAAAATCCAACTTGACAGTAATGCATAGGATAACCATCCCCAAAACCTTTGTTCTAAAGGTTGGGAGGTCTCTCGAGGGAGTATATCTATTTTCCACACTGAACAGATACCCTTACTATGAACCATAGTGTAGAAAGCCAGCCGTGTTAGTATCCAAACATCATCTTAATCACAGTGCAAGGGGAGGGAAGAATCTGCCCCCAAGACACTCACCATATAATCGCCACAGATTGTTTGCTCAAGGGATTCGGTATCCACTTCCGTCACTTTGAGTACGCACTTGGAAAAGACAAAAACATGGGCACCCTCTAGGGGGTGACAAGGCTGTGTGAGTCGACGCGATTTTAAGCTGTGGGCTGTGATTACTATGATGACCTATTTGACAAATTAAGAGTGAGTCTGACTGAAGTGAGTATCTTGTTTAAAACCTGTGGAAATCTCAAGAACATACACTCTTTGTTTAGATTTTAGGATTAACAAAACAACTGTCTGCTTCTATGATGTGTTTTTCACATTTAAATTAGATTAAGATCATCCAAAACAAAAAATAAAATCAAATTGTCAAAACATGTCAGTCTCAGGAGTAATTTAGCGCATCCCGGGTCTGTTTCGATGCATCTGTTCTCTATTTCGGTGCTTCTATGCTCTATTTTAGTGCATCTGTGCTCTATTTCAGTGCATCTGTGCTTTGTTTTGGCGCATTTGTGCTCTATTTCGGTGCATCTATGCTCTGTTTTGGTGCAATTGTGCTATGTTTTGGCACATTCAGTCTCTGTTTTGGTGCATCTATTTTCTAAGCCTAGGTGATTTCCTGGTTTTCAAAAATCAAGTCTTATCGGTCTAGTCTTTCCCATGCTTAGAGTTTGGAAGTCTACAACATTTTCTAAGAAGTCCTTAGAAAGAAAGATTAGAAAGCCCAAGAAGTCTCTCAGTTATAAGAAGGTATTGAAGAAGAGGAAATTTCTATATCAAAGTTGAAAGGTCCTGCTTGAACACAGAACCTTTATTCATCGATATCATGACTATATTAGAGGTTTCACTCATGACTATGCTATAGAACCTTTATACTCAAGAGATTTCTTTCAAAGAAGAGCCCTTTCTCAAAGGCATAACCATAGTCAGTGTATTCATTCCTCTTATATTCCCCAACCTACAATCACATACACTACTCGTCCAAATCAAATTCTACAATAGAGAACTCAAACACATTAGGCATCCATTAAATTCATCTTTCTACAAAACTAAGATCAAACTTCACAAAGTGAAAAATCATCTTTATTTTTGATCTTTGGTTTAATTCCCGCAAATAGGATTTTCATCCTTTCAATCAGGGAATCATGAGCTAAAGATTAAAAATCTTTCAAGTCATAGAATCTTCATTCTATCTTGACTTTCATATCCATCACCATTGCACTATTTCATTCCTTTGATCAAGGTTAGTAGAATTTGAGTAAAGCTTATGCCTGTTACCATGAGATCTCGAAAGCACATAGAAAAAGATGAAAGTATAGTGAGCAAAATGGGTGATAATAGTGAGAGGGAGGAAAACCTCTTTAACAATTCAAATATTGAAGAGTTAACGGAAGAAAGAATTCAAGAAGCGGAGCAGGATCCTCAATTCCATACTCTTATGGAAAGGATTTTAGAATGAAACAAGGAGAGATACTTTCTTTCTTTAGCTAATCAAGGAGTTAAGTTACTTGCCAATTTTGACACGGAAGGGATTAAAGAAAATCCTGAAACTCCTCTTAATGATTTTAGTGCCCTTACTCAACACATCAAGGAATTACAAGGGAAAATAAAAGAAATGCAAGGGGGAGCAACAAACAAGTATGTTTTGGAGGAAATATTTCCTTATCCATTCAATAGAAATATTCGAATGATTCCTTTTCCAAAACATTGTGAAATCCCTAAGTTTGATAGGTATAATGGGAAAACTGACCCCATTGAGCATGTAAGGGTTTTCAAAAATTTGAGCTTAGAATTTGCTCATGATAATACCTACTTAATGCAGTTGTTTCCATGAAGTCTGGGTGGACAATCCATGGAGTGGCTTTCAAAGATCACTCCCCCCATCAAAACCTTTGAAGAGTTGATAAATAAGTTTATATCACAATACTGTTACAACATCCAACACCGGATAACCATGCTTGATCTTTGCAAGGTAAAACAAAAATTAGGGGAATCTTTCACTATATTTTTGCAGAGATGGAGAAGAGTGTTTGCTAGATACTCTCGTCTTGTTCTTGAAAAGGAAAAGGTGGAGATCTTCATCGATAGTCTTAATCAAGAAATGAGTTACAGACTAAACCTTCACTGTCCTTAATCATTTGAAAAATTGATTGAAAATGCAATTACTATCAAAGGTGCGTTGATCAAGCGTGGAGTTCTAAAAATTGATAAAGAAGGTTCGAATTCATACAACAATAATCAGAATAATGACAAGTCACGATTTTGGACCCGAAATAAAAATGTTGTGAATGATGGGGTAGTAGGTGCTAACAATTTGAATACAAACCCTGCCATCCTTAATGTGTCAGGTGTTCAACATAGCAATAATACTAGAAATTCTAGCACCCAAGGCAATGTTTCCAATGAAGGAAACACAACTAACAATCATGGAAATAATTTTGGCAATAATCAAAATTCCAATGTGCCCAGATTGTCATATTTTTCGAGTCGACAGAGTTTCACTCCCTTGGGCCAATCTTTGAAATCCATTCTCAAAGAATTATTGAATCAAAATGCTATTACATTTCCACCACAAAGAGACTATGAGCCTCGAGTTAAACCACCATCATGGAATGACTCACACTTTTGTGATTATCATAGGTGCAAAGGTCATAAGACAAACAATTGCCAAGGGTTAAAGAATATTTTTCAGGATTTGATTGATAATCATACCATCACAGTTGAGGGACATAATGTTAATAATGATCATCAAGCATTCAAGAATCCACTCCCTAATTATCAAAAAGGGGAATCCTCGAGTGACAAGGGCAAGAATGTTAATAACATCCACGACATCATTATCAATAATATCTATACTGATGATCCTCAAATCAATGCTATCTGAATCAAAGGTAAGCAAGAATATCGAGAGGTCAATACTATGACAAGGGGACAAGCCAAAATAATTGTCAAAGGCAGCTCATCTAAAGCAGAAATTCCCCCTCCAAGTCAATACAATTTGGTTGATCAACTGCGAAAAAAATCAGCCCAAATTTCTATCTTGGAAATTTTAAAGTTATCACCTGCACATAAGGACATTGTGGAAAAGGCCCTTGTTGATACAACTGTATCCCCTGATCTGGATATCAATAAATTTCAAGCCATGGTGGGACACTTGTCCTCCTACACATGTTTACCTTTTTCTGAAAAAGATGATTCATCCATAACACATCCACATACTTCATCACTCTATTTAGAAGTCATGGTTCACAAAGCTCGCATTAGACGTGTTCTCATAGATGGGGGAGCCAGATTAAATATTTGTACTTTAAAATTGGTCCTAGCTTTGGGATATTCAGTAGACTCTATAGATCCACGAAGGAAAATTACAATCAAGGCCTATGATGATGAGGAAAGGACGTCCAAAGGTCTCATCATGCTACCAATTAGAGTGGGACCTATTGTGAAGAATACCTTTTGTTAGGTTCTCGATCGGGATCTAACCTATAACATACTATTGGGTCATCCATGGATCCATGACATGCAAGCTATTTCATCTACTTATCATCAATGTTTGAAGTTTCCATATGATGGATAGGAAGTAACAATACCCGCTGATCACATAAGCAGTCAAACTTTTTCTAATCTAAGAGCGACTGAGGACACACTTATCCCAGATAATAGAGAGGCCTTGGCCATCTCTACCTCCAAATACAAAGAACAAGTGCAAGAAATAATAAGAAATTTTGGCACCAAGTTAAAATTGAAAGATAATGGGGTGGGAGAATATTCTTTATCTCTCTAATCTACCCCTATCCCTAAGATCCCATGGTTAGCCATCAACATCTACACAACAGGCTACAACAGTTTTAGCCTCAACTTCAGCCCCCATCACCAAGTTTAATGGGGTATTTATCAAAGAAACTAAAGTAGAAGATAGAGCTATTCTTGATTGGCTCTATAAAGATGAAGAAGAATCCATACAGCATATCAAGTTACCCACAAAACAATATGGAAAGGGTTATGCTATCATGCAACAAATGGGTTATGAAGGAAATGGCCCTCTAGGTAAAAGGAAAGAGGGTATTGTTGAACCTGTCCAATTAAAAACAATGCATCCAAAAGATAAGACTGGGTTAGGATATGGTGAAGATACTAAGGAAAAAGTAACACAAAGGCCATCTAATGAGGAGTTAGCTGAATCAATTCTGAGAATTCAAGCAGATAATTCTGAAATAGACTCAAATGAATATGAATGGGATGACTTCTCAGATGATACTTTCATCTCAGAGAAAAGGGTGGATGTCATACACAAATTCTCACCTGCATTCTTACAAGGAGAAAGCTCAAGACCTCCACTTGATTATGTCCTACAAAGCGATCATGACTTTAGTGAGACCAATTCGATTCAAAGTGAGATAGATCATTTTGAGGAAGATACCATCTTAGACTTCTCCCATAATAACATTGACAATAACATCATGACCCTAACGGCCAATGACCTTACTCATCCTAATGATCCATTACCTTTGGTTCATCCTGAACTCATTGATTGGGAACAAGTAGCACCCATTGATGTTCCAACTTTTCCAAATGACGAAACCATAATAAACTTTCTTTGTTCATCCCATCCTGAAACAAGTTCCACTAGGGAATCACAAGATCAGAGTTTTCAATAGGAAAGTGCCAAGTTTCTCAGCTATGAAATAAATAATATAAAAGAAAGATCTAATGGTGAAAACCTAACAAAGGCAATAGTAGATCAAGAAAAAGGAAAAATGAAAGAAAGATCTAATGGTGAAAACCTAACAAAGGCAATATTAGATCAAGAAAAGAGAAAAATAAAAAGTGTATCCAATGGTAAAAACCTTTCAAATGTGCCAGAGGATGGGAAACTTGACACTCTTCTAGAATATTATCAGGAAAGATCTTCCATTCTAATTGAACCAACGGAGGTACTCAATATAGGTACTATAGAAAAGCCTAAATTTTTGCAACTGGCTGCATCTCTGATAGATGAAGAAGTACCTAGATTCACAAAATTTCTCAAAGATAATCAAATCAGTTTTGCATGGTCCTATGCAGATATGCCTGGATTGGATCTAGATCCCATCATGCATCATCTATCTATTACACCAGGGGAAAAGCCTGTAAAACAGAAACTTAAAAAAAATGCATCCACATGTTGCATTGTTGGTTAAAGATGAATTAAAGAAACTCTTAGATGTTGGATTCATCCGCTCCATAGATTATGCAGAATGGATTTCTAATATCGTGCCTAATTCAAAGCCAGACAGAAGGATTAGAATTTGCACAGATTTCAGAGATTTGAACAAAGCATGCCCTAAAGATGACTTTCCCTTACCAAACATTGATATGATTGTTGATCTAACTATTGGACATACAATGTACTCATTGATGGATGGATTTTCCGGATACAACCATATAAAGATTGCACCAAAAGATCAGGATAAAACAACATTTACATGTCCTTGGGGTACTTATTGCTGGAGCGTAATGCCATTTGGATTGAAAAATGTAGGAGCTACATACCAACGAGCAATGACAACAATTTTTCATTATATGATGCATACATTCATGGAGGATTATGTTGATGATCTTCTTGCCAAGTCTAACACTAGAGAAGGACACATTGATATCCTATCTAAAATTTTCAAAAGAATGGAACAATTCAAAGTAAGACTTAATCCAAAGAAATGTGTCTTTGGAGTAAAATCTGGAAAGTTATTAGGATAAATTGTGTCAAAAAAGGGAATTGAAGTGGATCCAGCTAAGGTACAAGAAATTATTGATATGCCACCACCAAGGAACATTAGTCAACTACACTCTTTACAGGGACGGTTACAATCCATTTGAACATTCATTGCTCAACTGGAAAATAAAAGTTTACCATTTACACATCTCTTGCACAAGAATGTTTCATTCAAGTGGGAGTACAAATGCGAAGTAGCATTTGATCAGATAAAGTAGTATCTCATGAATCCACCAATGTTGATTCCACCAGTATAGGGTGGATCTCTCATATTGTATATTGCTGCCACAAAAGTATCTTTAGGGGCGTTATTGGCACAAGAAGACAACTCAAGAAAAGAACATGACGTTTATTACATCAGCCGAACCTTAACAAGCCATGAGCTAAATTATACCTTCATTGAAAAATCTTGTTTAGTAGTGGTGTTCACTTCTCAAAAGTTATGACACTACATGCTAACTCATACAGTAAAGCTTGTGGCTAAGATTGACCCACTCAAATATCTTCTAAGTAAGGTAACCTTAACTGGTAGGTTGGCTAAATGGGTTATGATACTAAGCAATTTTGATATCCATTATGTGGATCATAAATCCATAAAATGACAAGGAATTGCGGATCAATTAGCAGAAGCACCAATACTAGTAGAACACCCAATACACATTGATTTTCCTAATGCCAATGTATTCACAGTAGATATCCAATAGTCATGGTCATTCTACTTTGATGGTTCTTACATTCAGCATGGTTTAGAAGCAAGAATTATTTTTATTACACCTCAAGGACATACAATCCCAAAATCTTATCGGTTAATGTTTCCTTGCACAAACAACATAGCTGAGTATGAGGCATTGATAATCGGCATAAGAATTGTAGTAGACTAGAAAATCATAGAACTTCAATTTTTTGGCAATTCACAACTTGTTATAAACCAAATCAATGATGAATATCACACTAAATATGGCAAGTTGGTACCTTACAAAAGAATGGTGGAAGATCTCAAGAAATAATTTGTTAATATCAAGTTCATACAAATTTTGCGCATTGATAATAAAGCAGCAAATGCTATGGATACAATCGCCTCTCTACTCCAGTTGACAAAGAATAAAAAATGGTACGATTTCCTGGTGGAAGAATTGTTTTCTCCCACCCATGAAAATCCTAAAACTCAAATAATTTTCCATCTAATGAGTTTTGAATCTTCCTTATATGGCCAAATTTACACTTACCTAAAAGATACTACTTTACCCTTAGGTTTGTCTAGGAATCAAAAACAAAATTTCATTCGTCAATCATCCCGTTACACCTTAATTGTTGACATCTTATATCGGCGTGGTCTGGATGGTACCCTCCTTAGATGTCTTGAACATGATGAATTGGAAAAGGCCTTACAAGAGGTCCATGGTGGAATTTGTGGGACACACTCAAGTGGACTAACCTTAGCAAAGAAACTTGTAAGATTAGGGTACTATTGGCCAACCATGGAGAAAGAATCATTCACCTTTGTGAAGAAATGCGCAAAATGTCAAATTCATGGGAATCTCATTCACGCTCCTGCTTAGGAATTACAACCCTTCACCACAACATGGCCTTTCGCTCAATGGGGATTAGACTTGGTTGGCAAAATACATCCATCATCTTCAAATGGACATAAATTTATCATTATAGCCACTAAGTATTTCACTAAGTGGATTGAAGTTGTTCCTTTGACAACTGTTATAGGCAAACAAATCTCTTCATTCATCTTGAATTATATCATTTGCATATATGGCATTCCTAACTCCATTATCACAGACAATGGTAGACCCTTTAAAAATCAAGATGTTGAGGAACTATGTGAAATATTTCGCATCCAACACCAGTTCTCTACACCTTATTATCCGCAAGGAAATGGTCAAGCCGAAGCTTCAAACAAAAAAATTCTAAAGATTTTGAAGAAAATAGTGAATGAAGTAGGTCATGATTAGCATGTCCAATTGACTCTAGCATTATGGGCCTACAGAACAAGCATTCGCACACCAACAGGAGCTACTCCTTATGCTTTGGTCTATGGAGCAAAAGCTATTCTACCTTTGCAAGTTGAGATTCCTTCACTTTGAGTATCACTCAAAGGGTTAATCAATGATGAAGATTATCGAGTACCAAGATTGCAAGAACTAGAACTACTTGATGAACGACATCAAACTACGGTTAATCACTTGAAGGGATATCAAAAAATTATGTCCCACAGCTACAATCATAGAGTCAAACCATGAAACTTTCAAGTGGGTGATTTGGTTCTCACAGAAAACCCTCGAAATCAACAAGATTGGGAAAAAAAAGGCAAGTTCGAACCTAATTGGCTGGGCCCATTCATTATCATTGCAGCATACAGATTGGGGGCATATCAGTTATCAACATCAGAAGGGGACCTGTTTGAAGATCCAACCAACAACATTCATTTGAAGAAGTTCTATGCCTGAGAAAATATCAAAAACAATATATAAAAAAAAAAAATAATTGCCTTGATGAAAACCTGGCAAACATGCATCTTGGTAATAGAAAAAAAATCATAAAATCAAGAAAAAGTGTAATAAAAACAAATGGTGAAAACCTAGCAAATAGGCATTGTTTGTGATTTCGTTTGGCTCTCTCATCTATTAGGGTTCATTCTGCATATTCATCTTTTTGTCGGCATCATCATTGCATTCACATCACATCATCTCCTTGGAACGACAAGGATCTCATCATGGCTTGATGATTTTAGGGTTATCCTTAGCAGTAGTTGTGTCTAGCAGGAGTCAAAGTACAAGGTCAATAGGGGATAGTTTTCTTCTTGGAGCTTTTCTAGCAGGCAAAATAACAGCATGTGTCTAGAATCAGAATACCAGGTATAGCAATCTTGTCCAATTAAAGTGGGCTTACATGACTATTTTGATAGATACTTAAAACAAATTGGATGATCTTAATCTTAATAAAATGAATGACAAACTTAAAAGCATAAGTTACAAATTGTTGTTTTGATATTTGATGACATCATATCTTTGGAGTGGTTCAATGATGTATTGAAATAGAATCACAAGGAAGAAGTATGATTTTTCTTTGCTTCTTGTTTGTAGGTTAATCATTAGTATGACGTAAATTGGTTGTGGGACATGATCTACAAAGTATCATTGATGAAATTTTGGAATTTGCATAGGAAAATGATTAACTTTTGTCTGTTTATACAAGAAATAGTCAAGTCGTCTTGGTTCAATTATACCTCGATGCTTGTATTAACTTGCTACATCAAACATTATGAAAGCAATACTCAGGTCATCATTGGTGCTAACATACCCTTTGATGCTTGTACTAACTTTCAACATATCAAAAGGCTCAATGATGAAAACTAAACACAGCAGGAAATGGCAACAAGGAGAATGGTTCATTATTTCATTTAAGATTTCATAATTCATTATTAGGACTGCATAATTCATTTGCATTTCGAGGGCCTTTTTAAATATATTTTTGAGGGTTGATCACATTCTTGAATATCTTTTCAGATGACGGTTGAGTATGACTGGACATTTGTCACATCTCATCTGCATCATCTCAATCATTTCTTCCAATCTCATCTAATCAATCCATTCAATCTAGCACAAATCATTTAATCATACCTTTGGTCTTGTTCCTAACCTTACTGCAAGCCTTGATCATCATCATCATTGGGATGTATCCTTCCCTATCCTTGTGTTGTTCCGGGATGAATCCTTCCCTCATCAACAACACTATCATCATCATCATCAATCCATCTCGGCTTGTAGTTTGACTGGGGCAACATCATACTCATTTTTGAATCTATTTCTTTCTTTCTTCTCATTTTCTCTTACCAATCTCCTATCGCTTATCATCCTTTCTTGTCCCTCACATCAATGCATCCAATCATTTATTTCAATTTATTCTAATCAATCACATCGCTTCTTCTAATCAAACTCATTCAACCAATCAATCATCTTCATCAAATTCTTGTATCAATCCTCTTCAAGCAAATCAATCAAATCACTTACTATTTGTTTTTCATATCGCATGGAAGCAAATTTATCAATCCTACTATTTGTTTTTCATATTGCATGGAAGCAAATTTATTAATCAATCTCATCTACTATTTATTTTTCATATCACATGGAAGCAAATTTATCAATCAAAACTACTATTTGTTTTTCATATCGCATGGAAGCAAATGTATCAATCAAAACTACAATTTGTTTTTCATATCACATGGAAGCAAATTTATCAATCAAATCAAATCTACTATTTCTTTTTCATATTGCATGGAAGCAAATTTATCAATCAAAAAGCATCATCAATCGAGGCAAAATCAAAATTCTTTGTCTTCATATCAATCTTTCAATAGGGGTTCTCATCAAATCATCTTTATTGGTCGATGAATCAGATAGCAAATTAGTAAAAAAATTCCAAAAATCATCTTTATCTGATTCATCTCTCGAGGGGGTCGAGGGGGCATATAGCATTGGTAATTTCTAAAATTCTAGGGCAAAATTCTTTGAAGCAATGCGTAAAACACATCACTTCAAAGAGGGGCAAAATGTACACATCTAAAAATGGTCACGGTTAACCAAACCTGTTAATTAATTAAATATGAATTATTTAATTAATATTCTTAAGTCATCTACATATAAATAAATTAAATTATTTATTTATATTGTTCATTTTTCCAGTTCTCTTAATTTACTTAAATAAATAAGTTTATTTAATTAATGCTATTTTCCTCATAATTAATTAAATAGATTTCACAATTTATTTATATTAATTATCACAAGTTTAAATTCTAAATTTAAATGATATTCTTCATTTCACATTTAATTAAATATTTTCAAATATTTAATTCTTCTCTCTTCTCACATAATTAAATATTTTCAATAATTAATTAAAAGCTTTTCATTTCTTCTCACATAATTAAATATTTTCAATATTTAATTAAAAACTTTTCATTTTCCACACATAATTAAATATTATCTATTTTAATTATGGACACATCTTCCATTTGTCTCTTCATTTTCCATCCGTCTTTTTGAAATTCCATCTTCTTTTCGAATTCTCGATCTCTCACCGTTCATTTTAACAGGTTTGAACTCAACCGTTGATCTTGGCCAATTGAATTCCTGCCTTCAAAAATTTATAAATACAGCCCTTTTGTGAGTTGAAAAGGACCTTGAATCCTAGATTTTCATGTGTAGTTATTATAGTCGCATTTTCAGCATTTCTAGCATTTCAATTTCATAGCTTAAAGCATATTAGCAATGCACATGCATTTTTATTAATCTCATTCTCTCAAGCTGCCATTCTACAAGCTTGTTGTTTAAAACAACTGAGAGCAAGCATCTTGAAATGAATCCTTGGAGATAGAGGACAATGGGACGAATTTGAAGGAGCTGCTTGTGTTTTAGAGTTTGCATTTTGCTTTCTTTAATTTAGTTTCTTTAATCTAATGTTTCATTGGTGTATTAGCTTAGATTCATTTTGATTCGCACATTCTAACATACACAACAACCTTAAAGACATTAATGCCAATAGTGTTGACATCAATGACAACCACATATCAACAATATCCAACAATCTCCAACAGTCTGTGTATATAGAAAATGTGTTGCCAGCTTTACCGCTTGAAGCATTTATTGCAAAATTTTGGTAGATGAAAAGGTTAAAGTAAAATTTACCAAGGAAAATTCATTTCACAAAATATTCAAAGAGAAGTAGAGAAGTGAGAAGTGAATTTGGAGTGCAGAAGGCGATTCAAAGATCATTGCATCAAAACCCTAATTCGACAAAGTGAAAATAAAAAGGTATTTAGCAAATCCTATGTACCCTAGTTTTTTGAAGTACTTGTTCAAAATTAGTTTGAATAAATTTTGAAATGGCTACTCCAAAGATTGTAGACATTTCAGAGAAACACCAATCCAAATTCAAGAGATATCCTATTAGAGCTATAGAAAATTACCCATTAGGCACACTCTCATACATACCTTATGGGGTTTTACCAATTAAGGATGTTAGGGCTTATATTCATGCTAAGATGGAAGACCATTCTCCCTCCAAATTAGGAGATGTTTGGGTGAATGAATTAACAAATGATTGTTTCAACCTGAAGCCAAAATACAAAAACCTAGTTGAGAAAAATTTGGATGTATGGTAATGGTTCCCACCTTTCTACTATGATGAAAAATGGATTAGAATGGCCTTGACTAGAATTCACGATCAGCTTGTCCAGACCAACATGCCCCACATGATAACAAAGGAAGTAATAAGGGAAGTCATTGGTCTATTCTCCTCTTGACCGGTTCTTGTGTTAAAATCCATCAAGAATGAAGTGGTAATGGAGAATACTAGAGCTATATATGACAAAAGGACCTTCATAGTGAATCCCATCAAAAACCCTATTGTCAAATACGCCACCATGGTTATTGGGTACAAATTTTACTTCAAAAATAGGGATAACTTTGTTTTTGCCACCACAATTAATGTGCAACATGAGATGGTGGTGAATGGAGTTGCCTTTGACCTTGTGAGTTGCTTAGGAAACAACTAAGCGAGAATTTGAGGCTGAAAAAAGATAAGAAGTATGTATTCAAGTATGGCACTCTAGTTATGTGTTTACTTTTTTACTTTTTGAAGGATATTCCAGTATTTGGAAGGGTAAATTGTTCAAGTGGAAGACCCATTGCATTACAGATTGCAGAATGCATGAGGATTCATGGAGATGTTACAACACAAGACAAATCACTAGTTGTTTTATTTATTTTTTCTAAAAAAGAATGCATGAGAGCAAAAGTATTCCAAGGAATATTGTTGAGAAATTAAAAAATGAGATTGAATTTCTTATATCTACAGATCAGTGCATTATGGAGGTAGTGGAACCCAAGATTGTTTGTGTTCCAAAATTTGGTTATGAAGTAACAAAGGTAGAACTTATTGGTTGTGTAGATGTTCTACTGAAGAGTCCAAAGGATGCAAACCAACCAAGGTTGGAAACATATGAAGAAAAATACATGGAAGAACATTTGAAATAGAAGGAACTAGTGATGAGGAAAAATGTTGATAAGATGGTGGATGTATATGCATAGGAGTTGAGTCTATCAAAAGAAAATGTGGAGTATGCAAGAGAAAGATCTAGAGCAGACAAGAATACAGTTGAAGCATTAGGGAGTCCTCGAAGATCAGGAATAATATCTACCACTCCTCCCTCTGCACAAAAGTCCTTTGGGACTTTACCATCTACTTGAGAGAAAATAAAATCGACTGTTAATCCTCTAGTAAGGGAGAAATCCCCTCTGGTAGTACATGTCACTAGGGAAGAAAAGAAGAAGTATGCCACCACAACACCCCCTACTACTCCTACAAGAAGAAGAGTTAAGAAAAAGGCTACAAGGGAGATGAGTATAGGCATTAATGTTGCTAATGAAGAAGAGGAACTGGAAGAAGGACCACAGTTGGTCTAGAGATGAAGGAAAGAGGCTTCATAAGGTGAAGCTAGCACAAAAAGAAAAATAATTGACATAATTGATATAGAGAGTGAAGAATATATTGAGAAAGAGAAAGAAGCATTCAAAATTTAGATGAGAGAAAAGGAAAAGAAGAAGGAGAAAGAGACAAGTCAAAAGAAGAAATCTCTAGTGAAGGTCAAGAAGTAGAAACAATAGGAAAGACCTCATTCCCCAATGAATCTTGTGGCATTGTTTAACAGTATTGTGTAGAATGACATGTTGAAGGAAATTGCAGAGCTATACAAGGAGTCAAATGAGGTGGAAAAGGCCACCATTCTTGAGGCTATTTTCAAGTACATTGTGGTACTTGAAGTAGATTTGAAAAATATCAGGAAGGATATTCCTGGTGATGTATGGAACATCCTGTTGAAAAGAAGAGAAGAATCTATAATGAAACATGAAAGGCTAAAAGATGAAGCCTTGGAAACAGCTGGTGTTGGACTTTCAAATGATGATATGGCCACATTGGTCACTGTATATAGCAAGGACATGAGAACTAAGCAAAGAATGAGAGTTCTCATGAGAAAAGATCAAAGTGACTTGGAAAGAATTGTGAAAGAAATCAATGACAAAGCTGAGGAGATTGTTCAAAATCTAGGACTACTTCTAGTGACTGAAGAAGAAATAAACAATATAGAAGAATTACACACTGATGATGCTCAACATATGAAAGATATGAATGAAGAAGCTAAAATAGATTACACTCCTCCAAAAGTGGAGGATATGACCAGAAAATAAAGAAGAGGAAATGATCAGAAAAGACATTGTGAAGGAAAATGTCACAATCACTCCTCTAGTACAAAATATTGAAGTCCCTCCTTTGGTAAACACAGATCACATTGTTGATGTAGGAAAAATAGAAAAAGTGAATGCACATAAAGGTGAGTATGATGAAAAGGTTGTTGATGAGGAAGGTGAAAAGTATGGTGAGGAACAAGAAGAGGATGAAGAGAAGGAAGAAGAGAATAAAGAAAAAGAAGAAAACAAAGACAAAGATGCATCTGGAGATACTAAAAAGGATGAAACAACTGAATCTGGGAAGGCTTCAAAAGAAAAGGATAAGGTTGTGGAGACTACAAAGTCTCTTGGTGAATATTTTGGATCCTCCAAAGATTCTCTGAGAAATTTATTAAGTGTTCAGCCTAGTTTCCAACCCATAAGTCAAGGTAATGTTGATTTGAACAAGATTTCCCTTATTCACAAGATACAATTAGGAGACTTGTTCCACACATCTACAAGAAATGAGATAATTGAAACCCATCAAAAGAGTGGAGAACTGATTGATGAGGTAGTGAAAGTATTTTGAGAGATCATACCTAGGTCACATGTGGATACCAAACTCTTTGGTATTAAAAATTTTAAGCTTTTAATTGATTCATTCAAATTTTATGTATTTGATCTTAAGGAATAAGTAGAAAAGGAAGTGGAAAAGAGATTGAATGATAAGAAAATGATGGAGATGATAGAGAAGTGTGCTACTGCACATAAGAATTTTTTTAAATTATTGAAAGATGTTGAAAGCAACATAGATGAGGTGAAGGAATTATTGCAATATGGCATGAAGTGGCCCAAAGCCACACAGTTCATAAAGAAGGAGATGGACTCCATTGAGTCAAAAATTGATGCTGCCTCTGGTGCAAATGACCTAGTTGTTGATCTCATCGGTGTCACAAGAAGTAAAATTGAAGAGCTACTTAAGAAATTTTTCCAACTTCAAGCACAAAAGGAACATATCATACTACAGTTTGGAGAAGTGAGGGATATAGTCAATTCCAAATTATTATTGATCTCTAAGGCTCTATGCAATTCAAGCAAGGAAAAAGGGATGAATCTAGTACCTACTTCGCCTAAACAAGGAGAAGAACTATTGCTAGAATTTGAAACTCATATCAGGCTACTTGTTGAGGCCAAATGAGAATGGGAAGATAGTAGGCCATCCTGGGAAGATTAGGTGAAGAATTTGCAAGCATCAACCACCTTTGGTTGACTCATCTTTCATGTTTTTATGCATTTTTGTGTTAGATTCTTTGTACATATGTGGACATATAGAGTTATATTTAGTACCTTTTTGCTCCGGTACATGACTTATGGAGGTTCCATTTAGTTTGTGTAAATGACCACATCATTTAGGGAAAATTTTGGCGATGGATTAGAACATTGTATATAGGCGCCCTTTTCCCTTCATGTCAAAGGGGAAGAGTATTGTAGAATATTTTTGAAGTTTTTGGCATGTTTCCATCAATGACAAAGGGGGATATTGTTGGAAGAATGAGGAGATTGTCATTGATGATGTTGGTTGGCAACATGAGCATGGAGAATGTACATAGCAATGTAATACAGTGTTGTAATTGATGTCAACATTGTTGTGGATTAGTTTGATTAAATCTAATAGGCTTTTGAGGTGTTTAGGAAGTTATTTATGCAAGGAGATTTGGTCTAAAAAGTTGAGTAGTGTGAAAATTTGACTAAGTGAAAACTACCAGTTTAGGGTTATAGTGTATCAATTTTTGGGTCCACACCACTTTGCAAAGGAAGATTTTTCTCTATGCTTCTAACCTAATTTTTGTGGTTGTTAGAAGAATCTGAATCCAATATTTCATCTTGTTTGGAGAATTATTTTGGGAGATATGAATGACAAAGTTTGGTCTAGCATTTCACAGTCATTTCCTGTATAGTGTGTTAGTGTGGGAGATTCTGCACTCTTCCACAGATGAGTCTATGATGTTGCGGTGTTGAATTTAAACTGTCAGATGTTAGATGAGTGTAAATTCTAGATGGTATCATGCTTTTAGGTCCACGTGTTGAGATTTGGATGAATAGTTGAAGTATTTTTGTTTAGGTCCTATGATGTACCAACCTAACACATTTGATGTGTATGCAAAGGATTAATATGTGTTGTTCTTTTATATGGGATCTATTTTAGCTCCATGTCGACCTATCTTAAGGTATTTTTAGATTTGAATTGAGGCATGTGTTATGGATGATAAGGTTTGGAGCCGACAAGTTGATTTTGTGTGTTACATCCAATTAGGCTGACCTAATTGATGTTGCACATGATGTCGATATATAAGCTAAATTTTTTTTGGTATTTTGGGGATGTAGAGAGATATTGTATTCAAGATGTGTGATGCAAATTTGAACAAAGTAGAGATAAGTTTTGAATGTTGAGATTAGAATTGTGTGAATGTAGAGCATAGCATTGATCCAAATCAGTCTGAAGATTGATACTGTACTTCATTAGAATTGTATTCCTACATATTGTAGATGCTTTTTTAATAGTTCAAAATAGGTTGTGAGCTAACCCTCATCGTGGTTTTTCCTATTTCGTGTTTTCCACATAAAAATCCTAGTGCTCATGTGTTATGTGATGTTGTGGATGTTTTCATACTTTCTTTCCTTACTACAGTTGAATATGCTTCATTAATTGGATGGCTAATGTTTGAATGGTTTAATAGAATATTGATTCACCCCCCTCTCAGTATTTTGAGTGTTCAACAAGTAGCTAAGTAGTCTTATGTGATCATTTTGTGTTCCTCTCCAATGTAATGTTGGGAAGGATGTGATTTAGAACCTAGATCCCTTTTCCCACATCACACACACTATTCATAATCTCCATATTACCCCTTTATGTTTGTTGGTGTGAATCAATTTCTTGTACCTAGCTAATTCACTCACTAGGTAATTAGGGGACATATTCACATGTTAAGCTTACTTAGGATATAAGATTCTTTCTAAAAGTCTTAGTTGGATTTTCTAGAACTTATCTTATCTAGCTTTATTGCTTGATTCCTAGGTAGTTAGTTTGTTAGTTGTCTCATGTAATAGGATTAAGACACTTGGCATGATCTTGTCTAATCCTATTCACCACCTTGCCTATATGAGCAAGGCATCTTATGTACATTTGGATATTCAACCAATATTCAATCTTGCATTATTGAAGCAAGCTTTCTTTCCATTCTCTCTTGTGGTAGATATTTTGGTCTAAAAACTGTTCTTGGGGGTGCTGGGGCGTCACCATTAACTCCCACATGGTATCAGAGCTCCAGTGTTGCAAATTCCTTCCCAAATATGATGGTTTCATGTTGGCTTGAAGATTTTTTTGGGTGCATTTTAGGATTTCAAGGACCTCACAGTTGAATCCAAGGCATCGAAGAAAGTTAGGTTTTCCTTTCGTTTCATCAAATTTGGTTATGGTTTTCCTGATCTATGAAGTTTTCAATTTGAGGGTTTCAATTGGAATATCTAAAGGTAGCTAAAAAATTGGGGCACTTTGAGCGTAAATTGAACTCGCCATTGTGATTAGGAGGCCCGAGAGACGAATTTTGATATAAAATTCAACCATATTTGAGTAAATTTGTTTTTGAGGCAAAAAAAAATTCCCTCAACAAGTCGTACGACCCCCTAGGTCGAGAATTATTATTTGTAGAAAAAATTATTGAAAAAATAATATTTTGTGGTATTTATTTGTCGGGTAAAAAAATTGTACCGAGAAAAATATTTTTATTTATTTCAGGCAATTTTCCAAAGTTTTGTGGCAATATTTATTGAAATAATATTCTGAGCGAAATAAATTTTTGGCATCTTTAGTGGATTTTATTGGTTGACTGCATCAATAGGTACGAAATCGACATGAAAAAGAGTATATTATCTATCCCATTGGCATATGGTATGGCTATCAAAGTTAGCAGATACTTTTCATTGCATGGTACTTTGGTCGACATCAATGGATTCCTGCATACTTTTTCCTGCATTATTCGTAACATCACCCGTATAAAGCTCATTTCTAATCACCGGTCACTTCGGCGGGTATGATGGCTTTTATTTTTCAATCACAAATTTATACCAATTAAAAATATATATATTTATGTCGACTGTTATAAAGCCGACAGGTTGAATATTGTCGGCTTACTTTACAAAAAGTTTGTTTATATTCAAAGCCTTATAAAAATAAAAGGCCGACTATTATTATTGAATATCAATCCTTTTAAAATATTAAAACCTTGCTTTGATTAATAAAAGTCGACCATACATTATGTGGAGCCAAAAAAAAAATAGTCCAAGGATTTAATTTTTTTGCCCCTAGTTAGTCAACAAGGTCCCGAATAGGCCATGTTTTTCATTTTACCATAAATTTCTCATATAGAGGTAGATATTTTCAAACAAAATATCGTCGGAAAGCTAGAAGTCTCAAATTTTAAGTAGTATAGGTTTTTTGCAGAATTTTTTTAGTTTTGTTCTTTTTTTCTAGGTTGAAGCCAGATCTTTTTTTTTTGCTTCTGAGCTCATATCTTTTTGCTTTGGACTCCCTTTTTCTGAAATTTGCAGCATCAGGAAGGTAGTAAGGAGCACTTCAGTTCTATTCATGCACTTTTTGTAGATTTGTTTCCAAAATTTTAGAATTTTAGTTTGAATTTGATTGGGTACTTTTGGATATATTGTTGTAAATTTGCAAAAAAAGTGTAAATTTGTTTGGGACAAAGCAGTAAATTGCTTGTATTGTGAAAGGAATTTGCTATTCTTCTATTTTAATATCTAACAGTATCATGGATTTGCCAAAAAAATAACTCCTAAATCCATATAACTATCATGAGTGGAGATCACAAATGGAGTTATTATTGTTAAAATTAGCATTGCAAAGGATCACATTTGGTCAAGATCCAAAACCCACAGGAGCTAAACAAAGAAGTGTTGGCAAAACAAGGATAGACAACTGATAGGGGGGGTGAATCAGTTGTTACATAAATTAAGCTTATTCAACCTTAAACAAATTTTAATCTCAAATTTGATAGTTAAGAGTGAAAGCATGAATCAACAACACATCAGAGACACGTGAACACCAAGATTTTTATACGTGGAAACCCTGTTAGGGGAAAAACCACGGTGGATGTTAGTCCACAAGATTATACCCTATTAGAAGTATAATGAAAGAAATGAATAGGGAATGCACATGCATTCAAGCATACTTCCTAGAGCTCACTGCTCAAAGGGAAGGCTCACTACCTTACATAAGACAAATAGATTAAATCTATCTGATGAGGTTGAACTCAGAAATTAGCTTCTACAAAATCTTGATTATAATTCTGGTTAGGCACATAAACACTTCTTCACACTTCATTCAATCTTCTTCACACTCTTCTCTGCACTCAAATAATTTGATCTTTATTCATACATATCTTGCATATACTTTGCACACATTCACCAAGCATAGTCTGAGCATAATATAAAATGAGTAAACAATCGCTCTTATATATCCGCTACACGGATTTACATCAAAAACTCTGTTGACCACAAATAAAGAATAAATTACAACTATTGGCCTCAATACATGAACAAATCTTAATGCACACCAACCTAAGTTGGTCACAACATAGTGAGGACCTAAATCAACATCCTCGAACATGCCAAACAATACAATATTAATCCATAAGGATCCACAACACACTACCACCATCATGTCGGCCAAGAACATGAAAACCTTAAACACACAAAGAATAATTTTCAATCACGAACATGCCGATTAACGTGAACGTACCACATTGATAGAGCATGATCTAGAAACATCACTAAACACCTTAGAAACATACGCAAAAACTCAATTCACCAGAATTGCAATCTCATCTTCCTGAAACACCTGCTATAGTAACTGAATAACTGTAGGAAGACAAAACTTCATAACTTCCTCAAATCTTGATGTGTACCACTGAAACTTATAGAAAACATACTAGATAAGCTCAGCAACAAACCCTTTAATGCACACTTTCTAATCATCAATGAACACAACTTTTCATCACTCTGACCTTCTCAGCTTCACTGGTTGCTTGCAATATATTTATTACAATTTTCTCAATATCCTCGACATATACACCCTTCGAAATTGCCAATGCTAATAGTGTTAACATCAATGACAACCACATATCAGCAACACAACCACAAAATCCAACAATCTCCCCTTTTGGCATTGATGGAAACACATGATGTGAAAAAGAATACCATCAACACAACTAGTTGTCCACATAGAACACTTCTCCTCCTTTGTTCATTCTTCTCCTCCTTTCTTCAAGATTTTTTCACATTTTTATTCTCCCCCTTTGACATCAATGGAAAAGTTACACATGCTCTTATCCACATATCATCTAAAACATCTAACTACTCCCCCTAAGTAGCAGCCACCACAACATCAATCTAAAACAAGATCTGACTGTAAGTCCACAAATTGATGCCAAGACTTGCATCTTAGTTCATATTAGGAGGGGTAACTACCCCTAACTTGCATATGAGATACTCAAAATTATCCTTAGGCAATGGTTTAGTAAATATATCTGTAATTTGTTCCTTTGTAGGCACATATTCCAATCTGACTTCTTTATCACTCACCTTGTCTCTCAAAAATTGATACTTGATAGATATATGTTTTTTCTTTGAGTGTAGCACTGGATTCTTAGAAATGTTTATGGCACTTGAATTGTCACAAAATATAGCAATTGGCACATCATACTCAATTTTCATGTCTCTCAACATCTACTTCATCGACAACACTTGAGTATAATTGTTTGTAGTAGCAATATATTATGCCTTAGCAGTAGATAGAGAGATGGAATTCTACTTTTTGCTTAGCCAAGACACCAGCCTCTTTCCCAAGAACAACACACCACCACTTGTGCTTTTCCTGTCATTTACATCTCTTGCCCAATTTGCATCTGTAAAGGCATTCAGAGTAAGATCATCATCCTATGGATGCCATAACCCAAATTCATATGTTCCTTTCAAGTATTTGAATATTCTCTTTATTGCAGTCAAATGTGATTCCTTTGGATCAACTTGATATCTAGCAACCATGCACACAACATTCATAATGTCTAGTCTTGTTTGAGTCAACTATAGCAATCCACCAATCATTGACCTATATCTTTTTTGATTATCCTTAGGAGAATCATCATTCTAAGATAATTTGCATTCGGTTACCATTGGTGTACCAAATGGCTTTGCATCTTCCATGCCAAACTTTTTCAATAACTCTCTCACATATTTGGACTGAGAAATAAAAATTCCATCATCTAACTAAGTAATTTGTAATCCTAAAAAGAATTTCAGTTCTCCTATCATTGACATTTCAAATTCACTTTTCATTTCATCAGCAAATTTCATGCATAAGTTATCATCACCTTCAAAAATAATGTCATCAATAAAGACTTCAATAATCAATTTTGTATCCTGATCCAACTTGAAATATAGATTGTTGTCAGCAATACCTTTATTGAATCCAAGCATCAACAAGTATTTATCCAGTCTAGCATACCAAGCTCTAGGGGCTTATTTGATTCTATATAGTGCTTTCTTCAACTGGCACACCATGTCCCTTTCATCAATCAATTGAAATCCATTTGGTTGCTCAACATAAAACTCTCCTTCTAGTTCACCATTCAGAAATGTTGACTTCACATCCATTTGATAGAATTTATAATTCTTGAATGTAGCATAAGAAAGAAATAACCTTACAGCTTCAATTCTAGCACCAGAGGAAAAAATTTCTTCAAAATCAATACCTTCCATCTATGAATATCCTTTACATACTAGTCTTGCTTTATTTCTAATCACTTCACCTTGTTTATTTAGCTTATTCTGAAAGACCCATTTGGTTCCAATCACATTTTTGTCTTAAGGTCTAGGAACAAGAATCCATGTATCATTTTTCTCTATCTGCATCAGTTATTCCTTCATTGCTTCCATCCAATATTCATCTTTACATGCTTCATTGACATTGCTAGTCTCAGTCTTGGATATTAGAAAATATTCTTCTGCAATTCTTCTTCTAGTTTGTACACCTTTGTTCTTGTCTTCTATGATCTGACTTTCAAAATGACTTCACTTTACATACCTTGGAGTTTTGGGTTTTGTTATTTCTTCTACATTTCCATTGTCTTCTTCTTCATGATTTTCTTGATTCACCAGAACAATTTGAGTTTGATTCTATGTCTATGCAATCTTTCCATTATCAGTACTATCTTTTTGGTCATTTGAGTCATATCTACAATACCTAGATGATCTTTCAATATCCTCATCAACTCTGACATTTTCACTCTCAACCATTTTCTTCAATCTTTTACTATAACACCGGTAGGATTTTTCTCTTAGTAGAGTATCCCAGAAAGATTCCTTCATCACTTCTAGCTTCAAACTTTCCTATATCTTCATCTCTTTTAATATAACATCTACTTCCAAAGATTTTGAAAGACTTGACAGTAGGTTTATAACCAAACCATAGCTCAAAAGGGGTCTTACCAGAATTAATATTGACATTCACCTAGTTGATAGTATACATAGCATTGATCATAGCTTCTCTCCAATAGAAATGAGGAACATTACCTTCCAACATCATAGTTGTAGCAACATCTAAAATTGTTTTGTTCTTTCTCTCAACCACTATGTTCTGTTGTGGGGTTCGGGGAGAAGATAGCTATCTTTTTATTCCATGCTTTTCACAAAATGAATTGAACTCCCAGGAAGTGAATTCACCACCTTTGTCTAATCTTAGACATTTGATATTCAAACCTGTCTCAGTTTCTACCAAAGCTTTGAAGCTTTTGAATTTCTCTAATGCCTCATGTTTTTCTCTTAAGAAAGCAACCCAAACCATTCTAGAATAATAATCAATAAGAATCATAAAGTACCTTTCTCCTTATAGACTTTTGATTCTGGAAGGACCACATAGATCAGTATGTACCAAATCCAGTACTCCATTTGAATGATGTTGTTTCCTCTGAAATAAAATTCTTGTTTGTTTCCCATCTGGCATTCCTTGCATATAGTGTTAGTAGGCTTCACTAACTTAAGTAGATCTATGAATGCTTGTGTGGAGCTTATTTTGAAAATGTTATCAAAATTCACATGACACAACCTTCTATTCCATAACCAACTTACATCAACTTGAGCAATCAAACAACTTTCACTAGCAGCATTTAAGTGAAAAATATTACCTCCTGTCTTTGTACCTGAAGCAATCATATTTTCTGAGCTTCCCAATATCCTGCACTTACCATCTTTGAACTGAAGATTGTAACCTTTTTCAACCATTTATCCAAAACTCAACAGATTATGCTTCAATCCTTCAATATAAAGAACATCATTAGTATTGCATTTTCCACCAAGAGAAATAGTGCCTCTGCTACAAATCACACCAGCATTGTTATCTTTGAATCTTACAACACCACCGTCATAATTTTCCAAGCTTAGAAAATTTCTTTTATCACTAATCAAATGATGTGAGCATCTTCTATCGATCACCCACTCATCCTTCTCATCAATTGTAGCTACAAGAGCTTTCTCAATATTCTGATTAGCTGATTCAATGGACACCAGACCATTTTCCTTGATAGAAATGAATACCCATTCATCTTCATTTCCAATTTCTTTATCAGATTCATCATCAATAACTCCTTCAACATAATAACATTTCTTTTGAAATCTAGTCTTGTTAGGTTTATACTTAGAGACTCTTTCAGGACACCTTGATGTGAAATGACCTATCTTACTACAAGAGAAACATTTAATAGGCAACTTTCCTTTGTACTTACCTTGTCCTCTGGCTTCTCTTTTCACAATCAGTGTTTCCAGTTCTTCGAGCTCTCTTTCTTCATCTTCAATCAATTTCATCTCTTCTTCATACTTGAATGTTTTTTTGGAACTCTCTCTCATATCATATCTTTGTTGGCTTTTTCTGGATACAGTATTTTTGAATGCAAACTCTATCTTAGGAAAGGATTCCCCAAATTCACTCAACTCAAAGGAAACAAGTTTTCCAATCAACATGTCTCTTGTCACATTTGTTACTATCTTGAGTTCTTCAATAGCATGAGCTTTTGTTTTGTAAGAAGTAAGCACAGATCTAAGTATTTTAGCCACAATCTCATCTTCTTCCAAGGTTCCACCGACACATCTAATTTCCATCACTAATTCATTTACCTTTTGCAAGAAAGAAAATATGTTTTCATCTTCACTCATCTTCATGTTCTCCCACTTACTTTTTAGACTTTGAATCTTAGCAACTTTCACTAGTGCATCTCCTTCATACAATGTTTCCAACTTTATCCAGATCTCATGTGCAGTTTTCGGACCTATTACATTTGTCATCTCTAAATCTATCAAAAAACTTAGTAATGCTTCTATAGATCTGGTATTAGTTTCTGCTTCTTTGATCTCATCAACAGTAGAGGGACCATTCTAATGAATTGTATATGCATTCTTTGTAATCTTCCAGAAAAGCTCACCAATGCACTTCAAATGACACACCATTCTGACTTTCCACAAAGAATAGTTTGTACCATCGAATCTAGGACTATCCTTCTTGTATGATCCCATCTTGGATCACCTCAAGCTATTAGAATTCTTCACAGGAACTAGCTCTAATACCAATTGTTGGCAAAACAAGAATAGACAACTGAGAGGGGGGTGAATCAGTTGTTACAGAAATTAAGCTTATTCAAATTTAAACAACTTTTAATCTCAGATCTGATAATTAACAGTGAAAGCGTGAATCAACAACACATCAAATATACATGAACACCAAGATTTTTATATGTGGAAACCTTGTTAGGGGAAAAACCATGGTGGATGTTAGTCCACAAGATTATACCCTGTTAGAAGTATAATGAAAGAAATGAATAGGGAATACACATGCATTCAGGCACACTGCTTAGAGCTCACTGCTCAAAGGGAAGGCCCATTGCCTTACATAAGACAATCAGATTAAATCCATCTGATGAGGTTGAACTGAGAAATTAGCTTCTACAAAAGTTTGATTACAGCTTCGGTTAGGCACAAAAACACTTCTTCACACTTCGCTCAATCTTCTTCACAATCTTCTCTGAACTCAAATAATCTGATCTTTATTCACACATATCTTTCATATACTTCACACACATTCACCAAGCATACTTTGAGCATACTATAAAATGAGTAAACAATCGCTTTTATATATCCACTACACAGATTTACATCAACAACTCTATCAGTCACAAATAAAGAATAAATTACAACTATCGGCCTCAATACAAGAATAAATCTTAACGTGCACAAAACTAAGTCAGTCACAACATACTAAGGACCTAAATCAACATTCTCAAACACGCAAAACAATACAAGATTAATCCATAAGATCCGCAACACACTACCACCATCATGTCGGCCAAGAACATGAAAACCTTAAACACAAAAAGAAGAATCTTCAATCATGAACAAGCTGATTAATGTGGGAATACCACACTGATAGAGCATGATCTAGAAACATCATTGAACACCTCAAAAACATATGCAACAACTCGATTCTCCAGAATTGCAATCTCATCTTCTAGATACACCTTCTATAGTAACTGAATAACTGTAGGAACACAAAACTCCATAACTTCCTTAAATCTTGATGCGTACCACTAAAACTTATAGACAACATACTAGATAAGCTCAACAACAAACCCTTTAATGCATGCCTTCTGATCATCAATGAACACAAATTTTCATTACTCTGACCTTCTCAGCTTCATTGGTTGTCTGCAATATATTTATTACAATTTTCTCAATATCCTCGACATATATAGCCTTCAAAATCACCAATGGTAATAGTGGTGACATCAATGACAACCACATATCAGCAACACAACCACAACATCCAACAAGAATGAAATGGCTTGATAGAAGGAATGAAGCTCTTAGTACTCTTATTTTTTCCATTTCTCCAGATCTTAAATATCATGTTGCATCTTGCACACATCCTAATCAATTTTAGACTACTTTAGAGGGTCTCTTTGGTAAGCTACATATAATGACGAAATTTAAGTTGGAGAATGAACTAATGGGTCTTAATCCATCATATTTTGACAATATCCAAGACTTCTTCTCTAAGCTCAATTCTCTAAGATTGTAGTTATCTAATTGTGGGTTCACTAAAGAGGATGAAAAATTGATTATTTTTATTCTTGCTAAGCTTGCTCTTGATTATTCAGTGTTTGTTTCTACATTATATGCTACAATGGATGCTATTGGAAATGCATACAAAATGCATTCTCTTGATGAATTTGTACCTTTAGCTCACAAGGGAACAAGAAAAGTTGGTTCACATGGGCACATTGAAGTCTACTATATATCATGATCTTCTTGTAAAGGATACAAAGGCTTCAAGTGGTAAAGGTAAGAAGAAGAATATGCCACCCAAGTCTAATGAGCAAGGTAAAGATTCTCCTTCACATAGCACTCTTGAGTCTACACCCTCTTCTAAAGAGGAATCATCTAAAAATAAGTTCAAATGTGCATATTGCAAAAGATTAGGACATGATGAGCATAGATGTTATAATAAGAAGATTGATGAACTCACACACCTTCTTCAAAATAATAGCATTCAGCTGCCCTCATCAATGTCTTCTACTTCTTCTTTTGCATCTCAATCAAAAAACACATGATCTATAATTGGGCTACACAAAATGAAAGGACAAGCACTGTTGTCCTCTACAAGTCCCGAATCTAATAGATGGATTCTTGATTCAAAGGTACCTCATCATATGGCATCTTCTATGGATATGTTCTCTTCTTTTGAGCATTGTAATTCACCTCATATTTTGATGGGTAACAATACATATATGAAGGTAAGTGGGAAGGGTTCTATTGACATGGTGGAAGGAGCTTTCAATGATGTGCTTCATGTTCCTTCCTTGACATCAAATCTCCTTTCTATTTATCAAATCACTCATGGGGGTCAAGGTAAAACAATTGAGTTCACTCCTAATACAGTGTCCATAAGGGACTTGGAGACTAGGGATATTGTTTCTATCGAAATGGTTGATCATTTATCTCATTTGTATTCCTTTTCAAATTTTACTTCAAAAGGTGATAATGTTCCTTTTACTACATCTCACACTCCATTGAGTGTGAACCGTGTCTGGGTGATCCCACAATAGTGGTTTACACTTTTTGGGACATCCTGATTTTTGCTAAAATCGCATATTTTTAGAAAATGTAATGATTTAAGCCTTGAAAAGTTCCATTTAAAGTATTCCAATTGAAGATGATTTGATCAAACCACCTTAGATCAAACCCCCTTGGATATAACCCCTCTATTTTTAAACCATACCTATAACAAAGTCTCCTTTACACCTACCAAAATGCTGATAAAAAACCACTTTTGATTTACCTTTTGGGGGATCAAATGAATTCATTTAAAATTTATTTTTTATAAGTATGTAGTACTTATTATAAGCTTCCCAAAAAGTATAATTTTAAATATATTTAATTTTTTTATTATATTTATTTTTTATTTCTTGTGAATGTAGTTTTTTCACCAAAAATCAAGCTCTTTGTTCTACACATGTGGAAAAATAGTAGATTATCAAAAACAAATTCTGAAAAATATGTTTGTGCTAGGTACTGATGTCCTTGATCCAGTAAAAAATAAATTTAATTTCAATAGATACAAATAAATTTATGTTGTTTATGGTATGCCTATGTCTAAATTGTAATTGGTTTGAATTCAAAACTTGATTAAGAAAAAAATATTCAATAGGACACAATGAAACCAAATGAATGTGCTAGATATCATAGTTACAAAGCTAAATTTAAAAAAAATAGAATTTTATCCTTCATAGAAAAAAAGTTATGTTGTTTACAGTGAGAATCACTCTTTAAAAATGGTGTTTACTTTTAAAAACTAGTTTTCGAAGGAGATGGAAAAATAAATGCAATCTAATTCAATATATATATATATATATATATATATATATATATATATATATCTATAGACAAAATGTCACAAATCACTAGTTTGCATTATCTTCAAATTCCTCATCGTTTAGCAGCTATAGGTGCCTGAAAGTGAAGATTTAATTAAAAAAACTTGGTTTAGTTTGGCCAAAAATTGTAAACTAGTATTGTGGGATCACCCTATGAGGAGGCTATTGGTCATCTAAACCATGGTATTCTAGAGTCCAATGTTGAGCTTCCTACTCCTCCACCTCCTACTTCTTCACCCATCAGTGCTTCTATTTAGTACGATGGTCATAGTTTTTCAAATCTTTCTTTGTGGGATGAATATTTGACAGGTATCTCTAACATGTTTGTGGAGTCTCATACTGCAGATTTGGAGGACACACTTGAGGGGTTTTATCTCCTATTTGATGATATTTTCAGCACATTTGTTATCCCATATACTTTGTCTTCGGACATTGAAATTCACGAGTCTCCTCCTTCACTTGATTTGTCATGTTTCTTGGTTGAGTTTGACCAGGATTATGTTGTGACTTATTCAAGCTTGGAGATTCCAAATCAGTTTTCAAAGGAATTCATATTGAGACTTCATTCTTCCTCCTTTTATTTGGACATGGAGTGGCTTCTTCATCAACTTATGGATATATTTCTTCATAAGGAGAGATGTGTTGCTTGTAGACATTGGATCATGTTTTGTTTTCAAGCATTCTTCATCGGTATTGGAGCTTCTTCATTGTGGGGGGGATATCTTATCTCTCTTTTTCCCTCTTATTAAAGGGTCATTGACTGTATATACATGATGGATGTAGTCCTTGCGGGTATCATTTATTCCTCCATACATCATGATTGTTTTGTTTTGTTTTCTCTCTTTTGGAGACGATTTTTGTCCCATTGGGTTTTCTTATTTTCTCCATTTCTGTGATATTAATTGCATCATTTTCATTTATAAATGGGTATCTAACATGGCCTCATATTCAGGACCCATCTTCATCTTCATCTTTGCATATTTTACATAATAATCTTATCCCTAAGTTTCACTTAAGGGAGGTGTTGGTGTGAAATAATGTCTTGTACCTAGCTAATTCACTCACTAGGTAATTAGGGGACATATTCACATGTTAAGTTTACTTAGGATATAAGATTCTTTCTAGAAGTCTTAGTTGGATTTTCTAGAACTTATCTTATCTAGCTTTATTGTTTGATTTCTAGGTAGTTAGTTTTTTAGTTGTCTCATGTTATAGGATTAAGACACTTATCATGATCTTGTCTAATCCTATTCACCACCTTGCCTATATAAGCAATACATCTTATGTACATTTGCATATTTAACCAATATTCAATCTTGCATTGTTGAAGCAAGCTTTCTTTCCATTCTCTCTCTTGTGGAAGATATTTTGGTCTAGCAACTAATCTTGGAGGTATTGGTGAGTCACCATTAACTCCCACAATGTTATGGTTTAAACTACACTTTAGAAAGCATAAGGCTATGTCTTTATTCTACACCATTCTCTCACTAACATTTAGGTTTTTAACTATTAGGACCTTAGTAAGAGGTAATGAGATGTTGGAATTTAGAAGAAAATAATTTTGGGAAGAGATATATTAGTAAAGGATTTGTAAACAAATTGACACATAATTTTTATATTTTTGTAAAAATATTAGTAGTGTCTCATTCAAATATTTAATTTTAATTTTTTTTTTTAAAGTATCAGCCCATAAACTACATTCAATTTACTAGAATGTTTAGTACTGTCTTATTTAAATTTGTGTAGATAACTCATTTATTTTTCAATGTGAAGATAATAAAGTATATTTTTAGTATTTTCATTACCACTTAGAGGTATAATTTGGATAATTTTGATCTCACACTCACCCACATACTAATGATGTTTTAGATTACATAAATCAATTATAACTATCAAGGTATCAAGTGAAAGATATTTAAATTTTATTTTCTAGATTATAACCATTATCCTTAACCCAACAATAAACTTCATTCCTATAAGCTAAAATAGATTTGTAAAAGTGAAAATCAAAAATCAAAAGAAAGATATAAAAGGAAAAAATATGATAAATATTAAAATAAAGAGAATAAAGTCATATAAAAAATAATTATCTTGGTAAATCAAGTAATCTCTATGAAGGCTAGAGATTATAATAATTAGTAGAGTTCAACTTAGCGTGGGACTAGAGATAACTTACTTGAGGTTATAGATGCCCAGATAGTAGTAAAATAATATTCAAATGATTAGTGATCATATATACATAAATATTTATTTATTCTAATAGAATATTGTGAATCTAAAATTAAAGTTAAATATTAGCTTGATATTTGTTAAACGATAATATCCATAAGGATTGTCCTTGTATGTACACTTGGGGGCAAGGATAATTAATATTTAAGAGGATATATCATATTAGCATATCAAGTACACTATCATTTTAAACAAGGGCATATCCCTCATATATTTTCATATTTGGTATCTAGTGAAAATTAAATTCATGTTTGTTCCCCTTTAGTGGTAGTATTATGCATGATATCTCCTAAGGTGTGGCCTTGAAATTTATTCATGTTCCCCTTTAGTGGTTGTATTATGCATAATACCCTCTAAGGTATTGTTTTCATTTCATTTGTGTGCCACCTTTGTGACAATGTCATTTATAAAACCTCTTGAGGCGTGGTTACCAGTTCATCTCCTATGATGTTAAAATTTTGTATGGCCCTAATGTTATTCATCCCTCATGATGTTAAACTTTTATATAGGTCCGCATACGTGATTCATCCCTTGTGACAGTAAGTTCTGATCCCCCATGAAATTAAACTTGTATACACTCCCTAACCTGGGTGATTTACAAAATAGTCCATAGACCTAGCATAATGGAGCTTGATAGCCTATGAACTTGAGCGAATTTTGTATGGCCACCTAGTATAAAACAACTTGATTGCTAGTGGAACCATGTGTTGTATGAGTAAACTATAATAACACAACTTGCTAGCCTTGTGAAACCTGTCATACTGTATGAACACCTAACATAACATAGTTTTCTAGCCAGTGGATCTATGTAGCTCATAAGTGATTTGTCTTAACACAACTTAGTAATCCTATGATAAAACCATCATGTCTAGCATTATACTAAATGGATGACGTTTGGTATTGGAGATAAATTTTAGACTGAGGTCTCTTTATCTTACTGACTTAAATCCTTTTTAGAGTACTCACCTCATTTTAGTCTTATTTTTATTGTTTATTATTTATGTTGTGTTTTTTATATGACTAACTTGTGTCTTTTATGTGTTTACTTCATTTATTTATTTATGTTTTCTTTGTGACTTCATTGTGTATGCTTTGTGTCTTCATAGTGTATTTTGTGTTTGATTATTATATAGCTTTTGTTGCATTGCATCTTATGCATGTGTCTTATTTTCTATTTGCATCATTGTTATGTAGGATCTTGAGCTTGGGGGCTAGCACATTTCCTAGATTTAATGTCATCCTACCTCTCCAATTTTTTGACAAAAGAACCCTTCTTGGCTTATCCTTACTTTAGTGTGAGCATGAGAGTGAGTTCATACTCTCACTAAAGTGGAGGCTAAATGTGGCATCCCAAATTATTGACCTCAATAATTTCACACTATTTTTAACTCCCCTTATGTGCTTGGACCTAATTATGCTTATATTTTTTCCATTTTACTATCATGCTCAAAAATTCAAAATGAAATTGGGAATTAAAATTAAATTTTCAATTAACAATTAAAATTTCAAAACCGGTTTGGTCTAGGGTGGTTCTACCCTTGACCATCCTATTTTGGCCCAATTTTTAATATGTTATTCTTGAAATTTTTATGTTAGCGAATTCAAATTCATCTGTTCACTCTTCACATTAATTTTGTAGGAAATGAAGAAGTGGATATAAATATGTCTTTTTCACCATTTAAAACTAGAAGCAATTAAGAAGACAATTTGAATTCCAATTGAGCACCCAAAAGCAATAAAGAATATAATAAGAAACATTATTACAAAAAAAATTCATTAGTCAAGATTCATGTTAGAAATTCATCAAGTTCATAAGTAAGATTGTTCATATTTTTATATGTTCATGTTTTTTGTAAGTATCAACACTTGCATGACATCCTATCAACAAGAAAATCTTCCTTGTATGAGATGTACATCATGACTTCAATCCATCAAGCAGATCAAATCTGATTGGTAATTTGCAACACTTTTCATTTATCTCTTTTTTATCCATTTACCTCTTCTTGACCTAGGGTAAGCAATATTTATATCATCATAAGTATTGTGGAGGGGGAAACACCAAAACAATGGTTTAAATTAGGCAGGATCCTATATGACACAACCCTTTCTCCCCTCTCTTGTTTACAGTTGGTAAATTTGAAGTGGACTTGGGAGAATATTGAAGACCTAATAGCAATATCAAGCATTCAACTCTCATATTTAAACAATTTAGGGCAAGAAGGATTATTCATCAAGATAAAAAAATTCAAAATTTAAGTCTTCCAAGAAAGAGGCTATAGACTATGACCTACATGTACATGTTCATAGACTCTAGAAAGTAGCATATTCCAATCCAAGGTGCCACCACCATTGACCAAGCAATTTCAACCCTAATTTGCATGACAAGTTCCTCTATCTTTGCATTTTGTTGTTTTGTTATCGGTTTCAATAATTTTGTCTTACATTTTTCAATATTAATATATGCTTGTTGTAGACTCATAGTTAACCTAGTTTGTTTTCATATCACATACATCACATCCAATATCAAATCAAACCCCACAAAAAGAGGGACTAAAACCTTAATCAACCATACTAGCTCTTTCATTGAGGATAGTAGTGAAGTGATCTTATGTGATTATTTTTGGTTCCTCTCCAATCTAATATTGGGAAGGATGTAATTTAGAACCTAGATCCCTTATCCCACATCACACACACTATTTATAATCTCCATATTACCCCTTTATGTTAGGTTTTAAACTACACTTTAGAAAGCATAAGCCAAGTGTCTTTGGTCTACACCATTCTCTCACTAACATTTAGGTTTTTAACTACTAGGACCTTAGTAAGAGGTAATGAGATGTTGGAATTTTAGAAGAAAATAATTATGGAAAGAGATATATTAGTAAAGGATTTTGTACACAAATTGACACATAATTTTTATATTTTTGTAAAAATATTAGTAGTGCCTCATTGAAATATTTAATTTTAAATTTTTTAGAAAAAAGTATCAGCCCATAAACTACATTCAATTTACTAGAATGTTTAGTACTACCTTATTTTAAAATTGTACAGATAACTCATTCTTTTTTCAATGTGAAGATAATAAAGTAGGGGAGAGGACCCAATAATTGTGCATCCTAACTTCACACTTCTCATTATCCTACGTGAAAATTTCAAATCACTCCCAAATTTTTATAGCAACTTACTTGGCAAGTCCCTTGCTTATAAATTTAATTTCAGGGCCACATCATCAAATATGATGCCACATCAACATGATTTTTGTCAAAGTATCCAAAAAGGCCCAAAATAAAAGTGAGACCAATACTTGTGCATTCACATCATGGGTAGTTGAGTGCTAATGTGGCATCACATGATTGGTTTCTTTTTAGATCAAAGGAATATATTTTGTTTAATTATGGGTAGTCAAGTCACAACTATTGGGCATTATATAAACAACTACTATCACAACTATTGGGCATTATATAAACTACTACTATCTCAACTATTGAAACATGCTCAACTACTAGGTCCTCTCCCCTATATTTTTAGTATTTTCATTACCACTTAGAGGTATGATTTGGATGAATTTTATCTCACACTCATCCATATACTAATGATTTTTGAGATTACATAAATCAACTATAACTATCAAGATATCAAGTGAAAAATATCAAAATTTTATTTTCTAGATTGGAACTATGTGGTGTTAAAATGTGTCAATGAAGTAACTAGTTAATAAAACTAAACACAAACCCATTATAGATGATTCTGCGGGCCTGGTATGTGCTCCCACCCCTACATTGACTACGTGGACCTTCTCCTGGGTGCCCACGGCTAGTAACAAGCAGGGGCTTATGGTTTCATTTGTTGTGTGTAGGTTTGGTGAGGATGTGTGGGCTGTTTGGTGCGGTGGGAAGGAGGTTGTACAATGTGTGGGTGGTGGAAGCAGTGTGGGTTTGGTGGAGCTGGGGTTGGTGCTTGGGGTTGGGGTATGGCTGGGGCTTCTAAAAGTTTGGTGCTTGCTGGGCCAAAGCCATCTTAGCCCTTTTCGGCTACCATGCATGCACAAAAAATGTATTCATCTTTTGTGGGTGAGAGCTCTAAACTCAAGAAAGTGAACGGGTACTTGTTGTGGAGCCAAGATCACCCTATTTTGGTTATTTCTCCTAAATCAGTGCAGGAGGACATAGCTTATTGGAGCCAACATGTTCTGATTTGTAAGTTTTTGGGTATTTGCATTCCTCTCTCGGCGCTAGAGTCTTGGATCCATTAGACCTGGAAAGTTGAAGGTGATTTTGATCTTTTGGTGGCTATGAATGGCTATTTCATGGTTGATTTTCTTGCATCTCAGATTGCAATCATCTTTTCGAGGGAGGGTTGTATTTTTACAATCATGTTGGCTTGTTCATTAAGCCCTAGCATGGAGATTTTAATGCGATTGAGGATTTTACTACACAAGAACCTATTTGGGTCCGTCTTCCATGGCTATCATTGGAGTTTTGGAGGGAGGATATTCTGCACCTAATTGTTGCTTTGTTGGGGAAGTTGACTGCCATTGCTCAGAATACATTGCATAAGAAGGTATTCTCTTATGCTCGCATTTGTGTTGAGATTGATTTAAATAACCCTTTGTCGGATTCTTTGGAAATTTGTATTGGTTCTGCCTCATGTATTCAATCGCTTGATTATGAGTCCCTTCCTTTTCATTGCCGCTTTTGTCACGAGTATGGACACCTTCAGCACCAGTGTCCTCGGTCACCCAAAATGGTTGGGGATTCTTCTGGGCCTTTGGTGGAGAAGGGGGATAGAGGCAAGGCATCTATAGTTGAAGGTGGGCTTGATAAGGATGGCTTTATTCCTGTTAAGCAGAGAAATAAAGGGAGGGGTCATAAGCGGGCCTATAAGGATAGATAGAGTGATCAGGGTTTCAATCGGTTTGAGGCCCTGGATAATCAGGCTTTGGAGGAAGGGATTCCTGTTGAATTTTTTTCTAGGGCCACTAGTATGGATGTTGGGTTGGACACGGGGCTGGAACAGGCGATTGTTGTTCTGAATATTTCTCTGGAATTGGAGTTGGGGATTTCTAAGCCTCCTGGGGCCTTTATAGATGTGCAGGATGATATTGTTTTAGCAGATTTAGCTAAGGCAGTGTTTTCTTTAGGAAAAGGTCAGGGATCATCTCCTGCTTTGGGGGTGTTGCAATGCCCTCTCAAGAAGGGGCATTTTGAAAATTCTTTGAAGGTTGGTCGTAAGAAGGATTTAGACAAGATTAAGTCTATTGGGGATCTGTTTGTGGAATCTGGCTCTATTAAGACCCTGGAGGCCCACTTCTCTCAACCTTCCTCATGATTATTCTCTGATGGAATGCAAGGGGGTACAATAGCACCTCCTGTCAAAAGGCTATTCAAGATTTGATTGTTTTTCAGTCTCCAAATATCTTTTTTGTTTAGGAAACTAAACTTTACGTGGATCTTATGCTTCAACATGCTCCTCGTATTTGGTCTTTTGGCCTGTATCAGTGTATTGGGTCTAGGGGAACCTCTGGGGGTCTGGCTCTTTTCTAGAATCCTCGTAAGGTTGTTCCTCATTGGTGGATTTCAAGCCATTCTACTATTTTGGTGGTGGCTTCGATTTTGGAATTTGGGGAGACTATTTTGGTTAGTAATGTTTATGCTTTGATTGACATTCATGGTAAAATCCAACTTTGGGCTCATATCAGGTATGTGAGGTCTTGTGCACCCCTTTTGCCTTGGATCTTAGCTGGTGATTTCAATGATGTGTTGAGTTTGGAGGAGAAAAGGGGAGGATTGCCTAGGCTTGGTCCTACTTTAGATCTATTTCAGAGTAATGTGGAATCTCTTTCTCTGGTGGATGTTAAACCCTCTAATAAAATATTCACTTGGAATAATAGACGGAGTGGGCCTGAAGCGATTTCCCAGCAGCTAGATCATTTCCTTCTCTCTTGCTCTTGGGTTAGAGGTAGCTTGGTGATTTTCTCTAAGATTATTGACTGGTGTGGCTCTGATCATTGCCCAATTAAGCTTTTGAATTCAGCTTTCCCAAATCCAAAGAATCCTCCTTTCAAATTTTAGCTTATGTAGCTGTGTGATCCGTCTTTGGGCGATCTTGTTGCTCAATGGTGGAGGGATGGCACCCCTACGTATGGTACAACTATGTATTCTCTGATTAAGAAGCTACAATATGTCAAGTATCATCTTAAGCAATGGAATAAGTCATGTTTTGGTAATTTTTGAGCCAGCAAAAGAGATGCGCAAGATCACCTTGTTGTTATTACTCGCCAAATTTAGGATTTAGGTTTCTCAGAGGCTCTTGGGCATGCTAAGGCCTAGGCTCCAATGTTGGTGGAGGATTGGGAGCTTCATGAGGAGATTTTTTGGAAACAAAAGGCTAGGAGTGATTGGCTTAAAGAGGGTGACAGGAATACTACATTTTTCCATCATTTAGTACAAGCTTGTCGTAATAAGTGTTTTGCTTCTTCTCTTTTTAACTTGGAGGGTCTTTTGATCTCTTCACATCAGGCTTTGTCTAGAGAGGCTCGTCAGTTCTACTCTGATCTATTCACTGAGGATTCACTTCTTGTTGAGGCAGATGAGAATATGGTCCTTGATTGCATTCCCTTCTTAATTTCTAATGAGTTGAATACTTCTCTTATTTTAAAGGTGACTTTGTTGGAAGTGGAGGAGGTGGTGTTTGGGATGAATAAGGGGAAAGCTCCTGACCTTGATGGCTTCCTAGTTGAGTTTTTCCAAGAGTTTTGGGATATTGTGAAGCTGGATTTATTGGAGGTGGTTCGAGAGCCTCTTCATAGTAAGCAGATGCTTCATGCCCTAAATGCTACTTTTCTGGTTCTCATTCCTAAGAAGGAAGGTGCTAATAGGCTTGATCTCTTTAGAACTATTGCGCTCTATAATATGGTGTACAAGATTGTTACGAAGTTGATTGCTAAGAGGCTTAAATCTTGTTTTCCTATGATCATTTCTGAGGAACAAGGTGGATTTGTGGCAGGTCATCAAATTATGGATGGGGTGGAGGTTGCGTCTGAAGTTATTCACTCCATGGCAACCTCTCAGGATAGGTCTATGTTTATCAAGTTGGATATGGCCAAAGCTTATGATATAGTTAAATAGAGTTTTCTTCAGAAGATTCTATTGGCCTTTGGCTTTTCCTCTGATTAGGTGAGTTGGATATTGAGTTGTGTCACCTCTTCCTCCTTTTTGGTTATTGTCAATAGGGAACCTTCAGAGCTGTTTGGGGCTACTAGGGGCCTTCGTCAGGGAGATCCGCTCTCTCCTTATTTGTTTATTATTATGGCGGAGGGGTTGGGTCGGCTTCTTAAGTCTCGGGTTTCACAGGGTTTGATTCATGGGTGGCAATGGGGGATGATGTTGCCTATGATTTCTCATCTCCAATTTGTGGATGACACCTCTCTTATGGGACTGGCTCGAATTAGGCAGGCTGAATCCTTCAGGGCAGCTTTGGACATCTACCTTGTGGCTTCGGGCCAGAAAGTCAATGAGCAGAAGTCCTCTATATTCTTTTTTAATACTCCTCAAGCTATCCAGTGGAGGATTGCAGCTATTCTATGATTTCAAATTGGGTCTCTTCCCTTTGTCTACTTGGGTATTCCTCTTGTTGTTGTTCGTCAGCCCAGATCCTTCTGGCAGATTTTTCTTGATAAGCTTAGGTGGAAGGTTACTCATTGGACCCATCATTGGTTGTCTATTGCTGCTAGAGTGACTCTTCTTAAGTCTGTTATCTAGGCCCTTCCCATCTACAGGTGCTTTGTTCAAGCGGCTCCTATGTATTTCCTTAAGGAATTTGATGCTCTTTCTCATCAATTTCTTTGGAGCGGTAATTTGTTGTCTTCAAAGTGGAGCCTTGTTAAGTGGGATTATGTGTGTAGACCAAAGCAGGAGGGTGGTCTTGGTTTACGCTCTACTATTTTGAATGGGAAAGCTCTTGTTTCCAAGCTTAATTGGTGATGGTGTACCAATCAGCATCAGTTATGGGCTCGTATTCTCAACCATAAATATCTTTGGGGTGTTGCTTCTTTTGAGGTTCCTTGCTATCCTCTAGAAGGGAGTGGCTCTATAATCTGGCATACTTTGAAAGTGGGGGCACAATTAATTAAGTGAGTGTTTTTTTGGATATGTCATTCAGGGTCACAGGCTCTATTTTGGTCTGATTCTTGGGATGGTCACCCTCCTATTCTCTCTTCTTTTCCTCACCTCCAGCCCCTTTGTGATGTTTTTATTGTGGTTGGTTGGGATACCATGGAGCATTATAAGGTGGAGCAGCATGGTGGATTGGCTATAAGTTTTCACTAAAAGCATCCTTATCAGTGGCCACCTGGAGGATCTCAGGGTGATAGGCATGAGCTTTCTCTTCTTCTGGCTTCCCGTGCTTGTAATTCTCCAAGGCGACCTAATGTCTTGGCTTGGGATGGTTCAAAGTTGTTTGGAAAGTACTTTGTGGTGGCTGATTATAAATAGTTAGGTAGGCAATTGTTTGGGGACATTGAGGTCCCTTGGTGGAAGCAAGTCCGGCACAAGCTATCATGGCCCAAGTGTAACTTATTTATGTGGTTAGTGGCTCAAAACTGGTGTCTTACTTGGGATAATTTATGTAAGTGTGGTTTCCATGGCCCCTCTATGTGTGTCTTGTGTCATGGTTGTGAAGAGAGTGTCTCCCATCTCTTCTTCCAATGTTCTTATGCTGGAGAGATTTGGCATTTCTGGTGGGGGTGTAGAATATGGCCTGTTGGCATGCTTCTTCTTTGGTGGAGTTTGGGGAATGGTAAGGCAGGCCCCCTATCTCTACCTCCTTTCTTCAAGTTGCTTGGGCTCTTGGGCCTTACTTTATTATATGGAACATGTGGTTGGAGAGGAATAGGCAGATTTTTCAGGATTCATTTTTGATGGCCCCTCACCTGTGGTGGAAAATTCTATACAGTTTAGGGGAAACTATTGCGGCTAAGTATGATATGACTATGTTGGTGAATTCTTGTGATGTTGGTTGTTGTAATCGTCTTCATCTTCCACCTCCGCAATGGTAGCTCATGCACAACAAATGTAGACATCCTACCCCAAAGGTGAATAGGGAGGGAATATGGACCCCTCCTCCTCATGGAGTCCTAAAAATCAACTCGGATGGCTCTTCTCGTGGAAATCCGGGTCATGCTGGCATTGGGGGTATTGGCTAGGATAGCTTTGGGGATGTTCAACTTATCTTCTTTGTATATAAGGGTCTTCATACTAATAATCTTATGGAGGCTCGACCCATTTTATTGGTTGTGGAGTGGGGCAGTCATTTGGGATGGTGAAGGATCATATGTGAGTTAGACTCCCAGGTTGTGGTGAAATTACTGAAAAGGAAATATTTAGATGATGTGATTTGGCAGCTGGCTTTGACAGTTGAACAAATTCTCACTCTTTGTGCTTCTCTGGACTATATTACTTTCACTCATATTCCTCAAGAATGGAATGGTGTTGCTGATTGCTTGGCTAAATGGGCTTCTGATCATACTAATGATTGGAATTTGGTGGATCGGGGTCAACTACCCCCAAATTTGTCTCTTCAATTGGATCACTTGGTTGAACTTGATAGGGCCATTTAATGCCCTTTCTTTGTACCATTTTCTTGTTTGAATAAAGTTTTTACCCCTCAAAAAAGAAGAAGAAAAAAATAAAAACACATATCCATGAAATGTATTACATAAAATGAATTGAAATAATAAAGCCAAATTAGTAATGATATCCTTTCAAATCATTCCATGGTTCTCTAGTCTTAAGGACCTTCGAAATTCATGCTCTCAGATCTATTTAAATGTTGCACATGAATCTACAAAGATGACAACCTAAGAAATGAGAAGATGTTGTGCAATGCAAACTACATGCCTACATCACTATATTTTTAGATTTTTGATGGTTAAATGTTGAATGATCCTATGATGAAATGTTGTTGTAATTGAAATGATACTAAGATGAATACTATGATTGAAGATGCAATTCTAATGCAATGCTATGAAAAACAATGAAATCTAATGCAATACTAAGTGATCCAAAGTAAAAATGCCATAATGCCTATGCTATAATAAAATGCAAGCTCTCAATTGCTCTCAATTTTTTCTCAATTTCTCCAGCATAATTTTATCTCCATTCTCTATATATGAAAATTTGTAGAAATGCCTTCTATTTATAGATTTTTCCAAGCTTGGGCTGAGGTGGCAAAGATAGATGGTTGAGATCGTGATCCTGAGGCATCGACAGTGGAGCACAAAGAGGTTAGAGTAATTCATGGAGGCTTCTCCATTTCGAAGATCCAATCTTCCAAGTGTCCAAGAGCATCAATTGATAGAAGGAGCCATGTGTCTCCCATGAAGTTAGGCGGTTGAGAGGTTGGAGAGAATATTCCCAATTTAAAAATTAGAAATAAATGAAAATGTGTGAAATATGATGAGGTGGAGGATGAGTTGGAGGTGGTTAGAAGAAATATGGAGACATGTGCTAAATTTGAATTAAAAATTCGAATTTAAAATGGAGGAGAGAAATCAATTAATTACACTTAATTTAAGAGGAAAAGTGACTTTTGAAAAAGAGGAATTAAGGTAATGAACAATATAAATAAATTTATCAATTTATTTATAATAGTAGAAGAATTATAATTAATTAATTAATTATGAAATATTTAATTAATTGTACCCCAGACCATATTTACGTGCATACAATAACCATTATCCTTAACCCAATAATAAAATCCATTCCTATAAGCTAAAATAGATTTGTAAAAGTGAAAATCAAAAATAAAATAAAATGATATAAAAGAAAAATAAATAAAACATGAGAAATATTAAAATAAAGAGAATAAAGTCATATAAAAAAATAATTATCTTGGTAAATCAAGTAATTTTTTTATGAAAGCTAAAGATTCTAATCATTAGTAGAGTTCAACATGTCGGGGATATGGAGTCGGTTCTACCATCATAGATCAGCATCTAAGACAACAGTGCCTTAGTGATTTTCATTTTTATCACTTCAAAGACACAAACAACTATTCCATAAAGTGGAAGCAGGCACAGTTGATCCCCCATTGATCCTCTGAGAGAAGTAAAAGCTTGACAAATAACAGATTCAACACAAGCACAGATTCAGTTTGCAAAATCAAACAACATGAAAGACAAAAAACTGAACACATAGATATACGTGGGGAAAACCCTTTCGGGTAAAAAACCCCACACTCCAAAAGATCGAGCCATTGTACTATTCAGCAACAGAAAACAGTTACAATACAATCTCAAGCTCATAGCCTATATGGGAGTCACATCTTGTTCAACTGGAGAATACAGGTAGTAACAACAATCAGAACCTTCATATAGTTACAATGACATACATCTGTCATACTACATAGATTCTCTTCAACTCCTGAGAACTAACTATCTCAGCCAGCCTCATGGTCAGCCTAGCCACTAGGCCTCCATAGGTTCACATCTTTTCAGAACTGAGAGACTAAGGTTCATGGTTACAACAATATGTAAAACCGCTCAAACTTTTTTTGTCTCTCTCTCTTCACTTTTCTTTACATCGACTTGCAACTTACTTATCAAAACCATCACCTTTCTGGTTTTCATAAAATAATGTATTCAACTAACAAAGTCATACATCACAATCAATGTCTCAACCAATCCCATGGTTTCCATGTTCAAGCATCGAACACTCAAGCAAGCAATCAATCTACATAGATTGCATCCAGTCGCCCAGGCATTCAATCCATGCCTTAATTGGGTTCCAATTCCAGCTAGAAATCGGCCTACAATAACTGCCTATCACTGTTTTGGTCTTTGGCCAATCAAACGCTGCCAACCTACCACGTGTCCTCCTATCATTCGACTACACTCTGACACCGAGTCCAACTTGGTCAAACTCTACCTCGAGCTCATTTGAGCTCCTACCGCATTACTGCCGAGTCCAAGTCACCCATCCGCGGTATGGTGGTGAGCCCATTTGACCCGACCTTGGCCTCCAACCGTGCTACCATTGGGCAAGACTTTTTCCATCGTGGTATGGCGGTAACCATCGGGTAGACCATCAGTGGTCATACCACACTACCGCGGAGGCTGCTAGGCCACCCCGTAGTAGGGCGGTGACCGCTCTAGCAGACCGCCAGTGATCTCACCGTGGCCACCACGGTGTGGCAGTAACCGCCAGGCCACACTGCAGGCAGCTTACCGTGGCCACCGTGGTCACTCCAACCACCGAGCTTGGTAGGGCGGTAACTGCCACTAGACCGCTACCACCAACCACCAGTGGCTTACCACGCCCATCGCGGCTTAGAGAATAAGCCCCGCGGTAGGGCAGTAAATGTCAAACTTGACCACCACTGCCACCGTGCAACCGTGCCGCCATGAAGTGACCCCTACGGTATGGTGGTAACAGCTACGCCGACTGCCGCCACTCACCATGCCACCACCAATCAAGAAGAGGACCACCACGGTAGAGCGATAACACCACCCAACTGCTAGACATAGCAAGGTGGCCCGCGGTAAAGTGGTAAACCATGCCACAAAGGCAAACATGTAGTGGTATGGCGGTAAAGGAAAGAAACATGAAGAAATCGACCAAGTCTTCAAGGGAAACTAGAATGTTGAGGCATCAATTTCCCAACGATCTCCCACTTGACAAAGACATTTAGGCTTCCTCCAAAACTCGAACAAGGACCAACACAATGCCTCCACGCTCTGACCAAGACACCTGCAACAACATCCAAAAATTTCCACCATCTTAGGCACCAACTCCAAACACAAGAACACGCCAAGGTGAAAAAGCACCAGTCTTAGGAACACAAACATCTGATCCTCCAGGCGGAAAAAGGCACAATAATAGCAACAACAAAGCACCAAAGTGAGCACAAGAAATAGAACATGGACCGCAATTCTCCAGAACAAGAACACCAATCAGCTAGAACAACAACTAGAAAACTGACTGCCCTCCATTCAACTGATCAAACCCACGCAGGTAAACATAGCACCCACAACTTGTACTAATTCGTCCAACCACCCATAACTCAAGGGTATGACAACCAACAGCAGACTCATGCCATCATAAAACCACCCATCTCAGCAGCAAAAAAGCACCCTATGGCAACCAGTCATAGACCACACATGTCCAGGTACTCCTACAACAAGGGCACTATCTTGGTGAGTGCAAACAAAGCACCATCACAAATGATCCAGGCATACCAAGTCTACCACCCCCTGCATATAGAAGAAAGTAATCATGTAGTTCCAAGGAACACCCACTCTGATCTGCACAACCTGCAACCTCCTGCTGCAAGAAAATTTTCTCTCTCATCAATCATCCATTGTTCTTCCAAGGTTCCATATCTAACTGGAAAAGGAAAACCCCTCGTGTCATCACCCGAGTGACAAACACATGACCATAGAAAACAGTGTACATCACAGCTCCACAAACATCTAAAGTCATATGAAACAAACAGGAAGAACAAAACCAGATTAGAGAGAAACATCAAATCAAAACATTCCCTTCTACAAACCCTTCTAAATGTCAGCTGTGACAAGAGTGATCTTCTTCTCATCCCAAAGGGAAAGCCTTAACAACACCCAACAACACCATGGATGTAAGCAGCAAGAAGATCAAACTAACCCATACACCATCTCCTGTTAGTCCTCAAAAGCACAAGGAGATACATAATGTTGTCCACCTTTCATTATGAATCCTCCAGAATCTCACAACAACTCAAGATTCATATCCATGAAAGATAAATCATAGCACATATCTAAAAGCTATAATGGGAAAATACCTTCAAATGAACACCACTGCCGAGCAGACCAAGAAGAAGAGAAAATATGCTCCTCCAAGATATACAAGCCACCGTGACTTACCCAAGAGAATTCTCCTTCATGGTCTCTGTTGAACTCACGTTCAACCAAGGTACAAGCTACTTGGAATTTTAGCTATAACAACAATATTCTCAAAATAATTCCAGCCTCACCTTATTCTCCATGCATCCATGAGCACTAGCAACCTGTCATCTCATGCTAACTCCAAACTGCATTACTGCACTTATCATGAAGTCCTCTAGCATATGACCGAAGTACTCAAAACATAGAGAAACCCCAAACCACTGTCAAAGCTCCAAACCAGTTGAACCAGAAACTTATCATGACACCATGATCTACACATCCCCCTTAGGAGATACCATGCTTCAAGTGAAAAATCCATGGTCTCAAGAGCAAAGCAACATGCCAAAACTCTAATGCACAAGCAAGAGTATACCATGACATAAACCAAACAAACTCTAAACCAACATCACATGTCAAGCACCACCAGCATCTCAGCCAAAGACTACCAACGTCCTTCATGGCTCCAAGATGTTGCACATCTTCAAATAGTGACCATGCAAATGCGAAAGAACTCTTCTGCAACACTAAAGAAGGACACCACCCATTGCTAAAGCTCCCACTGCAATGTGACACCAAGATTTCCAAGCAACATGATTGACCACACCATCACTGTCAAAAGCTTACACTAACCAGTGTAACAAGCTCTTCATGACAACGTGACTACTCATGCTATAGGTTCCCATAACTGACTATTCAGGTACTTAGAATGCCATTCACCTTCTCATCTCAAAACAGCCACGCCAATGCACAAGTGACCACAAACAAGGTCAGCTAACAGATTTGCAACAACACATAAGAAAACAGGTGGATATTGATAGTCCACTCCCGATTTGTCTCACTGTAGTCAATGGGTAGCTAATCCACCAGCCACACAACTCAGAGATCCACTTCAACAACTACAAATCTATCATCACACTGGAAACTACAAAACTGAGATAAACAAGAGGAACAACCATGTAGACAACCATGAATCAAAGACCACATCAAAGACCAGATCTAATTTGCCAATCACGTCCACAACTCAAGCACCATAGTCCAAGCAACCATTAAGCACACACCACAAGAATGTTGAATGAGTAAACACATACAGACACTCCCATGCAGAGAAGACAACATGCCTCCTCAAGATACATGTTGAACTTCAACTATCTCATCCAGTCACACCCCAGAAACTAGGGTCTGGAAAATAACAAATAGCAACTCCACAAAATGCAAGTTTTCTCTTGACCATGTAAAACCTGCAAAACCACAGTGTTCATAAAACACCCACACATCTCCATGTTCATTGCTCATCTGGATGACTCAGAAATCTGCACACAACCATCACGGTTAACTAGAACAATGAAAAGAAACATGAAAATGCATGATAAACTTTTTAGGAAAAATCTACACAAAACCTCCAGAGCCAAAGACATGAATCTAAACCATGCAAGTGCAAGATATAGGTAAACAGGAACAGCAAGTCCATTCCAGACCAATTCCAAAACCACAACCATGCACAAGCATACGAGAGAGCTAGGCTATCTAGAAGTTTCAGACCACCAGGATCAACTTCATAGCCTCCATGCAATCAGAGTAGTAGAGAAACCGCCTTCAGTGCTAAGTCAAGACACCTAGCACAAGCGCACAACTTCATGGCTAAACAACAACACAAGCAACTCCATACCTCCAGGGACCCTCTCACTCAGACACCCAGTATGGACACCATGCTTTGCTACAACTCATCCACAAGCACATCTCACACCCTTTGCATCAGGAACATTTTCTGCGAGCCAGGAGCCTCAAACCATGTTGCCACAACATGATCAGCTCTAGTCATCTCCAGTGTCTTTCAAGCTGCATGTTAAATCAAAAGAAGAAGAACTTCCACTCATCAAAGGATCAATCACCAACCGATTTCTCTAGACTTCCTCAAGCTTTCCAAGCTAAGAAATCAAAACAGCAGAAATACCTAGAACTTCAGTAATCAGGAGAAGGCTTTGACACCACTTGTTGGTATCATCAAGCCTTGAACTCCTTCAACCAGCTCTGATACCACTTGTTGAGGACACAGAGTCGGTTCTGTCATCATAGATCAGCATCTAAGACAATAGTGCCTTAGTGATTTTCATTTTTATCACTTCAAAGACACAAACAACTATGCCATAAAGTGGAAGCAGGCACAGTTGATCCCCCATTGATCCTCTGAGAGAAGTAAAAGCTTGACAAATAACAGATTCAACACAAGCATAGATTCAATTTACAGAATCAAACAACATGAAAGAAAAAAAGTTGAACACACACATATATGTGGGGAAAACCCTTTCGGGTAAAAAACCCCACACTCCAAAAGATCGAGTCATTGTATTATTTAGCAACAGAAAATAGTTACAATACAATCTCAGGCTCATAGCCTATACGGGAGTCACATTTTGTTCAAATGGAGAATACAGGCAGTAACAACAATCAGAACCTTCATATAGTTACAATGACATACATCTGTCATACTACATAGATTCCCTTCAGCTCCTTAGAACTAACTGTCTCAGCCAACCTCATGCCCAGCCCAGCCACTAGGCCTCCACAGGTTCACATCTTTTCAGATTTGAGAGACAAAGGATCACGGTTGCAACAATATGCAAAATCGTTCAAACTTTTTATGTCTCTCTCTCTTCACTTTTCTTTACATCGACTTGCAACTTACTTATCAAAATCGTCACCTTTCTGGTTTTCATAAAATAATGTATTCAATTGACAAATTCATACATCACAATCAATGTCTCAACCAATCCCATGGTTTCCATGTTCAATCATTGAACACTCAAGCAAGCAATCGATCTACACAGATTGCATCAAGCCACCCATGCATTCAATCCATGCCTTAATCAGGTTCCAATTCTAGCTAGAAATCAGCCTGCAATAACTGCCTATCACTGTTTCGGTCTTTGCCCAACCAAACGCTGCCAACCTACCACGTGTCCTCCTGTCATTCGACTACCGCTCTGACACCAAGTCCAACTTGGTCAAACTCTGCCCTGAGCTCATCTGAGCTCCTACCGCGTTACCGTCGAGTCCAAGTCACCCAGCCGCGATATGGTGGTGAGCTCGTTCGACCCGACCTTGGCCTCCAACCGCGCTACCATTGGGCAAGACTTTTCCCATCGCAGTATAACAGTAACCATCGAGTAGACCATCAGTGGTCATACCGCGCTACCGCGGAGGCCACTAGGCCACCCCACGGTAGGGCAGTGACCGCCAGTGGTCTCACTGCAGCCACCATGGTGAGCCAGTTCACTGTTTGCAGTGTGAAGGTAACCGCCAGGCCACATCGCGATCACTCTGACCACCGATCGTGGTAGGGTGGTAACTGCCACCAAACCGTTACCACCAACCGCTAGTGGTTTATTGCACCCACCGCGGCTTAGAGAATAAGCCTCGTAGTAGGGCGGTAAACGCCGAACCTGACCGCCACTGCCACCGCACAACTGCACCACCACAAAGTGACCCTTGTGGTATGGCGGTAATAGCTACACCAACTGTCGCCGCTCACAGTGCCACTGCCAGTCAAGAAGAGGACCACCGCAGTAGAGCGGTAACACTGCCCAACTGCCAGACACAGCAAGGTGGCCCGTGGTAAAGCGGTAAACCGCACAACCGCGCCACCAAGGCAAACATGTAGCGGTATGGCGGTATATGCAAGAAACATGAAGAAATCAGCCAAGTCTTCAAGGGAAACCAGAATGTTGAGGCATCAATTTCCCAACACAACTTAGTGTGGGATTGGAGATAAATTCCTCAAGGCTATAGATACCTAGATAGTAGAAAAATAATATTCAAATGATTAGTGATCATATATATTTAAATATTTATTTGTTCTAATAGAATATTGTTCATCTAAATTTAAAGTTAAACATTAGCTTGATATTTGTGTTGCAATGATTGACCTCTATAAATTTTTGGGGAATTAATAAATGCATGAGCACATAATATAACTTAAGTAAACGTTAAATAATGTACTTTGACTAATTATTTCTTATATGTTAATGATGTTATTCTTTTATATTTGAGGTTTTATTGAGAGATTTAAAGTTCATGAGTACATTGATTTATTATAAAATATTTAGGAGAAACATATTTAAGTTAATGAATAATATCTTATAGGACTATGTGGATAAAATTTTCTTATCATTTCTTGATTACATATTTTTTATTAGAAATACCAAGAATATTATTAAGAGCATCTCAAATTGTTACTTCAAAGGTTGAGAAAATATAAGTTATAAGGTAAACTATCCAATATTGATTTTTCCAAATAGATAAATTCTATTGGGACCACATGATCTCTAAGGAAATTATTACAATGAAGGGTCATCCCACAATAATGGGTCCCAAATTTGAGACATCGTGACTTTTACCTAAAATCATATATTTTATAGATTTTTTTATTTAAAGCTTGAGGGGTTTCATCTAAAGAGTTTTAATTGAAGAGGGTTAGATAAGATCCCCTTAGATCAAACCCCCTTGGATAAAACCCCTCTAGTCTTAAATCATATCTACAATGCAATCTCTTTCACACCTATCAAAATGTTGTCAAAAGACCACTTTTTCTTTACCTTTTGAGGGATCAGATAAAGTTATTTAGAAATTATGTTTTGTCTGTAGCCCTTATTATAATATTTCCAAAAAGTATAATTTTGAATATTTTTAATGTTATTATTATATTTGTATTTTATTTCTTGTCAATGTAGGTTTTCAATAAACATCAAGATATTTATTTCACACATGCAGAAAAATTAAAAAATATATAGAAAAATAGTTTTGAAAAAATTGTGCTCCCTAAGTATTGATGTCCTTGTTTCAGAAAAAAAAAGAAAGTCAATAAATACAAAACAAGTTATGTATTACGACATACACTTATGTCCAAATTATAATTACTTTGACTTCAAATTAATTAAAAAAATATGCAACAAAAAATTATGAAAAAATATCCATGCACTAGATATTAATGTTGCAAATCAATATTTTAAAAATTATAATTTTATATTTTCAATGAAAAATTTATGCATTGCGACATAAATGCCACATTTTAAAAATGTTGTTTACTATAAAAATAAAATTTACTTTTTTTAAAAATAATTTGTTAAAAGTTATATAAAAAACCACAATTTATTTCTATTTTTTTTTAATATATTTAAAATGTACACGCAAATTCTCACAAATCACTAGTTCACATCATCTCAAACTTAAAAATAAACCATCATATTTTAAATTAACAACCAAGAAAATTTTAATATAGATCAATGAAGAAGATTAGAATTGCTTTCTGATTTTTATTATGATGTTTAGGTCAAAGGGAAATAAAATCATGAGATGGATGCTCTACGTAGACACCAAAACATGGTTACAACACCTAGAGTATAGTCCAAATTAAGAAAAGTAATTGTTTCAATCAACAAACCCCATTTTATCTTAAAAACTATAATTGGTGTAAAAAAGATTTTAAAAAGTTGGAAAGTTCTTTTGATATTGATGACTCAATGAGATTTTAAGTATTTAGTTCTCCAAAAATGAAAGTTAAGGTGGATTATTACATTTAAAGCACACAAATTTCTATAATCTAATATTTTTGATGTAGCTAAAATGTTGCATAGTCTAAAAAAAGCACATTTTCCAACCTAAAAAGAAAGACAATGTCTTAATTTTTAGCTAGGTATTTTGACTATCAATATGTAAAAGTGGAACAAAAAAATTTATGGTTTATATATTTGTTGTTATTTTTTTCATCTTGCATTCCCTAGGGATAAACCTTGGATTTGGAAATATTGTTGGAAAGTTGTTTTAATGTACTTCATGGTGGCATAGGTTGTTTTTTCAGATTTTTCTATTTGATGTCTAAAGGGAGGTATCTTTTTAAGAAGTATAAATTTTGACAATAGTACTATATTTCTCATTCTTATAGAAATAAAAAAATTGGTTCCATGTATTTCATGGTGATATAGGTATTTTTTCTATATTTTACTTCAAGTTCTTGATACTTTAGTTTGAAGTCCAAATTTTCTTATAATCTTATACAATTCATTCCTTGCAACCAAAGTATCTATCTTTTAAATTATTATAGGTTTTATAAATTTATTTTTGAGCACTACACATCTATCCATATCAATTTTATCGATTCTTTCTTACAAAATTTATATTTAATTTAAAGTGATTTTGTTACTTTAGCTTGTCTAGGGATAAATTGTTGAAACTGGTGTTTGATTTTTCTTAGAAAGATTCATTTCTTCTATTGATCTTATTGGGGAGATTATATTTGTTTTCACGGTTCCATGTCTATGAAATTTGGAGATCTATATATTTCATTATAGTTTTTTATTAATCATCTTTCAAAGGAAAATTATAAATAATGGATAGATGGTATCTTCAAGTGTTTTTATTGGCTTCATCTTTTGACCACATCTTTATGGTCTTGTTCTTCAACCAAGTACTTTTTATTGATTTTTTTTTAGAATTCTAGAAATGATCATAGATTAAGATTGTTTAGATATATGTCGATGATAACACTTTGAGTTACATTTGACAAACTGAGTGTCATCATACTCTTTGCACCAAATGTTTATAGATATACAAAGATCCCAATACTCAAACATTCCCAGATGATCCCATTTTAAATTATCTTGCATGTCTTGATGATTCATGACTATGATACTAATAAAGATTTTGATTCTTTGTAAAGGCTTGCATGTTTGGCTGATAATGATTATTATGGTTTCTTCCAATTACACTTCTTCTCCTATAAAGAGACTTGTTTCAATATTTCACCTTTAATGATTCCTATTGCAAAATCATTTACTGTTACCCCCTCATTCCTAACTCTTTATAGTTTAGTGTTGTTTTATCTTCCAATAATTTAGCTCAATAGGAGATTCTTATCTTTAAGATTTAGTTTTATGGATGACTTCTTGAGATGTATTGTAGGTTTTTTGTGTCTCGTATTATAGATTTGGAGGTCATTGTTGAGCATAATCATTTCTTTTTTGTGACAATTACATCACACTTGTTATCACATCATCTTTTTTTTAGAGATTTTTCTTCATGTCTTCATGGGCTTCTAGATTGAATACACCTTATTAAAGTGTGATATTCTTCAATTCTTATATTTGATATCCTTCCCCCATCACATATTGGATGAAGTGTGATTTAAAATTTACATCCCTTTTTCCAATATCACATTTTGGTGAACTCTGACTGTTCGTGCACTTTTAAACCTTCTGAAACATTAAGTAGGTTATATGCATACAACTTGAAATAGTTTACATTTGTGATTTATGCATCAAAATTATCATAAAAAGAATTCAAAAAGTCAAAATTTACATAGCATTCTTCATTCAAAGCATAAAAAGACTTCATTTCAATTTTTGCAAGTTAGATCCGGTTCATAATTGCATTGAAAAATCTCAATTAGGTCATTATAAAGTTTGAAGATAATCCAAAAGTGTTTACACTTATCATTTATGCATGCATTTGTCATTGAAAAGGTAAAAATTACATTGTTATCATTTTTAAAGATAGAAAAAATGTAAGATTTGTCAACCAAAATTGTCCTTAGGGAACCCATTATTCATCCCTTGATCTTACCTATCCAACCTAAGCCTACTATACCTCCACTTGACATGTTTTCTTCCTTTAAAAAAGAGACTCCCCTACAATTCATCCCTTTCGCATTACACACCAATTCCCTTGCAAATGCTAATAAAGATTATCCTATACCCAAAGAAATTCATCCATCCTATCCAAGAAAAGTTATTGACACACCCATTAATTTAGAAAATATTTATGGTTTTAGTGGTGGAACTCTCAAATTTTTCCTTTGGCTTTGGTCCCATTTTTTGAGCTTCTAAACAGTGTATTCCTTTGCTAAGGCTTTTTTAACCCTGTTTAGGGTTTTCTTTTATACAAAAACCCTTCTAAAACTCTAGCTTCCAAAATGCCCTTACGCTTTTGTTCTAAATTAATGTTGACCTTATGTTCTAGTTGCTAGTCATTTAAGTAACAACTTAAGTGTTTCTTCCTCATAAATTGACCGGCCTTGTCAACCTAGGAACACCTGTAGATCTATTCCCCTTTTAATATTCAATCAAAATATTACATGAATTCCTAAGTCCAAAATGACTTGTATTTTTTGTCCCCTTTGTCGTCTAGGTATGTCCCTTTAAGAACAACTTTACCACACATGTTCTTAATTGAATCACTTAAGTTTTAAGAACTCAACCCACTCTAGACACGTGTCACTCTTGAAATGCATCACATTCTGCCTTCACATTACATTTTCATCTTTATAGCGCATAGCTAAAATGTGTTGCACAATCTTTATAGAAGTAGGACACATGTTGACACAATATTGCAGCACGTTGCCTCAATGCATCACATTCTTATGAAAGAGTGTATACTGAAATTATGATGGGTTTGGGTAAATAACAAAGAGACATGTGGTAAAATTTTATTGCATCACGGTGCTTCGAGTTCTGCTATGGATTCAAGAGAAGTTCCTATTATTTGAATTATTAAGGATGTGCATTTCAAGTTAGCTACATTTCCTAAGAAAGATTTTGTAATGAATGTCATAGTTGTTGATATCCCACCTTAATATGGGATTCTTTTATCTGGAAGGTAGTCAATAGCCATAGGAGGAAGCATGCATCTAGATATTTCATATGCCATTATCCTTGTTAATGGAAAGGATGTCAAATTGGTTAGAGAGAAAAGATCTACAAATCTCATTGAATATTTGTAGCATATTGAGAGTGTCCCTTTTTCGGATGTTGATATGAAAAAATTCATAGTGGAAGAGTTTGAATTGAAGAAAAATAAATTGCACCTATTGATAAAGAAGTTCAATAGCAAGCTCATGATGATGACCTCTAGACAATGTACTTCAGTGGCGATTGTTCTAAATAAGGTTTAGGTGCACGTGTAATTTTCATTTCACCTACTAGTAATACTTTCAAGTTCTCATTCTCCTTAAAATTTACTTGCACAAATAGTCTAGCAGAGTATGAATCCTTGTTATTGAGATTGGAAATGGCTATCAAACATAGAATAAAAAATCTTAGAGTCTTTAGAGACTCTGAATTCTAGTAGTATCTCAAATCAGATCCAAATATGTTTATGAAAATAAGAGATTAAAACAATACAAAGTTGTAGTCTAGGATTGATGCAGGAGCATCAGGGGTGAAGAGCAATCCCGCACAACCAAAAAAATCATTTTATTTTATTTTTTCTTTTTAAATATTAGTGTGTTGTTGGTCTTACAGGCATGAAATATTTCTTCTTTTCCTTCCTTCAACAACTTTGATTGGGACCCATTTCAATACATTTGTGTTTGGCATGAAATTGAAATGCAATGTCATTACATTTCATGAAAAAATTAAATTATACATGGAAAAGAAAGTCACATGCCAAGGGTGGGAGAAATAATATTTTATTCTTTTGTAACTCTCATGAATGAATGAAGGAATTAAAATGAATTTTTGCTAGTTGTGCTTGGCGCCTGGGAGTGGATATGCATAAATGATATAGTGGATGCCAATTTGGGTAAAAATTTGAAAATTAACCAAGAGAACAATCAAGGGGGTTGAATGCATGAATCTCATGCCCAGAAGAGAGTTGGAAAAGGATGTTGAGTGGAAGATTGGAAGAGGGGGATCTCAACACCTAGCCTAGGAGAGTTGTTGTAGTGATGAATAGAGGAGAAAAATAGGAAAAAGCAAGCAAGAAAATGAAGAACCCAATTTGGGCACCCCAATCTCCATGTCTCAAAATTTGAGAAGATTTTTTGATTAGTGGAAAAGTAGGTTTTAAAGGGACCTGAAACCCTTTACAAAAAGAACAAGCTACTAGGAAGATAAAACAAGAAGAAACAAGCAGCCCCAAAACAAAAAATCTGCCATGTAAGAATGAAACTTGACAAATCCATCAGCAAACTAGCAACAAACCAAAAGCAAACAAGAAACAAAAAATAAATAGAAAAAACAAACTATTGAAGTTTCTTTAAGATCTTTGTGGCTTCCAAATCCCTAGAGATGATATGCTCATTGATATGAACAACCTTTTCTATTTCCTAAGTCAGGATTCCTGTGGACTTCTTTATCTTACTCCTAGAACAAATGTTAGGACCAACTTCCATGGCCAAACTATGCACTCCTTTCAGCCCGTCCTCATCCTCACCATCAACATCCTTCCCCCTAATAGCTAATCCCCTAGTCCATTTACATGCTTTTTCATTCAACAAAGCAAAGCACTGTACATTAGTTTGAAGAGAGGAATGGCTAATTTTCACCAATGTGTCCAAGTTATCATGAATCTTACCAATCTTCTCCTCAAGCATTGTGATTCTAGATTCATGATCAACCTTCACTTCTAGAACATCATTGAATAATCCATTGAGGGTAGCATGCTTACTTTTAATATAATTTTACTGTAGTCTCCAAATTACTATTTCTAATGATCCCTGCATTTATAATGGCCATAGCTCAAAAATTTATTTTAATCTGTTTAACTTCACAAAAGAACCATTTAAATAAATTAATAAAGTTTAGAGTGTCATCTTTTGCCAACCCTAAGACATTTCCAACATCTTCCCTATTATTGTTAAAAAGGTTGGTGTTTGTAGATAAGCTATCCAATTCCTCCAATTAGATTTCTTAGTGGGTGTCACCCTAAAAAGACACTTTGTATTTACCTTTTCCAACATTACCTAGAGATTTACTTTTAGGCTTAATAATCTCATCTTCAACAACAACGTGGGAATTGGGAAGATTCGCCAAATTAATTTCAGCCCTATCAACATGTGAATGCTCATCGGGGTCCAAATTCTTGGCAGGACTCCTCCCAAAACCGACAATAACACCTTGCCCAGTAGCCGCAACGACACCATGTTCCTTTTCCTTACCATTTTTTTCCACATCAACATAAATGTTCTCCTGACCCCCCTCCTTATCAATCTTTAGAATCTTATTCACAACAAAACCCTTACCCTTGACACCTTTAGCACCTTCCATAACAAGTTTTTTCCTTTTAAGGTCACTTGGTGATTTTGAAAGCTCCCCCTTCATAAAATTGTGGATCGCCTTCTTCCTTGAGGGATCCACCATGTTCTCAAGACCTTGGGCCAAATATTTCTTACCTTTTCTTTTTGTGTGTCCTATAGGGGCCTCGGTTCCACCTAGATCCATCTAAGAGCCATTCGACCAAGAAGGTTGGGTTTCCTTCTTCACACATTTCCTTGGTTGTTTTTCAAAGACCTCCAGGGGGTCAGAGTAAACCTCCATAGACTCTAACCCCACTTCCTCCCAATCCTTTCCATTAGAATCCTTCTCGGTATCATAGCCTGAGGAGACACCCCTTACCTTGTGGGCTTTGGCCAATTTATTGGGAGGTTTAGAGACATAGAACGTTTTGGCATATTCCATGATTAACAATATTAACCCCTCATGAAGAATAGGATTATTAGGTATTTTTATGAACTCGTTAATCCCATTTTCCAAAGACATAAGTAGGTAATATGGGAAATAAACAACTTTGTTATTCCTAAAGTGATTCAACAGCATAAAATAGAAACCATACACCAGGCTGAAAATCTCCCATCTAGAGAAAATCACCTCATAATCGCTACCAAGAAGTCACCCCATATATATGCACCTATATTTCATTTAAGCACTTCACTATAGCACTATATATTATGCTTTATGAATATCTCAAAAGATTTCCACTATATCAATATATACTCATTTCACAAGGTTATCAAATACATTAATTGTTGATTATCAAACATATAAAAATATATAAAGAATAACATTACATATATATATCTACAATTATATATAAATATATATTAATATATATGTAACTATATTACTTTATACATATATATTAATATATAAATATATACTATATATTTATGTATATACATAATATTATTTCAATATCTTTATAAAAACACTCATAATAATAACCATCAACCAACATATATACACAAAGTGTATATTATATATATGTGTGTGTGTGTGTGTGTGTGTGTGTGTCACCTTAGTCCAATCGGTATTCCCATGCATATAGGTAATCCATCCATGAGCATGCATAGGTACATCTACCTATGTATACTCATGTACTTATTCACTCACATGTATGATTTTATTGTAGACACATACATATATACATTTTATGCATATATCTCATCAATATAACAATAAACACGTAAGGAAGGACTTCCACTCAGCATCAGTACTCGATCACATTCCTCAACCACAATATTCATAGGACAAGATCATAACCCAACACTACATTCACATCTAAACCAAAGATTACTTACCTTTTCCCAAAACTGACTTGACTCGACTAAGACCGACTAGGGCGTGAGTGTGTGAATGCTCAGTAAGGCTGAATTAAAGCTTACCAAACCAAGTACTTCTCTTAAGTGATACTTCCCCTCTCTTCTGGAGGTTTGAACCTATTCCTGCACTCAACTAAGCAAATCATAACAGTAGTTATCCGATCACAACATAATCATATGCATCATACATTTCATAGTTAGAATCATTATAAAATATCAAATTGCATCAATCATTCATTCATCATATTTACATTAAGGGTTCATAAAACACATTTATATATTCAAAGATTCATTTTAAAACACATTCATATGTTCAAGCAATTTAACCAAACAAGGTAATAGTAAATAGGTAATAACACATGGGGTGTAACAATACTCTTGTGTGATTCTTGAATGAGTCTCGAATTAGTGAAACCCTCTTATTTGAGAATAAATTTTTATTATGTTGAAGCATGTGTGCATTTAATGCTATTAGAACTATACTTAATTAATTAAGTCTATATGAATATGGCATGGAAATTGAGATGTGGAATATGTTTCTATCTTGAATTGTTAGTTTATAATGCCATGTAAACATTTATGGATAACAAGGTTAGAATATAATGTGAATGATAACATGATAGTCATGTCATCATTGATAGGTTGTGTTGTCATGTAAACCATGTTGATAGCCTATAATTTATTGTTTACTCATATCTCCTTGAAGTAGGAAGGTAGTCTTTTCCCTAGGGATAGGGAGTATAATTGATTGATATATCAATAATCAACAATAGGGTTGATAAAATGTATTTTATGATTATGTTATTTTCTTATTTTGATTAAGAGTCTATTCCTATTCAATAAATTCAAGAGGAGGACTCATGTTTCGGCAACCCAAAGTCGTAAGGAGAAGAGGACTTGAAGATGGATAAGCACAAACCCTTCTTAGGCTAATGTCCTCCAGTGTATATACAAATGTAGTGAATAATGTAAACATATAAATATTTGAGGTATATTGGAAGAGAGGCTTTATGATTTTTTTATGATCACTTGATTGTTGTACATCACTTTTGATTGAAACCCTAGGTTGGGAATAACCTATTTGGTTGGGTTGTTTACTTGATTATTGAATGAAGAAAATAGGTTGGGATTAACCTATATGATCTGATTGATCATTTGATTGATGATTATATCTTTTTATTAGAGTCATTTATTGATGAGACTATACTTTTGAATGAGATCATTTATCGGTGAGGTCATACTTTTGAAAATAAGGTCCTTAATATTGTGATCATACTTTTGAATAGAGTCATTTAATGTTATGACATTATGATTACCCAAGGTGTTTAATTAGGTTATTCTTGCGATTAGGATAATCCATGGGAAAGGGGATAACTAGCTAGACATTAGTATGTGTACATGTATGGTTAGTGTGGTTATACCTAGGGTTAAAGGAATCCATGGGAAAGGGTGTAACATAGATAATCAGTTTATTTTATACTTGGATATTCTTTGGGTTAGGGTAATCCATGGTTAAGGGAGTTACCTTGTTGAACATTTTGTTATGTTACCACCTTAGAGTGAATGTCTGTTATGTTTATGGTCAAAACCAAATAAAGCTAAAGAGTGGGTGGACAAATGACTTGCACTTGAAGTATTGGGTGTTGAATTCTTTGGCCAAAGTAGTATAAGTAGCCCCTCTTTAGACTATCAGTTCACTTTGATCCATGATTGCATTCTAGGTAGGGAAACCAAGGTATGGTAGCTCTAGATATGTAGGAAACAACACTATGCTTAGGAAGGCTAGGATTATGAGGTTATCAAACCAATCTCTTCATCGAAGGGTAGGGCCATATTACCAGCTAGGTAGGTGTGCAAGGGACCATAGTAAGTTTTTGGTTGGTAGAAATGAACTTGAGTGATGCTCTCCCTCATGTAGTTGGTGGCTAGAATTTGAGGATGTACGTGCCAATATTGGAGAAAACTAGAATGAATGCACCAGTGATGGGAACATCTAGAATGTATGCACCAATACTGGGGACATCGAGGATGTATGCCTAGGTAGGGACATTTGGACCATTTGTATATCTAAATCATTAATCTCATGGAAGCTATGTACATGCAAACATGTATCTCTATTCTTATTGATAAATTGTAAGTTGGAAAAATGAAATCATAGCATGGGAGTATGTAATATAACCATTAATTAGGAATTGTGTAACACACTTTATGAAAATGCAATGGAAATTTGAAATGGGGTTAATTTTGAATATGAATCTTTTATTATTGAAATGCAATGGGAGTTTGGAATGGGTTTATACCAAATGTGCATCTTATTATTGAGTTAGAAAATAAAAAATTTATTTCTATATTTTGCGAGCATATGTTATTCTCATGTGGGTTAAAACATAGTCAATTCTTTGGGTGAAAACACCGAGTATGATACACAAAGTTTAATTTTCCCATCTTGGGTGTTGAGTTTTTTTTTTTTAATTTAAATATTTTGGAAATTTAAGCATGTTAAATGTGTAGCCAACAATTCACCCAAATTAGAAACTTTGAGCCAAATAATAAAATAATGTTTTCAACAATTTGGCTCCAATTTGGAATGGATTTATACCAAATGTGCATATTATTATTGAGTTAGAAAATTAAAAAATTATTTCTATATTTTGTGAGCATATGTTATTCTCATGTGGGTTAAAACATAGTCAATTCTTTGGGGATTGCAAGTCATATTTGGTTTAAAATAAGCACCATAAGTAGATGTGGTGATAACCAAGAGTACCCTTTGTGAGGCTTGTAATTTTGGAATGACATATTTGGGTACCATTTCCATCCTTCCACCAAGTTTTATGAGATCTAACTCCAATTTTATGAATAATACCTACAAAAATAACACCAATTACTATTTCAAAAGTTTCATGATCTTGAGTGGATAAGTGAAATGTTGTTTTTGCTTCGGACTAGGTTAACAAATTCTTGGTTGTTTTAGAAAAGAGATCAGGGATATTCATGATCCCCTTTTGAAAAACCTCAAAGCATGAACCCATGAGGTTTTAGTAAAAGGACCATTCTAGCATTGAAATATAGGAAGCCACCAAATAGATTGCTAGTTCTATTATGTAACTTTTTTCCCAAAGAAAAGAAAGCTAAGAAATAACCCTTTAGAATTGAAAGGGAGATAGAAAAAATAAAAGGATAAAATGATCCTTTTGGTTAAAATAAATATTAATAAAGAATATGTATAAAACTCTTTAAAAAAGGGGAAGAACAATTATTTATTTAAATAATTATTAAAATACAACCTTTGTGAAAGGGTGTGATGGTTTGGAAACCACCCCTTAAGGCTTATATAAGAATTTATGTGAGACTTGGAAAATCATGGAAAATCCTTCAAGCATGGAGAACATTCAAGGAAGGAAAACATTCAAGGATGGAGAGCATTCTAAGAAGAAGAAAGTGATTTGGTGAGCTATGGGCATTGGAGAAGGGGACACATAGAGTGTGTCCAACTTGAGGTATAGAATGCACTTGAGATTGTCTTGGCCAAGGATGATATCATGTTGAGTAGTTATTATGAGGCATATTGTATACATGAGAAGTAATTACTCTGGAGCATGGTGTGCACTTGTGTTGAGCATTGTTCTATTGAACCAGCACTTGTGTGGAGTTCATAGTGCATTGCGTTCTAAAAGGAACTGTTTCCTCATAGATTGTTCCATAGCAAGAGCCAATACCAATGACATCTTCCTAGTGTGAGAGAGGCTTTTCCAAGTGTTGTTATTCAAAAAGAATTAAAAAACTATTGATGCTACTATATATATATTGAGAATATTATCTATATGATTTTGATGTTAATCTATGTGAACTATATAGATGTGTTATTCAATTTACTATGTTATTTATTTACTTTAGAATCCTTATCTAATTATTACATATTATGGTTACATTGGTTAATCTATGTTAGTTATTCACATCATTGTAGTAATATTACATCTTGTAAATTACCTTAATTCTAACATTTATTATATAAAATTCGCTAACACTTAAACTACTTTAGGAGGAAAAGTGGCATTGCATTTGGTATCAAAGCCTAATGATCAAGCCTTCCTATCTTTGAAATTTTATATTAACTAGTCTTTTAAATGCTCCTAGTGTATATCGACCATTACACATTGGCATTAATATGTAAATAATCAGATTTGATGTTCTAAAATGTAACTTATAACCTTTTTCCATATGCTACTTTTTTTTCTACATTTGTTCATTAGCATAATCTAGTATTATTGACAATCCTAGACCTTATATCTCTTTTCATCTCTTCCCAAGTTAAAATTGCCTTGAACAACTCCCTATTTACACCTAGGTTCATTTTAAACCACCATGTCCATAGCCAATCAATAGGTTTTCTCTATATACTTCAAGTAAGATATTGATCTACATAGTTATTTTTGTGTGCTACTTGAAGGTTAGATACATTATCAAAATCCTAAGAAAGTTTCATTATACTTGTTCATTGCTTTAAATTTTAATGTATAGTTTTCAATAGTAATAAAATGGTAAGTAATTTTGACAAAAGATGAATTCTTTGGCTTTTAGAGAGTGGATACGTGTCCCAATAAAACACATTTTCATCCTAGTTCCCATCTATTAGAATATAGCTTAGTTTCATTTTCTCACAAGCTACATGTGCACCAGTCGAAGGGTCTCAAGAAGTAGGGAATGCAAGTTCAGTATTCATTAGAAGACGAAGGGGAACTCAAAATTTGCAGAGCCTATGGAAAAAGAATGATGGAATACCTGCCACGCAACCAAAGAGTTCCTATTCCAATAGTACAATGGGAGCTTCCTTTTTTAGAAACAATTAGGGATTTGCAGCTAGCTTAGGTATTTAAATCCCATTGTTACCAGTATTGAAAGAGTGTTGTTCGAATTATTGGAGAAGAGGTACTCTACCCACAAGCTCAAAAGGCCATTTTTCCTTCTCAATTGGTCTTTGTTTTCCTATCTAATGCCTACGACTTGCTTCAGTATTTTCTTGGTCTTCAATTGATAGCTTCAAAAGTTGTTAAGGATGTCTTTCTACAAGATGATAAATTACTCAAAGGTTTTCAAGCATATGAATTTTGGAAAGGCCAGGGAAGAGTAGGCGGCCTTTTCCCTTGACATTTTCTTCTCAATGGGAACGTTTATGTCTTTGTGCTTGATGGCATAAAAAATACACTGGAGATGTACAGCTTCCACTACCTATAGTCAGCTTTGGAAAAACATAGGGTGGCAATAGGTGGGGAGATGACATTAGAAGGAAGACGAATGTTATCCTCACTCTACTCAACCACATTCCTCCCGAGCCAATTAATGTGCCTCATCCACCTTCCCAAGTACCTCGAGTGGCTCCTTTGGTGGTTCTCTCGGATCGAGTGAGCTCTGCTACTCCTCTACATCAACAAGAGATACCAAATCTTAATATTCCTCTGCAACCGAATGATCTAGGTAATGAAGATCAAGAGCTCAAAGAAAACCAAGCAGAAAATGATATCGTGGAAATGGAGGAATAAGTCGTATATGTTTTGTAAAGGGCTAGTGGAGGGATTTTGATGTATATACATGTAGTATATCTAGGATAAGGGTTTTGTTGTGTCCAATTGCTTATTTTGTCATACAAGGATTAATACCTGTAGGAGATCTAAGGGGTATTTTGTATTCTGATCTACAGAAAGCTATTATGATATAGTCTGGTTTTTCAAGAACCATAGAATATACTTTATAACCTCCTTGTTATATATTAATATATATCGGCTACTTGTCTTTTGCCAAAAAAAAAACACCATCGATCAACTCTAAAATTATATATGTATCCCATCTCGTAGAATGAGCAAAAATAAAAACTTTTCTACTTAATTATTTATTTGTTATAGCTTATATGTTCTATAAAGACCTTGTTGAATCATTCCTAAATGGTAAAAATGCTTATATATATTTTCTACAATAGACTGCGATATTAGTTTTGTGTGCTTCTGACATATACATTTGAATTTATTACTCTCATGATTTTGAATTTATATGTCTCATCAATAGATCACTATAGAATTTAGAGGTATAGTGCTTTGTGTCTACACTTTTAAGCGATTGTATATGATGAGAACCTTCAGTAAATGGACACTTCTAAATGATGAGACCTCTTTGCATCATAGGGTGACATCCGACTATGTGCCTCCAAAAAAAAGGAATGAAATGGATGATCCTCTCTGCATATGGTTTGTTGTTGCATAATCTTTTATGTGAACAGAATTAATGTTTTAAGAAGTTGGATTTCAAACATACACCACACATTTGAAAATCCTACTAAGTGATAATAAAATCCACATCTCGCTAGGGCACCATAAAAAGAGGGTATACAGAATGTGGTCTCTTAGATTCCATAACTATAGGATTCATTCCAATGGGTTTGTTGACAAGATGTTAGAAACATTCAAGCATGTGCTTCGATACTTTTCCAGTTCCTAAGCACACTATCAATACTACAACTAGTGCAGGAATTTTATGATGTACCAATCATTTCATGAAAAACATTTCTTTCCAAAACCATTTTTCGGTAGTCTACTTCCATCGAAACATTTGTCTAAGAACATCTATATAATTACCATTGGAAATAACAGAAATAAGGAGCACAATGGTATATGAATTGGATATGAAAGAAATGGCTCTAGGAAAATTCATCGCCATGGAAAATTCACCCCCAAGTAAATTTTAATCGCCAACAATTCACTGCGGTGGAAAATATTAATGCGGTTAATTTTCCATCTCGGTGAATTTTACTTGGCGATGAATTTTTCGTTGGTGAATTTTCCATGGCGGTGAATTTTCCTTCAATGAATTGCTGACGATGAATTTTCCAGATGCCGAAAGAAATAACCATAAGATGGTTTCCAAAATGAAGATTAAACAATAATGTTGCAAGAATGCAAAATCTATCTTGTGATGGGGCAGACATTGTTGCCGACATCTAAACAGGTCTCAAAACAATGGCAATCATAATTACAAATAAGTGCACACAAATTACAAACATAAGAAAAGCATTTCCAATATATTTTACACATACATGAAGGAATGTGATATCTTGGATTATATGCATCAGCTCTATTTAGTTACTAAGATGCAATAATCAACAATTCCAGTCAAATATTCTTGGCCTAATTTGTTCTATTTCATTGATTTATCTCTTGTAGTTTAATAAGTGAATAGCCAAAAGTCCTTATTTTATAAACCTTTAAATACGTACCTATAATGCCTTCATGATTACCATAATCAAAATCTATATGTTCATTGGACACAACTGACTTTATAATCAATGACATTTCCTTTCCACCTCAAAATTCTAACACTTAATTTCTTGCATTGAATATAGAGAAAATCCAAATTATTGATTCCTCAACCACTACACTCTCAACTTGTTGAGTTAAGCAATGTTATTTGGGAGTTCCCTTAATGTTGTCTAACTTGTATGGATATCTATCAACGATAGTAATAATATACTCATTTTAAAACAAAATAGACATGTAGGTTTACCTACTGCTAACCTATGTTATGTTGCGGGCCCATAACCCATAGCTCTAGAATAATTTTTGTCTTAAAAAGGAAAAAAATATTAAGCTATTAGAATACATTGGTTAAAATGATACAATATTTTACAAAATAAGAAACTAAAATGTTTCTCTTAGCCTTAGACATGGGACATGTCAAAGTTTTACAAGGGGAGAAACCACCTTTAAATTTTTAAGTATTCATTGATCTTTCATGATACAAAAATGGTTATGTATAGTTATGCCATATATGTAGATTAGATTGACCAAATCTATTATAAATTTTAATTGATGATGTCCATTTGAAGAGTCTATAGTTGCAACAATATTTAAAGATGTAGTGAAGGCCTTAACTTGTCTTAACAAATTAGAATTCATTTATAGAGATCTCAAGCCTAATCACATTTAGGCAGATAATAGTGTCAGTCAAATTACTACATTTGTGAATAAAAATGAAACCCAACAAAGAACTTATATGGTCTCTTGGGATCACTACTGTAGAACTTTCCTGTGGTGAACCTCCTTACATGAAGAATAACATGAAAAAAGGTGTCATTTGATTAGTGTATAGTTAAATCCATCATTATTGGTTTTGATTATTTTGTATAAACATACAAGTAAACATTATGATAGCTATATAACTCATTCTAGAATGGACCTTACTTAAAAAATAGTGAACTTTTGGGTCATAAGTCATCTTATAAATGTACTCTTGATTAGACTTTTATATCTGAAATTTCTAGACTAATCATGATCTTGTGTCATAGATGTGGAGTCATAGTAAATTCCTACCTATACTTAGTGGGTGCTTGATGTTGTGATCTATTATGTCTTGGAGTTTGTGAATTTAAATAGAATGAACATGAAATTTTAAGAATGAAATGATGCTTTCAATATCTAGTTTAGTAAATTAAAGATTGTGGATTTTATAATATTAATATCATGACTCATATTTCAACATAGAAGTTGTTGAAATAATTGTAAAATCCCACTTTAGTGATTTCTTGGATTTTTTTACAGAACCTATTCATAAGATAAATAATGTCATAGTTTAGCTTAGAATTAATTATGGGAATGATAGTTAAGCCCAAATCTTTCCTTTAAAGAGGTTTGTGGTGATCTACCCACTCTTTGTTCATTATATAAATATGTGTATACACATTGTTATCACAAGAATGTAAGATGTTCCTACATAATGTTTAATGACAACAAGTCTTCAAATTTCTATAATCCAATTGTCAAGTAGTATCTTAATATAGCTTTGAATGAGTCTCATCTCATGGAACATGGTTCTTGATGTATCAATAAGATTGAAAAATAATAAGGGTTGGGTTAGCTATAGATACTAGGCACATTCTAGTTTTTATTCTAGGTGGGTGCACTCTAGTTACATCAAGAATGAAGGACTAGTTCTAATATTTATCTATGAAGTGCCTTATGCATGTTAATAATTTACTATTGCTTTATTCATGTTAAGATTTCTAGAAAGATTACCATGTTTTATTATATTATACTTTGTTATTGGACTTGATCAGCCCAATAACTTTGTACATTTGGCATAAAAGTATTGTATATAAAAAGAGGATACTCATGTAGTCCAAAATGCATGGTTATCATCTTAGAATATATTTTGACTATATAGATTAAATATAGTTTAAGGATGACTGACTACATAGTACGAGATATGCATGTCATTCATGAAGGCACAAAGTCGTTTCGTAGCCTTTTCAATTTTGAATCCTATAGAAGTATCGTTTGTTGTACAAGAAGCACAAAGTCTTCTTAGATACAACAATTCCTCGAACCGCATGAATGATTACAAGCACAAATTCTTGTAGATCCTTCAACCAAAACCTTCAAACATAAACCAATCCAAACAATAAATGTAACACAAAGTTTACATAAACCACTTGGAGCCCTTTAGATCTCATACACTAGTCACCACCGATATAATCAAAACATAAGACAATCGATTCCAACACAAAGTCTGGTATGCAATCCTTTTCTTTATTGATTAGATCTAGATTCGCAATATTGAACACAAAGTTTCAATGCTTGTTTCAAAGGAGCAGCACTTCATTGAAAAATATCAAAAGGTAACTATTACAAAAGAAATCCCTCTTATTTATAGAAAAGAGGGAAGAGAAAAATTAGGAAATCAGATGAGTAAAAATAGGAAACCCTAGTCTAACTGAGTGTAATTTATTTCTATGTAATCGCACCTTCATATTTTCGGTGCAATTACATTTTACAAAAAGACATTTAAGATTTCAAAAACTATTTACAATATGCAAAGTAGGGAACACCAAAATTGATGAACACTGGAGACAAAAAGAAGACTATTGTTCTTTGCACTGGGCGTGGAAGTCTTCATATTTCTTTGCAATCTCCTATAGGAAAGTTTCATCCAGCCCAACTGTATAATCCACTAGCATGTGTATTTTGGTAACCATCTTCTTAGCAGACAATGAAACCTTTTTACACCTTTGTAGATGAGTTTTGAAACAATCAAGTGAAAGTCGTAGATCACATACAATATGCATGGTGTTCTTAGAAAAACCTTTATCATCCACCAGCTTCACGAAGGCCTCTTTATACACTTGAATTATCTCACTGAGAGGAAGAAAGGTGTGTTCATCATCAAGGAGATCACCCGACAACTCTTCTATTCCATTTATCAGAAGAACCCAGTAACCCTCTACATCCTCCTGTACCTAGTGAATGTCATCAGCCAAAAACTTTAATACCTGGATTTTATGTTTAAGCGATTATTTTACCTCCACATATTTATCCTTGTTAGGTATAACTCCATTCTTCACCAATTTGTTGATCTTGGATTCTTTCATTTTCAGCCATGATGAGAAGGCCCTTTCCATTTCATGTAGCTCCTTTACAAGTGATTCTTCCTATTTATTAAGCTTAGTTTGTAGCTAGGCTATTTGTACTTTCTTCTCACTTGCGGTGGTGATGACTTGTGTCCCATGATCTATGATTTCTTCAATAAACTCATTCAACACTTTACCCTTGGCTGCAAGCTTCTCTGACTTTTGTACAGTTGGTTCTTCAACATTCACCAAGGTCATAGATTGGGTATCACCAATTGAACATCCCGCTATGTTTCTCAAGATGTTTGCATAGCGTTCAACCTTTTCCTTGTATAGGTTCTTAGCTTGCTCCATCTTGTCAAGCCTTCCTGCAAGGGCATCTAATACTACTTGGGCGTCTGCTTTCGCACTTTCATTGGTTGCCTTCCCAAGTTGTATCCTTTGCACAATATAATCTTCCATACTTGCATCACCCTCTGGTTATGAAGGAAAACCTACCTCAATGAACTTCTGGCCAGCTTTATCAACATGGATTCTTGACAGCACCTTAGCCTTTTTCTTTTCCTTGATCTTGGGGGGAGGTATTTCTTCCAGGTCCAGCTCATCAGGGGCGATCATCTGCTTCTTGCACTTAGGAACCTATGACACCAACCAAGGAGGGAGGGAAGAAGTGTATATATCTCCTGTTACCGCCAATTCTTGAGCTGCAGGGGCTCCTTGAGAAATAGCTGAGATAGTAACTATGGGCATTGTGGTAGTCATTATGGGCCCAGTTGTTCGCACGCCAAGCTAACTCTACAAAGATTCATTCATGAATCTGTTAAATTCAGCCTCCGAAGAAATGTCAAAAGATGGAGATGAAAACTAGGGATAGAAACTAGCAAACTAGATAGATCATTTATATTTTGTGTTCGGTCAACTGCAAAAGAAACCGGCACAGTTGATACTACTGGTGGGGAAGAGATATCTTCTACTCCTGTAACTATAGTAGGAAGAGGAGAAGAAGGAATGGGAGGAACAGGAGTTTTAGGAATTGAAGGAGTGTGAGGAAGGTGGATAGGGTCTGGTGAAGACACTTGGATTTCTTTAGTTTCATTCTAAAGAGGGGACAAAATCTTCTCTTCCTCTTCATGAGATTGTCCTTCTTCTTCATTTGATTTTGTTTCTCCAAAGTCTTCATCTTCTGATTCTTCGGATTCAAACTTTGTATCTCCTCCTTCCTCATCTGAGAATAATTCCTCAAAAAAAAGCTCCTTCTCTTTTGCACATGATGTGGTAGCCCTTGTTTCTCGTATTTCAGTGGTCTATGGAGTATTCTTCCCCACAGTGAACTTGATCCTTGGCCCTTTTCGAGATGAAGAGGGAAACCCCGCCTGTTTATCTTTGGCACGGGATTCTGGCCATGGACTAGGTTTTTCTTTGGGAAGCTCACCTTCAGAATCTGTCTTGAAGGCTTTCATCTATTGGCCATGCTTGTGAAGCCATTCTATGGTGTTGTGTAGAATAGGGGCTAGTCTTTCCCTCATGTAAGTACATTCTTTCTTGGACCATTGTACTAGAGGCAAAGGCTTCCCGACGATATTATCCTCATCATAGGCAAAATTGAGGATGTCTCCTAGATCTGTGAAATCTTCAGGCAAATCAGCTATATTGAGAGCCCTGATTTATTCAACTGTTAACTTGTAGAAATCCATCTTACAGACATCCTCCTCATCTCTACATTCTGCCCATATGTCTTCAAAATGATAAACGTGACTATGACCTTTCTTGAGTTTCTTTTTTACATCTCTAAAGTCAAAGTCTCGCCTATACCTATAGGTCTTGATAGTCATTATGTGCATCTTTGCTGAAACATTCTTGGCCTTCTGTACACTTTTGATTATGTATTTGCCAATGGTTAATGGAAATTTAAAACCTGGCTTATGATTCCTTTGTCGTTCTTTGTGCACTAAAATCAACTGCCTGCACAACTCCATAAGGATCCATTTGTCTGAGGGGTACCTGTGAAGCATGCAAGGACATCCCATGAAAAAACCTACCTTATATAAGTAAAGGTTGGGAATTGTAGAAAAACACATCCAACCTTGCTGACCGCCTTGTAGGATTCATCTGATATTCTCTTCTTCTCCAGAGTCGGATCAAAAGTGAACAACAAAGGAGCGAAGAAGTATATGTGACTCTCCTGAAGTGGTGGAAGCTTTCCCTCAGGTTCAATTGGTAATAGTAATCATAGATAGGGGTAGAATGTCTATTACCTTTGGTAGATAAACCTAGAAACTGCCTCATTACTGTTGCTGCGTACACCAAGAAACAAGTCATATAAAATTTCAAGGTGGTGGGTACCTTAATTAGCTGCTCATGGATTTTGTCATTGATCTATGTTCCCCAATCAATGTGTACTTTCCCCCTTCTAATGATTTGGATGTATTCATACATCCAATCTTGAAAATGAGAGGATTCAGGCAAGCCCTTAACTTTGCTTAATAGGGTAATCATGTCTCTCGCATCTTCTTTGAAGTCACTCCTGGGGAGTCCCTTAGGCCACCTAGAAACAACATGTCAGGGAGTCTTCAGCCACTGTGAGTTAATCAATGTCTTGGCCCTGACTGAATCATTATCAAATATCTCTTGAGCCTTTTGGATCGTGATGGGAGTGTACTGTTCCATTTGTGGAACTTTGAAGACTATATCAAAAAATTCATCGTCAAGCCTCATTACAACCTGACCTGCAGAATCTCTCATAGTTCTATCTTCTTGGATATAGTGAGCAGCAAATTGAAGCACAAACTCCATGTGATGAGCTGAAGTTGGGAAAGTGGATACCATATGAAGATTGATATGTACAATGGCCTTCAGATTTTCATCCCATGGCCTCTGTTGGATCCTCTTTACGAAATCTGCCAGATCTTGATGACCGATCTCGGTATCCTTGATCTCATCCACCTTGGACAGCACCACAGTCAGAGGGAAAATGCCCTGGTACTTATACTTCATCTTACCCTTTGCTTTAAGAGATGGTGGTGGCATTTCAGCTGATATTTAGGGGAGTAGAGACTGATGCATTTCTTATCTCTGAGGACCTCTTGATGGAACTTTGGAAATTAACTGCAAGAATGGTGGATTCAATGTTTGTCAAAAAATACATGCCATATGGAGAAACGAGAAATGAGTAGGCGATATGGAGTCACTATGATTTGGCTATATGGTGCTGAAAAAGAGGTGTGAAAATATGTGGTTGAAGCGAAGATGAAGAAAAGACATGTTTCAAAGTGTTAGAGAAAGAGTGCAGATTTTGGTGTTTGGGCAGTGAAAATCACCGCTCGAGCACCGAGGTGAAGTTTGAGGTTTGGTGTTCGGGCGGTGAAAATCACCGCTCGAGCATCGATATGCCGAAAGTTGGTGAGTGTTAGGGCTGTGATTTTCACCACCCAGACACTTGGGTATTTTGTGAGTGGATTTCATGGCGGTGAAAATCACCACCAAGACACCTGACATGACTTAGCACTTCGTGCGATGGCAGAAAAAATCCTCGCCCGAACACCAACGCGTGAAAAAATAAATTGGCGACGTGTGTGAGGGCGGAGAAATTCTTTGCCATGACATTTTCCAGGTTTGGGAGGTAAAAATGATGAGATTTAGCTAAGGAGAAACAAACCAACGCAAGGGTAGAAGCAAAGAGAAAGAAAAGATTAATCGACAAAAAGGTGAAAGAATAACGCCTAAAACTAACAAGAAAATGGAAAGCTCTCAACAAATTTAAAGAAAGAATGCTGACAAAAAGAAAGGAAAGAAAAACACGAAGAACATACCTCGAAAATGATAACCAGGCGAAGATTATTGTGGTAGACACGAACATCGCGTGCTGGAGGTTGAAACCAAGATTCGAGCTTGAGGAAGACAGCTTGTGATAGCACGAGAGCGAAGTGTGGAGAGGAGTCTTAATGGAAACATGGGAAGATAGCTCGTGTTTGAGTTAATAACCTAAAAAAATGACTTAAATCATAGGCATTAAATGCGGCAGACAAACTTGACTTTAACTAGAAAATAGGTGCTCGGGCGGTGAAAATCACCGCTCGAGCACCAAAGTGTTAATAAAATTTTAGGTGCAACGGCGGTGAAAAACACAGATGTTGCACCAAAAATAGTTAGAAAAGGTGCAACGGCGGTGAAAATCACCGCCCGAGCACCAAAAAGGAAAAAAATGACTAACTCCTGGGTTTGAAAGGAGTCAAAAACATAAACTCGAAAGTCGAGCCTATCATCACCTACCTGGACTAGGTAAGATTAGAGACCTCGTAAAACAAGTTTATCTTGTTTTACGTGCTTGAAACACATGGGCCTAGGAAACGGACTGGTTTCGTAGGGGGGTTATCTATGAATCGAGCGTTGCTAGATTCTGTGATAACAACACTCACCCACATACTAATGTTTTTTGAGATTACATAAATCAACTATAACTATCAAGGTATCAAGTGAAAGATATCAAAATTTTATTTTCTAGATTATAACCATTATCCTTAACCCAACAATAAACTCCATTCCTATAAGGTAAAATAGATTTGTAAAAGTGAAAAATCAAAAATCAAAAGAAAGATATAAACGGAAAAAAAGAAAAAACATGATAAATAATAAAATAAAGAGAATAAAGTCATATAAAAAAATAATTATCTTGTTAAATAAAGTAATCTCTATGAAGGCTAGAGATTCTAATCATTAGTAGAGTTCAACTTAGCATGGGACTAGAGATAACTTCCTTGAGGTTATAGATGCCCAGATAGTAGTAAAATAATATTCAAATGATTAGTGATCATATATACATAAATATTTATTTATTCTAATACAATATTGTTCATCTAAAATTAAAGTTAAATATTAGCTTGATATTTTTTAAACGATAATATCCATAAGGATTGTCCTTGTATGTACACTTGGGGGCAAGGATAATTAATATTTAAGAGGATATATCATTCTTAAGGATCCCCTCTCCATCCCTTGTTTCCTTAAAATATTAGCATATCAAGTACACTAGTATTTTAAAGGGGGGCATATCCCTCATACATTTTCATACATTTGGGATCTAGTGAAAATTAAACTCATGTTTGTTCCCCTTTACTGGTGGTATTATGCATGATATCTCCTAAGGTGTGGCCTTGAAATTTATTCATGTTCCCCTTTAGTGGTTGTATTATGCATAATACCCTCTAAGGTATTGTTTTCATTTCATTTGTGTGCCACCTTTGTGACAATGTCATTTATAAAACCTCTTGATGCATGGTTACCAGTTCATCTCCTATGATGTTAAACTTTTGTATGACCCTGATTTTATTCATCCCTCATGACGTTAAACTTTTATATAGGTCCGCATATGTGATTCATCCCTTGTGACAGTAAGTTCTGATCCCCCATGAAATTAAACTTTTATACACTCCCTAACCTAGGTGATTTACAAAATAGTCCATAGACCTAGCATAATGGAGCTTGATAGCCTATGAACTTGAGTGCATTTTGTATGGCCACCTAGCATAACACAACTTGATTGCTAGTGGAACCATGTGTTTTATGAGTAAACTATAATAACACAACTTGCTATCCTTGTGAAACCTATCATATTGTATGGACACCTAACATAACATAGTTCTCTAGTCAGTGGATCTATGTAGCTCTTAAGTGATTTGGCTTAACACAAATTAGTAATCCTATGAGAGCAGCATCATGTCTAACATTATACTAAATGGATGGCGTTTGGTATTGGAGATAAATTTTAGACCGAGGTCTCTTTATCTTATTGACTTAAATCCTTTTTAGAGTACTCACCTCATTTTTGTCTTATTTTTATTGTGTATTATTTATGTTGTGTTTGTTATGTGACTACCTTGTGTCTTTTATGTGTTTACTTCATTTATTTACTTATGTTTTCTTTGTGACTTCATTGTGTATTCTTTGTGTCTTCATAGTGTATTATATGTTTGATTATTATATAGCTTTTGTTGCATTGCATCTTATGCATGTGTCTTATTTTCTATTTGCATCATTGTTCTATACGATCTTGAGCTTGGGGGCTAGCACATCTCCTAGATTTAGTGTCATCCTACCTCTCTAATGTTTTGACAAAAGAACCCTTCTTGGCTTATCCTTACTTTAGTGTGAGCATGAGAGTGAGTTCATACTCTCACTAAAGTGGGGGCTAAATGTAGCATCCTAAATTATTGACCTTGATAATTTCACACTATGTTTAACTCCCCTTATGTGCTTGAACCTAATTATGCTTATAATTTTTCCATTTTACTATCATTTTCAAAAATTCAAAATAAAATGGGAATTAAAATTTCAAAATTGGTTTGGTCTAGGGTGGTACTACCCTTGACCATCCTATTTTGGCCAAATTTTTAATATGTTATTTTTCAAATTTTTATGTTAGCGAATTCAAATTCATTTGTTGACTCTTCACATTAATTTTGCAAGAAATGAAGAAGTGGATATAAATATGTATTTTTAACCATTTGAAACTAGAAGCAATTAAGAAGACAATTTGAATTCCAATTGAGAATCCAAAAGCAATAAAGAATATAATAAGAAACATTATTACAAAACTTTGTCATTAGTCAAGATTCATGTTAGCAATGCATCAAGTTCATAAGTAAGATTCTTCATATTTTTATGTTCATTTTTTTTGTAAGTATGAACACTTGCATGACATCCTATCAACAAGAAAATATTCCTTGTATTAGATGTGCATTGTGACTTTAGTCCATCAAGGAGATCAAATATGATTGGTAATTTGCAACACTTTTCATTTATCTCTTTTTTATCCATTTACCTCTTCTTGACCTAGGGTAAGCAATCTTTATATCATCATAAGTATTGTGGAGGGGGAAACAACAAAACAATGGTTTAAATTAGGTAGGATCCTATATGACACAACCCTTTCTCCCCTCTCTTGTTTATATTTGGTAGATTTGAAGTGGACTTGGGAGAATATTGAAGACCTAATAGCAATATCAAGCATTTAACTCTCATATTTAAACAATTTAGGGCAAGAAGGATTATTCATCAAGATAAAAAATCAAAATTTAAGTCTTCCAAGAAAGAGGCTATAGACTATGACCTACATGTGCATGTTCATAGACTCTAGAAAGTAGCATCTTCCAATCTATGGTGCCACCACCATTGACCAAGCAATTTCAACCCTAATTTGCATGATAGGTTCCTCTATCTTTGCATTTTGTTGTTTTGTTATTGGTTTCTATAATTTTGTCTTACATTTTTTAATATTGATATATGCTTGTTGTAGATTCATAGTTAACCTAGTTTGTTTTTATATCACATACATCACATCTAATATCAAATCAAACCCCACAAAAAGAGGGACTAAAACCTTGATCAACCATACTAGCTCTTTCATTGAGGATAGTAGTGAAGTGATCTTATGTGATTATTTTTGGTTCCTTTCCAATGTAATGTTGGGAAGGATATGATTTAGAACCTAGATCCATTATCCTACATCACACACTATTTATAATCTCCATATTACCCCTTTATGTTAGGTTTTAAACTACACTTTAGAAAGCATAAGCCAAGTGTCTTTGGTCTACACCATTCTCTCACTAACATTTAGGTTTTTAACTACTAGGACCTTAGTAAGAGGTAATGAGATGTTGGAATTTTAGAAGAAAATAATTATGGAAAGAGATATATTAGTAAAGGATTTTGTACACAAATTGACACATAATTTTTATATTTTTGTAAAAATATTAGTAGTGCCTCATTGAAATATTTAATTTTAAATTTTTTAGAAAAAAGTATCAGCCCATAAACTACATTCAATTTACTAGAATGTTTAGTACTACCTTATTTTAAAATTGTACAGATAACTCATTCTTTTTTCAATGTGAAGATAATAAAGTAGGGGAGAGGACCCAATAATTGTGCATCCTAACTTCACACTTCTCATTATCCTATGTGAAAATTTCAAATCACTCCCAAATTTTTATAGCAACTTACTTGGCAAGTCCCCTGCTTATAAATTTCATTTCAGGGCCACATCATCAAATATAATGCCACATCAACATGATTTTTGTCAAAGTGTCCAAAAAGGCCCAAAATAAAACTGATACCAATACTTGTGCATTCACATCATGGGTAGTTGAGTGCTAATGTGGCATCACACAATTGGTTTCTTTTTAGATCAAAGGAATACATTTTGCTTAATTATGGGTAGTCAAGTCACAACTATTGGGCATTATATAAACAACTACTATCACAACTATTGGGCATTATATAAGCTACTACTATCTCAACTATTGAAACATGCTCAACTACTAGGTCCTCACCCCTATATTTTTAGTATTTTCATTACCACTTAGAGGTATTATTTGGATAATTTTTATCTCACGCCCACCCATATACTAATGATTTTTGAGATTACATAAATCAACTATAACTATCAAGATATCAAGTGAAAAATATCAAAATGTTATTTTCTAGATTGTAACTATGTGGTGTTAAAATGTGTCAATGAAGTAACTAGTTAATAAAACTAAACACAGACCCATTATAGATGATGTTGCACGCCTGGTATGTGCTCTCGCCCCTGCATTGACTATGTGGACCTTCTCCTGGGTGCCAAGGGCCAGTAATAGGCTGGGGCCTATGGTTTCATTTGTTGCATGTAGGTTTGGTGAGGGTGTGTGGGTTGTTTGGTGCGGTGGGAAGGAGGTTGTGCAGTGTGTGGGTGGTGGAAGCGGTGTGGTTTTGGTGGAGTTGGGGTTAGTGCTCGGGGTTGGGGTATGGTTGGGGCTTCTAAAAGCTTGGTGCTTGCTGGGCCAAAGCCATCTCAGCCCTTTTCGGCTGCCATGCATGCACAAAAAATGTATTCATATTTTTTGGGTGAGATCTCTAAACTCAAGAAAGTGAATGGGTGCTTGCCACGGATCCAAGATCACCCTATTCTGGTTATTTCTCTTGAATCAATGCAAGAGGACATAGCTTATTGGAGCCAACATGTTTTGATTTGTAAGTTTTTAGGTATTCACATCCCTCTCTCAGTGCTAGAGTCTTGGATCCATTGGACCTGGCAAGTTGAAGGTGATTTCGATCTTTTGGTGGCTGTGAATGGCTATTTCATGGTTGATTTTTCTTGCATCTCGGATCGCAATCATGTTTTCAAGGGAGGGTCATATTTTTACAATCATGCTGCCTTGTTCATTAAGCCCTGGTATGGAGCTTTTAATGTGACTGAGGATCTTCCTACACGGGTTCCTGTTTGGGTCCATCTTCCATGGATGTCATTGGAGTTTTGGAGGGAGGATATTCTACACTGGATTGTTGCTTTGTTGGGGAAGTCGACTACCATTGCTTAGAATACGTTGGATAAGAAGGTATTCTCTTATGCTCACATTTGTGTTGAAATTGATTTAAATAACCCTTTGCCGTATTCTTTGGAAATTTGTATTGGTTCTGCCTCGTGGATTCAATCGCTTGATTATGAGTCCCTTCCTTTTCATTGCCACTTTTTTCACGAGTACGGACACCTTCAGCACCATTGTCCTCAGGCACCCAAAATGGCTGGGGCTTCTTCTTCTCCTTCTTTTGGGCCTTCGATGGAGAAGGGGGATAAAGGCAAGGCATCTATGGTCGAGGGTGGGCCTGATAAGGATGGTTTTATTCCTGTTAAGCAGAGAAATAAAGGGAGGGTTCATAAGCGGGCCTATAAGGATAGATAGAGTGATCAGGGTTTCAATCGGTTTGAGGTCCTGGATAATCAGGCTTTGGAGGAAGGGATTCCTGTTGAAATTTCTTCTGGGGCCACTAGTATGGATGTTGGGTTGGACACAGGGCTGGAACAGGTGATTTTTGTTCAAAATATTTCTTCGACATTGGAGTTGGGGATTTCTGAGCCTCCTGGGGCCTCTATAGATGTGCAAGATGATATTGTTTTAGAAGATTTAGCTAAGGCAATTTTTTCTTCAGGTAAAGGTTAGGGATCATCTCCTGCTTTGGGGGTGCTGCAACGCCCTCTCAAGAAGGGGAATTTTGAAAATTATTTGAAGGTTAGTCATAAGAAGGATGCAAACAAGCTTAAGTCTACTTGGGATCTGTTGGTGGAATCTGGCTCTATTAAGACCCTGGAGGCCCACTTCTCTCAACCTTCCATATGATTATTCTCTCATGGAATGCAAGGGGGTTGAATAGCACCTCTCGTCAAAAGGCTATTCAATATTTGATTGTTGTTCAGTCTCCAGATATCTTTTGTGTTCAGGAAACTAAACTTCAAGTGGATCTTATGCTTCAACATACTCCTCGTATTTTGTCTTTTGGCCAGTGTCAGTGTATTGGGTCTAGGGGAACCTCTGGGGGTCTGGCTCTTTTCTGGAATCCTCATAAGGTTGTTCCTTATTGGTGGATTTCAAGCCAGTCTGCTATTTTGGTGGTGGCTTTGGTTTTGGAATATGGGGAGACTATTTTGGTTATTAATGTTTATGCTTTGATTGACATTCGTGGTAAAATCCAGCTTTAGGCTCATATCAGGTATGTGAGGTCTTTTGCACCCTTTTTGCCTTGGATCTTAGCTGGTGATTTCAATGATGTGTTGAGCTTTGAGGAGAAAAGGGGAGGGCTTCCTAGGCTTGGTCCTGCTTTAGATTTGTTTTAGATTAATGTGGACTCTCTTGCTCTGGTGGATGTTAAACCCTCTAACAAAATATTCACTTGGAATAATAGACAGAGTGGGCCTGAAGCGATTTCCTAGCATCTAGATCATTTCCTTGTCTCTTGCTCTTGGGTTAGAGGTAGCTTGGTCATTTTCTCTAATATTCTTGACTGGTGTGGCTCTGACCATTGACCAATTAAGCTTTCGACTTCAGCTTTCCCAAATCTAAAGAATCCTCCTTTCAAATTTTAGCTTATGTGGTTGTGTGATCCGTCTTTGGGCGATCTTGTTGCTTAGTGGTGGCGGGATGGTGTCCCTGCGTATGGTAGAGCTATGTATTCTCTGGTTAAAAAGCTGCAATATGTCAAGTATCATCTTAAGCGATGGAATAGGTCATGTTTTGGTAATTTTCAAGCCAGGAAAAGAGATGTGTAGGATCGCCTTGTTGTTATTACTCACCATATTCAAGATTTGGGTTTCTCGAAGGCTCTTGGGCATGCTGAGGCCTAGGCTCTGAAGTTGGTGGAGGAGTGGAAGCTTCGTGAGGAGATTTTCTAGAAACAAAAGGCTATGATTGATTGGCTTCAAGAGGGTGACAGGAATACTACATTTTTCCATCATTCGGTACAAGCTCATTAGAATAAGTGTTTTATTTCTTCTCTTGTTAACTCGGAGGGTCTTTTGATCCCTTTGCATCAAGCTTTGTCTAGAGAGGCTCATCAATTCTACTTTGATCTGTTCATTGAGGATTCACTTCCTGCTGAGGCAGATGAGAATATGGTCCTTGATTGCATTCCCTCCTTAATTTCTAATGAGTTGAATGCTTCTCTTATTTTCTAGGTGACTTTATCGAATGTGGAGGAGGTGGTGTTTGGGATGAATAAGGGGAAAGCTCTTGGCCCTGATGGCTTCCCAAATGTATTTTTCCAAGAGTTTTGGGATATTGTGAAGTTGTATTTATTGGAGGTGGTTCGAGAATCTCTTCATAGTAAGCAAATGCTTTGTGCCCTGAATGCTACTTTTTTGGTTCTCATTCCTAAGAAGGAAGGTGTTGATAGGCTTGATCTCTTTAGACCTATTGTGCTCTATAATATGGTGTACAAGATTATTACAAAGTTGATTGCTGAGAGGCTTAAATCTTGTTTTCCCGTGATCATTTCTGAGGAGCAAGGTGGCTTTTTGGCAAGTCGTCAAATTCTAGATGGGGTGGTGGTTGCGTCTGAAGTTATTCACTCCATGGAAACCTCTCAGGATAGGTCTATGTTTATCAAGTTGGATATGGCCAAAGCTTATGATATAGTTAAATGGAGTTTTCTTTAGAAGATTCTATTGGCCTTTGGCTTTTCCTTTGATTGGGTGAGCTAGATATTGAGTTGTGTGACCTCTTCCTCCTTTTCAGTTATTGTGAATGAGGAACCTTTAGAGCTATTTGGGGCTACTAGGGACCTTCATCAGGGAGATCCGCTCTCTCCTTATTTTTTTATTATTATGGCGGAGGGGCTGGGTCGGCTTCTTAAGTCTCGGGTTTCACAGGGTTTGATTCATGGGTGGCACTGAGGGACAGGCTTGCCTATGCTTTCTCATCTCCAATTTTTGGATGACACCTCTCTTATGGGATTGGCTCGTATTAGGGAAGTTGAATCCTTCAGGGCAGCTTTGGACATCTACCTTGCGGCTTCAGGCCAAAAATTCAATGAGTAGAAGTCCTCTATATTTTTTTGAATACTCCTTAAGCTATCCAGCGGAGGATTGCAGCTATTCTGCGGTTTCAAATTGGGTCTCTTCCCTTTTTCTACTTGGGTATTCCTCTTGTTGTTGGTCATCAGCCCAGATCCTCCCGGCAATTGTTGCTTGATAAGCTTAGGTGGAAGGTTACTCATTGGACCCATCATTGGTTGTCTACTGCTACTAGAGTGACTCTTCTTAAGTCTGTTATCCAGGCCCTTCCCATCTATAGGTGCTTTGTTCAAGTGGCTCCTATGTATTTCCTTAAGGAATTTGATGCTCTTTCTCATCAATTTCTTTGGAGCGATAATTTGTTGTCTTCAAAGTGGAGCCTTGTTAAGTGGGATTCTATGTGTAGACCAAAGCAGGAGGGTGGTCTTGGTTTACGCTCTTCTATTTTGAATGGGAAAGCTCTTGTTTCCAATCTTTATTGGTGATGGTGTACCAATCAACATCAGTTATGGGCTCGTATTCTCAACCATAAATATCTTTGAGTGTTTCTTCTTTTGAGGTTCCCCGCTATACTCTAGAAGGGAGTGGTTCTATGATTTGCAATACTTTTAAAGTGGGGGCACAGTTGATTAAGTGTGCGCTTTTTTGGATCTATCATTCGGGGTCACAGGCTCTATTTTGGTTTGATTCTTGGGATGGTCACCCTCCTATTCTCTCTTCTTTTCCTCACCTCCAGCCCCTTTCTGATGTTTTTATTGCGGTTGGCTGGGATACCGTGGAGCATTATAAGGTGGAGCAGCATGGTGGATTGGCTATAAGTTTTCACTGGAAGAATCCTTCTAAGTGGCCACCTGGAGGATCTCAGGGAGATAGGCATGAGCTTTCCCTGCTTTTGGCTTCTCGTGCTTGTAATTCTTTGAGGGGACCTAATGTCTTGGTTTGGGATGGTTTGGAGTTGTCTGGAAAGTACTTTGTGGCGGCTGGTTATAAATAGATAGGTAGGTAGTTGTTTGGGAACATTAAGGTCCCTTGGTGGAAGCAAGTCTGGCACAAGTTGTCATGGCCCATGTGCAACTTCTTTATGTGGTTACTGGCTCAAAACCGGTGTCTTACTTGGGATAATTTATGTAAGTGTGGTTTCCATGGCCCCTCTATGTGTGTCTTGTGTCATGGTTGTGAAGAGAGTGTCTCCCATCTCTTCTTCCAATGTTCTTATGCTAGAGAGATTTGGCATTTCTGGTGGGGGGTGTGGAATACGGCCTGTTGGCATGCTTCTTCTTTGGTGGAGTTTGGGGAATGGTGGGGCAGGGCCCTTGTCTCTACCTCTTTCTTCAGGCTACTTGGGCCTTCCTTTATTATCTGGAACCTGTGGTTGGAGAGGAATAGGTGGATTTTTCAAGATTCGTTGTTGATGGCCCCTCACCTATGGTGGAAAATTCTACACACTTTAGGGGAAACTATTGCAACTAAGTGTGATATGACTATGTTGGTGAATCCTCGTGATGTTGGTTGTTGTAATCGTCTTCATCTTCCACCTCTGCAACGACAGCTCATACGCAACATATGTAGACATCCTACCCTGAAGGTGAATAGGGAGGGAAGATGGACCCCTCCTCCTCATGGAGTCCTAAAGATCAACTTGGATGGCTCTTCTCGTGGAAATCTGAGTCATGTTGGCATTGGGGGTATTGGCTGGGATAGCTTTGGGGATGTTCAATTTATCTTCTCTATGTATAAGGGTCTTCATACTAATAATATTATGCAGGCTCAGACCATTTTATTAGTTGTGGAGTGGGATAGTCATTTGGGATGGCAAAGGATCATATGTGAGTCTGACTCCCAAGTTGTGGTGAGCTTACTGAAAAGACAGTATTTAGATGATGTGAGTTGGCAGCTGGCTTTGATTTTTGAACAAATTCTCACTCTTTGTGCTTCTTTGGACTATATTACTTTCACTCATATTCCTCGAGAATGGAATGGTGTTGCTAATTGCTTGGCTAAATGGGCTTCTGATCATACTCATGATTGGAATTTGGTGGATCGAGGTCAATTACCCCCAGATCTGTCTCTTCAATTGGATCACTTGGTTGAACTTGATAGGGCCATTTAATTCCCTTGCTTTGTACCGTTTTCTTGTTTGAATAAAGTTTTTACCTCTCAAAAAAAAAAAAAACTAAACACACATATCCATGAAATGTATTACATAAAAGGAATTGAAATAATAAAGCCAAATTAGTATTGATATCCTTTCAAATCATTCCATGGTTCTCTAGTCTTAAGGACCTTTGAAATTCATGCTCTCAAATCTATTTAAATGTTGCACATGAATCTACAAAGATGACAACCTAAGAAATGAGAAGATGTTGTGCAATGCAAACTACATGCCTACATCACTATATTTTTAGATTTTTTATGCTTAAATATTGAATGATCCTATGATGAAATTTTGTTGTAATTGAAATGATACTAAGATGAATACTATGATTGAAGATGCAATTCTAATGCAATGCTATGAAAAACAATGAAATCTAATGCAATACTAAGTGATCCAAAGTAAAAATGCCATAATGCCTATGCTATATGAAAATGTAAGCTCTCAATTGCTCTCAATTTTTTCTCAATTTCTTTAGCATAAGTTTATCTCCATTCTCTATATATGAAAAGTTGTAGAAATGCCTTCTATTTATAGATTTTTCCAAGCTTGGGCTGAGGTGGCAAAGATAGATGGTCGAGATCATGATCCTGAGGCATCGACGGTGGAGCACAAAGAGGTTAGAGGAATTCATGTCCAGGCTTCTCCATTTGGAAGATCCAATCTTCCAAGTGTCCAAGAGCATCAAATAACAGAAGGAGCCATGTGTCTCCTAGGAAGTTAGGAGGTTGAGAGGTTGGAGAGAATATTCCCAATTTAAAAATTAGAAATAAATGAAAATGTGTGGCATATGATGAGGTGGAGGATGAGTTGGAGGTGGTGAGAAGAAATATGGAGACATGTGCTAAATTTGAATTAAAAATTAAAATTTAAAATGGAGGGAAATCAATTAATTAACAAATTATTTAAATTTGTGAATTCACTTAATTTAAGAGGAAAAGCGACTTTTGAAAAAGAGGAATTAAGGTAATGAACTATATAAATAAATTTATCAATTTATTTATAATAGTAGAAGAATTAGAATTAATTAATTAAATATGAAATATTTAATTAATTGTACCCCAGACCATTTTTACGTGCATACAATAACCATTATGCTTAACCCAGTAATAAAATCCATTCCTATAAGCTAAAATAGATTTGTAAAAGTGAAAATCAAAAATAAAATAAATGATATAAAAGAAAAATAAATAAAACATGAGAAATATTAAAATAAAGAGAATAAAGTCATATAAAAAAATAATTATCTTGATAAATCAAGTAATTTCTATGAAGGCTAGAGATTCTAATCATTAGTAGAGTTCAACTTAGTGTAGGATTGGAGATAAATTCCTCAAGGCTATAGATACTTAGATAGTAGAAAAATAATATTCAAATGATTAGTGATCATATATATTTAAATATTTATTTGTTCTAATAGAATATTGTTCATCTAAATTTAAAGTTAAACATTAGCTTGATATTTGTGTTGTAATGATTGACCTTTATAAATTTTGGGGGAATTAATAAATACATGAGCACACAATATAACTTAAGTAAACGTTAAATAATGTATTGTGACTAATTATTTCTTATATGTTAATGACGTTATTCTTTTATATTTGAGGTTTTATTGAGAGATTTAAAGTTCATGAGTACATTAATTTATCATAAAATATTTAGGAGAAATATATCTAAGTTAATGAATAATATCTTATAGGACTATGTGGATAAATTTTTCTTCGCATTTCTTGATTACATATTTTTTATTAAAAATATCAAGAATATTATTAAGAGCATCTCAAATTGTTACTTCAAAGGTTGAGAAAATATAAGTTATATGGTAAACTATCCAATATTGATTTGTCCAAATAGATATATTCTATTGGGACCACATGATCTCTAAGGAAATTATTACAATGAAGGGTCATCCCATAATAATGGGTCCCAAATTTTAGACATCGTGATTTTTCCCTAAAATCATATATTTTATAGATTTTTTTATTTACAGTTTGAGGGGTTTCATCTAAAGAGTATTAATTGAAGAGGGTTAGATAAGATCTCGTTAGATCAAACCCCCTTGGATAAAACCCCTCTAGTCTTAAATCATATCTACAATGCAATCTCTTTCACATCTATCAAAATGTTGACAAAAGATCACGTTTTCTTTAACTTTTGAGGGATCAGATAAAGTTATTTAGAAATTATGTTTTGTATAGAAAAATAATTTAAAAAAAAATTGTGCTCCCTAAGTATCGATGTCCTTGTTTCAGAAAAAAAGAGAGTCAATAAATACAAAACAAGTTATGTATTACGACATACACTTATGTCCAAATTATAATTACTTTGACTTCAAATTAATTAAAAAAATATGCAACAAAAAATTATGAAAAAATATCCATGCACTAGATATTAATGTTGCAAATCAATATTTTAAAAATTATAATTTTATATTTTCAATGAAAAATTTATGCATTGCGACATAAATGCCACATTCTAGAAATGTTGTTTACTATAAAAATAAATTTTTAAATTTTTAAAAATAATTTGTTAAAAGTTATATAAAAAATCACAATTTATTTCTATTTTTTAAAAAATATATTTAAAATGTACACACAAATTCTCACAAATCACTAGTTCACATCATCTCAAACTTAAAGAATAAACCATCATATTTTAAATTAACAACCAAGAAAATTTTAATATAGATCAATGAAGAAGGTTAGAATTGCTTTGTGATTTTTATTATGATTTTTAGGTCAAAGGGAAATAAAATCATAAGATGGATGCTCTAAGTAGACACCAAAACATGGTTACAACACCTAGAGTATAGTCCAAATTAAGAAAAGTAATTGTTTCAATCAACAAACCCCATTTTATCTTAAAAACTATAATTGGTCTAAAAAAGATTTTAAAAAGTTGGGACGTTCTTTTGATATTGATGACTCAATGAGATTTTAAGTATTTAGTTCTCCAAAAAAAAGTAAAGTTAGGTGGATTATTACATTTAAAGCACACAAATTTCTATTTTCTAATATTTTTGATGTAGCTAAAATGTTGCATAGTCTAAAAAAGCACATTTTCCAACCTAAAAAGAAAGACAATGTCTTAATTTTTAGCTAGGTATTTTGACTATCAATATGTAAAAGTGGAACAAAAAAATTTATGGTTTATATATTTGTTGTTATTTTTTTTCACCTTGCATTCCCCATGGATAAACCTTAGATTTGGAAATATTGTTGAAAAGTTGTTTTAATGTACTTCATGGTGGCATAGGTTGTTTTTTCAGATTTTTCTATTTGATGTCTAAAGGGAGGTATCTTTTTAAGAAGTATAAATTTTGACAATAGTACTATATTTCTCATTCTTATAGAAATAAAAAAATTGGTTCCATGTATTTCATGGTGATATAGGTATTTTTTCTATATTTTACTTCAAGTTCTTGATACTTTAGTTTGAAGCCCAAATTTTCTTATAATCTTATACAATCCATTCCTTGCAACCAAAGTATCTATCTTTTAAATTATTATAAGTTTTATAAATTTATTTTTGAGTACTACACATCTATCCATATCAATTTTATTGATTCTTTCTTAGAAATTTTATTTTTAATTTGAAATGATTTTGTTACTTTAGCTTGTCTAGGGATAAATTGTTGAAATTGGTGTTTGATTTTTCTTAGAAAGATTCATTTCTTCTATTGATCTTATTGGAGAGATTATATTTGTTTTCACGGTTCCATGTCTATGAAATTTGGAGATCTATATATTTCATTATAGGTTTTTTATTAATCATCTTTCAAAGGAAAATTATAAATAATGGATAGATGGTATCTTCAAGTGTTTTTATTGGATTTATTGGCTTCATCTTTAAACCACATCTTTATGGTCTTGTTCTTCAACCAAGTACTTTTTATTGATTTTTTTTTAGAATTCTGGAAATGATTATATATTAAGATTGTTTAGTTACATGTTGATGATAACACTTTGAGTTACATTTGACAAATTGAGTGTCATCATACTCTTTGCACCAAATGCTTAGAGATATACAAAGATCCCAATACTCAAACATTCCCAGATGATCCCATTTTAAATTATCTTGCATGTCTTGATGATTCATGACTATGATACTAATAAAGATTTTGATTCTTTGTAAAGGCTTGCATGTTTGGCTGATAATGATTATTATGACAAGGTTTCTTCCAATTACACTTCTTCTCCTATAGAGAGACTTGTTTCAATATTTCACCTTTAATGATTCCTATTGCAAAATCATTTATTGTTACCCCCTCATTCCTAACTCTTTATAGTTTAGTGTCGTTTTATCTTCCAATAATTTAGTTCAGTAGGAGATTCTTATCTTTAAGATCTAGTTTTGTGGATGACTTCTTGACATGTATTGTAGGTTTTTTGTGTCTCGTATTATAGATTTGGAGGTCATTGTTGAGTATAATCATTTCTTTTTTGTGACAATTACATCACACTTGTTATCACATCATCTTGTTTTTAGAGATTTTTCTTCATGTCTTCATGGGCTTCTAGATTGAATACACCTTATTAAAGTGTGATATTTTTCAATTCTTATATTTGAAAACTTAAGTATTATTTAGTGGAAAATATCATGAGACTTCTTCCCTCATCTATCTTCTTGGAGTTAGAGTTTCTCCTACATACACCATTGGACTTATTTCTTCCCAAGGGGAAAAATGTTGTTTGTCAATATTGGACACTATTCAACATTCATCTCCATGCATGCATGCATTCTTTATCTTTCTATTTTGGAGAGGAGATTTTTAATAATTTTTTCTCCTTTATTTAATTTGTGAGATATATGTTATATATGGGTAGTTAACTAGACCTTGTTGTCAAAATCCATCTTTGCATTCTTACATTTATTTGTGTTCTTCCCTAAATTACACTTAAAAAAGATATCAATATGAATAAAATAGATTACATAGATCCAAATCAATAAATTAAAAGTTAAAGAATCCAAATACAAAACTACAATCTTAAATATAATCATTATATTTATGTAATTCATAAGTTTTTAAATTACCAGTTTTGTCTCATCCGTGCAAGGCGATCGATTAAAGTTCGATCAAGAAAAAAATAAAAGAAAGATAAAGCAGGCAATTGCTAGGAATTTGATCTTGTCCAACACGTCATATTCATGGACGGTAAGGCCAGCGAATCTATCTAGGTATCTACGAATAGGCCGCTCAACTTGATTTGACTTCGAAAAATATAAAACAAGATGCCTTGTTTTGTTCGATGCAGAATAGAAAAGTTGAGAAAAGGTACAAATATAACATACAATTGACTCCTTCCCAGCATTCATTCTTTAGCTTTTATTTCTTTTTTATTTACATCGAATCTTTAGTTTTGTCTGTTTTATAATAATTCTCCGAAAATCAGAACTAAACATTTAACAAGTGCTATCTAATTGTCTGTTTTATAAAATGAGTTAAAAATTGTCACTTGTTAATTAATTAGCTTCTATTTGACCGAGGGTAAGCTCTCTTTATACATCATCATAGTCGATGTGAAGGTAGAAATACCAAAACTGGGGTTTGACTTATGGCAAGCCCCTATACATCACAACCCTTTCTCCTCTTTCTTGTGTGCAGATAGAAATTTGAAGCAAATTTGGAAGAGGAATGAAGACCTAATTGTGCATTCAAGTATTCAAGTCCTACAAGCCATCAAGTCAAGGAAAGCAGATTTTATCAGCGATGCACAAAATTCTAGGACAATGAGTACCAGCGAGGACACATAGATCAGGAGTGAGAGTGAAATCAGATCTTGAATAGCTGCTACCTAGTCTAGGGTGGCCAACACCCCTACCTAATTGTTTTAGGCCCAAATTTATATGATAGGTCCTTTTGTGTCTGCCCTTTGGTGTTCTAAACTTTATTTACATTTATCAATTCAACATTTCTCAGAAATTGTCTCAACTTGTTGCATTTACATAGTTAACCTAGGAACATCATTGCATTATCAAATTAGATCAAGTAAGGACTAAAACCATAATCCACCATTGTGGCTCTTCCATGGAGGTTTGTAGCCAAGTGGGTATTTGAGATCATTTTTGGTCCTTCCCCCATCACATATTGGATGAAGTGTGATTTTAAATTTACATCCCTTTTTCCAATATCACATTTTGGTGAACCCTGACTATTCATGCACTTTTAAACCTTTTGAAACATTAAGTAGGTTATATGCATACAACTTGAAATAGTTTCCATTTATGATTTATGAATCAAAATTATCATAAAACGAATTGAAAAAGTCAAAATTTACATAGCATTCTTCATTCAAAGGATAAAAAGACTTCATTTCAATTTTTGCAAGTTAGATCCGATTCATAATTGCATTGAAAAATCTGCATTGGGTCATTATAAAGTTTGAAGATAATCCGAAAGTGTTTAGACTTATCATTTATGCATGCATATGTTATTGAAAAGGTAAAAATTACGATGTTATCATTTTAAAAGATAGAAAAAAATACAAGATTTGTCAACTAAAATTGTCCTTAGGGAACCCATATCACCCCTTGATCTTACCTATCCACCCTAAGCCTACTATACCTCCACTTGACATGTTTTCCTCGTTTAAAAGAGAGACTCCCCTACAATTCATCCCTTTTGCATTACACATCAATTCCCTTGCCAATGCTAATAAAGATTATCCTATACCCAAAGAAATTCATCCATCCTATCCAAGAAAAGTTATTGACACACCCATTAATTTAGAAAATATTTATGGTGTTAGTGATGGAACTCTCAAATTTTTCCTTTGGCTCTAGTTCTTGCCCATTTTTTGAGCTTCTAAACAGTGCATTCCTTTGCTAGGGCTTTTCTAACCTTGTTTAGGGTTTTCTTTTATAAAAAAAACCCTTCTAAAACTCTAGCTTCCAAAATACCCTTACACTTTTGTTCTAAATTAATGTTGACCTTATGTTCCAGTTGCCAATCATTTAAATAACAACTTAAGTGTTTTATCCTCATAAATTGACTGGCCTTGTCAACCTAGGAATACTTGTAGATCTATTCCCCTTTTAATACTCAGTCAAAATATTACATGAATTCCTAAGTCCAAAATGACTTGTGATTTTATGTCCCCTTTGTCGTCTAGGTATGTCCCTTTAAGAACAACTTCACCACACATTTTCTTAATTGAATCACTTAAATTTTAAGAACTCGACCCACCCTAGACACGTGTCACTCTTGCAATGCATCACATTCCACCTTCACATCACATTTTCATCTTTATAGCGCATAGCTAAAATGTGTTGGGCAGTCTTTATAGAAGTAGGACATATGTTGACACAATATTGCAGCATGTTGCCTCAGTGCATCACATTCTTATGAAAGAGTGTATACTGAAATTGTGATGGGTTTGGGTAAATAACAAAGAGCCATGTGGTAAAATTTTATTGCATCACGGTGCTTCGAGTTCTGCTATGGATTCAAGAGAAGTTCCTATTATTGGAATTATTAAGGATGTGCATTTCAAGTTAGCTACATTTCCTAAGAAATATTTTGTAATGAATGTCATAGTTGTTGATATCCCACCTCAATATGGGATTCTTTTATCTGGAAGGTAGTCAATAGCCATAGGAGGAAGCATGCATCTAGATATTTCATATGTCGTTATCCCTATTAATGGAAAGGATGTCAAATTGGATAGAGAGAAAAGATCTACAAATCTCATTGAATATTTGTAGCATGTTGAGAGTGTGCCTTTTTTGAATGTTGATATGAAAAACTTCATAGTGGAAGAGTCTGAATCTGAAGAAAAATAAATTGCACCTATTGATAAAGAAGTTCAATAGAAAGCTCGTGATGATGACCTCTAGACAATGTACTTTAGTGGAGCTTGTTCTAAAGAAGGTTTAGGTGCATGTGTAATTTTCATGTCACCTACTAGTAATACTTTCAAGGTCTCATTCTCCTTAAAATTTACTTGCACAAATAATCTAGCAAAGTATGAATCCTTGTTATTGAGATTGGAAATGGCTATCAAACATAAAATAAAAAATCTTAGTCTTTAGAGACTCTAAGTTCTAGTAGTATCTCAAATCATATCCAAATATGTATCTAAAAACAAGAGATTAAAATAATACAAAGTTGTAGTCTAGGATTGATGCAGGAGCATCAGGGGTGAAGAGCAATCACGCACAACCAAAAAATCATTTTATTTTATTTTTCTTTTTTAAATATTGGTGTGTTGTTGGTCTTATAGGCATGAAATATTTATTATTTTCCTTCCTTCAACAAGTTTTATTGGGACCCATTTCAATACACTTGTGTTTGGCATGAAATTAAAATGCAATGTCATTACATTTGATGAAAAAATTAAATTATACATGGAAAAGAAAGTCCCACGCCCAGGGTGGGAGAAACAATATTTTATTCTTTTGTAACTCTCATGAATGAATGAAGGAATTGAAATGAATGTTTGCTAGTTGTGCTTGGCGCCTGGGAGTGGAGGTGCAAGAATGAGATAGTGGATGCCAATTTGGGTAAGTATTTGAAAATTCACCAAGAGAACAATCAAGGGGGTTGAATGCATGAATCTCATGCCCAGAAGAGAGTGGGAAAAGGATGTTGAGTGGAAGATTGGAAAAGGAGGATCTCAATGCCTAGCCTAGGAGAGTTGTTGCAGTGATGAATAGAGGAGAAAAATAGGAAAAAGCAAGCAAGAAAATGAAGAACCCGATTTGGGCGCCCCAATCTCCATGTCTCAAAATTTGAGAAGATTTTTTTTATTAGTGGAAAAGTAGGTTCTGAAGGGACATGAAACCCTTTACAAAAAGAACAAGCTGTTAGGAAGATAAAACAAGAAGAAACAAGCAGCCCCAAAACAAAAAAGTTGCCATATAAGAATGAAACTTGACAAATCCATCAACAAACTAGCAGCAAACCAAAAGAAAACAAGCAACAAAAAACAAACTACTAAATATTCTTTAAGATCTTCGCAGCTTCCAAATCCCTAGAGATGATATACTCATTCATATGAACAACATCTGCTATTTCCTAAGTCGAGATTCATGTGGGCTTCTTTATCTTACTCCTAGAATGAATGGTAGGACCAACTTCCATGGCCAAACTATGCACTCCCTTTAGCTTTTCCTCATCCTCACCATCAACATCCTTCCCGATAATAGTTAAGCCCCCAATCCATTTGCATGCTTTGGCATTCAACAAAGCAAGGCACTGTACATTATTTTGAAGAGAGGAATGGCTAATTTTCACCAATGTGTCCAAGTTATCATGAATCTTACCAATCTTCTCCTCAAGGGTTGTGATTCTAGATTCACGATCAACCTTCACTTTCAACACATCATCGACTACTCCATTGAGGGTAGCATTCTTACTTTTAATTTAATTTTACTATAGTCTCCAAATTACTATTTCTAATGATCCCTGCATTGATAATGGCCATAGCTCAAAAATTTATTTTAATCTGTTTAACTTCACAAAAGAACCATTAAAACAAATTAAAAAATTTTAGAGTGTCATCTTTTGCCAACCCCAAGACATTGCCAACATCTTCCCTATTATTGTTAAAAAGGTTGGTGTTTGTAGATAAGCTATCTAATTCCTCCAATTGGATTTCTTGGTGGGTGTCACCCTGAAAAGACACTTTGTATTTACATTTTCCAACATTACCTAGAGATTTACTTTTAGGTTTAATAGTCTCATCTTCAACAACAACGTGGGACTTGGGAAGATTCACCAAATCAATTTCAGCCCTATCAACATGTGAATACTCACCGGGGTCCAAAGTCTTGGCAGGACTCCTCCCAGAACCCGTAATAACACCTTGCCCAATAGTCGCAATGACACCTTGTTCCTTTTCCTTACCATTTTTTCCACATCAACATAAATTTTCTCCTGACCCCCCTCCTTATCAATCTTTAGAATCTTCTTCACAACAAAACCCTTCCCTTGACACCTTTAGCACCTTCCATAATAGGTTTTTTCCTTTTAAGGTCGCTTGGTGATTTTGAGAGCTCCCTCTTCATAAAATTTTGGCTCCCCTTCTTCCTTGAGGGATCCACCATGTTCTCAAGACCTTGGGCCAAATATTTCTTACCTTTTCTTTTTGCGGGTGCTATAAGGGCCTCGGTTCCACCTAAATCCGTCTAAGAGCCATTCAACCAAGAAGGTTGGGTGCCCTTTTTCACACGTTTCCTTGGCTTCTTTTCAAAGACCTCCAGGGGGTCAAAGTAAACCTCCATAGACTCTAACCCCACTTCCTCCCAATCCTTTCCATCAGAATCCTTCTCAGTATCATAGCCTGAGGAGACACCCCTTACCTTGTGGGCTTTGGCCAATTTCTTGGGAGGTTCAAAGACATAGAATGTTTTGGCATATTCCATGATTAACAATATTAACCCCTCATGATTATTGGGTATTTTTATGAACTCATTAAGTCCACTTTCCAAAGACATAAGTAGGTAATATGGGAAAGAAACAACTTTCGTATGCCTAAAGTGATTCAACAGCATAAAATAGAAACCATACACCAGGCTAAAAATATCCCATATAGAGAAAATCACCTCATAATCGCTACCAAGAAGTCAACCCATATATATGTGCATATATTTCATTTAAGTGCTTCACTATAGCACTATATATTATGCTTTATGAATATCTCAAAATATTTCCACTATATATATATATATATATATATATATATATATATATATATATATATATATATATATATATATTTATCCATTGAAATATATATATCAATATATACTCATTTCACAAGGTTATCAAATACATTAATTGTCGATTATCAAACATATAAAAATATATAAAGAATAACATTACATATATATATCTACAATTATATATAAATATATATTAATATATATGCAATTATATTACTTTATACATATATATTAATATATAAATATATACCATATATATGTATATACATAACATTATTTCAATATCTTTATAAAAACACTCATACTTATAACCATCGACCGACATATATACACAAAGTGTATATTATATATATATGTCACCTTAGTCCAATTGGTATTCCCATGCATATAGGTAATTTGTCCATGAGCATGCGTAGGTACGTCTACCTATGTATACTCATGTACGTATTCACTCACATGTATGATTTTATTGTAGACACTTACATATATACATACATATATATATATTATGCATATATCTCATCAATATAACAATAAACACGTAAGGAAGGACTTTCACTCAACATAAGTACTCAATCACATTCCTCAACCACAACATTCATAGGACAATATCATAACCCAACACTACATTCACATCTAAACCAAAGATTACTTACCTTTTCCCAAAACTGACTTGACTCAACTAAGACCGACTAGGGCGTGAGTGTGTGAATGCTCAGTAAGGCTGAATTAAAGGTTACCAAACCAAGTTATTCTCTTAAGTGATACTTCCCCTCTCTTTTGGAGGTTTGAACCTATTCCTGCACTCAACTTAGCACATCATAACATTAGTTAGCTGATCACAACATAATCATATGCATCATACATTTCATAGTTAGAATCATTATAAAATATCAAATTGCATCAATCATTCATTCATCATATTTACATTAAGGGTTCATAAAACACATTCATATATTCAAAGATTCATTTTAAAACACATTCATATGTTCAAGCAATTTAACCAAACAATGTAATAGTAAATAGGTAATGGGTGATCCCACAATAGTGGTGTACAATTTATGGCCAAACTGGACACTGAAATTATTATTTTTTAACTAAATCTTCACATTCGGGCACCTATAGCGGCTAAACCGCGAGAAATTTGAAGATGATGCAAACTAGAGTCTTGTCACATTTTGTCTGTAGATTCTAAAAATATTTTTTTCAAAAATTTTCAAATCAGATTGCACTTCTTTTTCCATCTCCCACAAAAACTGGTTTTTTTCATAAAACGACATTTTAAAAAAGTGACACACACCGTATAACGCGTAATATTTTTTTTCCATGAAGGATAAAATTCTAATTCTTTCGAATTTAGATTTGTAACTCCGATATCTAGTGCTTCCACTTGGTTAGATAGTTTTTTATTGAATATTTTTTCTTTAATCAATTTTCGAATTCAAACCAATTACAATTCATACATAGCACGATCGTATAACGTGTAAATTTTTTTGTATATATCGAAATTCTTTTTTTTTTGTTGGATCAAGGACTCCAATATCTGGTGCACTCATATTTTTCAAAAAAAAAATTGATAATCTACTATTTTCCCACATGTGCAGAACAAAGACCTTCATTTTCAATGAAAAACCTATGTTTAACAAAACTAAAAAAACAAATACATAATAAAACCAAAACATATAAAAATTATATTTGTTGGATAGCTCGTTCCAAGGACTACCTAATTCTAGTTGGGTTTGTGAATATTCCTCCATTTTCATCCTCAACCTGAGCTTCAAAGTGCCAAAATTTAGATTTTTTTGTGTCTTAGGGGGGGATGAGGAATAAGGCGGGTTCGAGCGAACCTTCCATAAGGGATTTTGTTGGGTTTTTGGGCAGATAATAATTAAAAGGGTTCACGAACCCTTTATGGGTTCACTCAAACCAGTAGGTTCATACGAACCCTTTATGGGTTCGCTCGAACCAGTAGGTTCGTACAAACCCTTAAAATCAAGTTTTTTGCCATGTATTCATTTTTTGTGAGTTTTCCTTCCTCACTTGAATTGTAAACCACTATTGTGGCTTCACCCTAATAACACACGGGGTGTAATAATACTCTTGTGTGATTCTTGAATGAGTCTCAAATTAGTGAAACCCTCTTATTTGAGAATACATTTTTATTATGTTGAAGCATGTGTGGCTTTAATGCTATTAGAACTATACCTAGTTCATTAAGTCTATATGGATATGGCATGAAAATTGAGATTGTGGAATATGTTGCTATCTTGAATTGTTAGCTTATAATGCCATGTAAAAATTTGTGGATAACAAGGTTATAATATAACGAGAATTATAACATGATAGTCATGTCATCATTGATAGGTTGTGTTGTCATGCAAACCATGTTGATAGCCTATACTTTATTGTTTAATAATATTTCCTTGAATTAGGAAGATAGTCTTTTCCCTAGGGATAGGGAGTATAATTGATTGATATATCAATAATCAACAATAGGGTTGATAAAATATATTTTATGATTATGTTATTTTCTTATTTTGATTAAGAGTCTATTCCTATTCAAGAAATTCAAGAGGACTCATGTTTCGACAACCCAAAGTCGTAAGGAGAAGAGGACTTGAAGATCCAGAAGCACAAACCCTTCTTAGGCTAATGTCCTCCAGTGTATAAACAAATGTAGTGAATAATGTAAACATATAAATATTTGAGGTATATTGGAAGAGAGTTTTTATGATTTTTTGATGATCACTTGATCATTGTACATCACTTTTGATTGAAACCCTAGGTTGGGAATAACCTATTTGGTTGGGTTTTTTACTTGATTATTGAATGAAGAAAATAGGTTGGGATTGACCTATATGATCTGATTGATCATTTGATTAGAGTCATTTATTGATGAGACTATACTTTTGAATGAGGTCATTTATCGGTGAGGTCATACTTTTGAAAATAAGGTACTTAATATTGTGATCATACTTTTGAATAGAGTCATTTAATGTTACGCCATTATGATTACCAAGGGTGGTTAATTAGGTTATTCTTGGGATTAGGATAATCCATGGGATACGGGATAACTAGATAGACACTAGTATGTGTACATGTATGGTTAGTGTGGTTATACCTAGGGTTAAAGGAATCCATGGGAAAGGGTGTAACCTAGATAATCAGTTTGTTTTAGACTTGGATATTCTTTGGGTTAGGGTAATCCATGGTTAAGAGAGTTACCTTGTTGAACATTTTTTTATGTTATCACCTTAGAGTGAATGCATGTAATGTTTATGGTCAAAACCAAATCAAGCTAAAGAGTGGGTGGACAGATGACTTGCACTCGAAGTATTGGGTGTTGAATTCTTTGGCCAAAGTAGTGTAAGTAGCCACTCTTTACACTATGAGTTCACTCTGATCCATGATTGCATTCTAGGTAGGGAAACCAAGGTGTGGTAGCTCTAGATATGTAGGAAACAACACTATGCTCATGAAGGCTAGGATTATGAGGTTATCAAACCAATCTCTTCATTGAAGGGTAGGGCCATATTACCAGTTGGGTAGGTATGCGAGGAACCATAGTAAGTCTGTGATTGGTATAAAGACACTTGAATGATGCTCTCCCTCATGTAGTTGGTGGCTAGGATTTGAGGATGTACGTGCCAATATTGGAGAAAACTAGAATGAATGCACCAGTGATGGGAAAATCTAGAATGTATGCACCAATACTGAGGACATCAAGAATGTATGCCCAGGTAGGGACATCTGGACCATTTGTATATCTTGTAAGTGTGGAATGAGGTAAATAACATAAATACACTTCTTAATACGACATTATATCAATGATTAAACATATTGAATCAATTCAATAAAGTAATCAATTGAAAGCGTCCTATTGCTCTCTATCTCCAAAGATTTATTAAATCTAAATTGCTCTCAGATTGTGTAAGCATATAAGACTGTTAAAATGACTATCTGAAGAACGAGATGATGATAATAAAATGTTAAATGATAAATCAATTAAACTAGCATGATATAGACATGAAACAGATAATTGCAGCTCCAAGAGGCAGCCATTGTTGTGAAGCTTGATTGTTGAATTGCTTGATACTTGATACTTGATACTTGATGCCTAGATTCTTGTAGAGTAAGGGTGCAAAAGCTTGATTATCTGGATCCTTTTTTTGGTTGAATGAGGCTTTATTTATAGATTTCTTGGTTGTAGAAATGCACAGGGAAAGCTTTGAGAGGCTTGGATTCAATCTGGAGAATTGAATGGTGAGAGATGGAGGAGATTGAGAGAAAGAGGGAGGTTGTCTCTACCCATTTAAACACCGGGCAAGAGAAGAGGAAAGATTGATTGAAGAGGATTGAGAGATCAAATTCCAAATTTGTCTCCAATTTGTCTCCAAAACTTCTCGTGAAGTTTCAATCAATTAATTTGACATATTTTTGACATAATTTAGACATGGTTTAGACAGAGGAAATCTAATTCATTTTTGAGAGAATATAGATTGGAATATTCCTTATACTCTAATTCAAATATTTTTTATTTATTTAAATTAGGAAAAGGGAGATAAATAATTTAATAAAACAAACTATAGGATAGTTGTTTATTTAAATTAAACAGAAGAATAGGACAATTAATCAATAAAGTGTTTTGTCTTTATTTAATTAATTTAAGATGGATGTGATAAAATAAAATAGGGATTTGATAATTAAATCGAACAAAGTATTTATTTTTGTTTATTTAATTAAGACAAGATTTAGAAGAAATTTATGAAGAAAGTGAATGTGAACTATATTAAATAAATATTTCTATTTATTCAATAGTAGAGGAAATTAGGATAATTAATTAAATAATTCATATTTAATTAATCGGATGCTCCAAACCATTTTTAGGTGTATACATATCTAAATCATTAATCTCATGGAAGCTATGTACATGCAAGTATGTATCTCTATTCTTATTGAGAAATTGTAAGTTGGAAAAATGTAATCATTGCATGTGAGTATGTAATATAACCATTACTTAGGAATTATGTAACACACTTTATGAAAATGCAATGGAAATTTGAAATGGGGTTATAGTTCCGAATATGCATCTTTTATTATTGAAATGCAATGGGAGTTTGGAATGGGTTTATACCAAATGTGCATCTTATTATTGAGTTAGAAAATAAAAAATTTATTACTATATTTTGCACGCATATGTTATTCTCATGTGGGTTAAAACATAGTCAATTCTTTGGGTGAAAACATCGGGTATGTTACACAAAGTTTAATTTTCCCATCTTGGGTGTTGAGTTTTTTTTTTTTAATTTACATATTTAGGAAATTTAAGCATGTTAAATGTGCAGCCAACAATTCACCCAAATTAGAAACTTTGAGCCAAATAATAAAATAATGGTTACAATAATTTGGCTCCAATTTTCACCTAAATATAATATTTAAACATTAAACTACCCAACCAATTGAATAAATAATTTTTTATTCCCAGTGTGCCCAAATCAGGTGTTGAAAGGTTGTCTGCAACAAGAAACCACACAAAAAAGCAAAATTAAAATAGAATGTTTTTGGGGATGCAAGATTGCTTGGTACCCCTAGATGCTCCTACATCAAAAAAACATAGAATTGACATTGTTTATATTTTTTATGAATAGTGTTTGTATTATCATTTATAAAATAATGTTACACATATTCACAAAAAAAGGGTTGGTGGAAAAAGTCACACCTCAAAAGTCCAAACGAGGCCAAGTTGAGAACATAAAACAAAAGCACAATTACAAATAACTATTAAGTAGCAAGAACAAGAGCAACTTAGGAAGAGGAAGTGGATCATCTCAATCATCTAATTTTCCTCATACATTAGTGGGGTCCAAAGTATCCATAGGAAGGTCTCATTCATCATTTCCATATTTATCATCGTCATTCTGATTATCTTTAGTAGCAGTTCACAAATAATAAAAAAATAGCAAGAGACAACCCTCATTGAGGTTCAGGTGGCTAGGAGGTAGTGACCACCTTTGTTGAGCATAATCTCTTCTTGCAAGAGGTGGAGAATGACCTTTACAAGAAGTGGGATTTGGAGGGACCTTGACAAAAAAATGAGGCATTACCCTAGTGATCCAACAACACCTAGAGGCAAGCAACTTCAAGTGCAACTTTATTGGCTTTCTCTTAAGTTTGCATAAGCACATTAGAGAAAATCATTACTTTAAATAAATCAAGAATTTACGATTTACAAAACATAAAAAAATAGAAAAATTTCTTTCTAAATGCTTATGAGAATTTCCACCTTGAAAGCATGCACTAGTTTTGATTGTATCTGAAAATGATTTGAGGTCGATCCTCTAATAACAACATATGCCAAGAAAAAGGCCTGGGCCTAAATGGCTTGAAGAAATCATGAATCTGGGTCTAGGAAACTTGAGCTTTGAGATAAAAAAACTACACACGATCCTTAAGAGATTCCCAGTGACTAGAATAAGGACAAGGATCATCAATCCCCAAGTGGATTAACCTAGACCTGACATGAAGGCCTTAGAAAAGAATACACCAAGCAAAATGTGTGAGTTTTGTCTCAAGAATGATTGACCAAATGGTATGGAATATGAATTTCCAAATATAAAATGGAGATTGCAAAAGCCATATTTGGTTTAAAATAAGCACCATAAGTAGATGTGGTGATAACCAAGAGTAGCCTTTGTGAGGCTTGTAATTTTGGAATGAAATATTTGGGTACTATTTCCATCCTTCCACCAAGTTTTATAAGATCTAACTCCAATTTTATGAATAATACCTACAAAAATAACACCAATAACTATTTCAAAAGTTTCACAATCTTGATTGGATAAGTGAAATTTTGTTTTTGCTTCAGACTAGGTTAACAAATTCTTGGTTGTTTTAGAAAAGAGATCAGAGATAGTCATAATCCCCTTTTGAAAAACCTCAAATCATGAACCCATGAGGTTTTAGTAAAAGGACCATTCTAGTACTAGAATATAGGAGGCCACCAAATAGATTGCTAGTTCTATTATGTAACTTTTTTCCCAAAAGAAAAGAAAGCTAAGAAATAAGCCTTTAGAATTAAAAGGGAGATAGAAAAAATAAAAGGATATAATGATCATTTTCGTTAAAAGAAATATCAATAAAGAATATGTATAAAAATCTTTAAAAAATGGGAAGACCAATTATTTATTTAAATAATTATTAAAATACAACCTTTGTGAATGGGTGTGCTGGTTTGGAAACCACCCCTTAAGGCTTATATAAGAATTTATGTCAGACTTGGAAAATCATGGAAAATCCTTCAAGCATGGAGAACATTCAAGGAAGGAAAAAATTCAAGGATGGAGAACATTCTAAGAAGAAGAAAGTGGTTTGGTGAGCTATGGGCATTAGAGAAGGGGGCACATAGAGTGCGTCCAACTCGGGGTACAAAGTGCACTTGAGATTGTCTTGGCCAGGGCTGCTATCATGTTGAGTAGTTATTATGAGGCATATTGTATACATGAGAAGTAATTACTCTAGAGCATGGCGTGCACTTGTGTTGAGCATCGTTCTATTGAACCAACACTTGTGTGGAGTGCATAGTACATTATGTTCTGAAAGGAACTGTTTCCTCATAGATTGTTCCATAGCAAGAGCCAATACCAATGACATCTTCCTAGGGTGAGAGTGGATTTTCCAAACTTATTGTTATTCAAATAAGTATTAAAAAATATCGATGCTACTATATATATTGATAATATTATCTATATGATTTTGATGTTAATCTATGTGAACTATATAGATGTGTTATTCAATTTACTATGTTATTTATTTACTTTAGAATCCTTGTCTAATTATTACATATTATGGTTACATTGGTTAATCTATGTTAGTTATTCACATCATTGTAGTAATATTACATCTTGTAAATTACCTTAATTCTAACATTTATTATATAAAATTCGCTAACACTTAAACTACTTTAGGAGAAAAGTGGCATTACATTTGGTATCAGAGCCTAATGATCAGGCCTTCCTATCTTTGAAATTTTATAGTAACTAGTCTTTTAAATGCTCCTAGTGTATACCAAGCATTACACATTGGTATTAATATGTAAATCATCAGATTTGATGTTCTAAGATGTAAGTTATAACCTTTGTCTATATCCTAACTTTTTTTCTACATTTGTTCATTAGCATAATCTAGTATTATTGACAATCCTAGACCTTATATCTCTTTTCATCTCTTCCCAAGTTAAAATTGCCTTGAACAACTCCCTATTTGCACCTAGGTTTATTTCAAACCACCATGTCCATAGCCAATCAATAGGTTTTCTCTATATACTGATATTGATCTACATAGTTATTTTTGTGTGCTACTTGAAGGTTAGATACATTATCAAAATCCTAAGAAAGTTTCATTATAGGCTCATTGTTTTAAATTTTAATGGGTAGTTTTCAATAGTAATAAAGTGGTAAGTAATTTTGACAAAAGATGAATTCTTTGGATTTTAGAGAGTGGATACGTGTGCCCATAAAGCACATTTTCATCCTAGTTCCCATCTATTAGGATATAGCTTGGTTTCATTTTCTCATAAGCTACATGTGCACCAGTCGAAGGGTCTCAAGAAGTAGGGAATGCAAGTTCAGTATTCATCAAAAGATGAAGGGGAACTCAAAATTTGTAGAGCCTGTGGCAAAAGAACGATGGAATACCTACCACACAACCAAAGAGCTCCTATTCCAATAGCAGAATGGGAGCTACCTTTTTCAGAAATAATCGAGGATTTGCAGCTAGCTTAGGTATTGAAATCCCATTGTTACCAGTATAGAAAGAGTGTTGTTCGAATTATTGGAGAAGAGGTACTCTACCCATAAGCTCAAAGGGCCATTTTTCCTTCTCAATTGGTCTTTGTTTTCCTATCTAATGCCTATAACTTGCTTCAGCCTTTTCTTGATCCTCAATTGATAGCTTCAAAAGCTGTTAAGTATGTCTTTCTGCAAGATGATAAATTACTCAAAGGTGTTCAAGCATATGAATTTTGGAAAGTCCAAGGGAGAGTAGGTGGCCTTTTCCCTCGAAATTTTCTTCTCAATGGGAATGTCTATGTCTTTGTGCTTGATGGCATAAAATATACACTAGAGATGCGCAACTTCCGCTACCTACAGTCGACTTTGGAAATACATAGGGTGGCGATAGGTGGGGACCTTGCAGATGATATTACAAGGTAGACGAATGTTATCCTCACTCTGCTCAACCACATTCATCCCGAGCCAATTAATGTGCCTCATCCACCTTCCCAAGTACCTCGAGCAGCTCCTTTGGTGGCTCTCTCGGATCGAGTGAGCTCTGCTACTCCTCTACATCAACAAGAGATACCAAATCTTAATATTCCTCTGCAACCGAATGATCTGGGCAATGAAGATCAAGAGCTTGAAGAAAACCAAGTAGAAAATGATATCGTGGAAATGGAGGAATAAGTGGTATCTATTTTCTAAAGGGTTGATGAAGGGATTTTGATGTATATACATGCAGTATATCTAGGATAAGGGTTTTGTTGTGTCCAGTTGCTTATTTTGTCATACAAGGATTAACGTCTGTAGGAAATTTAAGGGGTATTTTGTATTCTGATCTACAGAAAGCTATTTTGATATAGTCTGGTTTTTCAAGAACCATAGAATATACTTTGTAACCTCCTTATTATATATTAATATATATTGGCTACTTGTCTTTTTCCAAAAAAACAAAACACCATCGATCAACTTTAAAATTATATATGTATCCCATCTCGTAGAATGAGCAAAAAAAAAAAAATCTTTTCTACCTTAATTATTCATTTGTTATAGCTGTTGAGTTGAAGTCCAATGGACTCGCTTGGTTTCCCTCCAAGTGTGGCTCTTGGCATTATTCGTGAAGATGTAAAGCTTATAAAGGCTACTGCTGTTGCATTGTAATATTTCAATTCTGTTTTGACAATTAATATAATCCTCTGCTCAATGTGGATGTAGGCATATTGCTGAACCACAGTAAAATATTGGTGTTCTATCTTTTGATGTATATGTTTGCTAATTTGTGATTGCTCTGCTTCTTTTCGAATCTACAATTGGTATCAGAGCAAGTTGAACTGCTACTTGGGAATTTGGCAAAGAATTTCCAAAACGATGGAAGATTTGAAGTTGTAGAAATTTTATGCAAAGAAATTCGGGATATGGAAGATTCAGATGCAATCTTTGTTGATTAAGGAAGACCTCAAAATTGTGTGTGAAGGAAAATCAAAGAAGCTTGCTACCATGAAAGATGAAGATTGGGAGACTCTTGATGAAAAGGCCAAGGCAACAATATTTCTTTCACTAAATGAAAATGATTTGTTCAATTTTGTAGAAGAGAAAACAACAAAACAAGTTTGGGACAAACTTATAAAAACATATGCTATGGCATCGGCTGCAAATAAAGTGTTCATCATGAAGAGATTATATAAGCTCAAGATGAAGGAAGGTTGCGCAATGGAAAATCACATTAACGAATTCAACACTTTGATCAGCCAAGCGAATTCGGTTGGAATGACTCAAGATGACGAAAGCAAAGTTTTTCTCCTTTTATGCTCTCTACCAAACAACTGGGATGGAGTTGTGACAACCATAAGCACAACAACATCAAGCTCCAAGAAGTTGGCTTTCGATGAAGTTTCTACCACTCTTCTCTCCAAAGACTTAAGGAGGAAGAATGATGAGCCCTCATCCAGTGATGCACTCACTATGGTAAGCACCAAAAATAAAGGGAGAAGCCAATATAGAGGTAGAATTAATCACAATCAGCGGTCCAAATCAGCTAGAAGATCGCAGTCTAAAGAAAGAGAAGGCGGTTGCTGGTTTTGTGGGAAGGCTGGTCATGTTAAGAAAAATTGTAGAAAGTATAAAAGGAAACAAGAAAGGGTGTTGGATAGCGCAACAAACACAGCTCATGACAAGGATGATGGTATTTTAGTCCTTTCAGAAAGCAACACAAAATTGGATTCTTGGGTCCTAGATTCCGATGCTTCCTTTCATGCTACATCATGCACGAAGGCCTTCTCAAATTATCAAGAAGGTAATTTTGGAAATGTATTTTTGGGTGATAATAAAGCTTGTGAAATTATTGGACAAGGTGATGTTGTTTTGCAATTAGCTAGAGGAGTTCAATGGTTGCTAAAAGATGTTCGACATGCTCCCAAATTGAAGAGAAATCTGATTTCCGTAAGTTAGCTGTATACACAAGGCTTTCTCACCACTTTCACGGACACATGGAAAGTCACTAAAGGTTCTATGATTCTTGCTAAAGTCAATAAAGTGGGCAACCTTTATATTGTAGAAACTGTTGGTGAGGTGGGAGCTGCTATGACTCTTATGGGCAGCGATGTGGCTATTTGGCATCAAAGGTTAGGCCACATGAGCAAGAAAGGACTTGAGGTGATGCTCAACTGAGATCAACTACTGGGTCTACAATCCGCAGATTTGGAGTTTTGTGAACATTGTCTTCATGGCAAACAAAGATGGGTCAGCTTCTTGAAGGATGGACACAACATGAAGACAACACAATTGGAGTTGGTACACTCAGATGTCTTTGGCCCTACCAAGGTAACCTCCTATGGAGGCACTAATTATTTTGTTACCTTTCTTGATGATTGTACTAGGAAGGTTTGGGTTTATATGATTTCTAGAAAATCTGAAGTGCTTTCAAATTTTAAAATTTTTAAAGCACTTGTTGAGAATCAAAGTGGTCTCAAAATTAAATGTTTAAAATTTTGTTCTCTGGAGTTTGATAATTTTTGTGTAGATCATGGTATTCGAAGAATTAAAGTTGTCCCCTACACTCCTCAAGAAAATGGGGCAGCAGAAAGACTCAATAGGACCATTCTTGAGAGAGCTAGATGTATGCTTTCCAATGCTGGTTTGGACAAAGAATTTTGGGCGAAGGCATGTAACACAGCAATTTACTTGATTAACGCAGTCCTTCATCTCGTTTGGAGTTTGGTATTCCAGAAGAAGAGTGGTTGGGAAAGAGGATTTCTTACTCACACATCTGGGTTTTTGGATGTGAAGCTTATGTCCATGTTCCGAAAGAAAAAAGGACAAAGTTGGATTTTAGATCACAAAAGTGTATTTTTGTGGGCTATGGTGAAGACCAGTTTGGCTTTCGATTGTGGGATCCGGTTGAGAAGAAAATAGTGAGGAGTCATGATGTGGTTTTTAATGAGACAAGGTTTCCAACTATGAAGGAGGAAACACATGTCAAGGAATATATTCCCTTATCTGATATAGCCAACAATGGCAATGGTTTACCTCACATTTCCTCACAAGGCCATACCGCTGCAAATTATCAGCCTTTAATTTCATTTTCACCCACCTCATTTTTAGCCCCAATCCATTCTTCATTGCAGTCTTCTGAATCATAGGCTAGTGGGGATGTTGTACGTTTGCAGGGATTACTTCCCTTGCAATGAAGGTCACAACCAATTCATGGTCTGCGTGATTTTTTTGATCATGGAAATCATGGTCAAACAATCGAACATGCTATCAACCTGCAAGGGCATAACGAACATGAGCCCGTGGAAATAAATTATGCTCCCAATGCAGAATTAGAATTGTGAACTGTGCATAGTCTGGTTGCTTTGCAGAGCTAGGTGAGTCATCATGAGAATGATGACATTAATACTATAATCATCGACAATCAAAATTCACAAGACATTCAAGGGAAAACAGAGAGCTCAAAACATCCTTTGAGACGGTCTACTAGAGACAAGAAACTTCCTACAAAATTTTTTGATTATGAGTTATTGTATGCTGAGGAAGCAGAGCCTGAATTGTTGATCTCTAAGCAAGCTGAACTAGCTAATTATAAAGCCGCTTGTCACAGTAGTGATAAGGACAAATGGATGGGCGCTATGGAAGAAGAAATGAGATCTCTTGTAGCTAACAATACCTGGGAATTGGTCACTCTTCCACAAAATCGAAGACCACTTAAGAACAAGTGGGTATACCGATTGAAAGACGAAAGTGGAGATAGTAAGCAATACAAGGCTAGACTAGTGGTGAAAGGATATGATTAGAAAGAGGGGATTGATTTCAAGGAAATATTCTCACCGGTTGTTAAAATGACAACAATACAAACTGTTTTGGGGCTAGCAGTTGTATGGGATCTTGAGTTGGAGTAGCTTGATGTGAAGACTACATTTTTACATGGTGATGTAGATGAGGAGCTATATATGGAGCAGCCTCAAGGGTTTGTCAAGCAGGGACAAGAGCATCTTTATTGCATATTGAAGCAGAGTTTGTATGGGCTCAAACAAGCCCTGTGACAATGGTATTTGAAATTTGATCGCTTCATGCTTGATCACAATTTCATTAGATGTGAATCAGATCCATGTATTTATTATAATAAATTTCCTAATGGTGAGTTCGTCATTCTCCTTCTCTACGTTGATGACATGTTGGTAGCAGGTACTAGTCAAAAGATTGTTGGAGAGTTGAAAGCTCACTTGGCAAGCAAGTTCGCTATGAAGGACTTAGGGGTAGCCAAGAAGATTCTTGGCATGACAATCACCCGAGATAGAAACAAGAAGGAGATCATTTTATCACAAAAAGACTACATTAACAAAGTAGTTGACAGATTTGGGATAGCTGATGCAAAGGTAGTTTCTACTCCTCTTGCTTCTCACTTTGAACTATCTTTTGATTTGTGTCCGCAAACACAAGAGGACAAGGATTTTATGGAAAGAATTCCTTACTAATCTACAGTTGGTAGCATTATGTATGCTATGGTTTCTACACGTCTCGACAATGCTCATGCGGTGGGAGTTTTGAGTAGATTCATGAGCAATCCCGGGAAGACTCATTGGGAAGCTGTTAAATGGATATTGAAATATTTAAACAACACTTCTGATTATTGTCTATGTTTTGGTGGCAATAATGTACAGTTGCAAGGATTTATTGATTCTGATCTTGGAGGAGATTTGGACAAATGAAGGTCTACTACTGGTTATGCCTTCATGTTTGTTGGGGCTGCTATCAGTTGGGCCTCAAGGCCGCAACATTATGTTTCTCTATCTTCTGTAAAAGCTGAGTATTTGGCTCTTTCCGAAGGTTCCAGGGAGATGATTTGGTTACAACGATTGCTTGATGATTTGAAATATCAACAAAGTGATTATGTTTTATTTTGTGACAGTCGCAGTGCTATTTTCATGGCTCACAATCACTCATCTCAGCGTCGTTCAAAACACATTGACATTCATGCACACTATGTTCGGCATAAGGTTGAAGAGGGAAAGTTAAAAGTTGTTAAAATTGACACAAAGGTCAATCCGACTGATATTTTAACCAAGGTTGTAACCAAGGAGAAGTTCAAATGTGCTAGGACTTCCCTTGGACTTGTAAAGAAGAGGTAAATCAGAAGGCTGAGCAGGGGAATGGTTGATCAGTGGCAGCATCCATTGACCATCAGGTGGGAGATTGTTGAGTTGAAGTCCAATGGACTCACTTGGTTTCCCTCCAAGTGTGACTCTTGGCATTATTCGTGAAGATGTAAATATTATAAAGGCTAATGTTGTTGCATTGTAATATTTCAATTCTATTTTGACAATTAATATAATCCTCTACTCAATGTGGATGTAGGCATATTGCTGAACCACGGTAAAATATTGGTGTTCTATCTTTTGCTATATATGTTTGCTAATATGTGATTGCTTTGCTTCTTTTCGAATCTACAATAGCTTATATGTTCTATAAAGACCTTGTTGAATCATTCCTTAATGGTAAAAATTCTTATATATATTTTCTACAATAGACTGCGATATTAGTTTTGTGTGCTTCTGACATATGTACATTTGAATTTATTAAGTTATCATGATTTAGAATTTATACGTCTCATCAATAGATCACTATAGAATTTAGAGGCATAGTGCTTTGTGTCTACACTTTTAAGCGATTGTATATGATGAGAGCCTTCAATAAATGGACGCTTCTAAATGACGAGACCTCTTTGCATCATGGGTTGTAGGGTGACATCCGACTATGTGCCTCCAAAATTAAGGAATGAAATGGATGATCCTTCCTGCATATGGTTTGTTGTTGCATAATATTTTATGTGAACATAATTAATGTTTTAAGTGGTTAGATTTCAAACATACACCACACATTTGAAAATGCTACTGAGTGATAATAAAATCCACGTCTCGCTTGGGCACCATAATAACAGGGTATATAGAATGTGGTCTCTTAGATTCCATAACTATAGGATTCATTTCAAAGGGTTTGTTGACAAGATGTTAGAAACATTCAAGCATGTGCTTTGATACTTTTCCAGTTCCTAAGCACACTATCAATACTACAACTAGTGCAGGAATTTTATGATGTACCAATCATTTCATGAAAAATCTTTCTTTCCAAAACCATTTTGCGGTAGTCTACTTCCTTCGAAACATTTGTCTAACAACATCTATATAATTACCATTGGAAATAACAAAAATAAGGAACACAATGGTATATGAATTGGATAGGAAAGAAATGGCTCCAGGAAAATCGTCATCAGCAATTCACCCAAGGAAAATTTACCGTCATGGTTGGTGAATTTTTCGTTGGTGATTTTTTTATGGCAATGAATTTTCCTTCGGTGAATTGTTGACAATGAATTTGTCGGATGCCAAAAGAAATACCCATAAGATGGTTTCCAAAATGAGGGTTAAACAATAATGTTGCAAGAATGCAAAATCTGTCTTGTGATGGGGCAGACATTGTTGCCAACATCTAACCAGGTCTCAAAAAAATGGCAATCATAATTACAAATAAGTGCATACAAATTACAAATATAAGAAAAACATTTCCAATATATTTTACACATACATGAAGGAATGTGATATCTTGGATTATATGCATCAGCTCTATTTAGTTACAAAGATGCAATAATCAACAATTCCAGTCAAATATTCTTGGCCTAATGTGTTCTATTTCATTGATTTATCTCTTGTAGTTTAATAAGTGCATAACCAAAAGTCCTTATTTTATAAACCTTCAAATGCATACCTATAATGCCTTCATGATTACCATAATCAAAATATATATGTTCATTGGACACAATTGACTTTATAATCAATGACATTTTTTCACCACCTCAAAACTCTAACACTTAATTTCTTGCATTGAATATAGAGAAAATCCAAATTATTGATTCCTCAACCACTACACTCTCAACTTGTTGAGTTAAGCAATGTTATTTGGGAGTTCCCTTAATGTTGTCTAACTTGTATGGATATCTATCAAGGATAGTAATAATATACTCATTTTAAAACAAAATAGACACGTAAGCTTACCTACTGCTAACCTATGTTATGTTGTGGGCCCATAAGCCATAGGTCTAGAATAATTTTTGTCTTGAATAGGAAAAAAATATTAAGCTCTTAGAATACATTAGTTAAAATGATACAATATTTTACAAAATAAGAAACTAAAATGTTTCTCTTAGCCTTAGACATGGACATGTCAATTTTTTACAAGGGGAGAAACCACCATTAAATTTTTAAATATTCATTGATCTTTCATGATACAAAAATGGTTATGTATAGTTATGCCATATATGTGGATTAGATTGACCAAATCTATTATAAATTTTAATTGATGATGTCCATTTGAAGAGTCTATAGTTGCAACAATATTTAAAGACATAGTGAAGGCCTTAACTTGTCTGAACAAATTAGAATTCATTTATAGAGATCTCAAGCCTAATCACATTTAGGCAGATAATAGTGTCATAGTCAAATTACTACATTTGTGAATAAAAATGAAACCCAACAAAGAACTTATGGTCTCTTGGGATCACTACTGTAGAACTTTCATGTGGTGAACCTCCTTACATGAAGAATAACATGAAAAAAGGTGTCATTTGATTAGTGTATAGTTAAATCCATCATTATTGGTTTTGATTATTTTGTATAAACATACAAGTAAACATTATGATAGCTATATAACACATTCTAGAATGGACCTTACTTAAAAAATAGTGAACTTTTGGGTCATAAGTCATCTTATAAATGTACTCTTGATTAGACTTTTATATCTGAAATTTCTAGACTAATCATGATCTTGTGTCATAGATGTGGAGTCATAGTGAATTCCTACCTATACTTAGTGGGTGCTTGATGTTGTGATTATTATGTGTTGGAGTTTGTGAATTTAAATAGAATGAACATGGAATTTTAAGAATTAAATAATGCTTTCAATATCTAGTTTAGCATTAAAGATTGTGGATTTTATAATTTTGTTACCTATTTTTCACTACTAGCTCAAACAAGTAGAGCTAAATTGTAAATTCAAGCCAAGGTACACAAGTTGCTTAAAAAATTCTGCTAAAGTACTCATATCGTGCATTGATTTATTGCAGTGTAAATTTCAATAATGTTATGCAAAAAACATTTCAAAAATGATATCATAAGTTTGCATAATTTTTGTTGTTTTATTCATAATGTATGAACCAGAATCCCACACAAGCCGTGGGAGTAACTCATCTTGATTTTTTACAATCAAATAAAAGGTGCATGAGCTAAAGCAAACTATACAACTGAAAATAGATAAAGCATAGGGTAGAAGGTGATTCTTCATTGCCTGGAATGATGAATCGTTGACAGTTGAGGTTTTTAGTTGTGATGCCAGTTCCATTTCCAGCTCCAACTTCCAGTTTCAGTTCCAGCTCTAGCGTACCTGCAAGTGATGGAAATTTTGTTAGAGAAATGCAGATCAAATCCTATCATATGCCTACGCTATCAACAGAAATATAAAGTACAATCAATCAGGCATCCATCAGATGATTACAAAAATTCAAACAACATAAAGAAAGGAGGAAGCTTTCAATTTCTTTTTTTTTTGCTAACATGTTTGTTCACTGTGCAGGAATAGGTTCATTATGTTCGTGATCATTTTATCAGATATGTGGAGTAAAATGGGCTCCCACAAGGGTTGAGCCCGGCATATCAGAAGGCACACTCTCAAGTTACATATGAGAGTTCATTAATGTTAAAACGGTCATCAAAGGAGTTGCTAAAACTAAGCAGATAATAAAAGAGCAACCTTTATTTCAAAAAGATTCATGAAAAGTAGTTTAAACGTACAGCATAATTTTTCTCTTCATGATAAGAAAGAATCAAAAAGTGTGAGAATTCATAGATTTCATTGATATTTTGTTTCAGCTCTACTGTGCATTTTCAATATACATCTAAATGAAGTATAGAGCCTCTTTAAATTGAAGAGAAACAAAAGTATTTGTGCATTGAAATGTTTTCATAATTTCAAAAGCATATAATAGTCTACAGGAGGAGTAGTGATGCATAATAGGTACAGTTGTTCATCAGTTGTAATAGCCAAGAATCATACAATGATGAAGTAACAGCCATGGCTAATAGTGACTATCAATATCAAAGTTGCTTTCATTTTTCATCTTAAGCTGAAAGTAAACTTAACACATAAAAAAGGGTTGTCATAAATGCATGAACAAAATCTTCATGACATATAGGAAATGAAGCTTGATGATTACCATAACATTATGGAGTCCAGTGAGATACACACGATGAACAATGTAAACAAAAAAGAGCATTATTATGGAATTTACAGCAGGGTTTGAATACATTATTATAAGCTCAAGGAAGCTACATGACAACAAGCATCAAGATGGTGACATCACTTGAGCAAATCAGAAGTAGCCATGTGCAATAATAGTAATCACAAAAATTCCAAGAGGGCAATGGTCCCATAGCTGATGAACAGTCACTTCGTGCTATTAGGAATGTTCTGTGCAACAATATTTCAAAGACAATCTAATACAAGAAGGTTTAAATATGCTCCAATATACATATATCCAGAGATACAAAATACCCTATTATTGTCTTAAGACCCACAAAGGGGCAACTGTTCAGGAAATAAAAGACATAACAGTGATCATAATAGAGCAACCAAAGGGTTTTTCATTAATTTTCAATGCAGGGTTATAGTTTCCACTACTGCCCAAGCAAAGTCCTACATGGAAAGAGATAGGGAGCCACTGTTTTATTCACAGCATCAATAGAGACCTTTCATCAAGGCAAAAAGGGAATGGACATCAACACTGTCAGGTACACAAAATTTTGATAGGAGCAACTACTAATCAATTTTTCAACATTGAACAAGATGAAATAGGAGATAATGTTGAACTAAATAGTTCCATTGCAATGATAAGACACAATCAACATCTATACTTGATATAATCGTAATATGCTAAACTTATAGAGCTAAATGAAATGAAAGAAACTCATAGCTTTTGGTCACAATAAACCACCAAATTACAATCAAAATGGAACAACATCAAGGTGCAAGAATTAGCCTTTTCAGTGAAGAGGTCAAATATGACAGTCAGAATTTCTACAGTATCTACTCAAAGTCACAATCAATGGAGAAGCTTGTAAGTTTATACAGTCTATGGAACTTGAGTTTCTTACACTCAAAATGTGATCTAATATCAATCCAGGGTAAAAGCGAAGTGTTTTATTTCTGCTGGAGGAAGGGAATGTTAGTCTTATGCCATTTTTTGAAAAACGAAAGTGCAATTTCAAAAGCTCAAACTAGGCAAAGGTTTCGAGCATAGGAACTTATGGATTTATGAGAAATATTCTTCAAAACCGCATATAGTCCACCACAAAGATTCTGACCAAGGCGCCCATGTCAGCCTCAAGAAAATGCAAAAGATACCCAGAAAAATAAAACCCAGCATAGACAACGGAGACTGAAGCTCATACTCATGGCGCGGCCTACATAAGTTTTTTTTTATTTTCAATAAAAGACAAGCGCCAAAAAATAAGAAAGGTCACAGCCTTGTACAAAAGGTATTTCTTCATTTCAGAGGATGGGTAAAATTCACTTGGGGTTTGCACATAAGGGTTCCAAATACACAAATAATGGATAAGTTATGAGCTCATGCATAGTCTGTTGAAATAAATCACAAAAGTAACCAACAATGGAGGTAGCCATACCTTGATGTGAACAACTATTTTCTGGTAGTTGGAGACCATCAAAACCCGTGAATAGCTTGAAGAAATGCCTCATTTTCCAGCCACCCTTTAAAACAAGCATCAACAGAGGAAATGGAAGCATAGCCGCGGCTGAGAGATGAGGTTTCCAAGGATAAAACCATACCCAGTGATGGCGGCACAGTATGGCTGAAGTTTCTCCGGCAAGTGCAAAGTGACAAAATGGAAATACTTAGGGTTCGCCACTTTTGTCTACCCTAAATTCGACATGGGATGCCTTTGCTAAAGACTTTTTAAGTTAATCATTTTGTTTCATTACCTTCTATGGTCCATGACTTATAAGGTCAATAAAGCCTAATGATATGTTCGGCAATGATAAAGTGCCCAATAATGCTAAATGGCCGACCATTATGTTAAGGAATAATAATGCCATTGGATCAAGTTATGCTAGGTTTAGTGCATGGAGCGTAGGAGGTGTCTATTAAAGTGATTAGTGGAGTAATATATCATGCATTTTATGTGATAAACATAGGCTAGGGTTGCAGTAATTAAATTTAATTAATTTAATGTTATTTTTTCTCACCCATGTCAAGTTGTATTAATTAAATGATAAAATTATAAATCATTTAATTAATACAACTATTTTTAGGCAGAATAACATTGAGTTAAATAAATCCAATAATGCAAATATAAAGCATTAAGCAAGGATGGAGTTCAAATCATCAGGGGCGAATTAACACAAACGAGGTGATTTTCGCATGCTTGGGCCCACCTTTTCAAGGATTTCTAGTTCAGTTCGGGTGATGCATGTTTCAGTTATGACTTGACAGTGAGTTTGGACCATCATGCGCTCATTTTCACATGGATTTGGGCCTCTTTTTTGGAGATATTTGTTTTTGCTCGGAATTTTCCTTGGAGTTATCATCTTTGAGTTGGACTTTCAGTTCTATCTCCATGCCTTTTGGAAAGTCTTTTCGTATATATTGAAAAGCTTAATTGTTTTTCCTTAGTTCTTGTTTTTCTCCTTTGCTCTCTGCAAAGAGAATTATTTGTAACTCAACATCATTTCAGATTAATGCATAGCAGGTTTTACAGGTTACCCTCAGTTTTAGCATGGAGTTTTTCCTTTTATCTTCTCAATAGTGTCAGGTTTTCCTTCAAGCTTTCAAGCATCATTGTTGTGTTTGATTTCGATCGAATTATATTGTGTTTCAGCATTGAAACCTTTATCTTTCTGTCTCAATCATAAATATATGTATGCATTCAGGTTTAATTCATAGGTCATACAATGAGTTCATAATTTAAAATTATTTTCCTAATTGTGAGAACACTGTTCTTTTCCTTTGAAAGAAGATAGTTTCATGAGCCTTTGTATGGAGCATTTATATGAGTTCAAACTATGCAGATTTTGATGTGCAAATTAGATATTCTGAGAATCAATTGTGAACCAAATTCCCTTTTAGATCATCATTTTCAGGTGCAAGCATCACCATATTTAAAGTTTCATAGTTCCGCATTCAAGTTAAATCTTTTTATCCTTTTTCCCTACAAGTTACCCAAGTATTAATCAGAAAAATTCATAGGAACCATACTAGAATCTAGAGGTCTAATTCCTTATAGGACACCCACAACCTAGAATTAGTTCCAATGTTTCAAGGGATTGCTGGATTTAGTTATTCAAGCATACGGGTGCAATTTGTTCGACAACAATAATATTAATATCATGACTCATATTTCAACATAGAAGTTGTTGAAATAGCTGTAAAATCCCACTTTAGTGATTTCTTGGATTTTTTTACAGAACCTATTCATAAGATAAATAATGTAATAGTTTACCTTAGAATTAATTATGGGAATGATAGTTAAGCCTAAATATTTCCTTTAAAGAGGTCTGTGGTGATCTACCCACTCTTTGTTCATTATATAAATATGTGTATACACATTGTTATCACAAGAATGTAAGATGTTCCTACATAATGTTTAATGACAACAAGTCTTCAAATTTCTATAATCCAATTGTCAAGTAGTATCTTAATATAGCTTTGAATGAGTCTCATCTCATGGAACATGGTTCTTGATGTATCAACAAGATTGAAAAATAATAAGGGCTGGGTTAGCTATAGATACTAGGTGCATTCTAGTTTTTATTCTAGGTGGGTGCACTCTAGTTATATCAAAAATGAAGGACTAGTTCTAATATTTCTCTATGAAGTGCCTTATGCATGCTAATAATTTACTATTGTTTTATTCATGTTAAGATTTCTAGAAAGATTACCATGTTTTATTATATTATTCTTTGTTATTGGACTTGATCAGCCCAATAACTTTGTACATTTGGCATAAAAGTATTGTATATAAAAAGAGGATATTCATGTAGTCCAGAATGCATGGTTATCATCTTAGAATATATTTTGACTATATAGATTAAATATAGTTTAAGGATGACTGACTACATAGTACGAGATACGTATGTCATTCACTAGGTGAATGTTATGTCAACACATGATAATAGTTTTGTAAATTTACTATTGAAAGTGATATAAGCATCTATATTAAAGATAATGGGGTACAAGAGAGAAAATTTTATAAATTAAAATATATGTGATTAACATTTGGAATTTAACATTAGTTATTTTATTGTAAATTTTTGATATGTATGTATTTCTTGTCATAGTTTTGATTAGAAAAATGGTTCTCTTGAAATTACTTGTTAATTTAAAATAAAAATAAAAAATGAGAGAGATCTATAGAAGAAAATGATGTATAGAAACATTATGAAAAATGAATATATTCAATATCAATTTCTTCAATCATTGATTATTTGTTTTCTGAATTGTGACTCAAATTTGTCTCTTGCTACTGAGGACAACAATTAAATTACAAGGGGAGAAATGTTATGTGACTTTTTCCACAAAACAAAAGAAAGCTAGGAAATAACCCTTTAGAATTAAAAGGGAGATAGAAAAAATAAAAGGATATTATGATCCTTTCGGTTAAAAGAAATATTAATAAAGAATATGTATAAAACTCTTTAAAAAGGGGGAAGAACAATTATTTATTTAAATAATTATGAAAAGGAAACCTTTGTGAAAGGGTGTGATGGTTTAGAAACCACCCCTTAAGGCTTATATAAGAATTTATGTGAGACTTGAAAAAGCATGGAAAATCCTTCAAGCATGGAGAACATTCAAGGAAGGAAAACATTCAAAGATGGAGAACATTCTAGGAAGAAGAAAGTGATTTGGTGAGCTATGGGCATTAGAGAAGGGGGCACATAGAGTGTGTCTAACTCGGGGTACAAAGTGCACCCAGGATTGTCCTAGCCAGGGTTGATATCATGTTGACTAGTTATAGGGTGATCCCACAATAGTGGTTTACAATTTTTGGCCAAACTGGACACTGAAATTATTATTTTTAACTAAATCTTCATATTCGGGCACCTATAGCGGCTAAACCATGAGGAATTTGAAGATGATGTAAACTAGAGTCTCATCACATTTTGTCTATAGATTCTAAAAATATTTTTGCAAAATTTTTGGAATAAGATTGCACTTCTTTTTCCATCTCCCACGAAAACTGGTTTTTTTCAGAAAACAACATTTTTAAAAAGTGACGCTCACCATATACAACATAATTTTTTTTGTATGAAGGATAAAATTCTAATTTTTTCGAATTTAGATTTGTAACTATGATATCTAACACTTTCATTTGGTCTCATAGTTTTTTATTGAATATTTTTTCCTTAATAGAGTTTTGAAGTCAAAGCAATTACAATTCAGACATAGGCAGACTGTATACAACACAACTTTTTTTGTATGTATCAAAATTAAATTTATTTATTTATAATGGATCAAGGACATCAATACCCAGCACACACATATTTAAAAAAAATTTATTTTGATAATTTTCTATTTTTCCACATGTGCAAAACAGAGAGCTTGATTTTCGGTGAAAAACCTATGTTTAATAAAACTAACAAAACACATACATAATAAAAAAAAAATATATTAAAATTATATTCATGTGATAGATCATTTCGAGGACTACCATAATCATTTGAAATAAATTTTAAATGAATTCATTTGATCCCCCATAAGGTAAATCAAAAGCGATTTTTTATCAGCATTTTGATAGGTGTAAAGGAGACTCATTTATAGGTATGGTTTAAAACTAGCGAGGTTCTATCCAAGGGGGTTTGATCTAAGGTGGTTTTTGATTGGATAAAACTGTGGTTTCTGAATTACTCTTTAAATTGGGTTTGATGTACTTTTGGGAATGGCTTCCTCAGTTCATCCTAAAGTGTCAATCCGGGAACGTAGGCTTTTGAACTGTGTTGTGGCAATATGCCGAAGAGCTGCAATTAACAAACCAAGGGTTGATGGATGCAACCTAATATAATTTACTTATGGGAAAAATTCAGATTAACAGACTTCCTGTCACAAATGTGACAGGAACCTGTGAAGAAATAGTTCTGCATAGAAACAAATTACTGGCACTTAACAGAAGAGTAGTAAAGTAACAAAATAGAAATCTATCTTGAAAATAACATTTCACAAAGTTAAAATTGAACTACTGAAAACAAACTTCCAATACTACTTAATGAAAATTTGAAATAATCCCATTATCTTATTCAAACTGCTCTTATGTTTAATGATCTGCATATACCAGCAAACGACTATTGAATGAATACAGATTGTATTGGTAAGAGTTTGACAACTCGATACTGATTAAATACCTTTGTGGAAATGAATCACACAACATAATATTTAGACAACAATACAGTAATGAAATAATTAAACAATTTATAAATTCAAAGCATACATTACCACACACACAATCTAATGCAATAATCACCAATCAACTGAGGAAGTAGGCCCTACCTTCGCCGGTCATTGGATGATAAAACTCACGTTCACATAATTATTCTACTATCACTTCCATTCATCCAAACAATTGTAGATAGAGTATATAGAAAATCACCACGGTTCTACTTTTAATTATGTATATTGATATCCAGTTTCAGCGTACACGCACATATATACATATTGAAGCTACCTATATGTCTAACAGTCTTTGGTTGTTAGTGTCTTTCAGCCAACAACCTCTAGAAGATAATAAAATTAGTTTTAAAGTCTTTTGAAAGTTTTCCAAGAATAGCGTAACAACCTAAAATAGAATGACTAATCTTTGACGAGTAAAAACAAGAATGACAATATAACTTCAGCAATTCAGTTATCCTTCCACCAATATCCTTCATGTGCGTTGTCAACCATTAAACACTTCCTGCCACCAAAATCAAAAAGATAGTTAACAACAATCAACAAAATCTATATTCTCACTAGTTTTAACCTTTTCTTCTATTTCATAAAATACTGTTTGTTCATTAACAAAAAGTGACAGGAACAATTGGAGACACTAGGAAAGATGACAAGGTTTGACACAAATAAGAGGTAAAAGGATGGCACATTTTTCCCTCATCAGTTTGATCAAACCCTCTTCAATTGGAATCCTTAAAATGGAACTTTTAAAGGCTTAAATCATTAAATTTTCTAAAAATATGTGATTTCAGCAAAAATCAGTTCCTCTTAGAAATTGTAAACTAGCTTTGTGGGATCACCCTATAATGAGGCATGTTGTACACATGGGAAGTAATTACTCTAGAGCATGGTGTGCACTTGTTTTGAGCATTGTTCTATTGAGCCAACACTTGTGTGGGGTGCATAGTGCACTGTGTTCTGAAAGGAATTGTTTCCTCCTAGATTGTTCCATAGCACGAGCCAATACCACTGACATCTTCCTAGGGTGAGAGTGGCTTTTTCAAATCTTGTTATTTAGATAAGTATTAAAAAATTATTTATGCTATTATATATATTGAGAATAATGTCTAGATATGATTTTGATGTTAATCTATGTGAACTATATAGATGTGTTATTCAATTTACGATGTTGATTATTTACTTTAGAATCCTTGTCTAATGATGTAGGAGCATCACTTTGGTGATGTTTGTAAGACTTATTTTGATGTCAAGAGTCCTAGCTAAGTTAGTGTAGGTCTTAGTGGGTCCATTGGGATCATGTCCAATGGTTTAGGTTGTGTAAATAGGCCTAGAAATTCAAATTTTGATTTTCTCGCCAAAATACAAAATTTGAATTTTCTAGGTGATTTGGCTTGTTGAAGGGTTGGGGTTTGCTCCTCAGCTATAGTTTTGGGTTTTTTGAGTATAATAAGGTCTTAGAAGACCATGAAATACCTTGTAATGTCTCTTTACATGTTTCTTTTAGGTTAGGTTGTGAAAAAAGACATATTTTGCAAGTTTAGTACAAAAAGACATTAGGTTTTGATGAAAAACACATGTAATTTTGAAGGTAACTATTTTGTAATGATAATTCACATTGAATGAATGAGAAGGTATGCTCCAAGAATCTATGACAGGATTTTTTGATGAAAATACACCGTTTCTTCATAATTTTTGACAAATTTCTACAAATACAGTCTGAAAATAGTCTTGTACGGCCTTGTACATAATAGTGGTAGGTTTGAAGGTGGATGAAATGTTAGATTTTTAATTTTAGGTTCAAATGCATTTGGTTTGATTAAATTTCATGATGTTTTGATCAAGATACAACAAAAATAATGCTAACTACCCTGTCACAGAGCTAGGGTTTCCAGTGAGAAAAAAATTCATATCTTTTGTTTAAGCTTGTGAAAATTGTTGAAACTTGGTGAAACCCTCCTTTAGGTTGTTGGTCAAGTGTCTACCAATGGAAAATTCACAAATAAATCATATGTGTGAATTATGCAGGTCTGTGAGTGTTTGTTATCCTTAAAAACTGTCAAAACCCTAGAGGTATTTGAGGGTTTAGTGAAAAAATCATTTGTATTGAGTTCACCATAACAAAGTTGAGTTTGATGAGACCTTGTGGAGTGTGTTGCAGGTGGAGAAGCCTAATAGGGCATAAAAATGAGTGTTGAAACAATAATCACCTAATTATGTCTTTCTTGAGGGTTTGAGCCTAGTGAGAAAGGGTTATAGGAAAACTTGCAAATTAGTTTTAAAGACACCTTCAGAAGAGGAAATAGAATCTAAAACACATTGTTCTTATTGTTGTTTGTCCTCTGCATCATTATTGGTATTATATCTAGATTAAGCAAGGAAACCAATACAAAGGTTAACAATCCAAAAGGAAAAAGATTCCTCCAAGACTCAATGCTGCTAAAAGGTTGGCAAAGAGAATAGCAACACAATTGGGAGAATCCATTTCTAGAGAAATGAGGGAAATGAGAGTCAATTTGGATGTAAGACTCACTGCATTGGAAGCTAACCAAAGAAGAGGAATGGTTACAAGGGATATGAGTGACCAAGAAGTGGTGGATGAAGCACATCCACCACAAGAAGAACCTCAAGAAGAGAGGGATGTCGATGATATGAGGATGGAAATATTGTTGAGGGCAGTCAAGGGTGAAGGAACCAAAGTGAAGATAGAACTTCATGTATATACAGGTAGTTTGAATGGTGAATAACTCCTTGATTGGATAGGGGAGTTGGAAAAGTACTTTGAGTTTGAGGAGGTACCTGAAGAGCAACAAGTAAAGTTGGCCAGGACCAAGTTGAAAGGTCATGCATCCCTATGGTGGGATTATGTTTAGGAAGAAAGGAGAAAGAAAGGAAAATCCAAGATTACTTCTTGGGATAGGATGACTGCCAAGTTGAAGGGAAAATTCTTGCCTAGTGACTACGTGACTCAGTTGTATAGGAAGTTACTGAACTTGAAACAAAAGGATATGAGAGTAAAAGAGTACACTGAAGAGTTTTACACGTTGAGTATTAGATCAGGACACATGGAGGATGACACTGACAAGGTTGCAAGATACCTTAATGGATTGAAGTATAGCTTGCAATATGAGTTGAGCCTTACAAGCCCATAACACTTGAAGAGTGCTATCAACTAGCCTTAAAGGCCAAGGAGAAGTTGAATAGGAAGCAAGAAAAGAATAATAGAGGTAGAGGAAGGAATTACATAGGTAGAGGTCCATATATTGGTAGAGGAAAGTCACAAAAAAGTCAAGGTGAGTCAATAACCTCACAAGAACAAGCACCAAGTTCAAGAGGAGGTTTTAGAGGAAGAAGGCCTAACTTTAGGGTAGATTTGGACAAAGAGGAGGATTCAATGGTTTCATAGGTAAATGCTACAATTACAACAAGTTTGTAGGTCATTAAAATATTGGGAGTGTCTAGAAGAACAAACAACTACCGCCTTTAGGAATGAAAGAAGAACTTAAGTTACTCAAGGAGGAGATGAAGAAAGTGTTAACTCCTCACCACAACCAGAAGAACTAGAGAAAGGAGAATCCTTGTTGATGAGAAGGAAATTGATCAAGGTTCCAATGGAGAAGGAGCCACCTCAAAGGAAGTCACTATTCAAGATAGTTTACAAGTGCCAAGGTAACTGTTGTCAAGTTGTTATAGTTTCAGGTAGTACTGATAATCTAGTTGTTGTTGAAATGGTCGAGAAACTAAACTTGAAGAGATTACCTCATCCTACACCATATAAATTTTCATGGTTGAATAAGGGACAACAAGTACTAGTCAATGAACAGTATTGGGTAGAGTTTCAAATAGGAATGTACAAAGATAAGGTGTTATGTTCAATAGCATCCCTATGGATGTGTGTCATGTATTATTTGGTAGGCCTTGGAAATATGAAAAAAAAAACAATGCTTGATGATAGAAAGAATGTCTATGTTTTGGAGAAGGATGGAGTTACCTACACTTTAGCACCTTTGAAGGAGGAAGATAAAGACCAAAAGGTTGGATCAAGTGTGATGTTAGTGGGTAAATATTTTTTCTAAAGACAATGGAAGAGGAAGAGATAGGTTTTGCAGTGATGATCAGACCTAGGACTGTCATAACAACAACAAGAATTGATGAGTTGCCATGGGAGATTCAATACATGTTGAAGGGTTATGTATCTACATAGTTGTGGAAGAACTTCCTAACTCCTTGCCCCAATAAGATATATTAGTCATCATATAGACTTTATACCAGGTGCTAGTCTACCAAACAAGGTAGCCTAGAAAATGACACCCCCACAAAATGAAGAAATAAGAAAACAAGTACAAGAGCTGCTTGAAAAAGGGTTAATTAGGGAGAGCCTTATAGTCCTTGTGTAGTTCCAACTATTTTGGCACCTAAGAAAGGAGGTGAGTGGAGAATGTGTATTGAATCCAGGGCAATAAATAAAATAACAATGAGATATAGGTTTCCACTTCCAAGAATAGAGGACTTAATGGATTGTTTGAGTGGGTCAAGTTATTTCTCAAAGATAGATCTCAAAAGTGGATGAATGGGAAACAACGTTAAAAAAAAATGAGGGCCTATATGAGTGGCTTGTTATGCCATTTGGCCTTTATAATCCACCTAACACCTTCATGAGGCTCATGAATGAGGTCCTCAAGCCATATATTAGTAAGTTTGTTGTTGTTTACCTTGATGATATATTGGTTTTCAGTTCTAACAAAGAAGAACATTTGTATAACTTGAATTTGGTGTTGAGAAGGCTACAAGAGGAATTTTTTTTGACAAACCTTAAAAAGTGTGAGTTCATGAAGACAAAACTATTGTATCTTGGTTTTGTGGTCTCAAAGGGGATGTTGAAGATTGGAGTGGCCTACACCTAGATTAATTATAGAGGTAAGAAGTTTCTATGGTCTTGCAAGTTTTTATAGGAAATTTATTAGAACTTTTAGTCATTTATGTGCACCTATCATAGAGACACTATTAAAGGGGGTAAGAAAAGGAAGTTTGTGTGGAATGAACAAGCTGATAAAAGTTTCTAATATCTAAAAAAAAGAGTGATTGAGCAGCCTATCTTGGCCTTACCTGACTTCAAAAAGCTCTTTCAAATAGAATGTGATGCTAGTGGACATGCAATAGGGGTACTTTTAAGCAAAGACAATAAGCCAGTAGCATATTTTAGTGAAAAATTGAATGATGCAAAGAAGTACTCTTCATATGACTTAGAGATGTATGAAATGGTTCAATCACTAAAAAAATGGAGATAGTAACTTCTACCTAGGGAGTTTGTGGTCTATACAGACAATCATGTACTTCAATTCATAAATAGCCAAGAAAAACTCAGTCAAAGGCATATTAAGTGGGTTGAGTACATGTAAAAAACTTCACTTTCACAATCAAACACAGGAAGGGGCAGAGTAAAAAGGTGGTTGATTCTTTAAGTAGAAGAGCATTATTGGTGCAAGAAATTCAGTTAAAAAGTGTTAGGATTGAAGCACTCAAGGAGATGTATGAGGATGGTGAGGATTTCAAGGAAGTTTATGAGGTTTGCAAGCAACCTATTAGCACTAACAAAGAGAAGTGTTTAGATTACCTTATAAAAGATGGTTTATTGTTTAAAGGAGCACAAATTTGTGTGCTAAAATGTTCTATGGGGGAAAATCTCATCAAGGAGAAGCATTGTGGGAGTATGGCAAGTCATTTTGGACTTGACAAGACACTAGAACAACTAAAGAGGAACTACTTTTGGCCAAGAATGCAAACAGGTGTAAGAAGATTTGTGGAGAGGTGTACTATATGTCAAAAATCAAAAGGGAGCAACACTAATGCATGAATGTACCAGCCTTTACCCATTCCAAATAGGCCTTGGGAATCCATCATTATGGAATTTTTTATGGGATTATCAAAGACTCAAAGGGGTTTTGATTCAGTTTATGTAGTTGTTGACAGGTTTTCCAAAATGGTTCACTTTATCCCTAGAAAAAGTACAAGTGGTGCTTCATATGTTGCAGGCTTGTTCTTTAAAGAGGTTATTAGACTTCATGGATTTCCATTGAGCATAGTTTTTGATAGAGATAGCAAGTTTCTAGGACACTTTTGGAGAACATTATGGAGGAAGCTTGGTACAAATCTTAGTTTTAGCTTAGCCCACCAACCTCAGAAAGATGGCCAAACTGAGTTGGTCAATAGGAGCCTAGGTAATCTACTAAGATTCCTTTCAAAGGATCATCCTAAACAATGGGATCTTGTGTTACCCCAAGTAGAGTTTGCTTATAATGACTCGGTGAATAGAAGCATTGGCGAGAGTCCATTTCAAGTGGTCTATGGCATGCAGCCAAGAGGAGTGTTTGAACTAAGAGACCTCAGTGACATGGAGAAGCAAAGTGCAGAGGGTGAACAATTTTCAATTTCCATGCAAGAGACATATCAACAAGTGAAACAAAAACTCCAAGCAAGTATGGAAAAGTACAAACAAAAGGTAGATTTGAAAAGAAGAAAGGTTAGTTTTTAGGTTGGAGAACTTGTCTTATCACATCTCAAGAAGAAAAGGTTTCCCAAAGGTGAATATACCAAGTTGAAGATGAAGAAAATAGATCCTTGTAGGGTTGTTAAGAAGTTTTCCAACAATGCCTATGAGATAGAATTGCCTAGTGGAGTAGGCATATCACCAGTTTTCAATGTTACTAACTTATACCCTTACAAAGGGGATGCCATTATGGATGATGGAGTAGGTATACAAAAGATATAAGATGCTGATTAGGTAAAGGACCTACCACACACCACACCGCCAAAGTTAGAATGTATTCGTGACACCAAAGAGAGCAAGAAAATGAAAGGCAAGTAATACTTTCAATATTTGGTCAAATGGAAGCACCTTTCATATGAAAATGCCACATGGATGACAAAATCAGACATAATCAAGCATGGAAAGACAATTGCAAACCTTCTCTTAGGTGACACCTGAGTTTCTTTCTTTTTCCCTTGGGAGTATGATGCAGGAGCATCACTTTGGTGATGTTTGTAAGACTCAATTTGATGTTAAGAGTCCTAGTTGAGTTAGTGTAGGTCTTAGGGGGTCCATTGCGATCATGTCCAATGGTTTAGGTTGTGTAAATAGGCCTAGAAATTCAAATTTTGAATTTTCCTGCCAAAATGTAAATTTGATTTTTCTAGGTGATTTTGGCTTGTTGGAGTGTTGGGGTTTGTTCCTCTGTTATAGTTTTGGGTTTTTTGAGTTTAATAAGGTCTTAGAAGACCATGAAAGACCTTGTAAGGTCTCTTTATATATTTTTTAGGTTAGGTTGTGAAAAAGGGCATATTTTGCAAGTTTAGTACAAAAAGACATTAGGTTTTGATGAAAAAGACATGTAATTTCAATGGTAACTGTTTTGTAATGATAATTCACATTGAATGAATGAGAAGGTATGCTCCAAGAAGCTGTGAAAGGAGTTTTTGATGAAAATACCCTGTTTCATCACAATTTTTGATAATTTTCTGCAAATACAGTATGAAAACAATCTTGTACAACCTTGTACAAAACAATGGCAAATTTGAAGGTGGATGGAATGTTAGAGTTTTGTTTTCGGGTTCAAATGCATTTGGTTTCATTAAATTTCATGATGTTTTGATCAAGATACAACAAAAATAATGCTAACTGCCCTATCACAGAGCTAGGGTTTCCAACAAGAGAAAAAAATTCATATCTTTTGTTTAAGCCAATGAAAATTGTTGAAAATTGGTGAAACCCTCCTTTAGGTTGTTAATCAAGTGTCCATCAATGGAAAGTTCACAAATCAATCATATGTGTGAATTATGCAGGTTTGTGAGTGTTCATTGTCCTTAAAACTGTCAAAACCCTAGGTATTTGAGGGTTTAGTGAAAAATTCATTTGTATTGAGTTCACCATAGAAAAGTTGAGTTTGATGAGACCCTATGGAGTGTGTTGCAGGTTGAGAAGCCTAAGAGGGCATAAAAGTGAGTGTTGAAATAATAATCACCCAATTAGGTCTTTCTTAAGGGTTTGAGCCTAGTGAGAAAGGGTTATAGGAAAACTTGCAAAGTAGTTTTAAATACACCTTCAGAAGAGGCAATAGAATCTGAAACACATTGTTCTTGTTGTTGTTTATCCTCTGCATCATCTAATTATTACATATTATGGTTACATTGGTTAATCTATGTTAGATATTCACATCATTGCACTAATATTACATCTTGTAAATTACCTTAATTCTAACATTTATTATATAAAATTTGCTGCTAACACTTAAACTACTTTAGGAGGAAAAGTGGCATTACAGGTTCATGGAGAGACCATTGCAAGAACTAGAGCCATTCCAAAGAAGTTCTAGGGTTTGATAGCTTCTCAGGCTCTCCAAATACTCTTAATCACAAAAGTCTCTTGGGTTTGAATGGGCTCTTTCATAAGAAGGATATGAAAACCAATCCCCTTCTGAGTTGGTCTACCAAAAGGAAAACTAGAAGAAATGCAATACTAAAGCAAAATTTTCCATGCTTCATTTCCTTCTAAAATTGAATGATTCAATTAGCACACAAAGCCAAACCCTAGAGCTGGGTGGAGATAAGGCCCACACCTCCAAAATCATGCAAGAGCCAACAATATTCCCAAGCCACATGGTGGAAACCTCTAAGAATCTCAAAGGAGGCCCAAAAAAAGTCTCTAAGAAGCTTTTCAAGCTTCATACAAAAGGCTTTAGAAGGACAACAACACGAAGAAAAATAAACATGTATGACTACAAAAATCTTAGGACAAACTTGGAACTTCCTTCCTAATGATAGGGGTTTATTAACCCAATAAGCCAAGTTCTTCTCTATTGTAGATAGAATATCTTGGCAAAGAACAACTGGAGATGCTTGGGAAGCAAATCAAATGTCAAAAAATTTGAATGTTTCTCCATGCCCAATCCATTTCCATCCATAAGAAGCAAGTAGGGAGGCTTAGGCAAAAATTAAAAAAAAAAATCCTATAACATTGAGTTTTCTGCCATTGAACGCTAGAACTTGAGGCTTCATTGAAAATATCTAAGCATTAAAAATCTTACTTGATATTATTTTCCTCTTCCAACACCTAGAAAAAATAATCATCAATAAAATGTCCATTAACAAGTTGAACCATATAATTCACTAAAGAGATACTTTGACCAACCCTTGTGAAACATAATGAGCCACAAGGTATCCAACAAGAGAAAAAAAATTCATATCTTTTGTTTAAGCCAGTGAAAATTGTTGAAACTTGGTGAAACCCTCCTTTAGGTTGTTGGTCAAGTGTCCACCAATGGAAAGTTCACAAATCAATCATATGTGTGAATTATGCAGGTTTGCGAGTGTTCATTGTCCTTAAAAACTGTCAAAACCCTAGGTATTTGAGGGTTTAGTGAAAAATTCATTTGTATTGAGTTCACCATAGAAAAGTTGAGTTTGATGAGACCCTATGGAGTGTGTTGCAGGTTGAGAAGCCTAAGAGGGCATAAAAGTGAGTGTTGAAATAATAATCACCATATTAGGTCTTTCTTGAGGGTTTGAGCCTAGTGAGAAAGGGTTATAGGAATACTTGCAAAGTAGTTTTAAATACACCTTCAAAAGAGGCAATAGAATATGAAACACATTGTTATTGTTGTTGTTTATCCTCTGCATCATCTAATTATTACATATTATGGTTACATTGGTTAATCTATGTTAGCTATTCACATCATTGCACTAATATTACATTTTGTAATTTACCTTAATTCTAACATTTATTATATAAAATCCGTTGCTAACACTTAAACTACTTTAGGAGGAAAAGTGGCATTACAGGTTCATGGAGAGACCATTGCAAGAACTAGAGCCATTCCAAAGAAGTTAGGGTTTGATAGCTTCTCAGGCTCTCCAAATACTCTTAATCACAAAATTCTCTTGGGTTTGAATGGGCTCTTTCATAAGAAGAAGGATATGAAAACCAATCCCCTTCCGAGTTGGTCTACCAAAAGGAAAACTAGAAGAAATGCAATATTGAAGCAAAATTTTCCATGCTTCATTTCCCTCTAATATTGAAGAATGATTCAATTGGCACACACAACTAAACCTTAGAGTTGGGTGGAGATAAGGCCCACACCTCCAAAATCATGTGAGAGACAACAATATTCCCAAGCCACATGGTGGAAACCTCTAAGAATCTCAAAGGAGGCCCAAAAAAAGTCTCTAAGAAGCTTTTCAAGCTTCATATAGAAGGCTTTAGAAGGACAACAACATGAAGAATAATAAACATGTATGGCTGCAAGAATCTTAGGACAAATCTGGAACTTCCTTCCTAATGATAGGGGTTTATTAACCTAATAAGCCAAGTTCTTCTCTATCTAGATAAAATAGCTTGGCAAAGAACAACTAGAGATGCTTGGGAAGCAAATCAAATGTCCATTAACAAATTGAACGCTAGAACTTGAAGCTTCGTAGAAAATATCTAAGCAACAAAAAGCTTACTTAATATTCTTTTCCTCTTCCAAAAAAAGAAAAAATAATCATCGATAAAATGTCCATTAACAAATTGGGCCATATAATTCACTAAAGAGATACCTTTGACCAACCCTTGTGAAACATAATGAGCCACAAGGTATCCAAAGCCTTCTAACAACCACCCCTAACCAAAGGAGAAAGTTATAGAACCCTGTATTAGGTCGGTGCTGGAAGTTTCATACTTAAAAAAATAGCAAATTTAACTCGGAAGTGAAGAATACACGGTGAAAACACCTGCTTTCCTATAACAAATAAATAATCCAATGGGACAACCCAAAGCGTACCTTGCGGATATTCTCACCAAGATGCTCTGAAAATTTAAAGCCTGTCAACAAAACATGATCAAAACAGACGTCATTTCATGTATGCTTTGTTCAATTTCGTCACACTCGATGTAATTCAGTCAACACCCAACTTCAGTGTTAAACTCCCTCTTTCCCAGTCATTCATTGCTTGATTGGTGTCCCCTCTTATCCTATGATGAGATTGGCTTTTAACTTAAAGTGAATCAATCTGCTGCGCTTGTGTTTTATCAGATATCAGAAATGGGTTTCATCACGGATGTAATTTTAACGCTGGTGTCTTCAGTAGTGATGATGGGTGTGGCCCGTGGTGTAACACTGGAGGCATTTCCAAATATACTGAACACTTCTGGAGATAACGTCACTCTGCAATGGAAAGGCATTTCTTCTCCTTCAGACTTAGACTGGGTGGGTATTTATTCCCCTGCCAATTCTGCAGATGATCATTTCATAGGTTACATTTTTCTCTCCTCATGCCCGAATTGGAAAAAGGGTTCTTGTTCCATAAATCTTCCCCTCATCAACCTCAGAACTCCTTATGAGTTCAGAATATTCCATTGGGACAAGTCCCAGATTACAAACACCACTCCAGTGGACTCAGATGACAATCCCCTGCCCTCCACTGCCAATCTACTGGCCAACAGTCAGTCTGTCACATTTCAGAACCTGAATCATCCAGCTCAGATCCACTTGGCATTTACTTCCAATGAAGACGAGATGCGTGTCATGTTTATCACCAAGGACGATTTCAAGAGCTATGTGAAATATGGGCTTGAAGAGGAAGGGCTGCATGAGATGGCAGAGGCTTTGTCCATCACTTACAAGCAGTCTGACATGTGTGATGCGCCTGCTAATACTACCTTTGGATGGAGGGATCCGGGTTACATTCATGATGCTGTCATGCAAGGACTGGAGCCAGGGAGGCGCTATTTTTATCAGGTAAATTCTTTATTTTACAGACTTTAAGATTCTGTAGTCCTGAATAATTCACAATAAAATTCTGGAAAAGAAAAGAAAAAATTAGATTTTTTTGAAATCGATTTTTCCAGGGGCCATCTTGCCGTCAAGATGATTGGTGAGATAGATTGCGAAGTCAAGCTACTTATATAGATCAATTTTGGGAATTCTTCTATTAAAGGTCAATATAAGGTGCTTAAATTTGCAATCTGATCTTTAATAGAAAAAATCACATAATGGATGAGATCAGATTGCAAATTCAAGTACCTTATATTGGCAATTTTTGAAAGCAAATGCAATCCGTAATTAACTGCAAGATTATGCTTGTAAATTATTAGTCAGAAATGTTTTAAAATATTTTACCTATATTATGCTACTTGAATTTTCATTCAAATGACAGCGGAATTCCTTTGAGTTAGGCATTCAAGCATGAAGCATGACTTATAGTTATGCTTCCAGGGTTCTAAGATAAATTCTGTCTGTCTCCATGGTGTGATTTGCTTCTGATACTTGCTTGTTTGGGAAGATACAGGATGCAAGATATGGTAAAATATAAGTCATTTGATTAGGAAATGCTTGGAGTGAGTTTTTCACATTTGTAAGAAAAAAAAAAAAACACCTTGAATGTTTCTCCATGCGCAATCCAAAAGTAATGCTATTTGACATTTAACTTCAACCTCTTGAGTAATGCCAGGAACTTCCTCCTCTATGCTGCACTTTCACTTTCTCATTTTTCGTGCCTTGCAAGGGGAAGTTTGGATTGTTCTCCCAAGCCTCTGATGATCCAATCCTACCTCTTTATGAATGAGAATTCAAAGATGAATTTTCAAACTGTTAGTTTCACATTCTTGTTTTTGTCGTCTGGATGAAACAACCCCTTCTAGCAGATCGGCAATCCCGTAACCACCCCTTTAGGGAACTGAGAAGTTTGAAACTGCCACTGATGGAACTGGCGGTTTCTGACGAAGGAAAATTACCCATTTAGGAAATCTATAAGTTTTACTTTCGACGATTAATATAACTCAAGTTCACTGAAAGGTACCGATTCAAGTCAACTCACTTTACCACTAATTCCAGTTACATTTTAAGCTGCTGTTAGTCACAAAAGAATCCAAGTTATCCAGACAAAAATAGATGTATATGAAAAATGAATCGTATTTTATCCTAAGAAAAGTCGAAAACAAATGAAAAGTGAGTCCTATCACAAGTTGGGATTGAGATTTTCAGGTTGTCTTTAGAAGTGCAGATTTTGGTTCCAACACCTTCTGCAGTCTGCACTCAGGTTGGGTTGTCTCTGAGACCGTGTTGAAAATTGTAAGATTCAAACCTAAGACCTCGGTTTGGTTGACAGCTGCTCAATCACTGAGCTGTTGGTTCTAGTTTGGATTGTGGATCTGGCAAAATGTTTTTGGAGTTGGGTTCAATTTGGATTCTTTCATACATAATAAAAATAATTTTTTATATGTAACAGTCTAAAAGTAGGAATAAAGTTTAGAATGCTGTGTAACGTCATTTAATAAATAAAACCAACATAAACTTGAATGTCATTTAAACTATAAATGATAAATATTATAAAATATTCATTGTTCAAACTTCAAGTTCAATATTAAAATAATAATGCCAACAATCAGGTTTCAGTGTCATCAAGGTCTTCAAAATCATCATCATCATCATAATCAACATTAGATGATATAGGAACATTTGAAAAACCACAAGTAGTGCCATTGCCACTTGCATTAAAAGCATGCTCGCTATCTAGCTCCTCAAATGCAACTTATTGTGAAGTGGAAGCATCTAAGTTTAATTAGTATGATTTGGCTCTATACTCCACAACCCCCTATCCCTTTCCTTGTAGCCATGTTTGTTCAAAAGGAAACACAAGTTGGGATGTCATGTCCCCCGAAATTGTAGCATTGAGATATAAACCATCGAAAACAAGATAAACAAAATACACATTAAAAACATTAACTATTTAATATTATTCTAATTATAATTATAAATATTAATTACCAAAATCTAAGTACTAAATATTATAATCATTATAATATATTAATGTGAGATACATAATATATCAATATAAAAGATTGATCAAAATACAAAATATTAGAATACAAATAAATGAACATCAAAAATAGAATAACAGATATGAATTTGGTTGACTAAAATAAATAACAGCTCTGAAAGAGCTAGAGTCCTTGCCAAAGGGAATAAATTTGCTTATGCATATTTGCAATTGAGTGAGAAACTAATTAGTATTTGGAAAGCTAATTAAATCCAATTTGTGGAATAGTTTAATTATAACGCAAGGATCTAGAATTAATATCAATCTAGATCTTGGTCTCATAGGGTTGGACATAGAATCATCTCATAACTCAAATTGAGTGAGACATGAAAATACAACTAGACTCATTTACCCAAGTGAAATAGTCTCCAATTAACCACCAATGGGAAAAACTTGTGCCCACACACTTAGTTAAAATACCAACCATTGAATAAATCAACATAATATGAAAATATTTTAGAAATAAAACCACTAACTATAGATCATCTCATAAAATTTATAATGTTGAATCAAGTATTATAATGACTATATATATATATATATGTGTGTGTGTGTAAACCCATAAATATATATAGTATGGATGTATACATATATATAGCAATGGTATATACATATATATTATAGATGTATATACATATATATTATAGATGTATATACATACATACATACATACATACATACATATATATATTGAAAATAGTAAAGAAGAAACATTACTAGATTTCAAACAAACAAGCTACACATACACATCCCATAAGAGATAGTTGGGCACATTGGTGGCAATACAAAATATCATCAATATTTGAATCAAAATTTGAATGCAAAACCAAGGAGCACAATAAGACACATAAGCTAATGTACCATGGTAGTAGGAATAAGATGTTCATTATCACTTAGTCCATAAGATGGTTGTAGGTGGTAGTCACACTATAGAAAGATGACACTTCGGTTAATATTGTGGATTTTTTCACTAAGTCAATAATCACATATAAGTTTTGTTGGTGTAGATCTAGGCCATGCATCTTTTGTCTTCTAGCACTCGATTCATCATTTTTAATTTTTTTATTGTGTCTTTGAGACATGGAAATACGACTAGACTCATTTACCCAAGTCAAATAGTCCCTAATTAATAAGTCAAATTGAGTGAGACATGGGAATATAACTATACCCATTTACCCAAGTGAAATAGTCTCCAATTAACCACTGATGGGAAAACTTGTGCCCACACACTTAGTTAAAATACAATATCAAAATATTTTACAAATAAAATCACTAACTATAAATCATCTCACAAAATTTATAATGTTGAGTCAAGTATTATAATGATTAATTTTATATATATATATATACATATATATAGGTTAGATATGTATATATGTATGCATATATAAATACACCCATACGTATATATAGTATGGATGTATACATATATACATAGTAATGGTGTATATATATAAATACATATGCACATATACATACATACATATACATACATACATACATACATACATACATACATACATACATACATACATACATACATACATACATACATACATACATACATACATACATACATACATACATACATACATATATATATATATATATATATATATATATATATATATTGAAAATAGTAAAGAAGAAACATTGATAGATTTTAAACAAATAAATTACAACATACACATCCCATGAGAGATAGTTGGGCACATATCATCAATATCTGAATCAAAATTTGAATGCAAAATCAAGGAGCGTAATAAGGCACGTAACCTAATGTACCATGGTGGTAGGAATGAGATATTAATTATCACTTTATCCATAAGATGGTTATAGGTGGTACAATCACAATATAGAAAGATGACACTTTGGTTAATATTGTGGATCATATATAATTTTTGTTGGTGTAGATCTAGGTCATTCGTCTTTTGTCTTCTAGCACTTGATTCATCATTTTTAATTTTCTTATTGTGTTTTTGTATTATGAATGTTATGAATGTTAAGTGGGAGAGTGTTAGGATTAGGTGTATGATTCATCTTGTAAGTTTTATGTCTTGATTATTCATATTTAAACATGTAGATGATAAACAATTTATTATCTTCAAACATCATGAAACGTGGAAATTATTTATTCTTTGAAATACTTGGAATGCTGTGTGGGAAGGTATCGAATAGGGATGTTACATTGAAAATATCAAAACTAGTAGTTATAGAACATCCTTCCAATTAAATACTCTCATGGAGTGCATATATTTGAGAAAATATTCATTTTGATTCCTATGACACAATCTATTCAATATATAAAGATGTGTAAGAGGATTTACTTTCTAATCAAGAATGTTGACCATGACCATGTGGCTTTGGATTTTTTGTATGGCTTATATTTTTTACTCATAGTGTTGGGACCACTTATTTGTAATGTTTCTAGATAATGGATACATAAGGTAGAAATTTGTTGGGTTATTTTGTGGGTACTCTTATAGTGCTAGAGTAGTATTGGACAAAGTGATAAGCATATTATATTGATGTACTTTTTTACTTTTATTGATACAAGCTTGAGTCTTTTCGGTGGTTTTTTTTTTGCAAGGTTTTCTCCACACATATTTGGTGTTCATATGTTTTGAATAGTTATGTTCACTTCTCCACCATGTCATTAATCTTTATGGTTTAATTAGATTGAAAAACTTGATTGTTAATATTTTATTTGTGTCATTCACTGTATATTCAACAAGAATGTAAGGTAGAATGTGAAGATGCACAAGACACATGAATAGTGAGAGAAAGAGAGAAATATGATCATTAGGACATATAGGAAGAGTGCTCAAGTTAGAAGATCAGATAAATGAGTAATGGGTGTAGCATAATGCTATTGTTTGAAGGATTACCTAAAGTATTCAACACTAGAAGAATAAAGCAATGAAGCACTAATGTACATTAATTAAGGTCATATGCAAAGATACAAATAATAGTAACCATGAAATAATATATCATAGCATGATATAGGATGAAAATTATAAAAAATTCTCAAGTGTCTATATGGAAACATCAAAAGACACTATAATGCAATAAGGTGAAATCAAACAAATATCCTATGAATATCGATATTAAAAAATCTTTGAGCATAAATTTGATGAGAGAAATTTCGTTTGATAATTTTTATCAACATGAGGATAAATTTCCTTGAATGAATCATCTAAACCAAAAATATGATATTTGATAGATGAAAATGAATTATGAAATACCTAATTTATAGAATTTCAAATAGTTTTATGTACATTGAATCAGTCAAACTCATGCATGTGGAAATAATAATTTCATTGTAATCATAGCAACATGGCTATGTGATGTGTATAACAAGATAAGAAGCAATAGGGGATTCTGTGCAATGTCTAATGCCCACAAGAAAACTTTGTTTATCATTTTGGAAGGTGGTACTATAGCATCAACTAGCGCCAACTAGGTTGCCTTTTCAAATTTCATTGGTTTAGATAGCTGCATTGAGAAATTGAAAGTAGGAATTAGTTGAGGGAAGAAATAGTTAAAAGTAAAAACCATGAAAATATTAGAAAAATAAATCCTTTAATATGAAAGAGAGGCAAGATGGAAAAAATATTACAAATGTCATTTCAAGTGCTTTTGATAGGCCACAAACTTGTGTCCCTAGATCTGAGAGATCAATACCTGTAGAAGAAGAAGATCTTGAATTAAAGTTGTTTAATTTTAAATCTAATCAATGAAATGAAGAGAAAATATAGAAAATTATGAATCTAATCGAGCATTGAAGAATTGGATGTCCCCAACAAAAAAACATTGTGTATTGATGAAATATTATAGATTTTGCACTTATCTAGACCTAATTTTCATTCAATAGATTGAAGTGCGGTTGGCATGCATGCATGGAAGACAAAAGATTAGTTGCATTGTTAATGGTGGTCAACAGAGAACTCGACATTTATGAATTATGGAGTTAATTCTTTAACTGAGCAACAAACATCAACCCATAAAAGTAGGTGATAGATATAAACCCTCTCAATAGACGCAAATTTCACCCTCATCAAACAATTTGAGCAAATAAATAAACAACACATGAAAAATAGTGTAAAAGATATAGGGAATTACAAACGCCTCCTTTTTTGACAAATTCATCATCATCAAATAACTTGTGCAAATGAATAAACAACATGCAAATAATCCTTTTCTCGACAATCTTAAAACTTGACACCAGAATCCATTAATGATGATTGTGCTTCAACCCATTGACAATAAATGAAAATTAGGGACTAACGAATGCTAAATATCCTTGTTAAAATGCCACATGTTGATAGAAACACTCAGTGCAAAGAGATGACTATATCAAAGAACATTATAAAGCCATGAAATATTTCCAATAGCAACAAAATATTACCAATTGATGAAATGATTTTGATAGATTGAAGTGCACTTGGCATGCATGTGTGGAGAGAAAATATTAGTTCCTTTCTTAATTGTGGCCAACAGAGAAGTCAACATTAATGAATTATGGTGTTAAGTCTTTAACTCAATAACAAAGACTGACTCATAAAAGCACTCAAAGATAGGGAAGAGTAGACATTAACCCATAAAATGCAAAGAACAACAAACAATGAACATTAACCCATAAAATGCAGAGATGTGAAAAACTATAAAAAGACACTGTAAAAGATAGGAACTTACAAACGCCTCATTTTTCACTTCAAATGTGATATACATAAACCTTCCAATAGACACAGATTCCACCCTCATCAAACAATATGAGAAAATGAATATATGACACAAAAATGACAATGTAAAAAATATAGGAACTTACAAACGGCTCCGTTTTTACTTCCAATATGATAGGTATAAACCCTCTGAACAAACATAGATTTCACCCTCATCAAATAGTCCTTGCAAATGTATAAACAATTTAAACAATCCTTTGCTCCACAGACTTAAAAATTCACACCATAAGACATTAATGATGCCTGTAATTCAGTCTATTCACAATAAATAAAAGTTGGGAAACAATAAATGTAGAGAACAACAAACAATAGACATTAACCCATAAAATGCAGAGGTGTAAAAAATTATAAAATGACATAGTAAAAAATATAGGAACTTACAACCGCATCATTTTTCACTTCCACCATGATAGACTTGAACCCTGTCAATAGACCTAGATTTCACTCTCATCAAACAATCCAATCAAATGAATAAACAATGCAAAAATGGCAATGTACAAGATATAGGAAGTTACAAACGCCTCCTTTTTCGCTTCCAATATGATAGATATAAACTCTCTCAATAGACACATATTTCACCCCCATCAAACAATCTAAGCAAATGAATAAACAATGCAAATGAAAATCATGGACTATATATGCACAATATCCTCGTTAAAACACCACGCGTGAACATAAACATTGGGTGCAAAGAAACAACTACATCAAAGAACATTAGAAAGTCATGAAATATGTCAAATAGCAACAAAACATTAGGAATTGATTAAATTTTTCCTTTTCTCGTGCCAAAAATAATTTGTAACAAAGTAGAGCCCATTACATATGCAGAGATGTAAAAAACTATAAAATGACAGTGTAAAAGATATAGGAACTTACAAACGCCTCATTTTTCGCTTTCAATACAATAGACATAAAACTTTTCAACAAACATAGATTTCACCCCCATCAAACGATCTGAGTAGACGAATAAACAATGCAAAAAATGACAGTGTAAAAGATATAGGAACTTACAAACACCTCCTCCTTCGCTTCCAATATGATAGATATAAACCCTCTCAATAGACATAGATTTCAGCCTCATCAAACAATCCATAGACCCTCTTAATAGACTATATTACACATACAATAGATATAAACCCTCTCAATAGACCATATTACCCAACAAATGACTTTGAGAATCCATAGGACTTGCCAGGCCAACCATGTTGGGGAAATGGGACTTGGGAAGATACAAAATGTACCTATCGCAGCTTCCATGCATCTGGATAGCTCACAGAAAGTTTGTAAGTCCACGGTTTCTCTTTGAGGGCCTTTGTCAAAATGGAGTATGAGAAGTCACCAGCTTTAAATGCAAATAAGATTAAAATAGTTATGTGGCAGGACTCTCTATGAAAGTATTTATCTCCATCAAAGCTCCTCATGCTGGTTCAAAACCTGTCTGAGAAGTCAGGTAAACCAGATCAACTTATTTCCAATTCCCCCCATTCTGAACTTGAAGGAAATTGGTCTTTTACTCTGTAAATTCGCTTCCAAGATGATAGACATAAATCTTGTCAACAAACATAGATTTCAGTCTCATCAAACAATCTGAGCAAGTGAACAAACAATGCAAAAATTGCAATGTAAAAGATAAAGGAACTTACAAATGCCTCCTTTTTCGCTTCCAATTATATGATGGGTATAAAATTTGTCAATAGACACATATTTCACCCTCATCTAACAATCTAAGCAAATGAATAAACAACGTGCAAATAATCCTTTTGTTAACAAACTCAAAACTTTACACCATAAGCCATTAATGACACCTGCAGTTCAGTCTATTCACATTAAATGAAAATTAGGGATTATTTATGCACAATGTCCTCATTAAAACACCACACGTGGACAAAAACACTAGGTGTGAAGACATGACTAAATCAAAGAACTTTAGAAAGCCATAAAATATATCTAATAGCAACAAAACATTAGGAATTGATTTATTTATTTTTAAATCTAAAGATGATTACAAAAAACATTGCGTATTGATTAAATGTTTTTCATAGAAAATTGACCCGTAAAATGCAGAGATGCAAAAAACTATAAAACGACATTGTAAAAGATATAGGAACTTACAACTGCCTCGTTTTTCGCTTCCAACACAATAGACATAAACCCGGTCAGTAGACACAAATTTCACACTCATCTCACAATCTGAGCAAGTGAATAAACAATGAAAACATGACAGTGTAAAAGATATAGGAACTTACAATCGCTTTATTTTTCGCTTCCAACACGATAGGCATAAACCCTATCAAAAAATAAAGATTTCACCCTCATCAAAGAATATTAGTAAGTGAATAAACAATACAAAAATGACAGCATAAAAGATATAGGAACTTACACATGCCTCCCTTTTTTCTTCCAATACGATAAACTCTCTCAATAGACACGGATTTCACCCCAATCAAACAATCTAAGCACATGAACAACAACACAAATAATCGTTTGCTCAACAAACTCAAAAATTCACACCATAAGCCATTAATGACATGTGTAATTTAGTCTATTGGCAATAAATAAAAATTAGGGACTATATATGCACGATGCCCTTGTTAAAAAACCATGTGTGGATAGAAACACTGGATGCGAAGGCACAACTATATCAAAGAACATTACAAAGCCATGAAATATTTCTAATAGAAAAATTAAAATTTTCCCTCTCTCGCACCGAAAATAATATGAAATTAGAAAAATACAAAACCATGAGAAAAATAACAATAGCCAATGAGAAAATACTTATAAATTTTTAAAAATTTGAAGATGATTACAAAAAACATTGTGTATTGATGAAATGTTTCTCATAGAAAATTGACCCATAAAATGTAGAGATGTAAAAAACTATAAAATGACATTGTAAAAGATATAGGAACTTACAAATGCCTCATTTTTCGCTTCCAACACGATAGACATAAACCCTATGAATAGACACATATTTCACCTCATCAAACAATCTGAGCAAGTGAATAAACAATGCAAAAATGATAATGTAAAAGATATAGGAACTTACAAATGCCTCCTTTTATTGCTTCAAATATGATAGATATAAACTCTCTCAGAACCCCCATCAAACAATCTGAGCAAATGAATAAACAACGTAATTAATCCTTTGCTCAACATACTCATAACTTCACACCATAAGCCATTACTGATACCTACAGTTCAGTCTATTCACAATAAATGAAAATTAGGTACTATATATGAAAAATGTCCTTGTTAACACACCACACATGGATAGAAACATTGGGTGCGAAGACATGACTATATCAAAGAACATTACAAAGCCATGAAATATTTCCAATAGCAACAAAACATTAGGAATTGGTTAAATTTTTTCCTTTCTTATGCCGAAAGTAATTTGTAACAAAATGAGACCCATTATAGATGTAGAGATGTAGAAAACTATAAAACGACACTGTAAGAGATATAGGAACTTACAAATGCCTTGTTTTTTTCTTCCAATATGATAGAAACAAACCCTATCAACATGCACAGGTTTCACTCTCATCAAACAATCTGAGCAAATGAATATAAAACACAAAAAATGACAGTATAAAAGATATAGGAACTTACAAATGCCTCCTTTTTCGCTTCCAATACAATAGGTATAAACCCTTTCAATAGACACAAATTCCATCCCTATTGAGCAATCTGAGCAAATGAATAAGCAATGCAAATAATCCTTTGCTTGATAGACTTAAAATTTCACACCATAAGCCATTGATGAACTAGAAAGGCATATAAACTATAAAAATTAGATTGTAAAAGATATAGGAAGTTACAAATCCAAATAAATACATAATGTCCTTGCACACAAAAGACATGTCAACTACCATCAACAACTATAGTCTATGGCACATGAACAATGACTCATCTGAGATACATATAACAAGATGTCATTGTTTGAGAGACTTGATTTCATGATTTCTGAGATGTTCCACTATTTTGCAATGAAATTGATAAATCAATATACTAATCACCTAGTGTCTATTGTTCATCCATTTTCAAAGCCACAAACCAAGTTCTTCAAAATAGAAGTACAAACAAGGCCATAATCATTTTCTCGCTATCCAATTCTTGGAAGAATACAACATTGTATGTAAAAGAAATAGACATCTTAGCACACATATCTTCTATTTCACACACAAGCAAAATTGGTTTGTTATGGTTTTTCGTTTCATCATAAACATGTATTAATATGATATGCACAAAATAAAAAATGTAATCCATGAAACACTACTAATAACTGTTCCCAAAATTCCAAGCAAAGTCATTTGTTTTCATATCATATATGTTTGAAACAGACCAATAGTCAATTGTGAAATTATATGGTGCACATAAGAAGTTAAAATAAATCATCAGACCAGTCTTCATTAAATCATCAATAAAATTGTCTTGTCATTGATATTGTCAACAAGAGCCATGTTATACAACTTCTTTGATATCTTGCTTCTTGATATTGTTCTACGTTGCTATGTTTTGTTGCTTGTATCCTAGATCACAAACAATTAGCATTATGCTTCTCACAATATAGTTGTTACAATATGCTATGAAGGAATGAGAATCAAAATTGCAATACTGCAGGGTAAGCACCTATGTTAAGCTATGAATGTTTTTCAGCTTGGTGGAGATTTCATGGTGCTTCCTTCTGTGACAATTCATATAATGCAATTATCCATTTCAAGTGTGAATGTTCCTTATAGCTGAAACTTCTATAACAAGAACATTACTGCAAACACGTCTTTCTTGTAATTTTCAAATGGTATTGCAGCTAGCTGGGGGAAGCCTTTTTGTAGGTTCTATTTGTGCAAATAACAATCTACAACTCCATCTGTTGTTTGAAAAATGTATTGGATAAAATGCATGTATTCAAATTTTGTGTCAGCTACACATGTTGTGCATTGTGCAAGATCATTCTTTGATGTTTGTGTTAAAAAAAACCCTTTGTTTACATGATGTGCAAACTGGTTCATATGGGGGAAAGTGGGCATTTTTAGGTCTCAATGTTCTAGTCACCTAGAATGGTAATGAAAATGTAATTAGTGAAAAATTACAAGAATGAAATTCCAAAGTTTTTACAGAAGTTATAAACAACATTACAATAGCAAGGCACACATGATAAGTGCTTTGAATTAGAAGCTCCTATACTATTATGTGAAACATAAATGTTTTAGGTGTTTACTTCCATGCTTGAGGACTTAAGTGGTTCTAGGGAGGCCTTTTGTAAATGCATCATTAAGCTCGTCAATGAAGCTAGATTGTGTTGCTTTCATTAGACTTGTGCCTTTTGCCTCAGAACGAACAATATTCCTAAGCAATATGAAGGTGGTTTTTGTTGATGCTAGGATCAGTGAAGTGTGGCATATGGTTGTTGGGGACTATAACCTATAAAATATAGAATTGTTCAGATGGAAAATTCCAAGGAAAATTAGTTTAAGAATCCTATGGCACTAAACTAGATTATAAATTGTATGTTCTAAAATATGTATATTAAATTAATCAAAAGGAGATTGTTAAAATGTAAATGTTGTTAATGTAGAAAGGCATTTTATAAGAAAATACATTAATTGTACAAAACATATTGTAGTAGCCAAATCATCTTGGGACTCTCCATCTTTAACTTGCAGCTCATATTGCATTGGCGCTTGATGGTGACTAGTAACAACAGTGCCAATTGTTCCAATAGAGTAGTTGTTGTCTGATTGGATGAGTTGCTAGATGGTTGTGTTGGGAATTAGTCTTCGTTCCTTACATACTTTTTCAATGGATTGAATGGTGCTTTGAGGGGTTAATACAAGGGAATAATCAACATCTCCTCTTTCATATTGTGTTTTATTTCTAATGACAAAATTTATGAAACACACACTTGTATGAGGCAATAACTGTGGTAGAAATGTGTCAATTAGTTTGGTGTTAATGTTTACAGTGATTATGATTTGTCCATGCCTTTCAAACAAATCAACATGCACAATTGCTGATTTTGGTGGTGATCCAAGATTTTTGGTAATAGCAGGGCCAAAAATGGCTAAAATATCACCTTCAAATGCTAAAGTTGATTGTTTTGTGCATATGTCGAGTATGCTTGATGGTTGTATAGTTTTTGCCTTCAATTTGTACATTGCAATTTGAGAAATGACATAAACTAAATGGACACTTAAGCATACACAAAGTCAAGATATATATATGACAACAATGGGATACAACACTTGCCTTAATGAGATCTAATAAACGGATAAAAATAAACTAAAAAGAAAGCATTAATGAGATTTAATATGGTTTTCAAGTTTGTTGGTGTCAATTGTTAAGCATTTACCTGTTTGTATATGGTTTGAATGTTATGCCACAGGCTAGAAAATGTTAAGATATATGTTCTATGAACTAGTAAGACATGTGCACCCTACAACCATCAATTTTAAAAGTTAATATCCATAGAATACATATTGTATGGATTTTCTTCAAGCTAGTTCTACGATGCATAACAATTTTGACTTTGTGATTTGTTTGTAATGAAAAAATGTATGATGTACAAAGATGTAGTAATATTTTGTATAATAACATATACCTGTTTCAAAATAGTTGTCTAATCATTTACAACAACATAATCATGTGAGATATCTCCAAGAGTATGATTGGTAGTGTTCTCTCCCAACAATAGCCAAAACCGAAATCTACATGGGTAGAAAACACAAGCAACGAGATATGAAGCTTATAGAAACCACAGTGGAGAATATAAATGAAAAATCAGATAGCACTCAATAGAAGCTATAGAATCAATTTAAAAAGTTCATATACATATATTAAATATTATCTAGATCTATTTGAAGGTATTTTTGCAATCCATGACAATCTTGACTTTCTAATTTGTTTGTAATGAAGAAACATATAATGTGAAAAGATTTAGTAATATTTTGGATGATAACATACCTATTGCAGAACATATATATAGTCATTTGCAATAGCATAATCATGTGAGAATTTTACAAGAGTATGACTAGCAGTCCTCACCAGGAACAATAGAAAAGTTGAGATCTACATAGGTAGAATAGTGGAAGAATAAGTATTTTGATTAGAGGAACGACCAACATGAAGAATAATTAATCCAACAATTATCTCATACTTACACAAATTTCACATTGGTTTCTTGCAGTAGTGAGGAGCAATGATAATAACACACTACAGAGAGAATATTGATAGTAAATAGTTGCACTTGCAAAACTGTATACTATGTTTTCCAAATGACTACATAATAGCATTGAAGTTGGTGTGAATACATGGAAACAAGTTCCAAGAGATTAGGATTCTATTCCCTAGGGCTAGAACTGAAGGGATATTGCAAAGTGGTCTGACCAATATGTATCTAGTATTGTGAACTTGATAGTAGCAATTTTGATGCCATGCATCCAATAGTGATCCAACAAACTATCTCCATGTGTTTTTGGCTTCTCAACAATCAGTGTCATTTGTGTTGTTGCATAAATTCAAGAAGAAGTGTTTTTGTTCTTGTGGATTGTAACATGTCAATGTTAAAGTCTCCAACAATAATCAATTTTGAGTTAGGTGGAAATGAGGTAACAACGGTTTGTATTAAATTAAAAAGATCATGAATGGGTGTGTTTGGTGTCAAGTAAAAACTTATGATGCGTAGAGTAATGTGCACATGTAATAGGTCAATGGTTATTGGTTGTAGATATTTTATCAAAAAACAATCAAAGTTTTACACTGGAACTATTTTCCTGCAACATGTTAAAAAGCCATGAACACTTGTTGCAATATAGCAATTGGATGTTTTTGTCAAGGAAGCCAATGTGGTTGAACACATTGTGTTTGGTTTCTTGGAAGTAAAGGACAATTGCTTGAAGCATATCATGGTCATGGGCTATTTCTTGTGTGTGAAATGCAAAGCTACGTGTATTCAAAGAGCATATGGTAAAATGACTAGGAGAGATAGACAAAAGGCTATGCTCTACTTTCCATTGCGCTGACCCCATAAGGCGTTGCATTTTTCCATTTACTGTTTTTGAGACTTTGAAGTTTTTTTCTTACAATTTATGCATGAGATATAGTGATTCAATGTTTCTTACACGTGATAAGGCAGTCTACACAAGACGATGTTGATAGACCTTACACGGGTCAAAAGCAACTGTGTTCATTATGAGACCTTATGCTCTATAAATAGTTTGTGTGCATGCAAGTTGCAAAGGAAATTATGCTTGAGCAATTGTTTTTGTAGCTATCTTGAATTTTCTAATGATTCTTGCTATAGGTGTTCAAGCAAGCATAATATAATTTGTGTATAGACTTTGCATTCTTTGTCGACACAATTTTCCAACAATGGAATCATTGAATTCTATCCAAACAATGTCTTCTTGCTCAATTGTATGCAATTTGAAGATGCCATCTGCACCATTGACCAACCCATCTTGTGCATCAATGTAGCCAACAATCAATTCAACCAAAATGTCTTGCTTGAGTAGAATTGTGCTAATCAATGATGATTTTTGAGGTTGAAATTGAATGTTATCAATTGTTGTGTCATGTTTATCAATCACTTGTAAAACATAAAGCTTTGTTGATAAATAGTCTAGCATTTTTTTGTTGTGCATGTCGAATGTTGTATTTGTATGAAACAAGTATGGAAGTCGTGGATCATTTGGAGGTGTGTTATAGCACATTGCATTCAAGTAGCCAATGTCTTGATTGGTTTGTTGAGCAATCCTAGCATAATTAAATATGGAAATGAAATGTTGATTTTTTAGTCTAATTACACTATGCAATTCGAAGCACTTGACATTGTCAATCCAAAAGGTATATGGAATTTTCTCTTTATCTATTATTGGTTCTTCAAATATCCAAGTATCACACACAGGTTGTGCTTGGTAGAAGTCACCGAAAAATATGATATCTATGTTCCCAAAAGGTGTTGGTGTGTGCTTCATTTGACGAAGTCTTTTGTCAATGTTGTAAAGAATTTTTGAACCAATCAATGACACTTCATCAATAAGGAGAATTTGCAATTGGTCTAATTTTTTGCTTAAGGCATCAGCTGTGTTTGAATCCAGAGGCAACATTTTTGAAGAATTGTATGGAAATTAGAAGATTGAATGTGTAGTAATGCCACCTACATTGAATGTAGTTTTTCCTGTTGAAGCAACAATAATTCCTTTAGATTTGAGTGGGTCATTGTCTAGATGTTTATCCTAAAATCATATCATTACTTCAAAAATTTCTTTTTCGATGAAGGTTTTTCCTGTGCCAGCCCCACTTGTCAAGAACAAGTACTATGGTTTTTTCGGAGCAATTTTTTTGTCATTAGTATGTCCTTTACTATTGATTATTGTTCTTTGTTCAATTGTCTTTTTAGTTTGTAGTATTCTTCATTGCTTAGAAATGAATGTGCAATCTCTGAGAATAGATTTTTGTAGATAGAATCCTTGAGCTTTGTATTCTTCATATGGTTCAAGTCACGTATGATGTCATACTTTTCCATGGCATTATCCTATTTGTCTCTATTGATTTTATCTATAATGTCTATTGCTAGGCAGTTATCATTTTCAGCTTTTGTGGAGGCTTCATCAATGTCACCCCATTTAGAAACAGTTTGTGCAGTGAACATCTTTTCGATATTTGCAACTCGTGTTTTTTTTGCATTGAATGTTGTAGTCCATGTTTCATATCTAGTTAACAAGGTTTTCTCACTAGATCTAAAAGGCACATACAACAAAAAAATTTCTCTGCAATAATTCTCAAGCTTTGTTGGATTGCGCATATATTTTACAAGCAATTTTCACCTTACAATTCAGTTTTTCATATGCAAATCCATGCTAGTGAGGATACTTGGAGACTAATAATTTTAATAGCTTTAAAAAATATATTTGTTATGTGTGTTGTGAAGTCATTGTCTTTATGCATAAGCTTCCATCTTGTTATTTTTTGGTATTTCAAATTTTTAGTAATGTCATTTGGTCGAGTTGAACCATAAAACAAAGTCAGGAAGTTCATCTCCTTTGCATACATGTCTTGGAAAATACCAAGAGGTTTAAACCCTTTTGATGGTGCTATTTCAATGATTGTTATGTCAAGGTCTTTGATTGGCTTTGTTTCATTAAACCAATGTATAAAGTTTATTCAGTTATCAATGAACTTCATCATCTTCAGACGTGTCATCTTGCATACTTGGTTTTGTTTCAAAATTTGTTTACATTTGTGTCGTCTTCTTTTCCAACAAGTCATGCCACTCTCTATTTATAGAGATAATATTTTGTGTACAATGGTGTTTTGGATAGTGCAACTAAAGCATTCATGACTATAGAAGGTCTAACATTTCCTTGTGCATATGCATTATCATATTCTAGCTTTCGTTTCAATCTAACTACTATTGTTGTGGTTTCATCTGTTTGCCTAGGCAATGCCTATTGCACTTTATCAAAATCTATAGGAACATTGATGATTGTCGCAAGCAACCCATATTGTGCTTGTTTATATCCTAATTGTTTGATCTGTGCAAAATTTATGCACAAAGACACAAGCCTTTCTTCTAAAGTATTCAAAGAGTGAACAACATCTATTCTTTCATTTTGTCTTATTCTTGAAGGCGTGGAAAAATATGGGATCTAATTATCTAATGCGGCTTTTATACATTGTTTACAAATGGGCTTCCCTATTGCTATTTTTTTCATTCATCTGAGTACAAAGCAAGAAATCCTTTTTACAAGTGCAACATCAACTTTACGAATGTTGTGATGGAAATGAAGCATGTCACAAAGAGAGCATGGTTGAGTGGGTGTGTCGTTTATAGTTTTCAAGTATGACTTAATAGATTTTTGGATTAAATATTGTTTTGTGTGCGTATGTGTATTGCTTTTGTTGGTTGATAAGTAGTGTTTGTCTTCTGGACCATAGAATATGTATATGACCCATGTTTCAATTTTCCGGCAAATGTAAAGCATAAGTCTTTTGTGCATTCCGCATTTGTTTTTACAAAGAACGCAATAATTTTTGCTACGTTGGATTCTGGCTAGGATCACACAATTGAATTTTACTTTGCATATGCAAATCGGAATTTGTTTGTGCACTGCACATTTGTTTTTTTAAAGAATGTAATGATTGTTGACACATAAGCTTTTGGGTAGCGTTGTAGGACTGAATTATTCTTGTGAGATTGGTAGTGGGTAGGAAAGAACTAAATGTTGTAGTATGTGGGATATTTTCATCAAACACTTGCACATTGCCAATTTTTTTCTTTTAGAGAGTGTAATGTCTCATGTGATTCTAACTTTGTTTCAATTGGTGTTTGTATTGTTGTAGCTGTTTGTTTTTTATGAGAGCTAATTGTATTGTTTTTTGTTCCTAATTCAAAATTTCTTGACATACGTTGAACAAAAAGTGGATCCTTGTTATGGATGTTGTGAGTCAATTGTTCTTTTTGTTGAAGTGGTTCATAATGACAATGCCCCGAGCTACTTGCAAAGAAAATTAAGTTCAATTTTTTTTGGGCTTCATGCAATTAGAGTATGTTTAGGCCTTGGGATATGGAGATGCTTTCCATATGTGTATTATTTCATAAAACATGTGGGAAAGTCATAGTGCACAAAATTCAGATCCTTTAAGGCCACTTTGCACATATGGCATTCCAAATATGTAAACCAATGATTGTAACTACAATAGACGATTGTTGCTTCCTATGCTAAATTGATCAAAAGTGCCAAAACAAGCAAATACATACTTTTTTCAATTTCCAATGCATTCACCAATGACTGCGCCATAAACAATTGCAAAGCAACTGGATCAAATTGTTTAGCAAGCCCAAAAGCTATAGTAGCAAACATGCTTTCGCCACATGTAGTAGAAAATGTAGCTATTCTACAAAGTTCAGGTGTATCAAATGCATTTTCTATTGTGTTCCAAGTGTTGTCCAAATTGTAATATGTGATTTGCAAATGTGGTTGGATGTTTTGCATGCAATTGTATGTATTAGCTGTGAAAACACAGGCTCATAGTGGCCAACAATAGAAATTGTATCATGGAAAAGAATCGATATTGCAAGAATGCATACATCCTTGTTGAAATGTAAGTACATTGTTTTGTATGTTAAAGACCAAATGCATATTGGTATGTTTAGCCAATATGCTAGCCATTTTAGATAGAATGTGTCACTCCAAAGCCCAGTTTCATCACTATCACTGATATTTGTGGCCGAAAGCCTCATTCTTCATAGGTATGTGTTTTTTTCATGTATATTATGCAAATCCATGAGGATTGTTTGGTGCAAATCAATTTCATAGGAGCCTAAAGTTGTAGGAAAACAATTGTGAAGACAATCTAAGAAATGATCCACAAGACCATTGTGTAACTATTTTGATGTATAACAACAATGAAGAAAATATGTACTATGTCAAATAGGCAATCACCATTTTTTTTATTGAATAAGTTAATTCAAAAACAATTGGCATAGTGGAGAGCTTCAGCGATTGACATGAAAGGTGCATTCACACTTGGTTTGTAGGTTTCTATTACAATTGGTTGTTGTGATAGTTTTTGTCTTTTAAGATGATTGTTTGTAAGCATATTGCCAGATTTCATTTCAAATAACAAAAGATAAAAATTGTATTGACGCTACTTAGTACAGTAATTACTATAAAACAATGTGCCAAGCCTGAAACATTCAACACATAGAAAGAAGAATTGAACAAGCAATTACTCACTGTCATCAATGTTAGAGTAATTGGTTATTTACTTTATTAATTAAACAATATTTGTTTAATTACTTAAAGTTCTCTTTTACCTCTTTTTCACTTAAGCTAACATTAGGTGCATAATAATTCATTACTTTATTAATTATTATTGTGCAAGCCTAGGGTTTTCCTTTTTAGGGTTTTCACCTATATGTGGTTGAAAACTATCTTTTGTATCATTATTCATTTTACATTTTTTGTGAATACATTGCTCCACATTCTTGAGCATTCTCTTTGTTGCTTCTCTTTGCTTCTCCTTGTAATAGGTATTATTTACTTGTAGAGGTCACTGGGCTCCTATGAAGTTGTATCTTCTCAACTCCAACATGGTATCAGAGCTTCAGATCTACAGCTGCTTGTTCTTGTTTTGAGTTTTTTGCATTGGAAGTAGATCTAGGGTTCTAAGGTTTCTTCTTGTGGATTCAACATACTCCTAATTTTGGGTTCACCTTGGGCCCAAACGGACAGTGCCATTGGATTCACAGTGCCCAAAAACCCCTAAATTGACTTTTAATTCGTTGATTTTAGTTACAGTTGACCAGGGAAGCAAAATTGTTTTTAGGGTTTTGGTCGTATGACCCTCCGCAGCAAAAATAGCAATTTTTTTAAATTTTTTGTGCGCTGCCCACACACACCGGTTGCACAGCCTGACCATCCTTGCACCACCTGTTTCCGTCACGCCGCCCGCATTCATCATGCTGCCCTCGGTCGCCCCCGCTCCGTGCTCCGTTGTCGAGCTCCACGCTCCTCGCTAAGCTCTGCACTCCGCAGTCGAGCCCGCTGACCTTCCCTAAACCCGCCGACCTTCGACGAGCCTGTCGACCTTCCGTCGGCTCTCCCAGCCCCATGGGTGGTTACATGGTGACCGAGGGCTCCACCGTAGCTCCAGCCCCCTTGTCCACCCAGGCAACTAGGGGCTATTTTTTTTAGCTCCAGGGTGCTAAAAGGGGTATGATAGGGCATTTTACCCTACCTTCACGAAATCAGGCATAAAATGGTCATTTGTTCTCTGTTTTTCAAAAGAAAATAGGTGTTAGAAAGCTGGTTTCGGCACCGATCTGATGATGTAGGAATGTTTTTAAAATTTTACCAGTTTGGATATTATTTTTCCAATCAAAGTGAGGTATTCTTTCTTCACTTTCGGGGTCATAGAAGGTGCACACAGACTCCGTTTTTCAAACTCGAATAGGCATTGGAAAGCTCTCAACATGCTCTATTCAGATATGTGATTTATTTTATCAGAATTTTCACCAGGTACACGAGAATTTTTTTGAAGTATTTTTTGCTTATGCATTGCTTCCTCCTTCTCAGTTTGTACTAGGGTTTGGGTTTATCTCTTGTGGGGGGTGTTTTTTTCTTGCTTTCTGTCATTTATATCAGAAAACCAAAACACTAAAACTCTCAAAAAATTCAAACCCTTCTGCATTTTCTGTCTATTTTGAAAGATCACATAATGATAAAAAACACAAGCAGGTACAAGTGCAGGGTTTCATGGAAGACTCTTCAGTTGAGTTACTCACATCACATAACTATCACACTTGGAAGTCTCGCATGATGAGGCTACTCAAGTCACGAGGGTTGTGGTCTTGTTTAGATGAGGTTCAACCTTAGTTGCAGCATCCTTTTGAGATTATGCAGCACAGGAACAAGATGGATGAAGCTATGGTTTTGCTATGCATTCATGTTTTAGACAGTCTTTTATTTCACCTTGATGCTATGCTCACTCCTCAAGCCATGTGGCTGAAGTTTGAGACACTTTTTGGGGCCATTAATGAGTTCTGAGCATTACAGATTGAGGCAGAGCTGACTTCACTATTACCTAAATCATTTCCCACTATTGAGGATTTTTTGAACAAGTTCAAAACTATCCACACTATTTTGTAGGGTTGTGGCAAGAATAAGCCAAACATAGAGTGCATTTACTTGATTCTTTCGAAGCTTCATGATCCATTTCAGATATTTGCTTCTTCCTTCTATTCCACCATGGATGGCCTGGGTACTCATTTTACCATGCCTACCTTTGATGTGTTTTGTGAGAGTTTGTCTCGTGAGCAGTCACACCTTTTTCAAATGGATATTCTCTTAGGATCACAACACAAAGCATTGGTTGCTCAGTCACCTAAAGGGAAATAGAAGCAAAAACCGAGGCCCAAGAAAGATTTTGCAGGCAGTGAGCATTCCTCCAAACCTCCTCCTAAGTCTGATTCTAAACCACCATTTCATCCAAAACATGAGAAATCTTCGAAGTCTGGTGAGTCTTCCTCCAAGACTAAGGAGAAATCAGTAGACACTTGTAGTTTTTGTGGCAAGCAAGGACATCTAGTTTCCAGGTGTTGGAAACGATTAGAGGCTTTAGAGGAAGCCATGCAACAGCAACACATCTCCTCACCTCAATCTTCTTCTTCTTCCAGAGGGAAAGGCCATGCTCTCACTGCTAGAGCATCAACCAATGGGTCCACTTGGATATTAGACTCTGGTGCTTCTCATCATATGACTCACACTTAGCAATTGGTCACTTCTCTTGCCTCTTGTGGTACTTCACAGATTGCAGTGGGTGACTCTTCACAACTTTCCGTCTTGGGTTTAGGTTATGTCTCTTTGGATGGGGGCACTCTACAGGATGTTTTGGTTGTTCCTGACATCTCAACAAACCTCTTGTCGGTTTATCAGATTTGCCACATTGGCTCTGGTAAGACAGTTGAGTTCTCACCACATGATGTGGTTATTCGGGACCTCCATGACTCTGATTTGGTTGTGGCTATTGGGAGTGTTGATACTGCATCTCATCTTTACAGATTTGATGGATTTGAGCCTTCTGAGGGTACAGGTTCATCTTTTATAGCACATGCAGATTCAATGAGTAAGCTTTGGCATGAGTGTTTGGGCCATGTCAATTATAGATATCTTCAGTAGATGAGTACACAGGCACTTGTTCTTGGTCTTCCATAGATTTCCTGCACTGATGATGTTTGTCATGGTTGTGTGCTTGGCAAGCATCACAGGGATCCCTTTCCGAAGGGAAGTGTCACTCGTGCTTTGGCACCCTTGGAGTTGATTCATAGTGACCTCATGTCATTTCCCACTCCTTTTTTAGGGGCCAAGTATGTACTCACATTCATTGATGACTTCTCCAAACGCACATGGGTGTACTTTCTTAAGTACAAGTCTAATGTCTTTGATTCCTTTTGAGTCTTCAAGACATTTGTAGAGAAGCGGTCTGGCCTTTCTATTCGGCGGATACGTACAGATAATGGGGGGGATTATGTGAATTAGGCTTTCAGATATTTTTGTACTGAGCATGGTTTGCAGCATCAGTTTTATGTTCCCTACACCCATCAGCAGAATGGTATCATTGAGAGAAAGAACAAGACTTTACGGGAGATGGCTAATTGTATGATTCAGTCCAGGTCCATCGATTCGTCTTTTTGGGCTGAGGCAATCACTTGTGCCAACTATATTCAAAATCGAATGCCTCACAAGGTGATTTGACATATGACTCCTGAGGAGGCTTGGTCTCATGACAAGCCTGATATTTCATCATTTCGAGTATTTGGTAGTGCGGCATGGGCATTTATTCTTGATGCTCAGAGGACAGCCATGGAGCGGAAGAGTCGACCCGTCATTTTTGTCGGCTACTGTGAGGATGTTAAGGCATACAAGTTATTTGATCCTGATTCTAGAGAGGTCCTGTTTCGACGGGATGTCTAGTTTGATGAGCGCCTTCCTACAGTTGATACCCTATCTCCAATTTCTACTTCACTACCTACTCCACCCACTGCAGCTCTTTAGAATTATTTTGAGGATGATTCTAATGAGGATATTGATGATCCCCCATCTCCACCTCCACTTGCTCCACCTCAGAGGCCCAAAGGGGCTTGCTTTACTATTGAAGCAGTAGGATCTATGGTCGGTGATCCTTCAGACACTCGTCGCACCCGTTCTCATACTACGGGTTCTAGTCTTTTGAGTCATGCTCTTTCAGAGGATCCTCAGAGGTTTTTCAGAGGCGACAGGTCACCCTGAGTGGGATCGTGCTATGGAGGAGGAGTATTCTTCTTTGATGGGGAATAGTACATGGGATCTCTGTCCTCTTCCTAAGGGCAGAAAGATGGTTCGATGCCGATGGTTGTATCGCACCAAGTATGTTGTTGATGGTTCTATTGATAAGTGCAAAGCACGTCTTGTTGCGAAGGGTTTCTCTCAGGTTGAGGTTATTGATTACTATAAAACATTTTCCCCTGTTGCCAAGATGAATTCTATTCATTTTGTACTATCCCTTGCAGCTTTTAGGGGATGGCCCATTTTTCAGATGGATGTGAAGTGTGCCTTCTTGCATGGTGACCTACAGGAGGAGATCTATATGGAGTAGCCTCAGGGATTTGTGCATGATGTTTCTTTAGTTTGTAGACTTCAACATTCATTATATGGTCTCAAACAGGCCCCTTGAGCTTGGTATGAGAAGATGGACTCTTTTTTGCTCTCCACTGGTTTCACTCGCTGTCATTCTGATCCCATGGTCTATATTCAGCATCTTGAGGGTGAGATCCTGATTCTTGTGCTATATGTTGATGATCTTCTCATCATAGGTAGCTCATCCTCTATGATTCAACATTCTCAACTAGCTTTGATGGAGCAGTTTGAGATGATAGATTTCGGCCTTTTGCACTATTTTCTTGGTCTTTAGGTGATTCAGTCTTCAGAGGGGATCTCCATTTACTAGCAAAATTATTCTCTTGATATGCTTCAGCACTTTGGCATGCTTTATTGCAAGCCTGCCCCCACACCTTTTCAGTCAGGGGTTGTTTTGACTACTACTTGCCCCTCTCCTTCCATAGATTCTACACTTTACAGGCAGTTGGTTGGCAATTTGTTGTACCTGACTCACACTCATCCTAATCTTTCCTTTGCGGTTGGCCTTGTCTCTCAATTCTCCCATGATCCTCATGAGAGTCATTGGTAAGATTCCAAGCATATTTTGAGGTACATTTAGGGCACCACTTCATATGGCATTCACTACACATCAGGGGATCCTCACATTGTTGGCTACATTGACTCAGATTGGGCTGGTGATGTCAATGATCGAAAGACTAATTCTGGCTTTGTTTTTTTTCTTGGCTCTAGTCCTATCACATGGTCGTGTAAGAAGCAGACTACTCATGCATTATCATCTACAGAGGCTGAGTACTGAGCTGTTGTGCTCACTAGTCAAGATATTTTATGGCTTCATCAGTTGATGACTGAGTTTGGTTTTCCTCCTGATAGTCCCACTATTCTTTGGTGTGACAATCAGTGTGCTATACACATTTCTCGCAACCCGGTGGAGCATCAGCGAATGAAGCACATTGAGCTTCATATGCATTTCATCAGACAGTTGATTCAGGATGGTTCTCCCATCTTGGAGTATATTTCCACTGCCCAATAGGTTGCAGACATCTTCATGAAATCTTTTGCATCTCCGCGCTATTTTCAGTTGTGCTCTATGCTTGGGGTGAAGGAAGTTTTCCTTGGGGGGTCTTTATGAGGCCTTCCTTCCTTCATGTTTCTTTCAACATGTTCTTTTATCTCTTTTTGGAGAGGAGTTTTTCCCACTAGCTTTTCTCCTTTTTATCCGTTTCATAGAGATTTCTTTGGACTTGGGTACCTGATTTGGCCTTGTTGTCGGGACCCATTGCTTTTGCTTTCAGTAGCTTCTTCTAGGTTTTAGCTTCTCCCTAAGTCTATCTTAAGGGGGGGTGTTAGAGTAATTGGTTATTTAATTTATTAATTAAACAATATTTGTTTAATTACTCAAAGTTTCCTTTTACCTCTTTTTCACTTAAGCTAACATTAGGTGCATAATAATTAATTACTTTATTAATTATTATTGTGCAAGCCTAGGGTTTTCCTTTTTAGGATTTTCACCTATATGTGGTTGAAAACTATCTTTTGTATCATTATTCATTTTACATTTTGTGTGAATACATTGCTCCACATTATTGAGCATTCTCTTTGTTGCTTCTCTTTGCTTCTCCTTGTAATAGGTATTATTTGCTTGCAGAGGTCACTGGGCTCCTATGAAGTTGTATCTTCTCAACTCCAACAATCAACACCAATGCATAATTTGTAACTAAATCCTTTTGTTCACTACTGTACACTAAAAAGCCTACAAAAAAAGAACAAATTCTTAATATCAATTCATGTCACTAAAATGAAACTTGTTATGTGACTATTGAGTAGGGTAGCAGATATTTGAAAACTAGCAAAAGAGAAACAAGCACGATAATCTATTACTCACATTGATCGACAACAATGCAAAATTGTGTCACGATATCACACAATCAGAAATCCTATGTTTTCCAAACCCTACAAAAAAGAAAGCAATTAAATTGATCAATTTTGGTATTAATCTTGTTATACTCTTGAATTTGAATTCCATGTATGGTTTGAGCTTAGATACATATATGTGTACAAACAGACATATGCATATATATATATATATATATATATATATATATACATATGTATATACATACATACATGTATTAATGTAGTAGTAACCTTGGAACTTCTAATCATATTCTATTTTATCAATCTGTAAACAACAAAAACTTTGCCGAGTAAAAGGGTATTATGCTTTATCCATTTGGTCCAAGAAACCAAAGGACAATATGCAACATACAAGAACAAAATGATATTATGTTATATCTATGTGTTGCGGAAACTAAAACTGAAACTATGAAGTGCAATATGCAAGGAAATTTTATTTTCTCAATTCCTAAGGGGCAGGAATTTTGCAAGTCCCAAGGCAATTCCAGTGTCTTGACATGTAACTAGCAGCAATTTTCCAATGTCCATGGAGACTATGCTTTTCCAAATTCTTGCAACAAAATTATATTTGAAAAATTACAATTTTCCTTGTTACGATTAAAAACATAAGCGATGCTTTCTAATACGAACTTTGGTGACTGATTAGTAGTAACTAGAATAGAGTAGCTATGAACAACATTGATGCCTAGATAATCATAGACATTTTTGATTTTGTGAGACTACCCAATTTATATAGGCTCCACTTTGTGTCCGTGAACACCATCCTATCAAAGATTTATTCTCTATCACACTTGATTCCTATACCAAAACAGGGTGCATTACAAGTAATTGGAAACAAATGATCGAGTCCTTTTATGTATAACTGGAAATATAAGTGAAATATTGATTGAAATATGCAATTACCAACTGTGCAAAATATCTTTGATGAATGACATTGTAATAATATACAAGAAGAAGATAACAATAATGGATAAAGCACAAAGCAATACACTGGTTATGATTCAAAAGCTTTAATGATTTTTGTACTTTGATTTAGATCTACGAAATATCTAGTTTTAGACTCATATTTATTAATAGTAACCAGAGCTTACCTTGCTCCGGTGCAACTAAATAAGCATTTGGGCCTTTTCCATCAATGACAACACCATCATGATTACATAGAGATCCATTGTTGTCAAGTGTTTTCCTAAGGACCTTCACACAAGCAGGAGAAAGAAAAAGTACAAAAAGGCTATAGTTGCAAGGAATAGCACAGGAAAATAGACTTGATGCATGACTATAATTGTAATCTAGTAGATTTTTTATATTTAACCACAATAATTTTCTTGCATTAAAAATAGTCATGATTGTATAGAATAGGAATAAAAAATAGAGTCAACTTGTAAATTTGGGCCACAACACCTCACTGAATGAAAGTGAAAATCAATGCTACCATTCACATTTATTTCTACCCATGATAGTTGTATAATTGTTTGGATCTATCTATATGCATCCATTGCCACTTAAACAAACAAAATTGACATATTCTCATGTGTATACATGCTTTTGAACTAGTCTACAACAATCTCTATCGGTTTTTTATTCTCCTTTTCAATTTTAAAATATTTTAACTTATTTCATTTGATGGATTTATCTATAATTTAATTTACATGTATACAGTAAAACCAAGGTAGATCAAAAATATATATTTTTCCATACACATCTCACTACGTCATAATCGAACTATTACATAATTGATTCTTTGTGTAGATCAAAATCAAACTAATCGATTATGTACCGATGAATATGCCCTATAACTATAAATGTAAAATGGAAAAAGGTTGGTTAATTAAATATTTAATTAATTTATGGACCTTCGGTGAAAGGGGTATGTCATAGACTAATTATGCATTTAGCTATAGATGATTAAGTTGATCAATTGGGGATTAAGTGATGAATAGTCCTAGGGAATATTTTAGTTCTTTATATTTTCTCCCTTTTTAATACAATGCAATTAAGTGGTGTTATGTGAAAGAATAATTAAAAGTAGGTTGGACTGAAATGAAGGTTAAGTGACAAGGTGCACTAATTGCTTAGCGATCGTGATTTAATTGATGCCCCCTCAAGAGAAATGTTGAGTGAAATGGAACCCAATTGGAAAATACACATGAGAAAATGACTTTAGATGGTATGCATGCCATGAATATATGACTAAATGATTTATTAATGATTGATCATGTCGATTCATGGCGCTAGGATGATTAGATTTGATTTGCATGAATGTGTATGTAGGATGATGAAATCTCCCAAAGATGGCAATGCAACTAAATGACACATGATGATGGATAAATGGTGAGATAAAAAATGGAATAGATAAGTAAGACATGTTCTCATAGTAATTTCATGTGCAAGTATCCACCTTTATTTTGTTGTAGCACTTAGTGTTATGCACCATGATATAAGAGACCATGATGAGTACAAGTCATTTTGAACATAGACTGACACACAAATATAATAGTAACCCAATAGACACATTGTCTCTATCACAAAAATATATGAATGATGTCATCAATTGTGGCAGTGTGATTGGTGCAACACTAAGAGTAGAAGCAAAACAATACATAAACAAAAGATAAAATAAATTAGGATATGTAAAGGTGATGCATCATATACTAGAAAAAGAAATGTGCAGGAAAATTCTAAAAAGCTATTAAGGGAATGATATTGTAGCAAAGGCTAAGCTCCAAGCACATACAATTGATTCCAAAGATTTGAAATGAAGTATCGTGCATACTTAGTGTGGATGCAATTGTTAAAGCTATTAGAATAATAATTGTGTAGAAAATATAATGTTTTCTTCCTTTCAGATCTCATGTCATAGTATCCAAAAGTGCATAAACTGGTTGAGAACATACCTTTTCACATTGTTGTAGCAACAAATCCATGTCTTCAATGGAGGTAAGATGCCAAACAATAAACATTTTGCATAGACCCTTGCGAAATCAACGACCACTACAAAACACACTGTGCCATGCTTCTAAATAAATGGGTCTTGAACATCATGCGTGTATATGACATGTGATTATAGACAATATACATTGTGCACCAATTTTATCTAACAATGTTTGAAACTGCCTTCCATATTGTTTCTTTGTTTCAAGGGATAATAGGTACATGCATTTGCCTATATATATATATATATACATACATATATATATATATATATACGTACATATAGATATATATACATACATATGTACATATATATACACATATTTATATATATATACATATATGTACGTATACATGTATATATATACGTATATATATACACCTATACATATACATATATACATATCATATTAGCCAGTGTCGGTCCATGAACCTGTGATTTTGTTTTAATAGATTGAAGTGTAGTTGGAATCCATGCATGGTAGAGAAAACATTAATTTCATTGTTAATGGTGGCTAACATAGAAGTCGACATTAATGAATTATGATCTTAAGTCTTTAACTAAACAAAAAATATTAACCCATAAAGCACTCAATGATAGGTAACAACTAATATAGGAACTTACAATTTAGTCTCCTTTTTTGGTTCCAACACAATAGTTATAAACCCTCTCAAGAGACATAGATTTTATCCTAATTCAATGCTCTGAGCAAATGAATGAACAATGCAAATCATCCTTTGCTTGACAGACTCAAAACTCAACACCATAATCCATTGATGGCGACTACACTTGAATCTATATATATATATATATAAACACATACATATATATACATACATGTAAATGTATATGTATATATACATACATATAAATATACATATATGTACATGTATATGTATATATACATACATATATACATGTATGTATATACACCTATATATACATACATATAGATCTATATACATACATATAAATTTATATACATACATATATATACACACATATATATACATGTATGTATGTATACATATATACAAACTAAAAAATGAACACCATAATTCATTAATGGTGACTACACTTGAATCTATTCACAATAAATGAAAATTAGATCTAAATAAATGCAAGATGTGGTCGTACACACAAGAACCTTTTGCTTGACAGTCATAAAACTTAACACCATAATCCATTAATGGTGACGGCACTTGAATCTATTTTCAGTAAGTAAAAATTAGATATATATATATATATATATACACATAAATAGATACATATATATATATATATATATTTACACAAACACATATATGTATATATACACACACATATATATATCTATATATACATACATATAAATCTATATACATACATATAAATTTACATACATACATATATACACATATATACATGTACGTATGTATACATATATATACAGACTCAAAATTGAACACCATAATCCATTAATGGTGACTGTACTTGAATCTATTCATAATAAATGAAAATTAGATCTAAATAAATGCAAAATGTGGTCATACACACAAGAACCTTTTGCATGACAACCATTAAATTTAACACCATAATCCATTAATGGCGAATGCACTTGAATCTAGTTACAGTAAGTGATAATTAGACCCAAATAAAAGAAAAATGTGGTTGAATATACACAAGGCACGTGGACTACTATCGACAACGACATGTGTCCACGGGTGATCCCACAATACTAGTTTACAATTTTTGGGAAAATTGGACACTGAACAAATTTTTTTAACTAAATCTTCACTTTCGAGCTCCTATAGCAACTAAACCATGAGGAATTTGAAGATGATGCAAACTAGTGATTTGTGAAGTTTTGTCTATATATTTTAAATATTATTTTTTCAAAAAAATTGGAATCAGATTGCATTTCTTTTTCCATCTCCTTCGAAAACTAGCTTTTTTTAAAAATCAGCATTTTAAAGGAGTGACGCTTACCATATACAACATAATGTTTTTTGTATGAAGGATAAAATTCTTTTTTTTTTGAATTTAGATTTGTAACTATGATATCTAGAACTTTCATTTGGTTTCATAGTGTTTTATTAAATATTTTTTTCTTAATCAAGTTTCGAAGTTGAACTAATTACAATTCAAACATAGGCGGACTGTATACAACAAATTTTTCTGTATGTATCAAAATTCAATTTTATTTTTTAATGGATCAAGGACATCAATACCTAGCTCAAACATATTTTTCAAAATTTTATTTTGATAATCTGTTATTTTTTCAAATGTGTAGAACATAGAGCTTGATTTTTAGTGAAAACCTATGTTTAATAAAACTAAAAAAACACATACATAATAAAACCAAAACATATTAAAATTATATTTGTTGGATAGCTCATTCTAAGGACTGCCATCTTTCAATTGGGTTTGTGAAGTCTCCTCCATTTCATCCTCAACCTGATCTTCAAAGGGCAAAAATCTGGAGATTTTTAGTGTCGAGGGGTGGGAAGGTGGGAAAAGGGGGGTTTGAGTGAACGTAAAGGGTTCAATCAAACCCCCCTTCCACAATGGAAAACATGGGTTCCCACATTGAAAGGGTTTTTCTCTAACCTTGAGTTCGTTCAAACCCCCCAAAATAATTTTTTTTTGAGTGGGGGCAGTTTTTGGAAGTTTTCCTTCCTCATTCGAATTGTAAACTACTTTTGTGGGTTCACCTCCATAGAAACACTTGCAACAAGGACACTTGTATAGAAAAAAATCATTAGGAATTGATAAATTTTTCCCATTCATTGCTCCCAAGAATAAATTGCAATTGGGAAAATACAAAACCAAGAACAAAATATCAACTACCAACAAGAAAATTGCAAAAAAATAGCAAAAACTTTATTTTAACAATTCCAAATACACATCCTCAATAGAAGTCTTATTTTTTCAACATATCCATGATGTACATGCATCAAAACATCCATGATACATTAGACATATCTTGAACAAATAAACATCTTTCAATGTCTATCACCGTTTCATTCACACACAATTAATTAGGATTGAAAAACTACAAATCCATGACTGAAATATCAAAAGCCAAACAAGAAATTGCAAGAATATAGCTCTAACTCCATATCAACAATGAAGAAACCACAACAAAATATCATTTGAAATTGAGAAAATTCAAAGCCAGGAACAAAATATCAACTGCCAGTGAGAAAATCGCAAAAAATAGCACAAAATTCATTTTAACATTTCAAAATACACATCTTCAATAGAAGTCTTATTTGTTCAAGACATGCATGATGTACATGCATCAAAACATCCATGGTACATCAGACATATCTTGAACATATAGACATCTTTCAACATGTCTATCACTGTTTCATGAACACACAATTAGTTTGGATTGAAAAAAATACAAAACCACGACCGAAATATCAAAAGCCAATGAGTAAATTGCAAAAACAAATATTAACCCATATAAATGCCCATTGATATGAAACAACAAAGATTAAACCATTGCAAAAATGTCAAAAACTATGAAATCATAGTGTGAAAGGTATAGGAACTTACAAACACATCCTTTCTCGCTTTCAATACCATAGATATAAACCCTTTCAACAAACATAGATTTCACCCTCATCAAACAATCTGAGAAAATGAACAAATTGCTCGAGAGATTTAAAAATTCACACCATAAGCCATTAATGATGCCTGCACTTCAATCTATTCACAATAAATGAAAATTGGCAAATAGCAAATGCACAATGTCCTTGTTAAAATGATATGCGTTGATATAAACACTCAGTGCAAAGACACGGCTATGTCAAAGAACATTACAAATTCATGAAATATTCCCAATACCAACAAAACAATAGGAATTGATTAACTTTTTCCCTTTCTTGCTGCAAAGAATAATTTACAATTTGAAAAATAAAAAACCACGAGGAAAATAACAATAGCCAATGAGAAAATTGCAAAAAAAACCCAAAATTCCTTATTAATAAAATAATCCCACAAACTATAGCTTTTACATTATCCGCACGGCTCCTAAGGAATGCATTAATACCCATGAGCGCACTGAAAATATTAGTCTCCCGCCTTAAAATGCAGGGACTAACTGCACAAGAGCTTTTAAATATTTGCAAAGATATTTGTTACAACATGCATACCAATAGGATAGTTATAAACCCTCCCAACAACCATGGAATTTACACTGACAAATTTTGCACTTATCTAGACCTAATTTTCATTTAATAAATTGAAGTGCAGTTGGCATGCATGCGTGACAAACAAAAGATTATTTGCATTGTTAATGGTGGCCAATAAAGAACTTGACATTTATGAATTATGGTGTTAAGTCTTTAATTGAACAACAAAAATAAACCTGTAAAAGCACTCAATAATAAGGAACAACAGAGATTAACCCATTAGAGAGACATAAAAAATATGAAATGACAGTGTAAAAGATATAAGAACTTTCAAACACGTCCTTTTTTGACAGATTGTTAGATGAGGGTGAAATCAGCGTCTGTTGACAACCTTAAAACTTCTCTAGACCTAATTTTCATTTTCATTTAATAAATTCAAGTGCAGTTGGGATGCATATGTACAGAGAAAATATTAGTTCCATTCTTAATCATGGTTAGCTGAGAAGTCAACATTAATGAATTATGGTGTTAAGTCTTTAAATCAACAACAAAGACTAACCCATAAAAGCACTCAAAGATAGTGAAGAGTATACATTAACCCATAAAATGCAGAGATGTAAAAAATTATAAAACGATACTGTAAAAGATATAGGAACTTACAAATGCCTCATTTTTCACTTCCAATACAATAGACATAAACCCTCTTAAAAGACATTGATTTCACCCTCATCAAACAATCTGAGCAAATGAATAAAGAACACAAAAATGAAAGTGCAACAAATATATGAACTTACAAATGATCCCCACACTTTAGTCTAATGTTTTCAATAGGAACAAAACATTACCAATTGATGAAATGATTTTATATTGAGACATTTTGCACTTATTTAGACCTAATTTTCATTTTCATTTAATAGATTGAAGTGCAGTTGGCATGCATGCATGTAGAGAAAATATTAGTTCCATTCTTAATCATGGCCAACAAAGAAGTCGACATTAACAAATTATGGTGTTAAGTCTTTAACTCAACAACAAAGACTAACCCATAAAAGCACTCAAAGATAGGGAAGAGTAGACATTAACCCATAAAACACATAAAATAACAAACAATAGACATTAACCCATAAAATGCAGAGATATACAAAATTATAAAACAACATTGTAATATATCTACATAAACCCTCTCAATAGACACTAATTTCACCTTGATCAAACAATCACAACAAATGAATAAAGAATACAAAAATGACAGTGCAAAAGATATAGGAACTTACAAACACCTCCTTTGTCGCTTCCAATCTGATAGATAGAAACCCTCTCAACATACAAATTTTACCCTCATTAAACAATCTGAGAAAATGAAGAAACAACACAAATAATCCTTTGCTTGACTGACTTAAAACTTCACAGCATAAGCCAATAATGATGCCTACACTTTAGTCTATTCACAATAAATGAAGATTAGCAAATAGTAAATGCACAATGTCCTCGTTAACATTCCACGTGTCGATAGAAACACTAGGCACAAAGACACGACTATATCAAAGAACATTACAAAGTTATGAAGTATTTCCAATAGCAACAAAACATTAGGAATTGATTAAATTAAAATTAGAATAATTAAGTTAGTTACAAAAATACAGAACCACGAGGAAAATAACAACAACCAATGACAGAATCGCAAAAAAAAAGGCCAAAATTCTCTATTAATAAAATAATCCCACAAACTATAGCTTTTACATTACTCGCACAGTTCCTGAGGAATGCATTAATACCCATGAGCGTACCAAAAACATTAGTCTCCTACCTATAAGGGAGGGGCTAACAACTAATGAACATAAACTACAAATATAAACGAAATAGACCAATAGACAAATAGACAAATAGACAAATATAAAATAAAATAAGCAAATATACAAATAACAAATATTAAACACATGCAAAGTATGATTCGTGAATGGGATCCTAAACACAACAATTATGTTACAACGATTACAATATTAGTTATGAAACAGTCCCAAAAGAGGCAGCGACTATCTAAGGACATGTCCCTAGTCAAAGGGAGAAGACTCCTGGTCTAAGTCACAATATTCGGTGAATCTCATCCATGAGATTCAAATTTCATCGAATTTCAACCAATAAAAAAAATTCATTTAAATTCGCGATTTTTTTCATACTGTATACCATAAACATCTCAATCTTTTTGTAATGATTTCAAATTTGTTTCTTATGGGTTGTTGTTCACTATGGAAACACCTCTAAGCATAAAATAGAAGCCATTCACGAGAAAATGGGTTGGCTCTCCCATCATAGATTCGTACGAGGCTAGTAATACTTCATTATAATAATCACAATGTGATCACGCTGCGCACAATTGGCCTCCTACATCGCGCTCCACCCCTGCTCATTTCGCAAGTTCCAGTTGGTCCTTGCCGCCATCAACATCACCATCATAGAGGCATCCCCCATTCGCATAGGCACATGTAGTAGCATCTCCCTCTTCACCACATCTCTCTTGCTGATCACTACCACAATGGCCTTCGCTCTCTGTTCTTATAAATATAAATATTTATTACAACTAAATCTTAAACAAATAAATTTGCATTTATTCATAATCTTATATGGTAATAAGGATTATAATTGTTCCTAAATATTTATATTTAAAAATAACTTTCCTAAATATTTATATTTAAATTTAAAAATGGTATTTCCTAAATATTTATGTGTATATTTAAAACCGGACTACATACAATATAAGATTATGAATAAATTTGCCAATTTATTTTGAATTTATTCGTTTAAGATTATAATTACAATAAATATTTATATTTATATTTAAAAATGGGTCACATACAATCTAAACACGTATAGGAACTATTCATAATGTTAAAATTTAATATTTTAAAATAAATAAATTAAAATTTTATTATAATATATTTATTATTTATATATTAATAATATTTAAAATTTAAATTATATTTCTTAAATATATTTTGCTTAGTGTTTAGCTTTATTAATATATTTAAACATATTAATATATTAATATTATTTTTTAATTTATTATAAGTTTATTACTTATATTTTTAAAAAATAAAAATTATATAAGGTGAATTTAATCCAGATTTTTTACTTTTCGATTTTTTTTCTTGCCAAACTTCATCCGCATTTTAATGTTGTCGAACTCGAATTTGAATTCGAAACTTGTGACTTAGCTCTTGGTTGATCGACCATAAAAGAAAGGTTGGTTGAGCTACTTGCTTGGCTCAAGAGCTTCATTTGGTTTTAAGTTATACTAATTCACAAACTTCAACTCTTGGGTTTTGAGAGTTATGCAAAAATAGTAGCACGTAAGGATATTAGTCATTGCACCATCCTCATCACTTGGGTTAGGACTTCCAACTCCTATCAAAGCTAATATCAGCACCACAAAGAGCAACATCTTAGATTATTATTGCTTGAGTACAAGCAAATTTGAGCGGGGAAGGTTGTTATGTCCCCGAAAATTGTAGCATTGAGATATACTTTTTGTGTTTTGACTAAGTAGTACTATATTATATTATTTTATTATATTATTATTAAAAATGTACTTTTAAAAATATTTTTTTGTTTTTTATTTATTTTAAAATATTCTTTATTTTTTTGTTTTGTTTCTAAAATGTGTTTTGTTTTTGTGTTTATTATTATTATTACATTACTAAAAATGCAATTTTTAAAATGTTTTTTGTTTTTTGTTTTTTCTAAAATATTTTTGTATTTGTTTGTTCTGTTTCTAAAGTGTGGTTTTTTTGTGACGGATTGTGCTAACCTCCCATAGACACTGTATTGTCATTGTAAAGATATGTCTATTGACGTAATTACCAAAATCTAAATACTAAATATTATAATCATTATAACATATTAATTTGAAATACATAATATATCAATATAAAAGATTGATCAAAATATGAAATATTAGAATACAAATAAATGAACATCGAAAAATAGAATAAAAGATATTATTTTGGTTGACTAAAATAAACAATTAATAAACATAAACTACAAATATAAACTAAATAGACAAATAGACAAATAAAATAAAATAAAATAAACAAATAAACAAATAACAAATATTAAACACATGCAAAGTTCGATTCATGAATCATCTCCTAAACACAATAGTTATGTTACAACAATTATAATATCAGTCCCTAGTCGAAGGGAGAAGACTCTTGGTTGAACGGCCATAAAAGGAAGGTCAATACAAGAAAAAGGGTGTTGATCAAGGAGAAAGAATATCTAAACATATTCTAATCGATAAAGCCAAAAATATATAAATGTATTCTGAACAAAGGAAACACCGAACCATCAACACTATGTAATATTAGACCTGTAGATTTTATAAATGAAATAATATAATTAGATCAACAATAAGGATAAGAAGATATTCTGGGAAAAAGAATCATCACAAGATTATATGTAGAATTAATAAGAATGCCTTATTCAAATTTGTATAAAAAGATTATAAGATACATATTTGTATGTGAAAGGGTGTGGGTAAGATAAAGAAACATACCACATATACAATAACATATAAGGAGTAAAACTTGAGAGTTTATTTACAGATATTTATGAAGAAATTGTGGGAATATTAAATGAGAACTTAAAAACATCAGATTTATTGTATATTTATAAGAGGATTCAGAGGAGATTGGTGAATAAGAATATATGAAGTTTTGAGAAGAAGAGCAGAATGCAAATTTGGTGAAGGAGATAAATCATTTCATTATAATATATGTAATCTATTGAAGAAGCAACTTAAAGGGTGGTACTTTGCTTTGAAAGTGATTTTTAATAGGATTGGGAATTTAGCAATAAATTATTGACTCTGGATCTATTGGTTATCTTAATCAAGAAGGCTAAAGACAAAACTTTAAGATAAACCTAAAAGGGGACATTACATGGAATATATTTGCACTAAGTCCTTTGTTTTATTTGAGAGAAATTGGTTGTGCTTTACTAAGTTGTTGAAGGAGTTTTTGCTCCAATTACTTTCAGATGCAAATAAACTAGTAACCTACTAAGACATAGTTCAAAGAGTTATTAAAAATTTAACAAATTATGACACTTAAAAGATAAAAAATAAAATTTATGAAACTTTTATTGTAAGAGGTCGCAGGTGTTGGAATTGTTGCCCATGGAAGTGCCACCACTTGTGAGCATCCTACTTAACTTGTCATGAAGAGCTTCAATACTTTGACCATTAGATTTTGTAAATTAATGAATTCATTTGTGACCACATTTTGCAAATCAAGATCAAGGAAGAGTCTACAAAATATTGCTGTGTACCCTTTTGTGACTTCAAATTTTTTATATAGGGCAATCCTCATTGACAAAAAAAGAACCTTAGTACAATATTATTTTTGGACTCAATGTAAAGGCTAGACGATGTAGCAGAGTGGCTATTGTGTTAGATTTATTTTCAATAATTTTGTGTGCTTTTTTGAGGAGAGTATTTCGAAGATCTTATTAATTCTCATTTATGATGGTCTTCATCTTCTCAATCATTGAGTCAATGCCATTATAGATCTCTCCCAAGAAAATCTTATACATGTCAATATAACGAATTATACTCAAAATGTGTTTGGTAAAACTAAAAAGATATTCCACATGATCATACCAATAGTCATGTAGGAGATCATTCACTTAATATTTGGTGCCCTTTTAGTGTTGGCTTGCCTTTGTATAGATCAAGTTTGAGTAATGAGTGTGCTAGAAAGTGTCTCTTGAACTTTCACAAGTCATCTCAAGATGATTGTGTTGGAAGAAAAATGGGTTTCGCAACCTATTCAAAAATAAAAATAAAATAATTAAAAATAAATTTCAAAGAATAAAACACAATCAAATTAAGTGTAAAAGATAAATTTCTAACTAAAGTGAAACATATAATTTAATATTATTTTGGTTACTTTTAGTAACTCCAATTTTGAAAATGATCTAAATATGCTCTATGACATGTGGTGGTTGATGACAAATCTTTTTGGCCTCAACATATATCTTTTTGCTCCAATCGATTTTGCTACCAATTATTTGTAACATAAGGTTGAGGGAGTGGACAATACAAGATGTTCAAAAGATGTGTGAATAATTTTCTTCAACCAATAATTCAACCACTCTACAATCCTTTGCATTGCCTGTTATGAATCGAATGATGTTAGGAGGCCCTACTTTTTCAATGGCTATTTAATTAGAATGTTAACAATAAATTGGTCATTTTTCACCTCCTCCTCATAATCTACAATAGTAGAAAACATTGATCCTTTATGGGACACTGAAATCACATTGATTAAGGGCCAATTTTAGCATCTTTCCATCCATATGAAATGGAAAACCATTATCTTGTCCTACGAATTATTTATGGGTTTTAATGAATCTGCTACTAGCTTGATCTCATTTTCTAATAAGGTAACCTAGCCTCTTGTACCTTTTTGGAGCCTCATTAATTTTTTCACCAATTTATAATATAATGAGTGAACCACATTGAAATTCAATCCATTTGCATAGATATATCATGCTCTATTTTAATTGACAATTTTTTGAGATTCATTTTGAATTGTCATTTTCAAAGGTTTCGTAAGTCTCTTATTTATAAGAGGTTGTTTTCGAGAAGTGGCAAAAAATGGGTGGCTCTCTACCATAAAAAAAGAATAAGATGTGGGTAGAGAGGGTTTTATTCTTTGAAAACTTTTCTTTGCTAAAAGATGACTTATCTTGTGATATGTTTCTTTGTCTACTTTCTTCTACTCATTGATATATTCTATCACTTGTTTTGATGGCACATGTAGACTAGTTTTTTAGGTCAAGCTTTGATACCTTATTTAGGAATGCCACACAAATGGGCTTTCATTTGACTATATGAGTTTGAATACTTCACACCACACCCTTAGGAAAATTCAAATATATCCCCCACTACCTAAAATAGGCTTTAACCATATCAACATACTTTCAAAGAAGAGAATTTGGGTTTGTTTTGAAGTGGAATTGATCTATGAAATTATAACTAGTTGCCATTGTAATTCCTATGGTAACAAATTTGATAAACAACATATCAAAAACAAATGAAAACGATATATAACCTAACTTATTTAATATTTTAAGCATAGTGATACATGCACAAAAGAATGAAAAGAACACAATGAGTTCATTTGTAAAACAAAAATATAGAGAAAAAAACTTAACTCTTCTACAATTATCTTCCTCTACAATCTCCTAAGCAATGAATGGGATCTTACACACACATAGGAATATCAATGCAACTGTTTGAAAACTTGAATGATCAATCTTCAACTCTATTTGTGTAATGAAAAGAAAAAAAATGAAAGTTTAACAAGAAGGAATATTTTTTATTTTGCAAACAAAATGGGGTTGAATGAGTTTGTTTTAGTGTTTCAAACAATTTAGATGGAACTTTTAAAGTTAGAGATTCATTTTGGTTTGTTTTCCAGTTAAAGCCAATGGTTGAAGAGTATTTAGAAAAGAAAAGAAAACTCATCCAAACATGCCTGATTTGTCCTTAGTTCATTATCATTCTCTTGGGTTTGTTTGGGATGATCCCACAAAGACATTTACGCCCTCTAGCCAAAGTTGAAATTAATGTGTACAAATATTTATGCCCCTAGTCAAGTTTGAAACCGATCCTACTAAGGCTTTAAAAATAAATTAGGGTTTTGGAAAAAATTGTAAGATCCTTTCGAGGCCTTATTGATCTATGGTTTGTGGAGGGATTGTCTTGTTGTTGGCCTTGTCCCCTCTATTTATAACCTTTAGCCTCAGCTCGAGAAATTAAGTAGTTCGATGTTTTTTTTGTCTTTTTTGGTGATTTGGGGTGGTTCTTGAAATGGGTTCGAGTGTTGATGCGAAAAATTGACAAAGGAACGTGGTAGAAATTTTAGGTGATTTGCGAACTACCCATTTTTTTCGACAAACAAAGAAAAATTTGGCTAAGTGTTAAGTTGTCCGCACATGGAGGAGGTTTTGAAATGCGTGTTGGCCAACACGCATCTATAACCTTGTCAGAGCCTAACAATACTTTTCTAACCTCTTTTATTTTTTTCAAAAGGAATGGTTGTAACTTTGTCTATTGGGGTTTTGTTGAGGTTCTAAAATTATGTTGGAAGTTGATAGGGATTTTCTAACCTTGTTGACTACGAAAGAGTTCTTTTCAAAGGAGCATCAATGGTTTGTGAGTTTCAAAACTTTTGTCAGCTCTTGACAAGGTTTTCATAACCTTGTTGGAGCTTGATGAGCTTTTAATAACTTTTGATAAAGCAAAAGATAGACTATTTGGTCTCTTCATTGGGAGTTTCTAGTGGTTGTAGAACCACTGTTGAAGGCCAAAGGATATTTTTGAACCATCATTATTTTACAAAGGAAAATCTTGTGCGTCAACATTTCTACATGGTTCTATAACCATAGGCGAGAGCTAACAAGGTTTCAAGAACCCATCTGACCTCCAACAAAAGATAATGGGGGATATGTTTTATATGTGACCTGGATATTTGAGGTGGTTTTAAATCACCTGTGGTTGCTAAAATTGGTCAGATTTCTGGCATGATCTATTGACAAGTAAATGTAGGAAATGTAGCATTGGTTTGAAGGCGTCGGTTATGTGGGGTGGTTTTAAAACCATCCCCACGTGCCAAGATGGTTATGTTTTCATTTAAAACCTCTGACAAAAGGAAGAAATGACATAGTGTTGAGAATGGCAGAGATTTGAGTTGGTTCAGAAACAACTCCGAATTATCAAAATTGTTTTGATTTCCAACAAGTTTTTTCAACATGCAAAAAGGGACGAGATGTGGCTTTGTTGGTGAATTGTTGTGGTTTGTGAACTTTTCCTAAGTGTTGACAAGCAAAGATAAGGAGAAAATATTTTTGAAGTTCTTGGAGGTTTGGGGTGGTTTTATAACTAATCCCAAATGTTGACAAGGTTTTGTTTCTCATTTAAGGCTCTAACATAAGGAATATAGTAGCCGCTGGCACTTTGGGGTGGTTCACGAACCTCTCCCAAATGCTGACATGCAAACACTGAAGCCTGCTTGTGAAACTTGAAGGAGTATTATGTTGTTGAAGGTTTGTGATGGTTCTCTTACCACCTCCAAGGCCCAACCTGAAAAGGGAGAAAGAAAAGACACAATGCATGTTGACACTTTGGGATAGTTCTAAAACCCTTTCCTATGTGTTGACATACAAAGGAGATAGCATTGCTAGTGTTTTAGTTTTTTGGGCAGTTTGAAATTTGATTGCAAAGTGTAATGTGCCAATAAGAAAAGACAAGCATAGTGCACGTCAACACTTTGGGGTGGTTTGAGAAACATGCCCAAGTGTCGACACATAAAGAGCTTGACAAGGAGTCATAAAGGAAACCTATGGCTAGCATCGGAGATTTAAAGGTGGTTCATAATTTTCCTTGTTCGATATACACTGGATAGGGCGTGTGATGTAACAAGAGCCTGCTTTAGGGTTTTAAATGTATTTTACAAGGGTTTTGAGCATCAAATGTATTGGCCTTGCTTTTACTCACCCATCTACTCACCATTAATTCAAGTTTTTCCTCAACTACACACAACATTCAACAACTATCCTTTTGAGGCACCCATTCTATGCAGGAATGATTCTATGCCACTAATTTGATACAACTATAGTGTTATGGATTGAGGTTTTGCCCTGCTACTTATAAATAGGAGGTTTTGGCTCTTTTTTAGGAGGTTGGTTCATTTGGTGGCGGATGGAGACTATGTAGGTGTTAGGATTTGTCTAGGGTGTTAATCATGCCATGTCCAATAGCAAGGAGGCAATGAACCAGTTGAAGGATAAAATGCAATGGGTATTATGTAGAGATTGTCTCTAAACTATTTGTATTTCTTCAGGGAAATATTTAATTTTGTCAAGGTTTTCTTTTGTCAAACTTGTTAACATGAATGTATTGAACATAAATTGGGTGATCCCACAATAGTGGTTTACAATTTTTGGCCAAACTGGACAATGCAATTATTATTTCTAACTAAATCTTCATATTCGGGAACCTATAGCGGCTAAACCATGAGGAATTTGAAGATGATGCAAACTAGAGTCTCATCACATTTTGTCTGTAGATTCTAAAAATATTTTTTTCAAAATTTTTGGAATCAGATTGCGCTTTTTTTTCCATCTCCCACGAAAACTGGTTTTTTACAAAAAACAACATTTTTAAAAAGTGACGCTCACCATATACAACATAACTTTTTTTGTATGAAGGATAAAATTCTAATTTTTTTGAATTTAGATTTGTAACTATGATATCTAGCACTTTCATTTGGTTTCATAGTTTTTTATTGAATATTTTTTCCTTAATCAAGTTTCAAAGTCAAACCAATTGCAATTCAGACATAGGCGAACTGCATACAACATAACTTTTTTTGTATGAATCGAATTTATTTGTTTATTTTTTTAATGGATCAAGGACATTAATACCCAGCTTCAACATATTTTTTAAAATTTTATTTTGATAATATGCTATTTTTCCACATGTGCAAAACATAGAGCTTCATTTTCGGTGAAAAACCTATGTTTAATAAAACTAAAAAAACATATACATAATAAAACCAAAACATATTAAAATTTAATTTGTTGGATAGCTCGTTCTGAGGACTACCATATTCTAGTTGGGTTCATGAAGTCTCCTCCACTTTCATCCTCAACCCGAGCTTCAAAGGGAAGAAATCTGCTAAAATTTGGTGGAAGAGGGGGAGAAGGGCATAAAAGGGGGGTTCGAGCAAACCCCCATTCGAACGAACCCCCCTTCGCTCGAAAGGGTGAAGGGGGGTTCGCTCGAAGGGGGATTCACTCGAACCCCCCTTTTTTTGAATTTTCCATTCATTTCTATGAAGAAACATGACATCATAGGGTTCGAGCGAACCCACCATGCAAAAGGGGGTTCACTCGAACTAGGGGTTCGACTAAACCCCTCTTTTGGGTTCGTGTGAACCCACTAATTCGAACGAACCCTTAAAAATATGAAATTTCGAATGTGTGAGCATTTTTACAAATTTCCTTCCTCATCAAAATTGTACACCACTATTATGGGTTCCATTTGATAATGTGACATCATTTTAAAATATTATGACATTGTAATAATTATTTGTTCACTTCATAGGGATTTATGTAGTTCAATTTTGGGTCACTAAGTATGCTTTATGCATGATGCTTGTAATTTGATAACACATGTACCTAGATAATTTCTTTTATGTTTTCTTCTATTATTTTCCTTCTTATTGTTTGTGACTATATAGCCCAATCAGATAGGCACTGGTCTTGGGTTCACTTGACCAACCTCACATCATCAAAACAAGTCAAAACATAAATTAGTAGTTTAGAGATAGGAACATCTACTGTGCATTCATGATTTTGTATTACAACTAGGGAATCAGTCTTGAGAGAGCCTTGAATGAATTTGTTTCATGTGGGTTATGTCTAGACAATCATATCGGCTATATAGAGGTTATTGCAACCAAACTTTTTTAATTTGGTGACAATATCTGTGATAAAAAAATCAATTGGGTTTAGTTATGGTTATTTTGGTTGTCCATTTTGTTTGATTCAATATTTGTTTAGGTATACCTCTAGGAACACCCTCTTGAGTCTAAATTGAGCTCAAAGTGTAAGGAAACCCACTCTCATAGAGTTGACCTTTAACCCTCCATGTTTTGTGGATGAGTGGGTCTCACTTTCATGAAGACAACCTTGACCTTGAGAGTGAGATTTTGTTCTAGGAAGTGGAGCAACAATTTTGGGACCAAACACAACCAATACGAAACATGAATCTGGTATGAATTGGACACGGGTATGGGGGCAAAATCCAACGAACTGGTAACATGTATTTTTGTTGCTATGGTCTAGTGTATTGGTGTTTCCCTTACTATTGGAGCTATCCTCACCATTGAGGCTCTATTTTTTGTCTCATTTGATGTGTTGAAAATTGTCCATCATTGGTCATACAATGTCATTTATTGGAGCTCTAAAACACATCAATGAGTATGGGACATAAGGATTCTCTAATAATTAATTGGACAAGTAATCACTAGTGTTTTGACATGAAAATTTACTATATACAATTTTTTTTGTATGGGTACAATAAGGACCATTCTTCTCATTTGGAAGTTTTGTATAATTTAGGGGGTCTCTTCCCTAGCCAAAATGGTGTTGCTTTTTGGAGATAAATTGAAGAAGAGGCAAGGAAGGAAACTTGAAGAAAAAATATTGTAGATGGAAGCAATGGAAATGATAAATGAAGGCTTTCAATTGATCATGGAGACACTCTTTTCTTGTAAAGTGTTTAGAAAATTCTTGAGAATATGAAAACAATAAAATATCATATCACTTTGAGAGACTAACCTTTAGCAATCATAATTTACAATAATACAAATTCAGCTTTTCAATTTATGATGGTTTGGGGAAGCTTTTCTCTTCCTTATTTATAGACATAATTAATTAAGGACACATTCCTTCACCTTAATTAAGTCAGTCTAAGGAATTAACTAGAACTGATAATTAAAAATATTAAGATTAAACATGCATCAAGTGCTTAACCTTATTACACCTAGAGAAGATGGAATATTAAGAGAATAACATGCCCATCCCTTTCATAAAAGTGTTGGCCTCAATTCTTAGCGATTATGAATGCTTAAATAAATAAATTATTCATCTTCCTATATTGCATCTTTAATTGGCAGATTCTTCCACATGATTAGGAGTTCAAAAATGACTGAGTCAAAACTGCTTTACTCATTTCTCAATATTTTCTACAAGGTAGGAGTGTAAGATACCTTTTCGGAGGATGTAAAAAATTTCGATTAAATTTTTTGATTGTTTTCAGTTTGATAGTTTAGACGTTTTATCAAACTTCAAGATCACAATGCAAATGGAATTCTAACACCCAATGTATTGCTATGCAAAAAAAAAGATTACTCAGAACACTTAATCCCTTTGTATTTCACAGAGTATAAAGCACAGATATTTGCATTTTGGAAACAGCAACAACTCGGTAATTTCAGACTGTGGCAGAGTCCATACACCAATAGAACCTTGATATGACAGGGCTCAAAAATGATACAATGATTGAACAATATTTCAGACTCATGGATAACAATTTCTGAGCACGTTTAGGACTGATTATCATGCACAGAACACCACGAAATCTACAGCAGACTTCCAATTTCAGACTTCAGTATTGACAGCGATTTATAACTTTCAGATAACAGACTGTTACAATGACCTTCTGATCTAAATGTAGATTTTCATACAAACTCAGACTCAGAAATGAACAACGTACTGAGAAACCCTTCTTACAATATTTGGACTGATAACAGTAAGGAGATTGAGGTCAAAATATTGTATTTCAGACCTGGTGTTGTTACGCCCAACCTGGGAGAAGCTGCTAACAGTTTGTGAACGGCAAATATAATCCTCCAGCTCCTTCTACGTGCCTCCACAAAGCAACAGATGCCTCCAGAAAACCACGAGTTCCCCTGGAAGTCACGTCCCAGCATGAGAGCCTGAATCGCCTATCATTTGTCTTCTCAGCGAATGAACTCGTGCCTCTGAATCTTTATGCAACTGTCCTCAACAACCTTCAGCACTGAGAATATGCAGAATGGTGTCTCACTTAGAATTCTTCCATAGTCGCCCCAAGCAGAAAGACCTCCACTACTGTCCATGACCTGAATAAAGTCTCAGAACGTCCACCCAAGGAGTTGTGACCAGAAACCACAGAAATAATGAGAATGAATGTCTTCAGCTCAGAATGGATGGTGCTCCAGTATGAGGATAGATATTCGCTCCAACTCAAACCCTTGCCAATAATCTTCAATTTGAAAATAAATCACTTCACCAATTTTGGTTTTCCAAGAAGACTACAAAAATTTCTGTTATTGTTCAGGTATAAGATCAAGTGACCTCCACCGGTAGTTAGGATAGATTAGTTTCACTATCTAAATTGGTGATTGGTGTTTTAGGGTTTCCAACCCACAAATCAAAGAAGCTTTTCAAGTGAGAAAAATAATCGAAGCATAATCAAAAGAACTCTAAAAATCTTCTTTTATACTTCTTTTTCTAAACTTTTCAAAACTTTTTTTTATACTTTTTTTCCCAAACTTTTCAAACACTTTTTTTTATAAATGTATTTTTTTAATTTAAACATTTTTTTTATTTTGAAAATGACTTTTCATCTCACTTCCGATGAGCTATAATACTAAGGATTTTTTTAAATATTTTAATTAATTTTAAGCAATCTTAGTAATTTAGTTAAAATATAATTATTAATACACTCATTTTTGTGGAACTGTTAGAATGAATCGAAATCGGAAACTAGTTGCACCAGAGTATTCTCGATGAAGAATAAAAATGAATGTAGTCGACCGAATGACTTACTATAAATAGATGCTCTCTCTAAAAAATTTGGACCCCAAATCAGAAGCCAAGTGAGAACCCTAAAATGGGGACATTATAAGGAGGCATGAAATATATGATGAATTTTAGAAGAGGGTGGAAGTTCCAACTTATAAGCTACATTATTGATTTGGTGGAGGATTTATACTGACCATAAAAATTGGTTGCAAGCTTGATATCTTATGTTGCTTAAAGGTGAAAGTTCATAATTGTGTTACACTTTTATATAAAAGAAATGACCAACGCAAATAGAGTATATTTTTTCCCGGTTGCCTTACTTGAATATCTAAAATCTAGAGAATTTTTTATGATGAATATTTACTTTTTAATAGAAATTTAAGTCAAATTTACTCAAAATGTCATAGTTTTGATTGGACATGACTTTTTCTTAAAACCATAGTTCGCAAACTCGGATTGAGAGAGTACTTGGAAAGCCAAAAAAAATTGATTCAGAGAGTACTTAGCAAAATTCAACACCTTAAAAAACACTTGAACTTTTGAAAAAAGAAAAAATTTATGCAAAATATCTAGTTACAAAATGAATCAAATGAGTTTGGTGGGAGTTTGGGGGCAATGCCTCTAATGGGGTATGGGGTTGAGGGGCAATTCCCCCTCATGGGTGTAATATCCCTTACTATGTCTCATATGAATTGTGCCTCAAAGAATATTGTCAAACACTTTTGATGTAAACTTTAAGCTTGTTGGTATGAGGTTACAGTATGATGGTATGCTTTAGAAACAATAATAAATACTTCAAATATTTATAAAACAATACTCCAATGACTAAACTATAATCTAAATGCAAGTATGACTCTATTTTTAGCTTTTCCAATGCATATATATGAAACTATATGAGGAAAGTGCATCTACAGCCAGCTGAAAATTTGTCAACCACTTGGCATGCCTACTAATATGTCATTCATGAAAGATAACAACATGCTCATTTACCACAATATAAGATCTGCAACTTATAACTCCTTAATCCAATGCAATCCCAAATACAATGAAGCTAGGTAGACGCCAAGACTCTTGGCTTACAATGTTATGCCAATACAATATAAAAATCTGATATGCATAACTACCTACAACAACAACATTATGGATTACAATATGATCATGCAAACTACTAGAAGAACCTAATATTGAAGTCATATTATGCTAGAGATGAAGAAGCAATTAATATGCAATGCAAAGAACCTCTTCTAAGCTCAATTTGTGGCTCTCTACTAGTTGCCCATGTTCTGATGAATAAATAATTATACAAAATAATTCAAAGCTCCAAATCCTCCAATCAAACATCAAAATTCATCACAAGGCCCTCACAAAATGAGTGCTCCAGCTAGAGGGTGGAATCAGTGGAAGAATAAGCCTCCATGAGTGAAAATGTGACCTCTCCATGAGCTGGTGTGAATGACTATAAATTGATATCAGAAGTGATGGTGATCGATATGTGATGCAAATCAACCTTCACAAGGCCCAATCAATTGGGACTCAATGCTCCCAAGATGTCTCCAACAAACCCCCAATCGAATCATGCAAGATTGGCCCTTGGCCACAAATTTGTACCAATTAAGGGATTGATATATCCTCTCCAATCTGCAACCCTTCGAACGATATCTCACCACCTCAGTTATGCCAATCTAAGGGAGTTTTCATTCCCAAAGACCAAGTAGATAACCTGCAAAAACCCTTGGCTCCACAAATGAACATATCAAGGCAAATGTCAACACTGGATGATGAGAAGTGAGCCCAAAATGCCTAATTATAATTTTTCGTCAAGAGGTCAGCCCATCTAGAACATTCTCTTAATTCAACTTTTAGAAGATTATAATATCATATTATAACTTGCACAAAAAATCTAATTCACTAATATGATATCAAACACATTATGTATTTCGACGATATATTTTCCAACACATGATGTTTTCCAACAATATGTTCTCCAACATTATATGTTATCCAACATCCAGAATATCAAAATAAATAACTATTCAATGCATCCAAAGAGCCAACCAACGCCTGGGAAATTGCCAAGAGGGCCCTCAAACCATGCCCTATTAGCCTACGAGGGCCACTGATAGGCTAACCATGCTGATATGTGAATGTCTAACTAGAAGGGGACATTACAATCCGCCCCTCCTGAAATTGCTTGTCCCCAAGCAATCTCAACTCAGGATTTTGTAGAATCTCCTCATTCTCCTATGTAGCATCCACAACCGACAAGTCCTTCCATTTGATCAAATACTCCCTGATAACCTGTCGATGAAAATGCCTCTCCCTAACCTCCAAAATAGCCTTGGGCACCAAACTCAGCTTCCCCTCATCATCCAAGGGTGGTAAAATCGTGGAAGGAGCAACACGATGTTCTAACGCCTTCTTGAGGCTTGGCACATGGAAGACATTATGCACCTTGTTGTCTACTAGAAATTCTAACTCATAAGCCACCTCGTCGACCCATCTAATGATCTCGAAAGGCCCATAATATTGTGGCTTAAGCTTATCTACACCACTCTTCTTAAGAGTGGACTGGTGCTAAGGTTGCAACATCAAATACACCATATCACCCACCTCAAAGGAACACTCAACTCTCCTTTGGACTGCATGCTACTTCTGTTGATTTTGTGTCTTCTGGATATTCTCATGAATAGCCCTCATGATATCCTAATTCTCCTGCATCATATCACCAAAACTAGGCACTGTTGTCATTCATCAACAAGTCAAGAAATCTAGGTGCCTCATAACCATACAACACCATTAATGGTGTCATCTAATTTTAAAGGTGGTAAGTGGTATTATAGCAATACTCACAAAGATATATCCACTTCACCCATCCCTTTTGTTGTCTTTCAATGTAGTTCCTAAGATACCCCTCCACCCATTTATTAACAATCTTGGTCTAACCATATGTCTGCGGCTAGTAGCTAGTGGTCAGAGTGAGCTCGGTCCCACACAATCTGAATAACTCCTGCAAAAAATGGCTCAAGAACTAGCTATCCCTATAACTTACAATACTCTGAGGTAATCCATGTAATCTGAATATTTCATGGAAAAATAATTCTACCAAATGTGTAACTGAATATGTAGTTGTGATCGAAAATAAGTGAGCATATTTAGTGAGACGATCAACAACCACATAGATGTGGTCTCTACCTTGGGCTTTCAGCAAGCCCATAATGAAATTCATCAAAATGCATTCCCACTTCTTGTCAAGAATTGGAAGTGGCTGAAGAAGACCTGCAGGGTATGTGTGCTCCTACTTATTTTGTTGGTAAATGAGACATTCCCTGACATACTGAAGAACATCTACCTTAAGACCCTTCCAAGTGAAATGCTCCAACACCTACCTATATGTCTTGAAGTACCCAGGATGACCTGCCATAGGTTAATCATGAAAGGTCCTCAATATTGTGTTCTCCATCTCTAATCCTGGGGTCAAATAAATCCTCTCTTTGTAGATGATAAGATCATTTACCACCAAATATCTCTCATCCTGTACTGACCCATCAACTATGCCAGAAGCCCAAGAATCCTTGGCATACTCTACAATGATCATGTGTCTCCAATCCTCAAAAATTTTAACCATGGATCTCAAATGTGGTCAATGAGACAATGCATCAACAACAACATTCTGAGTCCCCTTGAAATAGGCAATGCCAAAATCATATGATTGTAGCTTGTTGATCCACTTATGTTGACGATCATTAAGATCCTATTGTCCTAGGAAATGTCTCAAGCTATTATGATCCGTCTTAACACAAAATTTGTTGCCCACAAGATATTGCCTAAATTTGGCCAAGGCATGCATGATGGCCAACATCTCTTTATCGTAAATGTTTTAGCTCCTCTCTATCCCCCTTAGCTTCCTACTCTCAAAAGCTATCGGATGCTTTTCTTGCATAAGGAATGCACCAATCCCCTCCCCTAAAGCATCACACTGAAGCTCAAAGGGTCTAGTGAAATCTGGCAATGCTAGAACGGGGCAAGTAGTCATCAACTACTTAAACCTATCAAAGCAATCCCATGCCTCTGAAGTCCATACGAACATCCCCTTCTTTATCAAATTTGTAAGTGGTGTTGCATGCTGTGAATAACCACTGACAAATCTATGGTAGAAGCCACACAAACTCAAAAAACCCCTCAACTACATAAGGTTCTCAGGTGTAGGCCACTCAATGATAGCCTTGACCTTATCAGGATCCATGCGCACACCCTCTACACTAATGATGTGTCCCAAGTACAACAACTCTGTCATGCCCAAATCACATTTGGACTCCTTGCCATACAAGGATTCCCTGCCAAGAATATCCAACACTGTATCCAAATGGGCCATGTGCTCCTCCCAAGTCCTGTTGTACACCAAAATGTCATCAAAGAATACCAACACAAATTTCCTCAGTTGTGAATGAAAGATTTTGTTCATGGTGGACTGAAATGTAGTAGGCGCATTAGTTAGCCCAAATGACATAACCACAAACTCAAAGTTTCCACAATGACATTTGAAAGTTGCCTTCTCTATATCCTACTTCCTAACCCGAATCTGATGATACCCTGATCTCAAATCTATCTTTGAAAAGTAGCGAGCACCACGAAGCTCATCAATCAATTCATCAATCCTAGGAATAGGATACATGTTCTTGATAGTCTTCTTGTTCAACATCATGTAGTCAATACACATCCTCAGCATGCCATCCTTCTTCTTGACTAATACAACCGATGAAGCAAATGGTGATTTGCTTGGTCGAATATGCCCCATAGCTAGCAGCTCCTTAATTGTCTTCTCAATCTCATTCTTAAGTTGCTTAGGGTTCCTATAGGGAGTGATGATCACGGGCTTAGTCCCCTCCTCCAACTCTATGATGTGTTTAATCCCTCTGTCTAGAGGTCTAGCTGGTGGAATTTCACTGAACACCTTGGTATGCTTGATCCTCAACTCTTGAATGTTTGGGTGGTAAACAGGTTTTTGTTGCTCCTCTTGTGTAGGCATCAACACACATCCCACTACCCATTCAACCATATCATGACACATGAGTCTCTCCATCCCCTTGAGTGAAATCACTATGCAGCTAGTATATTAGATGGCCTTAAGCACATGTGTCTTCCCATTCACCTGAAATCTCATCTCCATCTCCCAAAGTTTAAGGTAAAACTCACCAATATCATGAAGCCACTTCATTCCCAAGACCATATCGGTGTCTCCCATATTTACCACATCCAAGTCTACCTTGAACTCAAAAATTTTCAAGCGCATAGGAAGCCTTGGAATCATCCTATCACGCTTAAGAGTGTAAGCATCAACAACCTTCACCCTTATTCCCTCAAACTCCTCTATCTTGATTCCATGCCTCTCAACCAACCTAGCATCAATGAAATTGTGTGTAGCACCTGTATCAAGCAATGTGATAAACTTCTACCCTGCTAGAACTCCACACATCCTGAATGAACCTTCTTTATGTATACTAGTGAGTCGTGCTTCCTGAAGATTAACTTCTATTTCATCCTCTGCTTCTTTTCGTGTTTCCTATTCTACTTATTTTGGCTCTAATTCCTCATTATCAGATTGTTGGTCTAATTCTAAATCTTTAAAAACAACCCACATAATATTATTTTCCTTTCCCTTAGGCCTCAATGGAAATTCATGACTTGCATCATATGGTTCTTTGAAATAGAAACACAACTTCTTCCTACACAAATCATTAAGTGTTTCCCGATCTAGGGGTGCTGTTGATTTCCCTTTAAAATCTAATTTTCCTTTCTTCTTAGGAAAAATCATGTTGTCCTTGTATGAAGAGGATCCCTTCGATGAGAACTTGCTTTTTGGGGCTGCAAGTTTCATGCTCCTTGCCTTCCTCATTGCCTCCTACAGTGTCGAGGGATCAAATGCCTTGATCCAACCTCTCAAAGGTTCCAATATACCCTCAATGAATAACACCACCAATCGCCTCTCTGAAATGTTGGGAACCATTATTGACAATTTTTGGAAATCACCAGTGTAACTCTCAAAGTTGCCTGCTTGTTTGAGCTGGGCCAAATCTCTGAAATATGTCTCTGGGTCCTTCTTGTCAAATCGCTCAACCAACCTGTCCATGAACTCTTGATAAGAAGTGATGTGGTTGCGTTGAAGTGTAACCAACCCGTGGTACCACCATTCGTGTGCTACTCCCTCCAAATGCATAGTAGCATACTTGATTGCATCCTCTTCTGACATAGGCCAAAGATTTCAAGAAAGTATCTAACTTGTGAACCCAAGACTATGTTGTGACCTTGCCACTTCCATCAAACATAGGTAATGTAAGCTTGTTGGTGGCCTACTTAAGGCCCTTTTTTTGGCCTCTCGATCTTTTATTTTGTCTTGTTCTATAGTGTTATCTTATCTAGCTTAAAAACCTATCAAAGCTTATGCGTTCTCAAACTTGTGTTGTCAATAATTCTCATTCATCGTTCGCTGCCATGATATTGTTTGCAAACCCTTCCTCTTGTTCTTCTTCAGAATTGCCCTCTTCAGGTTCATCTCTCACAAACGTAGGTCATATAGGCCTATCAATGGTGTGTGTGGCAGCTCGGTGAACTCTAGGAGTTCCTACTACACTTTCGTCATCATTTGGCACTTTGTTTGGTCTTCCCTTTTGTTTCCCTTGTTGTAAATATGTCAAGAGTTCATTTATAGTTGTAGCCACATGTTGTTGTCCTTTAGCCATGGCTCTGAAAGTCTCATCTACCTGCTCTTCAGTAATTCTCCTGTTTCTTGGTGGACCTTCTTCTTCCCTGTCACCCATTATCTCCAATGAAATTTCTTCAAATTGGTTATCTTCAAGTTGAATTCCCTCTTGCTCTGCTCTCCTACGAGTGTAGTACCTGTGATGACCTCTCATATGCAACTTTAGCCCTCCAAGATGGCAAGATCAAAGCTCTGATACCACTATAATATCCCTTGCTATGTCTGATATGAATTGTTCCTCAAGGAATATTGTCAAACACTTCTAATGTAAACTTTAAGCTTGCTTGTCTGAGGTTACAATTTGATGGTATGCTTGAGAAATAATAATAAATACTCCAAATTTTTGTAAGACAATACTCCAATGACTAAACTAGAATCTAAATGCAAGTATGACTTTATTTTTAGCTTTTCCAATGCATATATATGAAACTATATGAGGAAAGTGCATCTACAGCCGGCAAAAAATTTGTCAACCACTTGGCATGCATACTAATATTTCATTCATGAAAGATAACAACATGCTCATTTACCACAATGTAAGATCTAAAACTTATAACTCCTTATTCCAATGCAACCCCAAATACAATGAAGCTAGGTAGACACCAAGACTCTTGGCTTACAATATGAAAATCTGATATGCATAGCTACCTATAGTAGTAACATTATGGATTACAATATGATCATGAAAACTACTAGAAGAACATGATTATGAAGTTGCCTTATGTTGGAGATGAAGAAGCAATGAATATCCAATGCAAAGAACCTCTTCCAAGCTCAATTTGTGGCTCTCTACCAATTGCCCCTATTCTGATGAAGAAATAATTATATAAAATAATTTGCAGCTCTAAAGCCTCCAATCAAGCATCAAAATTCATCACAAGGCCCTCACAAAATGAGTGCTCCAGCTAGAGGGTGGAATCGATGGAAGAATAAGACTCCATGAGTTGGTATGAATGACTGTAAATTGATATCAAAACTGATGGTGATCAATTTGTGATGCAAATCAACCTTCACAAGGCCCAATCGATTAGGACTCAATTATCCCAAGATGTCTCCAACAAACCCTCAATCGAATCATGCAAAATTGGCCTTTGGCCACAAATTTGTACCAATGAAAGGACTGATATATCCTCTCCAATCTACAACCCTTCAGAGGATATCTCACCACCTCAGTTATGCCAATCTAAGGGATTTTTCGTTCCCAAAGACTAAGTAGATAACCTATAGAAACCCTTGGCTCCACAAATGAACATATCAAGGAAAATGTCAACACTGGATGATGAGAAGTGAGCCCAAAATGCCTAATTATAATTTTTCCTCAAGAGGTCGACCCATCTAGAACATTCTCTTAAGTCAGCTTCTAGAAGATTATAATATCATATTATAACTTGCACAAAAAATATAATTCATTAATATGATATCAAACACATTATATATTCTGACGATATGTTTGCCAACACATGATGTTTTCCAGCAATATGTTCTCCAACATTATATGTTATCCAACATCCAAAATATCAAAAGAAATAACTATCCAATGCATCCAAAGATCCAACCAACGCCTGGGCAACTACCAAGAGGGCCCTCAAACCATGCCCTATTAGCCTACAAGGGCCACTGATAGGCTAATCATGATGATATTTGAATGTCTAACTAGAAGGGGACATTACAGTGGGGGTCTAGGGGTAATTCCCCCGGTGGGGTCAAGGGGCAGCGCCCCTCGCGAGTTTTAGGGCAGCGCCCTTGGCACGCTCCCTGTCGCGATACAAGGCAAGGTTGAGGGGCGAAGCCTCCGCCACCAAGCCCAAATGAAGACCTTTAAAACCATGTAAACCTTCATGGCACACACCATTTTCCCTCAAATAGATTGCCAAAGTAAAGTAAAATCACTTTCAATGGATGGTGTGCATTTTTCATGGGCGTTTTTTCTGTGAGTTAATGGTGAGTCAACACTAGGGTTTCGGGAAGTTTTTTCTCCAACCGAGTCACAAGTAAACCCATGAGTTACTCGCCGAGGTTTTTTCAGTGAGTTACTCGTTGAGGTTTTTTCAGTGAGTACTCGTTGGCTCAACGAGTACTCATCGAGTATGTAAACCATGGTTAAAACTATTTATTAGTAAAAAATAACTTCTATTCTTTTGGAGAGAATTATCTCCTCTAGTGCACTATAATTTTTCAAAAAAAAAAAAAAATTAGTATATTTTTTAATTTTTTAATTAGTCTTATGTGATTACAATGACCTTGAAGTAAATAAAAAAATATTAATTATAAAATTAATTAAAATATCAAAATATATTATCGAATTGTAAGCTTTGAACTCTACCAAAGAGTATTTTAAATTTTTCATTAAAATACACTTGGTTGGAGAAATCTAGAGGTAAAGTTCATTTTTGTTAAATTGGCTCCAAAAGAGGGGTTAGGTTGCCACATGGGTTGCTAATTTCAGCTGAAAATCTCTTGGTGAAATTAGTTTTGGCTAAAACCTTTTATACAAATTGATATCCATGTCCATTTTTATTTCAAATTTATATCAAGTTAATATTTTCGAATGAAAGAGCTTTGGCCAAAATTCTTTGTTCCACAAAAAGGTCATATAGTTTTAGAAGAAACTATTATATGTTGTTTTGTTAGCCAAGAGTGAAAAAACTCTAGAATTTCACCCTTAAGTGACATTTTCTTATAAGGCTATTGTCGAAGGAAAGCCCAATCTTCCCTAACAAAAGGCTTCTCATTTGGTGTTGATTTGCTTATTGTTTCATCCAAGTTTGAGCCATAATTAAATTCTCCTTAAGGACTTGAAGCATTGCTTGCTAGTGTTGTATATAATCCTCTATTCCATGAGCTTTGGGATGACCGTGTAAATAAGTGAAGAGCACACAGGAAATACTAAGAGTGGGGGGGTGAATCAGTATTTCAACTTTTAAAACTCAAAACCATTAGAAACAACAATGTAGAATAGTAAGAGCAAACATCAACAAGGAGAACGCAGATTTTCACGTGGAAGACCCTTTCGGGTAAAAAACCACAACAAATCAACAACTTTCATTAACAACAATGGGCACCAACCAAGATTACACAAGTGAGCACCAACTCTCTTGAAGCACCAACTCCGATCAACTGAAACACCAACTCTAGTGTGAGCACCAACTCACTGAGAAACTCCTCAATATTACAATTCTAATTACAAAACCAAAATACATTTTGTACTTCACTAAGACAAAATCTTGATACCAGAATACATTTTGCACTTTCACTTCAAAATAGATTCAACACATATTAAGAAAGATGAAAGTAAAAACACATTTGTCCACCTCTCCATACAAAGCAAGTATACCTGAAAATAAAGTCAAACCTACCACCACACAAAAAGCATGCACCTTAACACACACATGCCATACTTGCGACAAAGACACCTTGAAAGTCATGTGAGTAGCATGCAATCATCACGTCCTATGTATAACTTTACAAGTTATTTCCACACAAAGACGTGGCAAATACATACCACATTCCATCTAAATCTCCAATGCTGACCATTATGAAGCTTATATATTCTCTAACGCTGGCCATTATGCATTCACAATCTCGATATATCTTAGACTCAACTCGACCTTCTTAAAATAATGAAGCAAATTGACTCAGATAATTTCAATGAATGGAATTAACAACACCAAAATGAATGAACCTCTTTCATACTAATTCTGCACACCCTTTTTAAGATCTGATATCAAAGTCATGTATGAATTCCCACTAAGATCATCACCAAGCGCAACAAAACCACACACTAGACATTCTCACATTTTTACGAGACTCTTCTCTACAACTCCAAAAGAACATAGACTGACACCACTTTTCTCAGTATGTATATATACTCACCCGCTGACCATTATAAAGCGATATATAAAAAATGGTGACAGATCACAACAACATCACACACTAAAATATGCTCATTTGAGAGATGACTTATACTATCCATGCCATAAAAGAACGATATCAATATCATATTGCCCAGCATACCACTACTTCAACACACACTTCCATTCATACTCTCGATAAAGTCACGCACCTCCGAAAGGATAAAAAATAGAGTATATGTTTTGTCGCGCCCTTATACGATATTTGAAGATAATAATCGAACCATTACAAACTCGACTCCATTAAAAATCCGTCCCTATCAGAAGTAGATGCATTCACTAAGACATATTTTAGCACCAAAAGATAAACAAATATGAGTCGCTCACATACATGATATAACCTCAAATTTTGCATACATAACAATAAGGAATACGCCAGATCCCATCATTCAACACGACCTAAACAACAAGGCAACTGAAAATAAATGAAGCTCAAGCCGATAGTAAACACGTCTACAAAAGTAAATGCTAGAAGTTAACCATCCCACTTTCTAAATTTTTCATCGATACACATTTAGAATACAGCCAAGGATTTAATCATCGTGCCAAGAATAGATGATAGAAAAAAGCCGCCCCATACTCATAAATTTGAGCCGCCCTCAAACATGAAGTCTGAAGTCATCGCCAAAATAAGGAGAAAAACGCCTCATAAATATATAAACCTTTTAAAAATATAATAATATTCTTTCATCCAAACTGACCTTTGCAAAGCCAATTTCAAAGCAGCAAAGGAATTTTATTTTTTGATTCGGCTGAAGCCTATTCGGTCAAAACCTTGTGTGCCACGTATAGGCCACGTGGTTTCAGTAGAAACCTATTCGACCGAAACTTTTCCGGTCGAAAATGTTTCATTCGGAATTATTTATTTGGCCGAAAATGTGACACGACTTTGTGCTTTTACCCGATGTCCTCCTATTGGTGAGTCATGCATTTGAGACAATATGCTAACTTTCAATTAAAAAATCTTGCATAAAAGATCCTAACATTGTACCATAAGGAATCTTCTTTCCAAACATACTTATCTAAAGAAGATACATTATGTTGAAGTTGTTGAATGAGTTTCTCTGTTGGAGGTTCATGTTGCTACTCTTCTCATGCAACTTCTTTCTATTCATGTTGCAATAAAGAAATAACACCAATTGTTGCTTCCTCTACTTTCTAGTAAGAAAGTGTATTAGTTGTAATATTATTCCTGCTTTAAAAATAAATAAAAAATTGATGTAATACCCTAGCATCTTGGTGACCCAATTTTGTTGCTCTTCTCAAGATAATAATTGCTCAAAAAATATTTAGACTTATGATATGTCTTGAATTTAATATGCCTTCCAATTACATATCGGTGCCATCATTTGATTGCATGAATGATAGCTAACATTTCCTTTTCATATGTGGGCCTTACCAAGTCCTTTTCTTTGAGTTGTTGACTCGCTAATGTCAAGAGATGACCCTCTTTTATCAATATTTCCCTAATGCCGTGTCTAGAAACATTGCATTTGACCACAAATGTCTTAGAGAAGTTTGGAGTAGCTAGCAGAGGAGTGAAAGCAAGAGCTTCTTTTAGTTGAAATTATCAGGTGGCTAGCTCTAATCATTAAAAATAAATGCTTCAACAAAGTTTTTAAGGGTGTGCTCTATGAGCATAATTGTGAACAGTCTTTTGTAGCATCTTGTTAGACCTAAGAATCCTCTCAATAAAGCTTATTTTAGTTGTTAAAATTCTTGGGTAGCTAACTCTAATTATTAAAAACTAATGTTTCAAAAAAGTTGTTAAGGGTGTGCTATGTGAGCTTCTATAGTATCTCATTAGACTTGAGAATCCTCCCAATAAGAGCTTATTTTAGTTGTTGAAATGCTTGGTTGGTTAGCTCTAATCATTAAAAATGAATTCTTCAACAAAGTTGTTTAGGGTGCACTTTGTGAGCATAGTTGTGAATGCTCTTCTATAGCATCTCATTAGACTTGGGAATCCTCTCAAGCCTTTGATATTTTTAGGTTTTGGCCACTCTTTGACTGCTACAATTTTTTTATAGTTCACCTTAACACCTTTGCATGGCACCACATTTCCTAAGTATTCCACTTCTTTCATCCCAATGGCACCATTTATATTTTCTTGCATAGAGTTGATTACCTTAAAAAAAATTTAATATCTTCTCTACATGCAACAAATGTTCTTCCCATGTTTTATGATAGATGAAAAAGTCATCAAAGAACACTAACCCAATTTTTTTAAGAAATGAGTAGAACATGGAATTCATGAGTGCCAAGAAACCTAAATGCACAAAATACAAACACAGAACTATTCCTCTATTTTTCAATCAACTAGGAATACACAAATTCAAAACGTGGAAGCACAAGGAGACATGCAACATTATTTTTGTATTCAATAACTGGAAATGACAATACATAAAAGAGTAAACTCGAAATATAAACTAAGCTATGAATTACAAATTTTTGGGAGCCTTCATGAGCTACTCAACCAAGCCGACAAGTTTCAGGAGCTCCTGGGAGCTCACTGTCAAGAGCTACGCAGAGCTCGACCTGGAGCAATCATTGCTCAATTACAAACAAATACAGTTGTTGTTGTTCAGGAGCTTTTGCGAGCTCACACAAAATATTCTTCACATAGACTGTTGTTGCAACAAACTTCTTCTTCTAACTAACAAAACAATTTTCCTTCATTCCTTTTGTCTCTTCAACATTCCCTCTCAAAATTCAAAATTACCTACCACCATAAATTACAAATTCAAAATCAGCTACCACATTTAATTTTGGAGTTGTTAGAAGCTGCAGGGATGATCCCCAAAATAGAAAAGGACTCCTAATGAGTAGATGAATAACAGGGGGTCTCATGGATGAGCATGAGGCTTAGGAATATTTAATTTTCCAACACTCCCCCTTGGTCCTGAGATGACAAAACAAGATCAATCCTGATCCAAATCAACAACGCCCAATCTAATCCTTAAGCGCTTGAAACTGTCTATGTTCAAAGGCTTGGTGAATATGTCTACTAGCTATTGCTCAAACCTAAAAAATTCCATTTTAATTTCACCATTTTCAAGTAATTATCGAATAAAATGATACATGATTTCAATATGCTTGCTTCTTCCATGAAACACATGATTTTTCGTCAAGGCTAAATTGATGAAACATTGTCACAAAATATTGTTGTTCCATCTTATTGTTCTTCTCTCAAATTTGTCAAGATTCTTCTCAGCTAAATAGCTTGACATGTTGTTGCATTTGCTGCTATATACTCAGCCTCGACTATTGATAGGGAAATTATAGGCTATTTCTTGGAAGCCCATGAGATAACTCTCGAACCCAAATTAAACACATAGCCCGATGTTATCTTCCTATCATCCAAACTTTCTACTCAGTCACTGTCTGTGTATCCAACTAACCCAAACTCATTTGTTGTTGTGTACAAAATTTCATATCCTTTGGTGCCATTCACGTACCTCAGGATCCTTTACTCGCTTTCGAATGGGTGTCTCTTAGAGTCTCCATAAATCTGGAAATAAGACTCACTCCATGCATTATATCAAGCCTAGTTGCTGTCCAGTACACCAAACTTCCAACCAAACTTTTATACATGGTCGGATCCACATTGTTGTTGTAATCTTTTTTGCTCAACTTTAGGCCTACAGTTGTTGGTGTTGGTGTAGGCTTTCTTTCAAGCATCCTAAATCTCTTCAAGATCTCATTTGCATATTTTTCTTGAGAGATAAATATACCATCATGCATTTGTTTTACTTCTGCGCCTATAAAATATCTCAAGAGACCTAAATCTATCATTTTAAACTCTCTTTTCATAACCTCTTTAAAATCAACAATGAGGAAATCATCATCCCCAGTAAAAATTAAATCATCAACATACAAAACAACAATCAAAATATTACCATTTGCTACCTTGATGTAAAGAGTGGGCTCACCATCACTTTTGTTAAATCCATTTCTCATCAAATATGAGTCAATCTTGTTGTACCATGCCCGTGGAGAGCTTTCTTCAGCCCATAAAGAGCTTTCAAGAGCTTATACACCTTGTGTTTTTGGCTTGGAACTTCGTATCCAAAAGGCTGCTCCACATAAACTTCCTCTTTTAACACTCCATTTAGGAAGGCGGACTTCACGTCCATTTGAAACACCTTCCATTTATGTTGGTTTGCAATTGTTATGACTGTCCACACGGTCTCCATCCTTACAACAGGGGCATACGTCTCATCATAATCTCTCTCAAACTGTTGTTTGTACCTCTTGACCACCAAACGTGTCTTATGTTGATCTATCATTCCTTCGGCATTGCTCTTAGTTTTATAGACCCATTTCACCCCAATAACTTGCTTGTTGGGAGGCAAATCAATTAACTCCCATGTGTTGTTCCTCTCTATTGCATCTATCTCCTCATCCATAGCCTCACACCATTTCTCCTCTTTCACAACATCTTCAAAATAAATTAGATCACTATGAGAAAACAATGCAAAATTCATGTTATCATCAAAATATTCATCATACCTTTTATCTTGGTAGATCTCCCTTAGACTCTTGGTCTTCTTTGGCATTAGGGAGGCGAGAGTGAGGTCTGAACTTTCACTATTGTTTTTGCTCTGTTGAACAGGCAGGTTCAGGAGCTCTCAAAAGTCGGTATTTTGGTTGTCTTTGGTTGCTTGCCTTTCTGTCTACTCACTTCAGGAGCTCTCTGTGACCAAGTCTCTGGCTGATTGTGACTATCTTCCTGAGTGTCTTCCAGCTTCAAGAGCTCTCTGGAGCTTTTGGGAGCTCTTTTTGACTAAGTTCTGTGGCAGTCTATTTAACTACCTATTTGCTTCAAGATCTCTCGAGAGCTCTCGAGAGCCGACTGTTTCTACTGCTGCAGGATCTTGTTGATTTTCATTTTCATCTTCTTCATCATCCTGAGCTATCGGGAGCTTTCGGGAGCTGTCAGGATTTGTCATGCCATCCCATGACCCATCCTCTAAGAACTCCATGTCTCTACTAATGACGATTTTGTTGGTGACCGGGTTATACAACTTGTAAGCTTTGGACTTTTCACTATAGCTCGTGAAAATGCACTTCTCACCCTTGTCATCCAATTTCTTCTTCTCTTTTGGCACAAGTGTGTATGCCACACAACCGAACACTCTCAAGTTTTTAACCGTCCACTTTCGTTTTGTCCATGTCTCTTGTGGTACTTTGTCACAGACCACCTTTGTTGGACTTCTATTTATCAAATAAATAGTTATTGCTATGGCCTCTCCCCAATATTCAATTGGGAGTCCCTTTGCTTTCATCATGCTCCTTTCCATCTCCACGATAGTCCTATTTTTTCTCTCAGGCACTCCATTTTGCTACGGAGTATAATTGGCTATTAGCTCCTTCTTGATGCCATTTTTCTTGCAAAAATTTGCAAAATGATTAGAGGTATACACTCCTCCTCAATCTGACCTTAGGACCTTGATGAAATGTTCACTTTCCTTTTCAACCTGGGCCTTAAAGAACAAAAAATTATCAAAAACTTCAGACTTATGCTGCAAAAAATGGACCCATGTCTTACGGTTGAAATCATCAATGAAGGTCATAAAAATTTGGCTTTTACCAATAGATGTGATTTGCATAGGGTCTACCAAATCCACGTGCACCAATTCCAATGGTGCTCTTTCCCTTGTAGATTTTCCCGATTGGAAGGGTTGTCAATGTTGCTTGCCCAAAATGCAAGCCTCACACCTAACATTAGTCTCTACTATTCTTGGTAAACCATCAACCATATTGTTCTTGGACAAAAGACTCAAACCAGCAAAGCCTAAGTTTCCATACCTAAGATGTCATAGCTTGGAGGGGTCTTGAATGGTGCTTCTGAGGGCTACTAAATGTACTAATGTATATTTTTCATTCATGAGAGGTGCAGCAACGGTCTAAGATGAGAAACATGTCTCAATTTTCAACGGAAACATCCGATTCTTTATCATTTGAACTGTTGCAAACACCTTCGTCCTCTCATTCTTGTCATAAATGACATATTGACCCTTCTCCATCAACACTTTGTATCTATTTTAGATCAGTTGTCCAACACTCATAAAGTTATACTTTAACCCAGGGGAAAAAACTACATTTTGAACTTCATTTTTCTCACCTTGCTTGGTGCGGATCATAATAGATCATTTTCCCTTGACTGGAACTACTCCATTGTTCCCCATTCTTATCTCAGATTTTACATTTTTATCAATGAAAGAAAACAAACTTTCATTACCACTTATGTGGTTGTTGCAACCGTTGTTCAAATACTAGACTTGGGGGTTTTCTTCTTCACCAATGTTGCACATGATGAAGGTTGCAGACTGATTGCCTTTAGCCACATTCGAATCAACCACATTTGCATTTTGTTTTGATTAATTATTGTGTTTTTTTCAGCACTTACTTGCATAATGACCAAATTTATGACAGTAGTAGCATTCAACATTGCTCTTTTCATTTCTCTGATTCGAACAGTTGTTCTTCATGCCTCTTCAGGAGCTCATCTAAGAACTACTTGCTCCCTCTTGGTTGCTTGCTCATCCCGAGTTTTCTCCTCTAGCATTTCCTTGTTTGAATCTACCTCTACCTTTTCGGGAGCCATTTCTACCTCTCCCCCACCTCTTGCATTTGACTGAGCTTTGAAAGCTTGCTCTTGGGAAGAAGTAGCAGACCTATTTAGGCGTTGCTCATGGGTTTGAAAAGAATCCATTAACTCATCCACCGTCAAATTTGAGAGATTATTTGCCTCTTCGATAGCAATGAAGAGTGCATCATGCCTCATGGGTAGACATCTAAGGATTTTCTCCACAATCTTCTGCTCCTCCATCATTTCTCCATTCGTTCTCAACTAGTTTAATAAATCCCAGAACCTTGTGTGAAAGTCTGAATTAGACTCACTGTCCTTCATTTCAATGGTCTAGAAATTTTTTCGAAGTATCTAGAGCTTCACCGATCTGACTTTATCAGTCCCTTTATAGCCGGTTTGGAAGATTTCCCAAGCTTCCTTTACATACTCAACTGTTGTTATTCTGAGAAAAATGGTCTCTATCAAAGCTGCTTCTATCAAACTCAACGCCTTAGCATTCTTCTTTCTCTATTCTTTCAATTGGGTCTTTTGGTTGTTTGTGAGAGCTGCATACTGAGTTGGCTCAGTGACATCCACAAACCCATTTATCGAAAAATCTCACAAATCATTGGCGACCATAATGGTCTTCATCTTCTTTGCCCATACATCATAGTTTTGTCCATTAAAGGACGGTGGCTGCTGCCAACTCTTCCCTTCATCTCCAGCCATGTCTTCTACAAAAAAAAAATTAATACCCAAAAAAACAAATGCCTTAACTGACGAAGAAATGGGGCCTATGACTCTGATACCATGTCAGAAAATCTAAGTGCACAAAATGCAAACACAAAACTAATGTTCTATTTCCCAATCAGGTGGGAATACACAAATTCAAAACGTGAAAGCACAAGGAGACATGCAACATTCTTTTTGTATTCAATAACTGGAAATGACAATACATAAAAGAGTAAACTAAAAAAATAAACTAAGCTACGAATTACAAATTTTTGGGAGCCTTCATGAGCTACTCAACCAGACTGACAAGTTTCAAGAGCTCTTGGGAGCTCACTGTCAAGAGCTACGCAAAGCTCGACTTGGAGCAATCACTGCTCACTTACAAACAAATACAGTTACTACTGTTCAAGAGCTTCTGGAAGCTCACACAAAATGTTCTTCACACGGACTGTTGCTGCAACAAACTTCTTCTTCTAACTAACAAAACAATTTATTTTCGTTCATTTTGTCTCTTCAACATTCCCTCTCAAAATTCGAAATTGCCTACCACCATAAATTGCAAATTCAAAATCAGCTACCACATTTAATTCTGAAACTGACAGGAATTGCAAGGATGATCCCCAAAACAAAGAAGGACTCTTCATGGGTAGGTGAACAACTGAAAGTCTAATGGATGAGAAGGAGGCTCAGGAACATTTAATTTTCCAACAATGAGGCTTTAAAAAGTATAGGAAGCATTAATGAGAACAAATGACATAATTAAGAATTTATAATCATCCTCATATGTCGTAAAGACAACCTTATCTACATCCTCCTCCTTTAGTTAAATTTAATGATAACCAAAGAATCCAAATCTAGCTTAGTAAAAAAATTGCACCATTGAATTCATTTAATAACTCATTCATAACAAAAATACGAACTTTTTCTTTTGAGAGTGACCTTATTGAGCTCCGTGCAATCCAGGCACAATTTCCATGATTCATCCTTCTTGTTAACCATAACCATCACAGATGAATAGGCACTTTGTTTAGGACGAACAAAGACATAAATCTAGCGTTTTCTTGACCAATTTTCTTCCTCTTTCATTTGAACTGGTGCTTAATTAGATTGATATTCTTCCTCTTTCATAAGATGTGCTTTGCTCCTTTCTGCCAATTTTGAGCACAGTTTTGCTTTGGTTTTGCTACCTTCAAATGATGCCACGCTTCGACAAATAAAAGTGTCCAATCCTTGGATGGAATTCCTTCTACACTTCGCCACTTGACCTTCATGAGTCGTCAGAAAATTGAGGTGGCTTTGCCATTTTAAAAGTGAGCCAAAGTGAAACTTGTCTTTTCCATTCTTTTTTGGGCATGAATCTGTTGGCTTTGCCACTCAAATGGTGTGGGAGGAGTTCACTTAATCAATTGCCAATCTCGATTTTAGACTTAATTCTTTGTATCTTCATCTCTTTCTTTCCACTACTGGTGCCACCATTAATCAAGAACCTCTTCATCTTTCACTCGGAATAGCTAACCTTTGGGCAATCTGCAAGATTTGTTAGTTGAATTTTAATTGGACAATGACCAGACAACCTTGCAACGTAACAGGAGAAAAAACTCAGTTGACATTGATAACACAGCAAGAAAGATCTGATTAATGACATAAGGGATCAAAGGCAGTATGAAAGCTAAAATTAGACATAATATAATATTTTATATCGATCATAAAAAGCATTACAGAAACATTTCTGAGTTGCCACTCATCTAGACAACAGACTTCTTACATATCCTTACTAGAACATTGCAAAGACTTGAGCTGCTGCTCATTCAACCGATATCAACATACAACATTGACTCTTTCTGGAGCTTCTCCACCTTGACAAACATACAGCTAGCCATTCATTTGCTTACAGCTCTGCGGAGCTGAACTCCATTTGTGAGTAAGTTCTAAAATACAAAACCAACCATTCAAAGCATACGGTGGAGAGAGAACACAGCATAAAATGGTATTTCCTAAATCACCCATAAAACGTGTGAGATCAAGAGATATGATAGAGGACAGGCTGGAGAAATAAGTAAAATACCAATCGAATCCATCAAAAATCTTTTGTAGGATCTGCTTTTAATGCTGTCATTAATATTGAGGTTGACTGCCCATCGGGAGGATACGGAGATGACAGGTTCTGCTGGCAACTCAATGAAGTCGTTGGGATTACAATCTCCAACAGTTCCGAGTCTCCGACACTAAGAAAGCTAAGTTTCGTATGGGTACAAGAAGCTGTTTTCCCATTCATCAGTCACAAATTTGCCTGGGCATATGCCGATTCCCCACTTCATCGATCACTAGGATCTTGGGGAGGCCATAATTTTTGCATTTGGACTTGAAATTAGGCATCTCTTTTTCTTTGTTTTTTTTTAAATTGCACTAATTTTCATCGGCTATCATATGCAATCAAAATCCACTTGGAATCCATCTTCAAATTGATTTTGCCCTTGTGACGTAGCCATGTCTAAAAGTCTCCAAATGAGCTGAATCAAACCCAAAAGTTGTCTCATCCACCAATGAAGATTCGAAGATGTACCATAACATCCCTAAACCTCCATCAATGTGAAACAAAAAGGCCACTATCTAGAAACATCTGTGTACACTAGTTTGATGACATATACTTCCATCAGGCTTCTTGGCAACACTCTGTGAGCCAGATTGACAAGATCCCGGTGGTTCAAATGTCAACTTCATCTGTATTTTCAGATCATTGTTACTGGTTACACCAGAAACAGGGGCCACACCTAGACCGAATGGATCCAGGTTTTGGTACGTCTCAGGTGCTCCGGATACGTGATCTGGATTTTGGTATGACCCGGATGCTCCAAGTATGTCTTGGGTACCTGGGAGGTACCTGCAACACCCGGGGTGAGACCCCCTCAAAATGCAGGTGAAACTTTAAAAAAACACAGTTGAACGAAAACAATGTATTTAAAAATCTTAAAAACTTAAACTGTATTTCTTGGTGTATTTAGCTCTGTAATCTCGGTTGCAATTTTGACCTTTGCCTAGTTCGACTTGTACTGCATTAATATTGTCAAACAAATCATTTCTCTGTTTCTCAGACTGAGAAGCGAAAAAGGTGAAACAAGGTCGAAGACAAAAGCAATTGAGTGAAGATTATGCAAATAAATCATTCAAATTTTCGTTAAGTTTTTTCTTAATTAGTCTAAAAGTCCGTAAATAAATCACTGAGTTTTTCCATAAGTTGTTTTTTCTCAATGATCTGAAAGTGTGAAGATTATGCAAATATTGTTTAGATTTACGTTGTTGAAGACCATAATGTTCATGTGATTAGAATTCAAAAATTCTAATGAGACTCTATTATGTTACGCCAGTTATGTTTTTGTTTAGAAGCTTTTCGAAACATGGTCGTGAAGGGATCCACATTGTAACTGTGCGCCCTGATATGTTCCTCTGACAAACTCAAAGTAGAATCACCTCATCACTGGCTTCTTGTATAAGTTTTGAGAATTCAACTTTGTAAAAGCTGTAAAAATCTCTTTGCTTGAGATTCTTTTTCCATTTATGGTTTTAATTCTCGCAAGAAGTCTTTAGTGAAGATGATTCAGAAATCGTATTTTACTGTTTTTATAATTATAAATAAATAAGACGTAAGTTCCTCAATGCTCTTCCCTCAATATTTTCTTACGTTCTTTCCGTTCCTCTGTGCTTTTTGTTTCGGAGCTAAGTTTATTTTAGGGAGCATTTTCCATTTGACAGGTTGGAAGTGATCAAAGTGGTTGGAGTTTGATTCAGAGTTTTATATCTCAAGACAAAGATTCAGATGAAACCATTGCCTTCCTATTTGGTGACATGGGGACGTCGGTTCCGTATAAAACTTTTCTCTGGACCCCAGAGGAGAGCAAGCTTACGGTCAAATGGCTAAAACGTGACATAGAAGAACTTGGGGATAAGCCTGCATTTATTTCACATATTGGTGACATCAGCTATGCCAGAGGTTATGGATGGTTGTGGGATTCGTTCTTTACTCAGATTGAGCCTCTTGCATCCAAGGTTCCATATCATGTCTGTATAGGAAATCATGAGTATGACTGGCCATTGCAACCATGGAAACCTGAATGGGCAAGCCTAGTTTATTTGAAGGATGGGGGTGGTGAATGTGGGGTGCCTTACAGCCTAAAGTTTCATATGCCTGGTAATTCTTCTTTTCCCACTGGAACTGGTGCTCCACCGACCAAAAATCTTTATTATTCATTTGACTTGGGAGTTGTACATTTCTTATATATATCCACTGAAATAATTTTTTTACGTGGAAGTGATCAATATGCCTTCATAGAGCAAGATTTGAAAAATGTTGACAGAAGTAAGACTCCTTTTGTAGTTGTTCAAGGACACCGTCCCATGTATACCACTGACTATATATATAAGGAAACGCCCCTACGCCAAAAAATGGTTGAGCACTTAGAACCTCTTTTAGTAGAGTATAAAGTCAATCTTGTATTATGGGGCCATGATCACAAGTACGAGAGATTTTGTCCATTGAAAAACCTGTCATGTGGAACCTTAGACAATGGTGCTGATCTTCCAGTGCACGTTGTGATTGGAATGGGAGGGCAAGAGTCGGAAACAATTTGGGAGCCTAGGCCCGACCATCCAACAAGCCCAATCTTCCCGCAACCTACTAGGTCTGCTTACAGAAGCAGCCAGTTTGGTTATACAAGACTGTATGCAACTAGGGAAGCATTGACACTTTCTTACATTGGCAATCATGATGGACAGGTCCACGATGTATTAGAAATACGTCTAAAGGATGGCAGAAAAGCTTTCTCAAATTGGTTTTGGTTTTTGAAGGCAAGCTCTTTATTCGTCGTAGGAATTTTACTTGGTTTAATTGTTGGATATCTATTGTACTCCAAAAAAGAAAAAGTTAAATGGACAGGGCTACAAACCAATGAACTCTGATGTCATGCGACAAAGCATGGAAAATGAAAGGATCTATACTAATGTCAAGTTAATTACTCTGGAAGGGACAGACTGAAGCATTTGTATGATCTCTTTGTATGTAGTGAATGATGACCTAGTAAATGTAAGAGCATCTAAGCTGTGTCCAAAGTCTTTATTTATATGAAACTATGTATATGTGATGCATCTAAAGGCTATGGCCATTCTCTTTTGTGCATGAGTATGATGTAAATAATTTGTAATTATAGCATTGTTTTGCAGTGGGGTCTTGATATTGATTTACAAATGCTGATTTATTATTTTCTTCGAGCTTTTTTATGAATAGCGTTTAAGGTAGATTCTTTGTCAAGGGGATCAAAAAATATGCACTGGCACATTAATGTTAGCAGCTCCTTTATTTGAGTTATACTGTTGCAGCCATTCGATCACATTTCTTCGTTTTGTTATATTCTCTTGGTAATGGAAAGCTATGTCTTGTTGTTCGTCTTGTCTTTGAATCAGTAGGGATAGACATAAAAGATGGCAATAGTGGCAAACAGCACAGTTAATCATAAAAACTATCAATGTGAGTGCTGAATGAACATGAAATCCCGATCAGATGTTGAATAGATTCTCATGAACAGACAAATGCATTTGCAACGATGTTCCATCTTGGCCCTTCACTTGTCATTATAGAGGAGTTCAGTTTCTTCAAATATCTATTCAGCATTGGGCATGGAAACCCAATGACAAGGGGATTGCCCGAGATGGAGTTGGGCTAGGCTTGGTCTAGCATTGGGCATGGAAACCCAATGACAACAACATATTATGGGATTAAGACTATTTATAAGCTGATCATTAACGCCATGCATCCATTAGTTGATCATAGTAGAGGTCTATATAAGTAGAGACGATGTACTAATTCGACGATGAATCTTTTCTCTGTAACAGTGGATGCATATAATAAGAGTTATGCTGGTTTTAAACCGTATTCTGGTTTTTCTATGTTCTAATGTGTGAATGTCTAATATTATGCCTTGATTGCACATTATATTGTGTGTCTTTGCATGGATAAATAGATGCTCTCTAAGTTTATACAAGTTGTAATGTATCTGTTTGCTCTTCATTGTGTTATCCGCCAATTCTTTTTGATATGAAGGTCTTGCAAGTCATTGAGTTTTATACCTTGAGTTTAATACCGAACTGTGGTAGAAATTCTCATTACATCTAACCATAGTGCGAGCAAGCAAGATAAGTTGCCAAAAGACAACCATATGCAAATGTGAAAAGTGTTGGAGATAATCTTTATTTAAAGAATGTATATAAAAAAGCTTTAGTGTTGGAGATAGCAGAATATTCAGTATAAAGAAACATCCATTTCTTTCTAGATTTTTCTTCTTAGAGGATTATTTTATTTTATTTTTAGCTATTTTAAGAATTTCTAGAGATTTGTATGAATCTATAAATGCAACAGTAATTTTACCACTGTGTATCAATAAGAAATCAGCGAGCTGTTATGTAATTTGATAATTGATAATATATAATATATTCTAAATGTTTTTTTATTTGCTGCACTCTGATTTCTTCTATTTCAAATATTTTATTTGTTCAATATGATATCCGAGCACTTTTAAATATTGGGCAGTAATATGTGGGTTTTGTAGTGTTGGTTGCCAACTCTGTAGGTTGTGATTCGGTTATGACCACATGTAAAAAAAAATTGTGGCAAAGGAAGTGAACAATATTGCAGCAAAGGAAAGAATCAATAAAAAAAACTTGGTGAGAGATTTCAATTTTTTAATTTAATTCTCATCTCAAAAGTTGGGAATTTAGCATAATGGATTCTATTCAAGGTATTCCTTTACCTGCAATTAAATTAAATGGAAAAAATTAGTATGATTGGGTGTCTTGTATGGAGATTTTTCCAACGCTTCAAAATTGCTATGAAATTGTTAATGGTAGTGAACAAAGACCAGCAAGTCTTAGAAAAGATCAATAAGATGGGGATAAAAGAGATAAAATTACAACAATATTGATCAAGCTTACACTTTCTAAAGAAGTTTTTCTAGAAGTTCGCAATGAGAGAAGTGGAGTCAAAGTATGGGGTTTTTTTGATGCAAGAGCATCATTTTATTTTGTTCTAGATTTGCATTAGAATGTAGTGTTAGATGTTAAATCACATTTTAGGGGGTTTTTATTTAAGTTTGAACAAATAAGTAGTTATAAATTTCAAATTTTAATGTTTTTACTTAACCCCAAGTACCTAATTAGGGGTTTGAATGCTTAATTTATAAATTGAGTTTACATGGGATGAGGTAGGTAGTTAGGGATGATGTTTAACTTTGAAAAATATGGAAAAATCAGTTTTATGTTATTTTGGAAAGAAAAAAATGAAGTTTTTTTTTGTAGGTATGTTGGCAGGGTGTTACTAGTGTTCCAGGCCTTCATTTTTGTAAAATAAGTAAAATTTGAAGTGATTTGTTTAATTTTCTTGTTGTTGGAGTTGTTAAGGGTCTATATAGACCTAATGTATGTGGTTTGAGGTTTTGAAAGTGGATATTAAATCAAGAAAACAAAATTTTCACTTATTGCCTTGTCAAAACCTTGCCTAGGGTTTTAAGGAAGAAATTTGAGTTTTGGGAGAAATACAATTACCCAATTGATAAAATTTGGGCTGTAGGTTTATGGTAACATATTTTAATTGTTCAAATATTTTTTGTACTATTTTGGCACATGTGAGGGCATTATTTGGAAAAAAAACTCAATTTTGGCAACTTAGAGGGCTGATTAGGATTGGTAATAGTATGTTTTGAAGAGTTTTTGTTTCATTTTGGAGGATGCCATTGTAAGAGAATTTATATCTCCATAAATGGTATTTCAAAGTGTTTAGATTCCAAAGAACCTCTATAAAAATTGTTGTCCCATTGGATTTGTTCAAAAACAGGACTACTAGGAAGAGACAATTTGTCAAACAAGTCACTGATCATTGTACTTTTTCTGCAAATTCATTTCCCTCTACATCAATTTGGTATTGGAGCAGGTTTGGTACCTAAAAGAGACAACAAAGACTTGGTTTCATATTGGTAAGTTGTATTAAGAAGTCAAAATGTCACCTAGAAGAGGAATGCGAGGTGTTCAAATGAGAGATGTCATTCTCGAAGAGAGAAGGAATCCGAGAGTGAGTTTGAATGCTAGACTCGGAGTAGTAGAAGAACATCATAGAACAAGAGTCATCACAGGAGATGTGAGTGACAAAGAGGAAGAACCACAAGCACTTGGAGAAGAAGAAGAAGAGGTTGAAGAGCTTGCAAATGGAGGAATATACATATTTCTCAAGCTAATTATGGAGCAAGGGTCCAAACCAAAGGTAGATATTTATACCTATGCAGGTAGTTTAGATGGAGATAGATATTGATTAGGCTATAGGATTGGACAAATACTTTGACTATGAAAATATTCCTAATGAAAAAAAGGTGAAGTTTGTTTGTACTAGATTGAAGGGCCATGCAACTCTTTGGTGGGATTTCATACAAGATGAAAGGAGAAAGAAAGGTAAGCATAACATTAAATATTTGGATAGAATGGTAGCAAAATATAAGGCAAAATTCCTTTCTAGTGACTATCAAACTAACCTCTTCAAGGAGTTACAAAATCTAAAACAAAAAGAGATGAGTGTCAAAGAGTATACAAAGGAGTTTTATAGATTAACCATTAGGTTTGGACATGGGGGAGAAGACATGGAGAAGATAGCTAGGTATCTCAATGGGTTAATATACAATATTCAAGATGAACTTAGCCTAATCAACCTAAGGACAATAGAAGAGTTTTATTGATTTTCTCCAAAAGCAAAGGATAAGTTGAATAGAAAACAAAATTAAAAAAATAGGGGTAGAGGAAAAAAAATTAGAGGTAGGGGACAATGAGGAAGAAATTTAGTTCAAAAATAAAATTTAGAACCAAGTCCTTTCCAAGAACAATCACATAATCCAAGAGGTGGATTCAGAGGGAGAGGACCTTATTCTAGGGGTGGACACACACAAAGAGGTAGTGGATTTGTTGGTAAATGTTTCAAATACAATAAGTTTATAGGTCATAGGTTTTGGGAATGTCTAGAAGACCCTCAAGCAAGAAACTCAAGGATTGATGGTAGAAATAAAGTATTTCCAAGCAGAAGAAAAAAGTGTAAGATCTCCATCCCATGAAGAACCTGAAGTTGGAGAGTCTTTGTTGATGAGAATAGTGTTGATCAAACCACCCATGCAAATCCCAAGGTAAATGTTGCAATATGGTTATTGATTCGGGTATCACTAATAATTTAGTTTTAGTAGAAATGGTAGAGAAGATTGGGTTGAAAAGAATTCCACATTAGACTCCATATAAGGTTTCATGGCTCAATAAAGGATAAGAAGTGTTAGTAAATGAACAATGTTGGGTAAAATTTAATATTAGAAGCTATAAATACAAGGTTCTTTATGATGTAATACCAATGGATGTGTGCCATGTGCTATTGGGAAGGCTTTGCAATATGATAGGAAAACTATTCATGATGGGAGACAAAACACTTAAACTATTGAAAAATATGGTGGAAAGCATACCTTGCTGCCCTTGATAGAAGAAGATGGAAAAGTGACTAGTCCCAATGTCTTGATGGTGAGTGAGAAGGAATTTTTGAATGTAATGAGAGAGAAAAAGATGGGTTTTGCATTAGTAAACAAACCTAGAACTGTTATGACAACAACCAAGTTGAATGAGTTGCCTCAATAGATACAAACCATGTTGGAAGAGTATGTTAATATAATGGTGAATGAGCTACCTAATGAGCTTCCACTTATTTAGAGTATGTCATTATATTGACTCAATACTTGGTGCAAGTTTTCCAAACAAAGCTGGCTACAAGATGACTCCACAAGAAAATGCAAAGATCAAGAAAAAAGTGCTAGAACTATTGGACAAAGGTTTGATAAAAGAAATTCTTAGCCCATGTGTAGTACCACTTGTATTGGAGCCAAAGAAAGAAGGATATTGGAGGATGTGCATAGAATCAAGAGCAATAAACAAGATCACCATTAGGTATAGGTTCCCTTGTCCAAGAATAAATAATTTGAATGATTGTTTGTGTAGACTTAAGTATTTTTCTAAGATTTATCTCAAGAGAGGTTATCATCAAATAAGGATAAGAGAAGGAGATGGATGGAAAACTACCTTTAAGACAAATGAGGGGTTGTATGAGTGGCTTGTTATTCCATTTAGTTTTACCATAGCATTGTCAATACAACATTAGTTATTTCCTTTGGCAATCCTCTTAGCTTTGTGCATTCAAATCTCATATCTCCTAATCCATCTCCCCTCACAAACTTACAATTCGCTTGTCCTCCAAATACATATACACATCCACCTTATTCACCTCCATCTCACAATAAAACCAATGATGCCATCCTTAACCAACTCTTGCAAAATGTTTCATCCCTCCAACAACAAATTTCCACATTGAATCAAAATCAAAATGACCAACCTTCACAATATGTTAAAAGAAACCCCTTATCCCTGGAGATATTGAGATCACAATTGACACAAGGCATAAAGATTCCTAGATTTGAGAAATATGGTGGTAAAGGAGATCCTAGCAACCATGTTTCAACATACATAGCCTTATATAGTGACTTCATTTTTTAGGATAAGCTCTTGGCTAAAATTTAAAAATTCCTAAATCCTTGAAAGACACTACCTTGGAGTGGTTTTTTTCTTTACTGAATAACTCAATTCGTTCATTCAATGAACTTTTTGATGCCTTTCTTAACCATTTCCATGTGCACATGGGTCCCAAGATGACCTTAGTTGATTTAATGCAATGTAAAAAAAAAAAGGATGAAAAGGTCATTGATTTCATAGCACAATACTAATTGCTTTATGCACAAATCAACATTAAGATTCTTGGTGTCGATCTTCAAAGAATGTTCATTGAAAACTTGGAAACCAATATTCAATATGAACTTGGGATGATGAATTTTCCCTCCTTTACACACTTGTGCACGAGCCTTCCTGACTATTAGAATTCCACTAGTACAGAAACAATAATATATGACTGAAAAAACTATTAAAAACTTCTTATAAATTACTAAACTTGGTCACATGACCATTAGTAGTTAATTTCCAATCATTTATAATGCGGCCAAATTTATGACTAAACCAATTTTAGTCATTTATTAGTTGTTTCGATTGATCGATTTGGTAGTATATTTAGTCGTTAATTTAGTCATTGATTTAGTCATATTATTCACTGAGCTTGGTCAAGTGACCATTAGTAGTTTATTGTTAGTCATATATTTAGTCATATTTATTCATATTTCTTCATGACCTTCATGAAACCAAGCACTTATCTCATTTGTGATAGAAGAAATGTATGAAGATTTATCTTCCTCCTTATGAACTATTCATTATCATGAGAGATGGGTTCTTGTGAACCACTACTGATGAATCATGGGTCAATGAGTTTGACTTGTAAAACTACATGATTGAATCCTGATAACACTATCACAATATTTATATATCTAAATGTGTTATTTCCTTCAGCTAAAATTTGTGCTTATACTTATGTGATTGATGTATGTTTGTGTATGGGATCATAGTAATTTCTATTTGATGATGCTATTGTGTCTTTAAGGTTTATTTATTAAAGGGTGTATGAAACAAGTTTTAAATCCTTACAAATCTTTGAATTTCTTAGGTTTTTCTATTTGTCGAGTGTGGGCTCTGAGCCCGAGTCCAAGTCAAAAAATGGCTTGTCAAGTCCAAGGCGAGTCCTCGTATTGTAACACTGGCGTGAACACATCGAGGAATAATGTATATGTCGATGAAGAGAGAACCCATCCTTGTTTCCAAACAAACCATGGTATAGATATGGTTGGTCGAGATAAAACATCACTCTCCTGGATAGTTTGAACCATAATATTTCATGGCTACAAACACACCTTCATTATGTGTGTTCTTGATCCTACTAAAGAAATGGTGGAACATGTTGTAGATCAAATATTGCAACCCTAAGTCCACAAGAAGGTTACTTGTCCTGATTTCCGCAAATGTCTTTAAGATGTTCATCCTTCTTGAGTAATGTGAACTATTGATGTTATCTAGATCTTTGAAACTATCTGCAATCATGTGCAATACTATAGAAGCTAGAGCTATATCTAATTCTACAAATGACTGCTCAATGGAATCATGATAGCAATATCACAATTTGACACATTGTAGAAAATACCTCCTACTTATCAATTAATGAGCTAAAGTGATGGGGAGTTCTATCCCTCAAGAGCACTCTTGCTCTTCCCAAGACCTATTATCTGGTCTTCCTAGGGTATTCCTCTCTATCCTACTCAGGGATCACTCCTAAACCCCTCTCACCACGTAAGACTCTCCACCAATTTCAAATTCTTCTCCATCACTCCCAATCCACCACTAAGCTTCCTTGGGCTCCACACTGACCCAAAGTGTCCTAACCACTCCAAGGCTAGGGAAGGGTATCCTAGTTGTCCCTTTGTTGATTTTTCTCCTCACTGATCCATCTTATTGGATTCTTTCACCTTTTACTCATCGCTTTCTTGAAAAACTCAATTTTAGGCCTTGTAGCCTTCTGCCCCAATTTGGCCTCCTAGAACCCGTTTTCTTGACTTTTCTCACAAACAGTCTTAACAAACCCCAAATTTTTTTGTAGATTATTTCTTTTGACCATCAAGGCTCCAAGATTTAACAGGCCTTAGGTCCTACAAGTGTACGTACATATGATTGTCCTCAAACCCCCTATTTTCAAGGGTTCCTAGGGTTTTTGGGTCTTTTTCCTTCTTTGAGGGCTTTAATGACCTCCTCAGCTCTCCTCCTGGCACACACATGACTGAGATACATGTTCCTACACTCCCATACTCTTGATTCACACAAACCAATCCATTTAGCAACTCTCCTTGTTGTTGTCCTCTCTAAGCTACTAGCCAGGATGCACTTGCACTCGCCTAGTGCTTGATGATTTCATCACCTTCCTGAAAAAAAAGACCCCAAAACCTATATGTACATTATTTAGACAGTCCCCAACTTGATTCCAAGTGGCCATGAGAGGAAAGCCACGGGAAGTCAAGTGGGACTCATTATTCACAAAACTGGCCTGAACCGGCAATGAGACCAAGAACACCAAAAACTTGCAAAAAGATAACCAGTCAATCTAGATGACTAATATAATGCTACACAAGGTAAGTAAGTGACACAAATGGAAGACTCAAAGCATCAGATAATTCCTTTCAATCCATTCTTGACTAGATGAAGGCTCAAACACAGAAATTCAATGAAAACTTGCTCTCTTCCAATCACAAAAATGTACTCTCCAAGTCTCAATTCATGAAAACAATCCTCCAACATAGGTATTATGGTTTTTCTAACCTTATATACCTTTCTCCGATGTGTTAGGACCCTTGGGTCAGACTTAAAGCATCATTAATGCCATTTTCCAACTTTTAGGACAAATAGCCAAGGCAACATTGCTCAAAATGCTCACAGTGTCCAAGACTTATCCAAACCGCAAGCCCCTAACAAACCTATTTCTAATTCACTCATCAAAAACACTCGTGGGAATTTACATCATAGTCCTTATTCCCTTGGTGATTGGCTAGAACCACCTACAAGCCAAAATTGCAAAGATCTCTCCAAAAGACCTTAAGGTGCTCCTGCACCATTCTCCCCCCTGCAACAAAGAAGTTAAGGAACCTATGGTGTCAAGAGCTCCTCACTAATTCCATGCTTCTTAAAGTCACTTTCTGCTATCCAAGTAGCCTCTGACTCTGGTTGATGTCTCCACTTCACTAGGTGCTCCATGTATGTCTTGTGCCTAGTCTTCTTCTTCGCCCTTGAGTCTAGAATCTTGTCCACTTGTGGTCTGATTTGATCAGGTACCTTGAGTTCATCCACATCCTTACTCACCTCAGCACTATACTGTTCCTCATCCATTTCTGGTCCTTTATACTTCACCAAGTCCTTCACATTGAAGATAGGCGAAATGGACATCTCCTTAGGTAACTCCACCTTGTATGCATTGGATCCATACTTAGCCAACACTTTACATGGCCCTATCATTTTCATCTGCAGCATTACTAACCACTCATATAAACCCTCTATGGTTTTAAAAGCTGACTTCCATTCATCTCCCTCTTTCATCCTAATCTGATAGTAGCCACTTTTCAAATCAATCTTGGAGTAGTACTTAGCACCCCCTAAACAGTCCATTAAGTCTTCTATCCTAGGAATAGGAAACCTATATTTAATGGTTATCCTATTTATAGCCCTATAATCAGTACACATTCTCCACTTATCTCCCTTCTTAGGTGCCAACACCACTGGAACAACACATGGGCTTATGCTTTTCCTGATCAACCCTTGGTCCAAAAGTTCTTGAACTTGCCTTGCTATCTCCTTGTTCTGCTCCAGTGTCATTTTGTATGCAACCTTGTTAGGCAATGTTGCTCCTAGTACAAATTCAATTTGATGACTAATTGCCCTCTTACGTGGTGGTGTAGCTGGTGTGCCTTCACAAATGATATCCCTGAACTGATCCAACAGTTGCTTCACCTTTGTTGTCATAGGTAGCCGACTAGGTGACTCCTCCTCCTTTGGCTTCAACATATTGCATAGAAAAATCCTTCTTCCTCCTTCATGTCTCTTAGGAATTCCTTTCCACTCATCAAAAGTACAGTGGATTCTGCCTTTTCCACTGTGCCTTCTTGGGGAAAAAACTTTGTGGTTAAGCGCTTGAGCTGGAGTATACTGGAATGGGTGACCTCCCGGGAAGGCCTAGTGCCTCACCTCTGTGAGCATCACTTAGATGCAATGAGTGCTAAGTGGGCCATTCAATATCATTTCAAATTTGTTGCTTTAAGCAACTTACAAATTTGCAACTTAAGACTCCTCCAACCTAAGGGATCGATCTGGTGGAACATAGCTCAGAGTGATTCCACGTGTTTCGGTGCAAAAGAGGACCCTGCCTAGTGTAAACTTACCTATTTGGACGTGTTGGAACAGTCCGCTTGGTCACACAAGTTGCAGAATGAAAGTTGCACCACTCTGCAACTTTGCACTGCTTGCATTTGATGCTTTTTCCATCAAGTGAAAATCCGCCACCACTGGAAAACCACTCTGAGATAGCCAAAAACGAGAGAGGTTTTTGTAGAAAGGCTCAATGTGATCCTATAGGATTAGACGAGAAGTTTCTAAGCATCACGGCATCTAAGTAATAGCATGCTGAAGTTTGCAGCCATTTTGCACTTTGGACCCTTAAGGGATCGATCCGGTGGAACATAGCTCAAAGCGATTCCATGTGTTTCAGTGTGAAAGAGGACCATGCCTAGCATAAACATACCTATTTAGACATGTTGGAACAGTCCACTTGTTCACACGAGTTGCAGAGCGAAAGTTGCACCACTTTGCAACTTTGCACAGCTTGAATTTGACACCTTTTCCATCAAGTGAAAATTCGTCGCTATGAGAAAACCACTCCAATATAGCCAAAATCGAGAGAGGATTTTCTAGAGGGGTCCAATGCCTTTCTATAGGATTAGACGAGAAGTTTCTAAGTTTCACGATATCCAAGTAATAGCATGCTGAAGTTTGCAGCTATTTTGCACTTTGGACCCTTAAGGGATCGATCCGGTGGAACATAGCTCAGAGCGATTCATGTGTTTCAGTGCGAAAGAGGACCATGCCTAGTGTAAACATACCTATTCGGATGTGTTGGAATAGTCTGCTTGGTCACATGAGTTGCAGAGCGAAAGTTGCACCACTTTGCAACTTTGCACTGCTTGAATTTGACACTTTTTGCATCAAGTGAAAATCCGCCGCCACGAGAAAACCACTCCAAGATAGCCAAAATCGAGAGAGGTTTTTCTAGAGGGGTCCAATGCATTATTGTAGGATCAGACGATAATTTTCTAAGTGTCACGGTATCCAAGTAATAGCATGCTGAAGTTTGCAGCTATTTTGCACTTTGGACCCTTAAGGGATCGATCCGGTGGAACATAGCTCGGACCAATTCCACGTGTTTCAGTGCAAAAAAGGACCATGCCTAGCGTAAAAATACCTATTCGGATGTGTTGGAATAGTCTGCTTGGTCACACGAGTTGCAGAGCGAAAGTTACACCACTTTGCACTGCTTGAATTTGACACCTTTTCCATCAAGTGAAAATCTGCCGCCATGAGAAAACCACTCCAATATAGCCAAAATCGAGAGAGGTTTTTCTAGAGGGGTCCAACACCTTTCTATAGGATTAGACAAGAAGTTTCTAAGTGTCATGGTATCCAAGTAATAGCATGCTGAAGTTTGCAGCTATTTTGCACTTTGGACCCTTAAGGGATCGATCCGGTGGAACATAGCTCAGAGCGATTCATGTGTTTCGGTGTGAAAGAGGACCATGCCTAGCATAAAAATACCTATTCGAACGTGTTGGAACAGTCTGCTTGGTCACATGAGTTGAAAAGCAAAAGTTGCACTACTTTGCAACTTTGCACTGCTTGAATTTGATACTTTTTGCATCAAGTGAAAATCCGCCACCACGAGAAAACCACTCCAAGATAGCCAAAATCGAGAGAGGTTTTCCTAGAGGGGTCCAACACCTTTTTGTAAGATCAGACGAGAAGTTTCTAAGTGTCACGGTATCCAAGTAATAGCATGTTGAAGTTTGCAGCTATTTTGCACTTTGGACCCTTAAGGGATCGATCTAGTGGAACATAGCTCAAAGCGATTCCATATGTTTCGGTGCAAAAGAGGACCATGCCTAGTGTAAAAATACCTATTCGAATGTGTTGGAATAGTCCGCTTGGTCACACGAGTTGCAGAGCGAAAGTTGCACCACTTTGCACTGCTTGAATTTGACACCTTTTCCATCAAGTGAAAATCCTCCGCCATGAGAAAACCATTCCAAGATAGCCAAAATCATGAGAGGTTTTTCTAGAGAAGCCCAATGCCTTTCTGTAGGATTAGACAAAAAGTTTCTAAGTATCACGGTATTCGAGTACTAGCATGCTAAAGTTTGCAGCCATTTTACACTTTGGACCCTTAAGGGATCAATCTGGTGGAACATAGCTCGGAGTGATTCCACGTGTTTCGATGCAAAAGAGGACCGTTCCTAGCTTAAAAATACCTATTCGTATGTGTTGGAATAGTCCGCTTGGTCACACGAGTTGCAGAGCGAAAGTTGCACCACTTTGCAACTTTACACAGCTTGAATTTGACACCTTTTCCATCAAGTGAAAATCTGCCGCCATGAGAAAACCACTCCAAGATAGCCAAAACTGAGAGAGGTTTTTCTAGAGGATCCCAACACCTTTCTGTAGGATTAGACGAGAAGTTTTTAAGTGTCACGGTATCCGAGTACTAGCATGCTGAAGTTTGCAGCCATTTTGCACTTTGGACCTTTAAGGGATCGATCTGGTGGAACATAGCTCAGAGCGATTCCACGTGTTTCGATGCAAAAGAGGACTATTCCTAGCGTAAAAATACCTATTCGGACGTGTTGGAACAGTCCGCTCTGTCACACGAGTTGCAGAGCGAAAGTTGCACCACTTTGCAACTTTGCACTGCTTGAATTTGACACCTTTTCCATCAAGTGAAAATCCGCCGCCATGAGAAAACCACTCCAAAATAGCCAAAACCGAGAGAGGCTTTTCTAGAGGGGCCCAACGCCTTTTTGTAGGATCAGGTGAGAAGTTTCTAAGTGTCACGGTATCTGATTAATAGCATGTTGAAGTTTGCAGTCATTTTGCACTTTGGACCCTTAAGGGATCGACCCGGTGAAACATAGCTCGGAGCGATTCCATGTGTTTTGGTGTGAAAAAGGACCGTTCCTAGTGTAAAAATACCTATTCGAACATGTTGGAACAGTCTGCTTGGTCACACGGGTTGCAAAGCGAAAGTTGCACCACTTTGCAACTTTACACAACTTGAATTTGATACCTTTTCCATCAAGTGAAAATCTGCCGCCATGAGAAAACCACTACAAGATAGCCAAAATCGAGAGAGGTTTTTCTAGAAGGGCCCAACACCTTTTTGTAGGATCAGATGAGAAGTTTCTAAGTGTCATGATATCCGAGTAATAGCATGTTGAATTTTGCAGCCATTTTGCACTTTGAACCCTTAAGGGATCGATCCGGTGGAACATAGCTCGGAGCGATTCTACATGTTTCGGTGAAAAAAGAGACCATGCCTAGCGTAAAAATACCTATTCGAATGTGTTGGAACAATCCTCTTTGTCACACGAGTTGCAGAAAAATCTGTACAAATTGTTTTCCATGACCTTTATATGACCTTTTTCACATTGTTTACATTTCAAAATTCAAAGTTTGCAAATTTTTTCTACTCAAGGCATTTACAGAACAAGGTGCTACTACACCAAACATGAACTTCAACCTTACAATATTTGAGTATATCTCATTATGTAATTAAATCTTATTACAATGCCTCTGGCACTTCATTCTCTCAGATCTTTTACAATGTCACTCATACATTCAAGATTCTCTTTAAATGTCTACATCATAGGTGCTCATCATGAGGTTAATTTCAAATGAGTAACTTGAGATTCCCTCGCTAAGCTTCACATGCTCTCTTACAATGGCTTGAAATCAAAATTGAGATTTGTCAAAATCATCAAAATAAGTATGTTGCTTTGCTTTTTTGGCTGAGATTTTCTTTGATGGCTCTTAAATTAGCATTTTTTGCAATGAAAGATCAATCAACCCTTAGTAGTTTACTTACAAATACGCAAAGTAAAAGAGAAAAATAAAGAGCATCCAAAATGGAAATGAAATAAAAATAGATGGAAGGCACTTACAGATGTTGCATGCAGGCATCAAAATAAGGATGTTGCATTGCTTTTTTGGTTGACATTCTCTTGGATGGCTCATATATTTACATTTTTTGCAAGGGGACACCAATCACTGTAAAAGAAGATGATAGCATTGGCATTAAAAAAATTAATGTGCATACAAGTATAAATTAATAAGAACCAATGTGCATATACTTACAAATTAATCCAACGAACCATCTGGGTCTGCTCTACTCTTTATTGTGTCAAGTATTGCCTTGTGGTCAGACTCACGGACCTTCCATAACATCTTGTTCAAAGGTCTACCCCCATATTTGGTCAAATGAACATTGGATTCCACGACAAGGTTCAAGTAATGAAGAATCTTACGATGCATGTCAAAGTCCTGAAATAGCCAATTTTTAACACTTGAATGTGGCTACCTTCTAAGCCATGTTTCAGTAACCACAACTGACCCTGTAGGGTATTCGATGTTTTCTCCATCTATAACTGGGGCCTCCAATTTCTTTTTTGTCTCAACACAATGACACAAGTAATAGTCTTTTCCCTCTTCATTGTCTTCATCTGCAATAACTGCATAAACATGCCCTGCATTGATATGTGCAAAAAATCTCTTGAAATTTGTCAAAATTACGAAGACAATACAAAGTAAGATCTAACAATATGAAATTTCAACAACTAAGAAAGTAGATACATCACCTCGTTGAACTAGATCTGATATGTGGTCAAAGTCGACTGATGATTCTATCTGTGTCAGTTCCAATGTCGTCGGAGGGTGATATGTGTGAAGTGGGCTAAGATAACTTGTGAGCCATTTGTCAACCCACTCTCCTGACTCACAATCATTCCAGTCTTGCATTGTACATGAAGAACAAAAGCATGCCATATTTCCTGTATCGATACTGCATGAACCTGTATTTGAGCTAAGGAAAGAGCGTACCTCACTCGATCCTATTAGTGTACAATAGTCTTCATATGGTGCAATGTTAGTATCATCCATCAACCAAAAAAATCTACAAACTGAAGACGTACCTTCATTACCTGGACCCATCAAAGCATTACACCACTCGACGGTTGATTTTGCATCTATCAACTTTGCACTATCTTTATACTTTAACTCTTCATGTGCTAATGCTCTTTTCACGCATGCTCTTGCACTATCATGCTCCCCCTTTCCATGTCCAGCCTCACAAAAGTTCCACATATGTTGAACACCTGTAATGACATGCATCCTGCACAACTAGTAGAACATGCGTGAGTTCTTGAACTGTGTTGCACAGTTATCATACTATGTTATATGTTGATCGTATTCTATGCCCCTCTGAGCCAAACCATTGTAGAACATTTGGAAGCAACCTTGCACGAACTCTGGAGAATGTGTGCGATCATCACTAATGTAAAAGTGGTACTCCCTCAATACCTTCATTTACTCATTTGTACCATTAGATGCATGAATGAATGCTATGTGCACAAATATTGAAACTTGTGTGGAGTTGTAATACTGTGACTGCACCTCATATTGTGGCTGTAGAGTGTAGTTCTTTGCAAAGTCAACCATGAATACTATGCTTCCAACTGGAAAGGTGTCCTTGCATAGCTTGAACTACGTGTCCAACCATCAAGCTCTATGGGTATGCATTACATACTCAGACAGTATACTGTCACAAAATGGGGTCATAAATTTGTACACTGGAATCTTCTCAATAACCAAATCACACTTTTTTGCTTGAGACCCATCTTTTGTAGCATATGCCACTATTTTATACTTCCCGAACTCTACTAGTTTTTTTCCCACCTCATTTGTGCTTTCCATATGTTGACATACTAGCATACACTAGAAGCCACCGCAACGCTCGCATGAACCATCCAAGCATGTTGTCCTATAGAATATTTGGCCATCCTCTATTTCACATAATTTTTTTGATAAGAACTCTCTTGAAGATTTTGGTGGGGCTTCTATGCCACAATCCTACAAAACATCATTAGTATGCAAATTTAAACATATAGAATGATAAACATCGTAATGGTTAGAAAATTCAATATGTAGTCTACAACAACAAGTAGTGCATGTGTGATTTATCTTGACATAAAAAGGTTTAAGCAGTTCAAAAAATCTTTGAGAAATACTAATTTGAGGATAATCATTTTCAAATTTCCGAAAAAATTGGGTTTGAGTCGTATCCAAAAAATGCTTTGGATGTGGCTCACAATTCTGACTACCAATTCTCCTTCTTACCACATCCCTTTGATTCGGAGATGGCCTTGTGTTATTCTTCCAATACTCTTCAATTAGTGTTCTCAAGGCTTTGAAAACTTCTTTATCTTTTCGTGACAATCTCCCCGAGAATGCCCATAATTCATTTGTATCATTGACCTCAATTCTTTGCCGCCTTTGAATGGCTCTTGATAAAGTCTTTCTACTAATTCCCATTTTTTCACTAGTCTTTTTAATTAGGCAAGCTCTCTTTGTTTGAAAACTTACCAAAGTCGATGTAATGACATGTTGGGTGACATTACTATCCTTTGAGCGTGAGGTCTTACCCACACTCTCATAAGCATCCATTAGATTCTTCACAATAGTGTCTTCACTCGATGCATTCGATGTTCTCAACCCAAGAGTCTTCATTATGTTCCTATACTTTACACCCTGCATCATTTCAACAAATAGTTGACATCTTGCAGTCTCATTTAGCCTTTCAAATAATTGTTCCCAAATCTTATCAGCATATCTTCTAAGAGTGCGTGTTGAAATCTTACCTTCCATGTGCTGCAAAATATCATCATCAATATTAATCAAATACTTTGGCTTTCTATGCAAAATTCTTGGTGGTTTTCTCCTAGGTACATACATCTCAACATTAGGAATTTCATGAATATTTAATTGAGGTGGGCTAGATTGCATTCCTTCAATCGATGGTGGAGAAGAAGACATACCTTGAGGTTCACATGGGAATGATGGCATACCTTCTTCGTCAATTTTGAGTGATGATGTACTCTCAACTTGAGATGTGTTGGATGGTGTCCAACAATATTCACTTGCGGTAAATGGTGTCCCTCCATATTCACTTGCAGTAGATGGTGTCCATCCATATTCACTTGTGCTAGATGGTGTCCCTCCATATTCGCTTGTGCTTAATTGTGTCCCTTCATATTCACTTGTCGTAGAGGGTGTCTCCAACTACGGTATTTGAATCTGTCTTACGATGATGCTTTCGCATTTGTGCCTTTTGTGCTGCCAATTCTCGTTCTCTTTTTTACGGTTAAGGTTCCTCTACAATCGGGTTGTTTTCATCAATCATTTCCAATTTCTTCTTTTCACGATATGCTGCCACCCGAACTCTCTCCTTTTCTTTCAAGGTTTCGTTCTCTTCATCTGTTAGTTTCCTCTTTGTCTTTTTCTTCGGCATGGAGGATAATTTTATCTGTACCATGGTAATGAGATGAATAATAGTTCCTAAAAAATGTATCCATTCAAGATAATTGAAAAATATATGTCATTGAAGGCTTCTTTTAAATAATACTTACAATCATTGTGTACAAAAGTAGGGTCTTTTATTGTTGAACATGCCTTGGAATGAAACTAATGAAAATAGGATCTATGGTTCTTAGCTCAAACAAGCACTTTTCCATGAGAATTTGAGGAACCAAGGAGTGATTTTGAAAAATTGTTGGTGCAGGAGCACCTTAAAGGTCTTTTGGAAGATCTTGGAAATTTTGGCTTGTAGGTGGTTCTAGCCAACCACCAAGGGAATAAGGACTATGATGTAAAGTCCCAATAGTTTTTTTTCTGTGTGAGTTAAGGAAAACTTAGGGTAGTCTAGAGCCTTGAAGTTTGGAGAAGCCTGAATGATGAAATTAGGCAAATTAGTCCATGTAGACTTGGCAATTTGTCCTAAAAGTGGGAAAAGGGAATTAATGATGCTCTAAGCCCAACCCAAGGGTCCTAGCACATGGTAGAAAGGTATACAAGGTCAGAAAAACCCTAATTAAGCATTTGGGAAAGCTATTGTATGATTTGGAGTTTTGGAAAGGGAATTTGTGAGTTGGAAGAGTGCAAATTTCATTGAATTTATGTTTTTGTGCCTTCATCCAATCAAGAATGGATTGAAAGGACATGTATAATGCTTTGAGTCTTTCAATTGTGTCACTTAATTACTGTGTGAAGCATTATATTAGCCATTTAGTTCAATTTCTTTCTGTTTTGCAAGTTTTTAGAGTTTTTGGTCTCATAGCTGGTTCAGGCCAATTTTTGGAAATAATGATCCCCACTTGAATTCCCATGGCAAGGCTACCATGGCCACTTTGAATCAATTAGGGGACTATTTTTATAGTGTACATATGGTGTGTGGTGTCTTGCTTTGCAGGGGAGATGGTGAAATCATCAAGAACTAGGCGAGTGCAAGTGCATTGTGGCTAGTGGCTTGGAGAGGACAACAGTAAAGAAAGTTGCTAAATGGACTGGTTTGTGCCAATCAAGAGCAAGAGAGTGTGGTAGCATGTATTCCAGACATGTGTGTGCAAGGAGGAGAGTTGAGGAGGTCATTGAAGCCCTCAAAGTTGGAAAAATGAGTCAAAACCCTAGAAACCCTTGAAAATAGGGGGCATGAGGACAGTCCTATGTACGGATGCCAAAGGGACTAAACACCTGGTAAATATTGAAGCCTAGGGTACCACTAGAAATAATCTATAAAAATATTTGGGGGTTGTTAAGACCGTTTTTGAGAAAAGCTAAGAAAACGGGTTCTAGGAGGCTTAATTGGGCAAAAGGCTACAAGGTCTAAAATTGGGTTTTTCAAGAAAGCGATGGGTACAAGGTGAAATAATCCTATGAGATCAGTGAGGAGTCAAATCAACAAGGGGATATTTAGAATACCCTTTCCTAGCCCTTGGAGTGGTTAGGACACTTTGGGTCAGTGTGGAGCCCACAGAAGCTTAGTGGTGAATTGAGAGCAATGGTGAAGAATTTTAAATTGGTAGAGAGTCTTATGAGGTGAGAGGTGTTTAGGAGGGATCCCTGAGTAGGGTAGAGAGGAATACCCTAGGAATACCATAGAATAGGTCTTGGGAACAACAAGATTGCTCTTGAAAGATAAGACTCCCCATGAATTGTTGAAGGAGTGGTCTATGTAATGAACTTTTGACCTTGTGCAGGGTATTTTGAATATCTTTGATGCTTTGGAATGGTCTGGGAAGGCCCGGGTATAGGAGTATCTATAAACCCTCCCTCTTTGGTTTGAAAAATGGGGTTTTTTGTATTGGAAGCCTAGTTGAGTGGGTAAGGTCCTAAGACCTAGAAATTATCTTGTTTTGAGACCTAATTAAACAACTTGTGAATGAAATAATCATTGGTTGATGTTTTGAGTTACCTAGTTGATTGTAATCAGTTATTTTCAAGATTTTCAAGGTGTTTTGAAGGTCCTTAAGGAATTGGGAACTCTTAATGCTAATTTGAGTATACGAATCAAATGTTTTGTGAAGGGAAATAAAGTTGAATAAGTGTGTCAAGAAAGGTGTTGATTTCTTCCTTTATACTGCATCAGTTTGTGCAGAGGTATTGGAAGGTGTTTGGACCCTTCAAATGAATGGGAGAGGCTTGGCATTGTCTTAAAAGATGAACTTTGGTGAATGGTTCTGAATTTCTATAATTGGCAAGTGTAAAATGGTAATTGGCAAGTGTAAATAATTGTGTATATAATTTGGTAATTTAAAATGTGCATTGACAACCTAAGGTTATAATGACAAACAAAAATGAAAGCAAGCCATAATAGAATGAAAGAAAATTTGTAAAGACTTCACATACCTTAAAAACCAGACTTTCAAATGGAGGAGTTCAACCCAATTATGTAGCCTTAACTTCTTCTTTCTTCAAACTCCATAGTAATTTGACTTGTTCAAAAGATTGTTCCCTTCCACACTTCAATTGTATATCAGTTTTCAATGGAATTCAAACTTCAATTGATATTATATGCCTTTCAACGTGGAAACTCTGCTATTTCATACAAAAGTGGTAAAAAGATCATAGAAAAGGTGATGGAATGTGAAAAAGATGCTTGCACACTTCACAACATCATCAAAAAGATATTTTTTGTCAGAGCACGCGTAGAACCAGTGGAATATGCAAACTGTGGGCCTACAAATCACGGGTATATAGATTTTTTTATCGTTTTAGTGGACTACAAAATGCACTCGCATTATAACGTGAGTGCATTATGTGAAATTTAGTTTTCTTAGTGTATTTTTTAGAGTATAGGATTTTTTGAGAGAGTGGGAGGGAGAGAGGGGGAGAGTGCAAGATAGAGAGGGAGGGAGAAGGAGAGAGTTGGAGAAAGAGAGAGGGAGAGAGTGGGAGATAGAGTGGGAGGGAGAGAGGGGAGAGTGGGAGATAGAGAGAGAGGGGGAGAGGGGGAGAGTGGCAGAGAGTGGGAGAAGGGGGGAAGTGGGGAGTGGTAGATAGAGACCTAATCCCTAAACCCTCAACCCTTAAACCCTAATCCCTCAACCCCTATACCCTCTTAATCCCTCAACCCTCAAACCCTAATCCCTCAACCCCTATACCCTCTTAATCCCTCAACCCTCAATCCTGAACCCTTAAACCCTAATCCCTCAACCCTCTTAATCCCTCAACCCTTAAACCCTAATCCCTCAAACCCTATACCCTCTTAATCCCTCAACCCTAAACCCTCAACCCTTAAACCCTAATCCCTCAACCCCTATACCCTCTTAATCCCTCAACCCTTAAACCCTAATCCCTCAACCCCTATACCCTCTTAATCCCTCAACCCTCAATCCTCAACCCTCAACCCTTAAACCTCAATCCCTCAGCTCCTATACCCTCTTAATCCCTCAACCCT